>OX421493.1:0-622500 GCA_949126835.1 Anisus vortex | reverse complement strand
AGTATAATGTTTTAGTACAATGTTTGAGTATAATGTCTGAGTATAATGTTTTAGTATAATGTTTGAGTATAATGTCTGAGTATAATGTTTGAGTATAATGTTTTAGTACAATGTTTGAGTATAATGTCTGAGTATAATGTTTGAGTATAATGTTTTAGCACAATGTTTGAGTATAATGTCTGAGTATAATGTTTTAGTATAATGTTTGAGTATAATGTCTGAGTATAATGTTTGAGTATAATGTTTTAGTACAATGTTTGAGTATAATGTCTGAGTATAATGTTTGAGTATAATGTTTTAGTACAATGTTTGAGTATAATGTCTGAGTATAATGTTTTAGTATAATGTTTGAGTATAATGTCTGAGTATAATGTTTGAGTATAATGTTTTAGTACAATGTTTGAGTATAATGTCTAAGTATAATGTTTGAGTATAATGTTTGAGTATAATGTTTGAGTATAATGTTTGAGTATAATGTTTGAGTATAATGTCTGAGTATAATGTTTGAGTATAATGTCTGAGTATAATGTTTGAGTATAATGTTTTAGTACAATGTTTGAGTATAATGTCTGCGTATAATGTTTGAGTATAATGTTTGAGTATAATGTTTTAGTATAATGTTTGAGTATAATGTTTTAGTATAATATTTGAGTATAATGTTTGAGTATAATGTTTGAGTATAATGTCTGAGTATGATGTTTGAGTATAATGTTTGAGTATAATGTCTGAGTATACTGTCTGAGTATACTTTTTGAGTATAATGTCTGAGTGTAATGTTTGAGTATAATGTCTGAGTATACTGTCTGAGTATAATGTTTGAGTATAATGTTTGAGTATAATGTTTGTGTATAATGTTTGAGTATAATGTTTGAGTGTAATGTTGGAGTATAATGTCTGAGTATACTGTCTGAGTATAATGTTTGAGTATAATGTTTGAGTGTAATGTCTGAGTACAATGTTTGAGTATAATGTTTGAGTATAATGTTTGAGTATAATGTCTGAGTATAATGTTTGAGTATAATGTTTGAGTATAATGTCTGAGTATAATGTTTGAGTATAATGTTTTAGTACAATGTTTGAGTATAATGTCTGAGTATAATGTTTGAGTATAATGTTTGAGTACAATGTTTGAGTATAATGTCTGAGTATAATGTTTTAGTATAATGTTTGAGTATAATGTCTGAGTATAATGTTTGAGTATAATGTTTTAGTACAATGTTTGAGTATAATGTCTGAGTATAATGTTTGAGTATAATGTTTGAGTATAATGTTTGAGTATAATGTTTGAGTATAATGTTTGAGTACAATGTTTGAGTATAATGTCTGAGTATAATGTTTGAGTATAATGTTTGAGTATAATGTTTTAGTATAATGTTTGAGTATAATGTTTTATTATAATATTTGAGTATAATGTTTGAGTATAATGTTTGAGTATAATGTCTGAGTATGATGTTTGAGTATAATGTTTGAGTATAATGTCTGAGTATAATGTTTGAGTATAATGTCTGAGTATACTGTCTGAGTATAATGTTTGAGTATAATGTTTGAGTATAATGTTTATGTATAATGTTTGAGTATAATGTCTGAGTATAATGTCTGAGTATAATGTCTGAGTATAATGTGTGAGTATAATGTTTGAGTATAATGTTTGAGTATAATGTTTGAGTATAATGTTTGAGAATAATGATTGATTATAATGTGTGAGTATAATGTGTGGGTATAATGTTTGAGTATAATGTTTGAGTATAATGTCTGAGTATAATGTCTGAGTATAATAATGTTTGAATATAATGTCTGAGCGTATTTTTACACCTTCTTGGATGTGTATGCACCACAAAAGTAAGTTCTGGCGCGCGACACGGCGGATATATCAAAGGTGCTGTAATATAAATTGTAAAATGAGAGAGTCAATAACATATTAAAAAAGATTGTAAAAAATCCAAATATATACTGAATTACAGTAAGCATTATAAATTATTTCATTTTACCAGCGTGTGTATTATACAAATTATAAAAGACAAATATAGACTCATAGCAGTAACTGTACAAATAAATAAATGTTGAATTATTACCACACAACTGAAGATTGTCTAATATAGGCGCTTCTTACAAACATACAATTAGATTGAATTTATATTACAGGCGCTTCTTACAAACATACAATTAGATTGAATTTATATTACAGGCGCTTCTTACAAACATACACTTATATTGAATTTATATGAATTCCTGCTCCCATATTTCTAACAAGAAGTCCTAAATAATTATCAACTCATTTAAAAGGAGAAGTTTGAATAAAGTGCTGGTGGAGTGAAATAGTTCTCGAGAGATATCTGTAGGGAAAAGACATGTCACACGGAAGTACTCGGGAGATATCTGTAGGGAAAAGACATGTCACACGGAAGTACTCGGGAGATATCTGTAGGGAAAAGACATGTCACACGGAAGTACTCGGGAGATATCTGTGGGGAAAAGACATGTCGCACGGAAGTACTCGGGAGATATCTGTAGGGAAAGGACATGTCCACACGGAAGTACTCAGGAGATATCTGTAGGGAAAAGACATGTCACACGGAAGTACTCGGGAGATATCTGTAGGGAAAAGACATGTCACACGGAAGTACTCGGGAGATATCTGTAGGGAAAAGACATGCCACACGGAAGTACTCGGGAGATATCTGGCGGGAACAGACAGGCCACACGGAAGTACTCGGGAGATATCTGTAGGGAAAAGACATGTCACACGGAAGTACTCGGGAGATATCTGTAGGGAATAGACATGTCACACGGAAGTACTTGGGAGATATCTGTAGGGAAAAGACATGCCACACGGAAGTACTCGGGAGATATCTGGCGGGAAAAGACATGTCACACGGAAGTACTCGGGAGATATCTGTAGGGAAAAGACATGTCACACGGAAGTACTCGGGAGATATCTGTAGGGAAAAGACATGTCACACGTGTAACATCCCCATGTGCTGTACGTTACATTATTTCCGCTCGTCAAGACAGCTCTCACAACAAACATGGGATGCACTTCATATATTTCACCTCATACACAGAATACAATTCCAATGCTTAGACATATATATTTTATTCACGATACATACAAAATAGTTCTTGAGACATCAAGTAACACTTCTCAACATTAATTCCATAGTTCCAAAAATCAATTGTATACAGTGTCCTTATAACTGTACATCCAAAAACATAGTCTCATAAACATCATCAAAATATGTCTTCACTCTACGATTACTTCTCCATGTTACACACTCGCTCTTGTTTTTCTCATTCACTCCTCTCTCTCCCCTTCTCATAACCCGTGTTTTTACAAAACTGGTCAAACTACTGTGCCCAACACAGTCCTGGTCGCAATGACCAGTCACGGTCTACTGACCAACATTAACAGTCGTTACACGCCCCTTCTCCTCATCAAAAAATTTGGACACCAAATTTTTTAGTAAAACATAAAATAATCATTGTCTACCAAAAAATAAAAAAATATCCATTATTAAATATATCAAACATGTTTATCAACTTACGACAAACTGTTATAACGTAATAAAATCTATGTTAAATAATACAAATCACATATTTTCATCTTGTCACTATGTTATGCGACCAAATCCTCCAAAATTGTTCATCATATTTTACACTTACTTATAATTATAATAATGATCACTGTCACAACAAAAATTTTTATATGACCAAAAAATTCCACAATATCAACTCTCTTAATTTAACTCCTAACCTCCAATCATACATTATCTATTCAAGTGTGTCAATAAACAATACTTCTTCATATTCATTTATTTTATACTACTTAATAATATTTTATACTTCTTTGTTACTCAAACAATACAGATATATATATATATATATATATCTTTAACATACATTTTACACTAAAATATACACAGAAAAATTTCATAGCAATATGTATCTTAATAATAAAAAATTGATTTGACAAATTCATGATTCTGTCCAATGAACACTAGTCTGAAATTATCAATGTATAGTCTTTTACAATTTCTGGCTTATATGTTTCAATTCAGTCTCAGTCTCATAGTTTTGATCATATTCAATCTGTCTTGATAAGAAATCTGCCACAATGTTATCTTTGCCTTTAATTGCTTTTATTTCAAACTGATAGTCTAGCAAAATCAGGAACCATCTATTTATTTTGCTATTTGCAATTCTCTTCTTATTCAAAGCCATTAGTGGTTTATGGTCAGTGAGTAATGTAAATTTCTTTCCTAGTAGGTACTTTTGCAATTTGGTCAAAGCCCAAACCACTGCTAAACATTCTTTTTCAATCGTTGAGTAATTAACCTCACACTTGGTTAAAGCTCTACTGAGATATAGAATTGGTTTCAGTACATTATCTACTTCCTGCATCAAACAAGCACCCAAAGCTATATTTGAGGCATCTGTAACAAGTATGAACTCTTTGCTTAGATTTGGTGTAATCAGAATTTGCTCACTCTGAAATACTCCTTGTATCTTATCCAATGCGTTCTGACATTCTGACGTCCATTCTATATGTTTCTTTTTATCTTTGGTTATTAGTATTCTCAGTGGTGCAGTGATGTCAGCAAAATTGGCTATAAAAGTACTGTAGAAGTTACATAAACCAAGTATACCCTTGACTTCTTTCTGAGATTTTGGTATCTTAATGTTTAGTATCTTGTCTCTGTTTATATCAGTTGGTTGTATCTTACTGTTTCCTACTCTAAAGCCTAGGAAATCAATGCTACTCTGTGCAAACTTTAGTTTCTCTGGTGCAATAGTGACACCATATTGTCTCAGCCTTGTTAATACTTCTTTAAGTGTAGCAATATGAGATTTCCAGTCTTTTGTATGAATGCAGATATCATCTACAAAATGTACCACATTTGGAACGCCTGCTAACATTTCTCTCATAAATCTTGAGAAAGTAGCTGTAGAGTTTACCAATCCGAATGGCATTACTGTCCATTCAAAAAGTCCTTCGTCTGTTGCGAAAGCTGTGTAAGGAATTGAACTTTCTTCCATAGCTATCTGCCAAAAACCACGATTGAGATCAAAATGTGTATATATTTCAGAAGAACCTATTTCCTCTAAAAGTTCTCTGGTATCTCTAATCGGCTCTGCATCAACCTTTGTGACTTTATTCAGTTCTCTGAAATCACAACATAATCTGATTTGTCCTGACTTTTTCCTAACTACCACCACCGGTGATGCAAATGAAGCATTTGATCGTCTAATTTTCTTGGTCTTGATCAATTGGTCCAGTTCTTTCTTGACACTTTCTCTGTATGCATATGGTATTGGATATTGCTTTTGTTTCAAATTGGTATCTCTGATGATTTCAATTCTATGTTGTATCCTATCAGTGTGACCAATTTCATTTGTTATGACATCCCTGAATTCCTTCATCAAGTTTCTCAATTGCCCTTCATATTTAACAGGTACTATATTTCTATTATTGATGTCATTGTCTAGTTGTACCACTGTAGCTACTGTTCTTACTTCTTGTAGTAGTTGGACTTGTCCATTCATTCCTTCATTTGTGGTATCTTTGTCCACAGTTGTTTTCATTTCTTCTGTTACTTTTGTTAAACTCTCAGGTTTGTCATCATATTTTCTCAATAGATCAATATGTAACACTTTTGGATTTCGCTTCATGTTAACTATGTAGTCAACTTTATTGACCTTTTTTATGACAATGTATGGTCCTTCCCATACTGTCTCACCTCTATTCTTTGGAAGACCCACATATACCTGGTCACCTTCCCTCAAAGTCCGTAAGCATCTGTTAGCGTTTTTTATATTCATCTGCCTCTTAGCTTCTCTGTCTGCATTCTCCTGTGCGTTTTGTATTCCATACAGAATTCTCTCCCTCACATTTGTCACAACTTCAAACGAGTCATCCTCTGCCACTCTCTGTCCTAACATTCTTCCTTTGAATATGGATAGTGGTCCTCTAGGATTTGCACCATACATCAATTCAAAAGGGGAAAATCCTGTAGAATTTTGTCTCACTTCCCTATATGCGAACAATACCATGGGAATGAATTTGTTCCAGTTGTTCGGATGATCATTACTCGCCTTAGCTAACATGATCTTCAATGTCTTGTTCCATCTCTCGTTCATCCCATTTGCTTGCGGTCTATATATGGTTGAATATACTTGCGTTATACCCAATAGTCTTGTTATGGCATTGGTGATATGAGATGTGAACTGTGTACCATTGTCAGATAATATTATATCTGGGAATCCGTATCTACTAAATATATCTAGTAGAGCTGTGCAAACTTTCTCCGATGTCACATTGCGCAGAGGTATAGCCTCTGGCCATCTGGTAGCAGTATCAATAACAGTAAGGATATATTTATGTCCTTCACTTGAGGTATGGCACATTGGTCCGACGATATCTATCGCTATTTTCTCGAATGGTCTCCCAACTTTATCTGTAGGTTGAATAGGTGCTTTGTGTTTCCCGTGCATAGGGTTTTTAGTAATACACAATTTGCATCGGCTTATATGCCTTTTTATGTCCTTTCTTATATTGGGCCAAAAGAAATTTTGTGCTACCCTTTGATACGTTTTCCGTACACTCATATGCCCTGCCAATGGACTATCATGAGCCGCACGCAAAACAATGTCTCTCAATTCTGTAGGAACCACAATTTGGTTATAAGTGACCTTCTCGTTTTGAAACTTTCTCGTCAGTACTTCATTTACATAATAGAATGTATGTCCCCTATAATTGGCTTGCTTCTGATCAATTCTCTGTCTAA
Organism: Anisus vortex; assembly: GCA_949126835.1. Taxonomy (NCBI): domain Eukaryota; kingdom Metazoa; phylum Mollusca; class Gastropoda; family Planorbidae; genus Anisus; species Anisus vortex. Next base: position 615,718 of record OX421493.1, on the reverse strand, counting down.
TCTTATCCAAACTGATATCGTTTGTTTGCATATCAATTAACTTCTCTCTAGTGATATCCTCTTTGATCTCTAATATTTCTTCTGTGCTTGATCCTTGTGTTTCTTTTTCACTCTCCTGAGTTCTTGCTCTAGTCATTGCAACATATACTGCGTTGCACTCTTTTTCCTCCTGCTTTTGTAACCATTGCTCAAATAAATGCTCTGAGTCATCTGGCAAGCTCGGGATATTGCCTATAATCAGAGGACATATTGCGTTTGTCATAACTGTTGCAATCACCTCTCCTGTAACCCATGGCGAATCTATTATAATTTTTGCAGTTCTGCAGCTAATTTCTTTCTGATTTGCCATTCTTATGTTTGTGAGCTTGTCTGTGTAGTGTGTATCATCTACTAGCTTCTCATCAATCACAATAGTAGTACATCCTGAATCTCTCAAACATAGAGTTTTTTTCCCATTAACATATGCTGGGTAGAACTTCAACTTGCCCTGTGTATCCAGGATAGTTGATACATAATGTCGTTCACCATTATCACTAGCATGCTCTTTCTTTTTTGTTTGCTGATCATCTTGTATGTCTTGTCTCTGAGTTCGTCTTCCTCTTTCTTCATTCCTTGGTCTTTGTGGACTTTGATTTGGTGATGTTCTCTCCACTGGCTTTTGTGTAACTTTACTTCTGCAATTTCTCCGTATATGCCCCATTTTGTTGCAATTCCAACAAATGATATTTCTTTTCTTATTGTAATTGGGCAAACTAATAAATCTCTTGCTATCATTACGATGATGTCTGTTCATATCATTATTACTGTTGAATCTGCCACTGTTATTAAAATAGCCATTATTGAATCTGCCATTGTTATTAAAATTGCTATTGTTGACTTTGCCACTGTTATTAAAATTGCCAGTGTTGTTGAATCGAGGACTTGACATAGCTGCAATAGTATTATTTCTATTATCCATTTCCTCATGCGGATGTGCATCCTTATAGTCTGACAATGCAATTATAAGTTTTTCTTCACTATTAATCTTTCTTTCTTTCAAAAAAGTAAATAGACTTTGTGATGCATTGGTGAGAACTTTGTTGACCACATACATTTCTAAGATTTGCTGCGGATTGAGTACATCAATCTTTGTTATTTCTAGCCAATTCATTAGTAATGCATGGATTTCATGAACCAATGCCTTGGGATCTTTGTTTCTCTCTAACATGATATCTTGGAATTTCTTCCTGTATGTTTCTTCTGTTTGGCCAAAATGAGTTAACAGATTACTTTTCACAATGTCGTAATTGTTCCTCTCATGTTCTTTTATGTATGAAATTACATTTATTGCCTCACCTGTCACTTTGGACAATATAAGCGTTGCCCACTTTTCTTTCGCAATCTTATTTTGTGTAGCCAGACATTCAAACATCATCAGATAACTCTCGATTTTCTCCTCTTTTGGATTGAAATATTTCATTTTGATAGTATCATCTTTGCTTCTACATGATTTCATTTCTGTCATAGTCCCTTGACTGAGTTTTAATTGTTCCAGTTTAAGTTCTTCTATCTTTTCTTCATGCTTCCTAATTTCTTTAAGTCTTTCATTTTCTCTTTCTTCCTCTTCTGTTTTTCTTTTAGCCTCTTCTGCTTTTCGTTTAGTCTCTTTTTCAAACTCTTCTGCTTTTCTTTTTGTTTCTCTGTCAAAAAGTCTCTGTTCCCTTTCATCATCCTCTGTAATCATTTTAGTTATCCAACTTTCCAATTCTTCACCCTTATATCCCAATCTACCTCCAAATTCCATTAATTTTTCAAATTTGTCCATTGTCAAAAATTACTTGTAGTACAATTATGCTATCAAACAAGTTATTCAAATAATATGACACACATGCATAATAGTATCAAAAAATGAGTTTGTGAATATATAACATTACTTTCTCTTAGTAATTGTATGTATCATTATAAAATTCAATAACAATACAAGAATAAATGAACAATAGTGAAATATTACTGATCAATAATTCAACAAAGTACAAATATAAATACAAATAGATAGACAAATATGTATACAAACAGAACAATGAATAAACGACCAATATATATGTCTATTTAGAACAACAAATAGAAGAATATGTAAACAGAAGAATACAACAAAAATAACAATAACAAAGTATATCACAAGTTTAACACATAAATATTAACAACAAATTTAAACACTTTATAAAAAAATAACAAATAATGCAAATATATAATTATATGTATAAACAATTTAAAAACAAAATACTATACAACTAAACAATTAATTATATATTTTAACAAAACGAAGGCTGCAACACTATCATCACCAGTGTAGACTTTCCTTCAAGTTGAGAAAATACAAGGTATACTAATAGAGTTTGTAAAGCTAAACAGTTCTTAATCCGATTGTGAAATCTGAAATTTCCACGTGATTCCTCCTCTTTTCAATTCACGATAAATGCCCATATGATTACTTATCTCCCATCTTGAATTATGTAAGATAACAATATAACAAAGTTTATAGTCTTTCTACATCGAACAGCTCCAATTTAAATTCTTGTTATATTCATAGGTACTAATAGTTCTCTTTAAAATCCACGTTGCGTATATATAAACATAAATGTTTAGTCCGTAACAACTATTACTGAGTTCATAAACACAACTTCAGTTCACCTTCTGTTGTCATATGGTACAACTCCCATTGCATTATTACTTTTTTTAGTCTTAAGTCGTTCACAAATGTCACTGACTTTAACAAAATTCTTCCGTGCTCAATGCAATGTTCATTTTTTGGATACTCCTTTTCATATTTACGTGATTTATCAATTAGTCCCGTCCGTCATGCAAAATCATAATGTTTATAAATATTCTTCAGCTCACCTTGCTATATCAATTAGTAGGACTGCAATTCCAGTTGAGAACTCCAACGTGTCGCATCGTGTAACATGTCGCTTTCACTTCTGACACCATTATGTAACATCCCCATGTGCTGTACGTTACATTATTTCCGCTCGTCAAGACAGCTCTCACAACAAACATGGGATGCACTTCATATATTTCACCTCATACACAGAATACAATTCCAATGCTTAGACATATATATTTTATTCACGATACATACAAAATAGTTCTTGAGACATCAAGTAACACTTCTCAACATTAATTCCATAGTTCCAAAAATCAATTGTATACAGTGTCCTTATAACTGTACATCCAAAAACATAGTCTCATAAACATCATCAAAATATGTCTTCACTCTACGATTACTTCTCCATGTTACACACTCGCTCTTGTTTTTCTCATTCACTCCTCTCTCTCCCCTTCTCATAACCCGTGTTTTTACAAAACTGGTCAAACTACTGTGCCCAACACAGTCCTGGTCGCAATGACCAGTCACGGTCTACTGACCAACATTAACAGTCGTTACAACACGGAAGTACTCGGGAGATATCTGTAGGGAAAAGACATGTCACACGGAAGTACTCGGGAGATATCTGTAGGGAAAAGACATGTCACGTGGAAGTACTCGGGAGATATCTGTAGGGAAAAGACATGCCACACGGAAGTACTCGGGAGATATCTGGCGGGAACAGACATGCCACATGGAAGTACTCGGGAGATATCTGTAGGGAAAAGACATGTCACACGGAAGTACTCGGGAGATATCTGTAGGGAAAAGACATGCCACACGGAAGTACTCGGGAGATATCTGTAGGGAAAAGACATGTCACACGGAAGTACTCGGGAGATATCTGTAGGTAAAAGACATGCCTCACGGAAGTACTCGGGAGATATCTGGCGGGAACAGACATGCCACACGGAAGTACTCGGGAGATATCTGTAGGGAAAAGACATGCCACACGGAAGTACTCGGGAGATATCTGGCGGGAACAGACATGCCACACGGAAGTACTCGGGAGATATCTGTAGAGAAAAGACATTTCACACGGAAGTACTCGGGAGATATCTGTAGGGAAAAGACATGTCACACGGAAGTACTCGGGAGATATCTGGGGGGAACAGACATGCCACACGGAAGTACTCGGGAGATATCTGTAGGGAAAAGACATGTCACACGGAAGTACTCGGGAGATATCTGGGGGGAACAGACATGCCACAATAAAGTATTGTCTTTCTTACACAGAAATAAAAAAATTAATTGGATGTGTTTATCAGAGATAGATGAAGAAGAGAGAGGGGCATATGGAGTTGGAGAGTTCATATAATCACAAATCCCCCCCCCCCCTTTCTCCTCGTAAATTTTCAAATTAGGCAGACAACAAAACATGGACTGGTAAAAATAAAATAAAAATTTGAATATTGCTTGAAAAAATAATTATTACGACTTTGTACTTTTGTTAAAACAAAGTATCCCAGAAATAATAGGGAGTCTTTTATTTCAATTATCTGATTGTAGCCGTAACAAGATATTTGAAAAATGTAACTCCTAAATTTACTGTCAAGAGTCAACTTCTAGCTTTAATGTTTACTTAAAGGTCGATCGAAAAAAAACTAAATCCTAAAGAGAAACAATAATAAGCATTTTTTCAAATGTAAAACGGAAGTTTGAATTGACCAGTCTTAAATCTTATGCATGCATATGTTTTGGATGAAACTTCACTTCCAATCCTATTCGCCATATTTGAAAAAAAAAATTACTGCCTTCTGCTATAAATTCTGGCGGACTCACTTTTTATATTGAAGACATAATCCTCACAATAATACTTATAGCCTTTGTTTATTTGTAGTTGGCCTGAACTTGCAGTTGAAAGGGCAATAAATTTCTCAACATCCGTGAATGTTAAGTCAGCAACAAGGCGTAAATCTCTGCTTGCAATCGCAATGGTTGCCATTGTAAGCAAACAAAATGAAACCAGAAGTTCCACAATGCATTTGAAACATGCCGAAAAAATAATTATACGATTGTTTACGTAAATATAGCGGAAATGAATTTGCATCCAAATTGCCTATTTAAGACTTGTAAACTGCGCGAACTACTTTTGACTTGATCTAATTGTACAGTTTAGTCAAGCATCTATAGTGAGACCATCCAGGTTAGGGTCTAAGTAAAAACACCTGGATTCTCACCTGGATTCTTACCTGGATTCTTAATGGGTCTGAAGTCTGGTAGCTTCCATTGAGCCTTCTCTTTAGCTTGACACTAGTTGGGGAAATTAAAGGTATACTGGCATTGTGCTGGCTTAACAATCTCATTGTAAGGAGTGACCAGTGAAACTTTTGAAAGCTGCTTTACTAGTCCCATAGAACAACTTAATCTAAAAGCGGTATAATTACTTTACTAATGGTATTTACTTAGTGTGTGTTATAACAAGGAGAAAGTAAGAGTTGTAGAGTTAAATGCAGAGATAGAGCAGAGATTATTGCAGAGATAGAGCAGAGATTATTGCAGAGATAGAGCAGAGATTATTGCAGAGATAGAGCAGAGATTATTGCAGAGATAGAGCAGAGATTATTGCAGAGATAGAGCAGAGATTATTGCAGAGATAGAGCAGAGATTATTGCAGAGATAGAGCAGAGATTATTGCAGAGATAGAGCAGAGATTATTGCAGAGATAGAGCAGAGATTATTGCAGAGATAGAGCAGAGATTATTGCAGAGATAGAGCAGAGATTATTGCAGAGATAGAGCAGAGATTATTGCAGAGATAGAGCAGAGATTATTGCAGAGATAGAGCAGAGATTATTGCAGAGATAGAGCAGAGATTATTGCAGAGATAGAGCAGAGATTATTGCAGAGATAGAGCAGAGATTATTGCAGAGATAGAGCAGAGATTATTGCAGAGATAGAGCAGAGATTATTGCAGAGATAGAGCAGAGATTATTGCAGAGATAGAGCAGAGATTATTGCAGAGATAGAGCAGAGATTATTGCAGAGATAGAGCAGAGATTATTGCAGAGATAGAGCAGAGATTATTGCAGAGATAGAGCAGAGATTATTGCAGAGATAGAGCAGAAATTATTGCAGAGATAGAGCAGAGATTATTGCGGAGATAGAGCAGAGATTATTGCAGAGATAGAGCAGAGATTATTGCAGAGATAGAGCAGAGATTATTGCAGAGATAGAGCAGAGATTATTGCAGAGATAGAGCAGAGACTATTGCAGAGGTAGAGCAGAGATTATTGCAGAGGTAGAGCAGAGATTATTGCAGAGATAGAGCAGAGATTATTGCAGAGGTAGAGCAGAGATTATTGCAGAGATAGAGCAGAGATTATTGCAGAGATAGAGCAGAGATTATTGCAGAGATAGAGCAGAGATTATTGCAGAGATAGAGCAGAGATTATTGCAGAGATAGAGCAGAGATTATTGCAGAGGTAGAGCAGAGATTATTGCAGAGATAGAGCAGAGATTATTGCAGAGGTAGAGCAGAGATTATTGCAGAGATAGAGCAGAGATTATTGCAGAGGTAGAGCAGAGATTATTGCAGAGATAGAGCAGAGATTATTGCAGAGATAGAGCAGAGATTATTGCAGAGATAGAGCAGAGATTATTGCAGAGATAGAGCAGAGATTATTGCAGAGATAGAGCAGAGATTATTGCAGAGGTAGAGCAGAGATTATTGCAGAGATAGAGCAGAGATTATTGCAGAGATAGAGCAGAGATTATTGCAGAGATAGAGCAGAGATTATTGCAGAGATAGAGCAGAGATTATTGCAGAGATAGAGCAGAGATTATTGCAGAGATAGAGCAGAGATTATTGCAGAGATAGAGCAGAGATTATTGCAGAGATAGAGCAGAGATTATTGCAGAGATAGAGCAGAGATTATTGCAGAGATAGAGCAGAGATTATTGCAGAGGTAGAGCAGAGATTATTGCAGAGGTAGAGCAGAGATTATTGCAGAGATAGAGCAGAGATTATTGCAGAGGTAGAGCAGAGATTATTGCAGAGATAGAGCAGAGATTATTGCAGAGGTAGAGCAGAGATTATTGCAGAGATAGAGCAGAGATTATTGCAGAGATAGAGCAGAGATTATTGCAGAGATAGAGCAGAGATTATTGCAGATATAGAGCAGAGATTATTGCAGAGATAGAGCAGAGATTATTGCAGAGGTAGAGCAGAGATTATTGCAGAGGTAGAGCAGAGATTATTGCAGAGATAGAGCAGAGATTATTGCAGAGGTAGAGCAGAGATTATTGCAGAGATAAAGCAGAGATTATTGCGATGATTATTTTTCACAATGATATAAAGAGCTCTTTAATCAAGTGCCGGTAAGAAAACATACGATGTATGACTTATGATATACATACGATGTATGACTTATGATATACATACGATGTATGACTTATGATATACATACGATGTATGACTTATGATATACATACGATGTATGACTTATGATATACATACGATGTATGACTTATGATATACATACGATGTATGACTTATGATATACATACGATGTATGACTTATAATATACATACGATGTATGACTTATGATATATATACGATGTATGACTTATGATATACATACGATGTATGACTTATGATATATATACGATGTATGACTTATGATATATATACGATGTATGACTTATGATATACATACGATGTATGACTTATGATATACATACGATGTATGACTTATAATATACATACGATGTATGACTTATGATATACATACGATGTATGACTTATGATATACATACGATGTATGACTTATGATATACATACGATGTATGACTTATAATATACATACGATGTATGACTTATGATATACATACGATGTATGACTTATGATATACATACGATGTATGACTTATGATATACATACGATGTATGACTTATGATATATATACGATGTATGACTTATGATATGCATACGATGTATGACTTATGATATGCATACGATGTATGACTTATGATATACATACGATGTATGACTTACGATATGCATACGATGTATGACTTATGATATACAAACGATATATGACTTATGATAAACATACGATGTATGACTTATGATATATACACGATGAATGACTTAAGATATATATACGATGTATGACTTATGATATACAGCGCCTCGAGCTTTCTATATCAACATTGAGATCTAGTATTTAACAAGCTTATGTCCTTAGGCCTCTCGTTTTATTGTTATTTAATTTCATTTTCTTATCTTTTGTTAACTTCAATTGGTAGGTCGCACCAGAAATTAAATTGATTTTAGAACAAACTTTATCACCCCAAGAGAACAATAGACAGAATACTTCGTGTCGGTCAAGACAACCATTGACAGAATACTTCGTGTCGGTCAAGACAACCATTGACAGAATACTTCGTTTTGGTCAAGACAACAATAGACAGAATACTTCGTGTCGGTCAAGACAACCATTGACAGAATACTTCGTTTTGGTCAAGACAACCATTGATAGAATACTTCGTTTTGGTCAAGAGAACAATAGACAGAATACTTCGTGTCGGTCAAGACAACCATTGACAGAATACTTCGTTTTGGTCAAGAGAACAATAGACAGAATACTTCGTGTCGGTCAAGACAACCATTGACAGAATACTTCGTTTTGGTCAAGAGAACAATAGACAGAATACTTCGTGTCGGTCAAGACAACCATTGACAGAATACTTCGTTTTGTTCAAGACAACAATCGACAGAATACTTCGTGTCGGTCAAGACAACCATTGACAGAATACTTCGTTTTGGTCAAGAGAACAATAGACAGAATACTTCGTGTCGGTCAAGACAACCATTGACAGAATACTTCGTTTTGGTCAAGAGAACAATAGACAGAATACTTCGTGTCGGTCAAGACAACCATTGACAGAATACTTCGTGTCGGTCAAGACAACCATTGACAGAATACTTCGTTTTGGTCAAGAGAACAATAACCAGAATACTTCGTGTCGGTCAAGACAACCAGTGACAGAATACTTCGTTTTGGTCAAGAGAACAATAGACAGAATACTTCGTGTCGGTCAAGACAACCATTGACAGAATACTTCGTTTTGGTCAAGAGAACAATAGACAGAATACTTCGTGTCGGTCAAGACAACCATTGACAGAATACTTCGTTTTGGTCAAGAGAACAATAGACAGAATACTTCGTGTCGGTCAAGACAACCATTGACAGAATACTTCGTTTTGGTTAAGACAACAATCGACAGAATACTTCGTGTCGGTCAAGACAACCATTGACAGAATACTTCGTGTCGGTCAAGACAACCATTGACAGAATACTTCGTTTTGGTCAAGACAACCATTGACAGAATACTTCGTGTCGGTCAAGACAACCATTGACAGAATACTTCGTTTTGGTCAAGACAACCATTGACAGAATACTTCGTTTTGGTCAAGAGAACAATAGACAGAATACTTCGTGTCGGTCAAGACAACCATTGACAGAATACTTCGTTTTGGTCAAGAGAACAATAGACAGAATACTTCGTGTCGGTCAAGACAACCATTGACAGAAGACTTCGTTTTGGTCAAGAGAACAATAGACAGAATACTTCGTGTCGGTCAAGACAACAATAGACAGAATACTTCGTGTCGGTCAAGACAACCATTGACAGAATACTTCGTTTTGGTCAAGACAACAATAGACAGAATACTTCGTGTCGGTCAAGACAACCATTGACAGAATACTTCGTGTCGGTCAAGACAACCATTGACAGAATACTTCGTTTTGGTCAAGACAACAATAGACAGAATACTTCGTGTCGGTCAAGACAACCATTGACAGAATACTTCGTTTTGGTCAAGACAACCATTGACAGAATACTTCGTTTTGGTCAAGACAACCATTGACAGAATACTTCGTTTTGGTCAAGAGAACAATAGACATAATACTTCGTGTCGGTCAAGACAACCATTGACAGAATACTTCGTTTTGGTCAAGAGAACAATAGACAGAATACTTCGTGTCGGTCAAGACAACCATTGACAGAATACTTCGTTTTGGTCAAGAGAACAATAGACAGAATACTTCGTGTCGGTCAAGACAACCATTGACAGAATACTTCGTTTTGTTCAAGACAACAATCGACAGAATACTTCGTATCGGTCAAGACAACCATTGACAGAATACTTCGTTTTGGTCAAGACAACAATCGACAGAATACTTCGTGTCGGTCAAGACAACCATTGACAGAATACTTCGTGTCGGTCAAGACAACCATTGACAGAATACTTCGTTTTGGTCAAGAGAACAATAGACAGAATACTTCGTGTCGGTCAAGACAACCATTGACAGAATACTTCGTGTCGGTCAAGACAACCATTGACAGAATACTTCGTTTTGGTCAAGAGAACAATAGACAGAATACTTCGTGTCGGTCAAGACAACCAGTGACAGAATACTTCGTTTTGGTCAAGAGAACAATAGACAGAATATTTCGTGTCGGTCAAGACAACCATTGACAGAATACTTCGTTTTGGTCAAGAGAACAATAGACAGAATACTTCGTGTCGGTCAAGACAACCATTGACAGAATACTTCGTTTTGGTTAAGACAACAATCGACAGAATACTTCGTTTTGGTCAAGACAACCATTGACAGAATACTTCGTGTCGGTCAAGACAACCATTGACAGAATACTTCGTTTTGGTCAAGACAACCATTGACAGAATACTTCGTTTTGGTCAAGAGAACAATAGACAGAATACTTCGTGTCGGTCAAGACAACCATTGACAGAATACTTCGTTTTGGTCAAGAGAACAATAGACAGAATACTTCGTGTCGGTCAAGACAACCATTGACAGAAGACTTCGTTTTGGTCAAGAGAACAATAGACAGAATACTTCGTGTCGGTCAAGACAACCATTGACAGAATACTTCGTTTTGGTCAAGAGAACAATCGACAGAATACTTCGTGTCGGTCAAGACAACCATTGACAGAATACTTCGTTTTGCTCAAGAGAACAATAGACAGAATACTTCGTATCGGTCAAGAAAACAATACACAGAATGGCAACTCATACTAATATAGTTATACGAGCGTTCCAAGAGAGTATAAGACAGTTTTAATTCCTTAGCTACACCATAAAGAAAGATTGTAATCATTTTGCTTGAATTGTTTTTTTATAAATCAACCAATTACCAATGAAACGATGAACCATCTTTTTTTTGGTGGAACGTATCCAAACAATCGAAACACATTTTTTTGTATGTCAGTGACAAGAGAAGCTCACAATACAAGAACAATAAACACTAACATTGGCGGAGGCGGGGCAGGACATAAGCGGCAGTCCACAAGCGTACAGGTCGATAACCGCCTTCATAGTATTATATATTAGACTCCAATAGAACTGGCGACTCTTTCTGTGTAGAGGTAACATACAGTACCTGCTGTTTATATCTATACTGGTTCAGTAACATACAGTACCTGGTGTTTATATCTATAGTGGTTCAGTAACATAGAGTACCTGGTGTTTATATCTATAGTGGTTCAGTAACATACAGTACCTGGTGTTTATATCTATAGTGGTTCAGTAACATACAGTACCTGGTGTTTATATCTATAGTGGTTCAGTAACATACAGTACCTGCTGTTATCTATAGTTGTTCACGGGATTAGAGTTGGATTTTTATTTTAGAAATATGTTTACATTTTGTTCGTCACTTTAAAATCAAACCAATCATCGATTAGTCAAACTAAATCTGTGTCAAACTAAATCTGTCATTCAAGGTAAGTTGATAGCTCTATCTTATCTAAATACTGATACAGTTAAACAGTTTATTTTTCTTTATACAAATCTTCTTATCCAATGTTAGCAAGAGTGTGTCTGTTCAAATTAGTATGGTCATATAGACTAGTTGTTACAATTATTAGTGTTACAAAATAAAACTGTAGTTTAAACCATCGTTTATTAAACAGGTCAATGGTCAACTTCTAACTTTATTCACTGACTTGATTGATTTATCTTTCAATGCAGACATTGATTCTGTCATTGCTCTTGGATTTTCTAAGATTTAGCAGGAATTAATCATTTGATTCTATAGAAAATTGTACATGACAAAAGTCCATACTAGAACACTGACATCTTTTATAAGTTTTATTCAAAAGTTTTCTTAAGACTTCAAACGACAAAAAAACTAAATTATCTTTTAGTCCATACATCTTTCATTTTAACTAGAATCTGATTGAACATTTTAAAAACAAAACTGTTTAAGTAAAATAACTCTTGACACAATTTATTTTAGATATGAAAACAGTTTTATTTTATACTAGCATTGGTCTTCATACTCTAAATTCCGACCGATTTGGTCTAGAGCTCATGTGACCTGATGACCTTTGTAATCTTTAACTTGACCAAATAGTAATGATTCAGCACTTACTGACAGAAGATTAGAATAGAGTGTACATGTTTATCAAATATTTGTGTAAGGAGCACTTACCTAGATATCACTCTATTCAAATGAAGTCCAATAGAGTAAACACCATCCATATGCCAACACAATCCGAGGCATTATCTTTCACTGACTCCAATAGCGTCAATATGAATCATTCTTTCAGCTCAATCTGTCAAATGTCTGACTCAAATAGCGTCAATATGAATCATTCTTTCATTTCAATCTGTCAAATGTCTGACTCCAATAGCGTCAATATGACTTTACATTTTCGTTTGGTCAAAACTTTCAACACTAGAAATAACATAAACATAATTCTTTTCTTCGGCCTTTCTCAAAGTTTGATTAATAGCTTTAAGGTTCATTTTTATAACAGTCACATTCTATAGCACCATATTTCGAAATTTTCATTTGTAAAAATTCCTTTTTATGAATCATAATGTTATGTTTGATTTTTTTAATTACTTGAAACAAAGCAGTTGTAAAGCATTAAAACGAAAAGATAAACTTGATGTGATAATTATACAGAATTGATTAGAAAAACAGACTTGATTAGATAGTTAAAAAGACACAAGCATACAAACAAACAGATATACATTTCTTTCGTTGAATATGTAAAAAACAACAACATATATTCCCCTACAATTTTAACCGCTGCAGTCCAATCAAGCTAAGCACAACATAATATTTATTTATGATATGATTTTACAGAATGTAACATGAATTAACGGCACTTTCCTGAAGTATGTGGAAGTAAGGGGCGAGGCCACGAGGGGCCCCCACATAAACTTAAGAACAGGGCCCCCACAATCATTAACACGGCCCTGCAGACCTACAGACCTACAGACCTACAGACCTACAGACCTACAAACATACAGACATACAGACATAGACATACAGACATAGACATACAGACATACAGACATACAGATATACAGACATACAGACATAGACATACAGACATACAGACATACAGACATACAGACATACTGACATACAGACAGACTTAAAGACCTATATAGATAAATAGATGGACAAGGAGACAGATAGACAGAAAGACAAGCAAATAGAACAGGAAGTTCACGAACAGTCGGGGTTCAAAAGTTCACGCCTCATTGAGACTTGTCAATGATACGATTGTTTACCGGAATATAACGGAAATACATTTTATCAAAATTGCCTATTTAAGACTCGTAAATGAATGAAGTAGTTTGTTATTAATTGTTTCTTTTTCTTGGATACTCTTATCAGTTTCCATTTTTCAGGGTGAAAAGACAGTTAAATTCCCATTACTCGTACTTCACCTAAGTCTTTTTGTAAAAGTTCACTATCTTTTCCTGTCTTGATTATTCTATAAATTATACAATCATTAGCTAATAATCTTACTTTTGTTCCTGTGTTGATGCAATATAGAGATCGATAGATATTTAGATAGATAGATTAGATATATCTTAGAATATAAATCCTGTCTGCATTAAAAAGTTAATCCCAATATAAAAAACACAAAACACAAAATTATTCCAAGTAAAATGGCTAGAACAGAAGAAGAAGCTAAAATTGACGTTTTCGGTTCAATTGCCACACTGTGTTAATGGAAGAAAAAAAATCAATGGGTTTGAAATTGAATATTCTAGCTCTGATATTTCTTTTGAAATCAAACCTCTTGGACATGTTTTACATGTTGGATGTGACACCGTCTGAGTCAAAGGTCAAAGGGTATATTGGCTTTATTATTTACGTGTGATTATTTGTTTTGTTTTTTTTGTCTTTGTATAAATTAAATGTGTTTGTGTCAGCGTGTGTATGTGTATACGTGTAAACGGATCTGTGTATGTATAGTCGTTTCGAATATGTATGTGTAAGTATATATGGGTGTGTTTATGTATACATTAGGTAAATGTGTGTCTTAATTTGTGTGTTCTTGTATGCATATGGACAAGCCCATATGTATGTGTGTCTCTATTAGAATATATAGGTAAGCTTAGGTTGTTTGTCTAAGAGAATGTTTATGTATAATAATATGTTTGTATATGTGAATGTGTATGTATAATGTTTGTCTAAATAAATGTGTATGTATAGTAATATGTTTGTCTATGTGAATGTTTATGTATAATAATATGTTTGTCTAAGAGAATGTTTACGTATAATAATATGTTTGTCTAAATGAATGTGTATGTAAAATGTTTGTCTAAATAAATGTGTATGTATAATGTTTGTCTAAATAAATGTGTATGTATAGTAATATGTTTGTCTATGTGAATGTTTATGTTTAATAATATGTTTGTCTATGTGAATGTTTATGTATAATAATATGTTTGTCTAAATGAATGTGTATGTAAAATGTTTGTCTAAATAAATGTGTATGTATAATGTTTGTCTAAATAAATGTGTATGTATAGTAATATGTTTGTCTATGTGAATGTTTATGTATAATAATATGTTTGTCTATGTGAATGTTTATGTATAATAATATGTTTGTCTATGTGAATGTTTATGTATAATAATAAGTTTGTCTAAGAGAATGTTTATGTATAATAATATGTTTGTCTAAATGCTTGTGTATGTAAAATGTTTGTCTAAATAAATGTGTATGTATAATGTTTGTCTAAATAAATGTGTATGTATAGTAATATGTTTGTCTATGTGAATGTTTATGTATAATAATATGTTTGTCTATGTGAATGTTTATGTATAATAATATGTTTGTCTATGTGAATGTTTATGTATAATAATATGTTTGTCTAAGAGAATGTTTATGTATAATAATATGTTTGTCTAAATGCTTGTGTATGTAAAATGTTTGTCTAAATAAATGTGTATGTATAATGTTTGTCTAAATAAATGTGTATGTATAGTAATATGTTTGTCTATGTGAATGTTTATGTATAATAATATGTTTGTCTATGTGAATGTTTATGTATAATAATATGTTTGTTTATGTGAATGTTTATGTATAATAATATGTTTGTCTAAGAGAATGTTTATGTATAATAATATGTTTGTCTAAATGCTTGTGTATGTAAAATGTTTGTCTAAATAAATGTGTATGTATAATGTTTGTCTAAATAAATGTGTATGTATAGTAATATGTTTGTCTATGTGAATGTTTATGTATAATAATATGTTTGTCTATGTGAATGTTTATGTATAATAATATGTTTGTCTATGTGAATGTGTATGAATAGTAATATGTTTGTCTATGTGAATGTATACACATATTTTGTGTGTCAGTTTGTGTGTGTAGTATGTAAGACTCTTATTTGACACACTTTTCATCAATCTACTTGTTTTTAGTTCTGTCATCAACTTCCTAGTCTCTCACTCATGTCAAAATATTCACATTCAAACTGGCAAGATTTATACCCAGTACTAAATAAAGACTTTACCGTCCAACACTATAGGATCATTTGATCAACAGTTCTATATATCTCACAGAAACACTCAGATTTTCTTGAGTGAAATAGAGCGATTGACATAATAAAAAGGGGGTCGGGCGTGGAGGTGCTGGTGTCGTAATGAAATCCTCAGCTGTCAACTTAACACCAAACTCCAGACTAAAAATTGCCAATGGATCGCGATAGTCTGGCCTAGCATAAAACTTTTTTAAAAATCTTATCTTTTTTTTTATTAGCTTCGCCCCACCCGGCAAACAAAATTTTCAGGCAATTCTCAATGACCAGGTACGCGGAACCGTCTTTCTTCTATTGACAAATCTTTTCTTTTCATGTGATTTCTAAGCTGATTGAAATCATTCGTTCAATTCCCTGATCGTAATTCTATAAGTCTCCTAATGTTTTTTTCCCTCTTTAAATCAATAGTAAGTTCCCGCAGCTTGATAAAGGAGGTTTTGCTGTGGATTAAAAGGACTTAGAAAATAAATTCGAACGCAATCAGGAAACGGTTGAAAAAAAAGTGTTTTTTAAAATAGTGTCTTGTAATTTCTTTAGAATTTATTTTCAATTTGTGCTTTAAACTGTTTTATAGAAGTTTCAAGTAAATACAACAAAATATTACATGAACAAATATCATTTGGCTAATTTATAGATGAATAGGTATGTATTTTTTTAAATGCTATCACATAGGAACATATCTTTTGTTTTGTCTGGACACTATGTGAGTCAAACATTATCACTCTATTCATTCTTCCAATATATAAATCTTGGCCAAATGTTGGGCAATTCTAGTTAGCTGTTAGATACTTTACTTTATCAACTTTATTTCTTATGAAAAAATAAACGTTAAGAAACTAGTTTTATAAGAAAGATGTTTGTGTTCTATGTTGGCATTTAGTAGATGTAGAACATTGTTCTTTGAATTTATTGATACTTTAGAACATCAATCTTCAATTGTACATAACTACATACATTTTCAATTATACTTTATGACATAAATCTTTAATTATACTTTACGACATTAGTTTTCAATTATATTGATGACATCAATCTTCAATTATACTTTACGACATCAATCTTCAATTATACTTTATGACATCAATCTTCAATTATACTTTACGACATCAATTTTCAATTATACTTTATGACATCAATCTTCAATTATACTTTTATGACATCAATCTTCAATGATACTGTACGACATCAATTTTCAATTATTCTTTACGACATCAATTTTCAATTATACTTTATGACATCAATCTTCAATTATACTTTTATGACATCAATCTTCAATGATACTGTACGACATCAATTTTCAATTATACTTTACGACATCAATCTTCAATTATACTTTACGACATCAATTTTCAATTATACTTTACGACATCAATCTTCAATTGTACATTACGACATCAATTTTCAATTATACTTTATGACCTCAATCTTCAATTATACTTTTATGACATCAATCTTCAATGATACTGTACGACATCAATTTTCAATTATACTTTACGACATCAATTTTCAATTATACTTTACGACATCAATCTTCAATTATACTTTACGACATTAATCTTCAATTATACTTTACGACATCAATTTTCAATTATACTTTATGACATCAATCTTCAATTATACTTTTATGACATCAATCTTCAATGATACTGTACGACATCAATTTTCAATTATACTTTACGACATCAATCGTCAATTGTACATTACGACATCAATTTTTAATTATACTTTATGACATTAATCTTTAATTCCACTTTATGACATCAATTTTCAATTATACCTTACAATATCAATCTTCAATTATACTTTACAATATCAATCTTCAATTATACTTTACGATATCAATCATCGATTATACTTTACGACATCAATTTTCAATTATACTTTATGACATCAATTTTCAATTATACTTTACGACATCAATCTTCAATTATACTTTACGACATCAATCTTCAATTATACTTTACGACATCAATTTTCAATTATACTTTATGACATCAATCTTCAATTATACTTTTATGACATCAATCTTCAATGATACTGTACGACATCAATTTTCAATTATACTTTACGACATCAATCGTCAATTGTACATTACGACATCAATTTTTAATTATACTTTATGACATTAATCTTTAATTCCACTTTATGACATCAATTTTCAATTATACCTTACAATATCAATCTTCAATTATACTTTACAATATCAATCTTCAATTATACTTTACGATATCAATCTTCGATTATACTTAATGACATCAATTTTCAATTATACTTTACGACATAATCTCTCTTTCACTCAACACTTTTAAGGTTTGTAGACTTTATTTTTTGTTTGTTGTTTTTGTTTTCTTTTTAAAATAATAGGACAGTAAAACAAAATAATAAAGAAGGACAAAGTCATAGAAGTCACATATAGAACACATATTACATAAAGTAAACGACAAGACTAGTATTGCTGACTACAGTCACATATAGAACACATATTACATAAAGTAAACGACAAGACTAGTAGGCCTATTGCTGACTGCAGTCACTTATAGAACACATATTACATAAAGTAAACGACAAGACTAGTATTGCTGACTGCAGTCACTTATAGAACACATATTACATAAAGTAAACGACAAGACTAGTATTGCTGACTGCAGTCACATATAGAACACATAATATTACATAAAGTAAACGACAAGACTAGTATTGCTGACTGCAGTCACATATATAACACATAATATTACATAAAGTAAACGACAAGACTAGTATTGCTGACTGCAGTCACATATAGAACACATAATATTACATAAAGTAAACGACAAGACTAATATTGCTGACTGCAGTCACATAAAGAGCACATATTACATAAAGTAAACGACAAGACTAGTATTGCTGACTGCAGTTAGAAAGACTTTACACCAAGTTTATTGGTTTTGAATGAAAATATTTCTTAATGAAGAGTCTGGTGCTGTAGCGAAAACGCCTGTCCATCAGTTACTGCCCCTTGTCAAGATATTTTTGAAACTGTTCTGTTCTGATCGAGTTTTCTAGATTACTTAAATTGCAGCAATTCTCAAGAATTATGTTGTAGTGTTTGATTCAACACGTGTTTAATTCCTTGTAGGAGTTCATGTGTGTAGTTCGTGTGTGTAGTTCATGTATGTATTCTATGTTGGCAATTGTCGGATGTAGTTCGTGTGTGTAGTTCATGTGTGTAGGTTCGTGTGTGTAGTCTATGTTGGCAATTATCGGATGCAGTACGTGTGTGTAGTTCGTGTGTATAGTTCATGTGTGTAGTCTATGTTGGCAATTATCGTAAGTAGTTCATGTGTGTAGTTCATGTGTGTAGTTCATGTGTAGTCTATGTGGGTAGTTCATGTGTGTAGTTCATGTGTATAGTTCATGTGTAGTCTATCTGGGTAGTTCAAGTGTGTAGTTCATGTGTTTAGTTCATTTGGGTAGTTCATATGTGTAGTTCATGTGTAATCTATGTGTGTAGTTCATATGTGTAGCTCATGTGTAGCTCATGTGTAGTTCATATGTAGTCTTGTGGGTAGTTCATGTGTTTAGTTCATGTGTGTAGTTCATGTGTGTTCTCTATGTGTGTAGTTCATGTATACTCTATGTAGGTAGTTCATGTGTTTAGTTCATTTGTGTAGTTCATGTGTAGTCTATGTGTGTAGTTCATGTGTGTAGTTCATGTGTGTAGTTCATGTGTGTAGTTCATGTGTGTAGTTCTTATGTGTAGTTCCCAGTTTAAGGTTCCCAGTTTAAGGTTCCCATGTTTTAGTGTAATTGAACCATATAGTGAACGTGATATGGAATTGTATTCAACGCTTACATTTCGTGTGCCAGGATTAACTTTTTAATTGAAAACATTTCTTGTAACAACTGGACGTGACGTATTTTTACGAACGTTTCTCATCCTCAAATTTGTAATTTAAATAAAATTATTTTCAAAGACTTAACCGAATTGAATAAAAAAATTGATTATCTCAATTAAAGCAAAAAGACATAGGCTACATAAATATAAATAAATGAATTTTTAATCTGAAGTATAAAAACATCATCTTTATAAAAGTTGACATGAACAATTATTTAAGTCAGCTAAGTTAGATCATTGAAAAATATAATTCAGCTTATGGACTTAGTCTATATAGTGTTGATGATGAATGGAATTAGTCTATATAGTGTTGATTATGTATGGAATTAGTCTATATAGTGTTCATAATGTATGGAATTAGTCTGAATAGTGTTGATAAAGTATGGAAATAGTCTATATAGTGTTGATACTGTATGGAATTAGTCTGAATAGTGTTGATAATGTATGGAATTAGTCTATATAGTGTTGATACTGTATGGAATAGGTCTATATAGTGTTGATACTGTATGGAAAATAGTCTATATAGTGTTGATACTGTATGGAATTAGTCTATATAGTGTTGATAATGTATGGAATTGGAAAGCCGTTCGTGCCTTTCCAACCCTTGTTTTTACATCAGCATGTGTCCCACCTTGCTTGTCCACAATGCTGCCTTCCAACAACTCAGGACTGTCTGGGTCTCCAGACACCTGAGAAACAATCTAAAGATCAGGATTTTCAACACCATGGTGAAACCTGTGCTGCTGCATGGAGCCGAAACCTGGAGAACCA
Source organism: Anisus vortex (assembly GCA_949126835.1). Taxonomy (NCBI): domain Eukaryota; kingdom Metazoa; phylum Mollusca; class Gastropoda; family Planorbidae; genus Anisus; species Anisus vortex. The sequence continues at coordinate 595,340 of OX421493.1, read as the reverse complement.
CGGCCACGAATATAAAGAAACTACAATCCTTTATAAATAACTGTTTAAGAAGGATTCTTGGGATTCATTGGCCAGACAGGATTAGCAACCTGCAGCTGTGGCAGCGGACAAAGCAAAAACCAGTAGAACAAGAGATCCTCCAGAGACGATGGCGATGGATTGGCCATACACTCCAAAAACCTGCTTCCAGCACAACAAGGCATGCCCTGAACTGGAACCCTCAGGGAAAACGGAAAAGAGGCCGGCCGAGGAACACTTGGCGCAGAGAGGTGGAAGCAGATACCAAGGAATTTGGCGTTACTTGGGGGAAGCTGGAGAGACTAGCCCAGGATAGAGATGCCTGGAGGACCCTTGTTGGCGGCCTATGTCCTAGGAAGGACCACAGACGTCGATAATCGGCGCCTGTTCCTCAAGGACGAGTAGGCAGAAGAATGTATGGAATTAGTCTATATAGTGTTGATAATGTATGGAATTAGTCTATATAGTGTTGACAATGTATGGAATTAGTCTATATAGTGTTGACAATGTATGGAATTAGTCTATATAGTGTTGATAATGTATGGAATTAGTCTATATAGTGTTGATACTGTAAGAAACTTGTCAGTCAATATTGATAACAAAGGGGCCATCCACACAAAATAAAATATGGTCATACCCCTCCCCGTCCATAACGTGTTATTCCCACCTCCTTCCAAAGGTTTGCGTACAAATTAGATTCTCTAAACGCCCCCCCCCCTCCCAAACCCTGTTCAAAAAATGTATTCTAACTATAGTCACAAAATGTATTTTAGCTATAGTCACAAAATGTATTTTAGCTATAGTCACAAAATGTATTTTAGCTATAGTCACAAAATGTATTTTAGCTATAGTCACAAAATGTATTTTAGCTATAGTCACAAAATGTATTTTAGCTATAGTCACAAAATATTTGTTTTGCCAATTTTTGTTGTGCTTTTTAATTGTGTTTTCTCACGTTGAAATGTATTAAAATTAAAGGCATAAAATAGCTTTTGCCGTTGTTATTATCTTGCACTCTACATAAAATAGCTTATTCCGTTGTTATTATCTTGCCTTCTACATCATAATAATTCATAAAATAGAAAGTTTTAATCGAAACAAAAGCTTAAAATTGTAGTAATGTGAAGAATTTCTTAGTTTCGATCAAATCTCGCGTGATGTGTAAATTATTGTTGGGCGTAACACTATGATGTCATGTATTTTAATTCTCGTTTCTTGCCGTTGAATCAGTTGTTAAGAGAGTTGTTCCCCCTTCTTATCACCTGAATGTAAAAACGAACATTGCTCTGTTTCAACTTTCCTTTATTGGATTTTTTTTTTTTGCAATTTTCTTTTTTTTAATGTTTTTTTTTTTTTTAAATGTGGATATTACAACTTAGTGGAACCGAAAAACCGGGTTTTCTCTTCAGAGTTGGGTTCTCGGAAAAGCATCCGAAACTGCAAACTTTACTTCAAAGTAATTACGAAAATTCGGACACAAAAATGACTTGTAATCTTTTTTTTTATATTGATACAAAATGTGAAATCTTAAGACTATATATATAATCTATGTATAAATAAAAATGAGTCAGTCTCTAATAAATAAAAATGAGTCAGTCTCTAATAAATAAAAATGAGTCAGTCTCTAATAAATAAAAATGAGTCAGTCTCTAATAAATAAAAATGAGTCAGTCTCTAATAAATAAAAATGAGTCAGTCTCTAATAAATAAAAATGAGTCAGTCTCTAATAAATAAAAATGAGTCAGTCTCTAATTTCAACAAAGTTTTTTCAAGCACTGTGTTGGGTTAGGTATGTAAAAGAAGATTAAAATGTAGATTTCTAGAAAATAAAAACTCTTCTACGTCTGCACTTTTCAAATGAGTTCTGTGCCCATGAATAAGGGAGGCAACTTCTTGTTTTACGATTTCCTTGATGGCACTCTATTTCTTAAGTTATATTTTTATTGAATTTATCGATTACTTCTGACGTGGTGCCTTTCTCTTTATTCTCTCTCTCCCTAGCTCTCCTCTCTCTCTCGTTCTCTTTTCCTTTTCTTTATCTCTCTCAATCTTTTTTTTCCTTCTTAGTTCTCCTTGTCTTCTTCACCACCCATTCCAAAACTTTGCTTTAGCGATCGATACCATCAGCTCATTGTCAGACAGTGGGGCAATTCAAATGGAGGGAAGAGAAATGTCCTTTTCTACGTTTCAGGGATGGATGGAAGAGAAATGTCCTTTTCTACGTTTCAGGGATGGAGGGAAGAGAAATGTCCTTTTCTACGTTTCAGGGATGGAAGGAAGAGAAATGTCCATTTCTAAGTTTCAGTGATGGAGGGAAAGAAATGTCCTTTTCTACGTTTCAGGGATGGAGGGAAGAGAAATGTCCTTTTCTGCGTCTCAGGGATGGAGGGAAGAGAAATGTCCTTTTCTACGTTTCAGGGATGGATGGAAGAGAAATGTCCTTTTCTACGTTTCAGGGATGAGTGGAAGAGAAATGTCCTTTTCTACGTTTCAGGGATGGATGGAAGAGAAATGTCCTTTTCTACGTTTCAGGGATGGATGGAAGAGAAATGTCCTTTTCTACGTTTCAGGGATTTGAAGATTTCAAAATGCAAAGCCCAAAATAAAGTTTAATGAGCGAAGTTCGGTTCAGACGTCTATTGCATCATAGTGTCCCCCGGGGGGAGGGGGGCTATTGTAAAATTATTGAGCTTTTATTATAATAATTAATAAAAATAATACTTGTATGTGCGAGTAGAGCCAGGTCATCCGTAAAATCTAGATCTTCTAGCTTTGACCATAGCGTCCACTGGATGCCATTACGCATTACATATTGATGTGGATGTCCTCATGACCCAGTCTATCGCTAGTAGAAACAGAAATGGCGACAGTAAACACCCTTGTCTCACTCCTGTTCGTACTTGGAATGCCTCTGGGTGGCCTCTATGGATAACTCTGCATTTCATTCCTTTATAAGAATCCTTAATTATAGAGGTAATAGGTAATTTTCTCAGGGACCCAATAGTTTCTTGCAGCCTACAAAGTGACAAAAGCCTTTTTTATAGTCAATAAAGTTGACGTATAGGGAGGAATTCCACTCGAGCGACTGCTCCAGGATGATGCGCAGTGTAGCTATTTTATCAGTGCAGGATCTATCCTTGCGGAAACCAGCTTGTTGATCTCGCAGCTTCATAGCAACAGCATCTTGCATTCTGCCAAGCAGATTTTTGTTGAACACATTCCTGGGATTGATAGTAGGGTAATTCCGCACATACTCAGCACCAGATACAGGAAATGACCAACATCATGACAGAAAACTCCACTCGCCTTGGCCTCAACGTCCACAAAGGGAAGACCAAGTTCCTTAAGGTCAACGCAGAAAACACATCGCCTATCACTCTTAATGGTGAAGAACTAAAAGAAATAGAAGAGTTTACCTATCTAGGCAGCATCGTCAATAAGAAGGGTGGAACCGACGCCGATGTGAGGGCGAGAATTGGCAAGGCCAGGACAGCTTTCCTCCAATTTAATAATATCTGGAGCTCAAGAGATATATCCTTGAAAACAAAGATCAAGATCTTCAACTCAAATGTGAAGTCTGTCTTACTCTATGGTGCTGAAACGTGGAGGACTACAGCTACCAACACCAAGAACATCCAGACTTTCATAAACTCATGTCTCAGGAGAATTTTGCATATACGCTGGCCGGACATGATCAGTAACGATGAGCTCTAGAGTCGCACAGGTCAACATGCAACCGATCTGGGATCATGCAAAAAAAGATGGAGATGGTTGGGGCACACACTCCGAAAACCAGCTTCCAACATTACCAGACAGTCTCTATCGTGGAACCCCCAAGGGAAGAGGAAGAGGGGCCGACCTCGTAACATCTGGCGTCGTGACCTGGATGCCGACGTCATGAGATCAGGTCATTTTGGGTACAGTTGAAAAGACTCGTTTGGGACCAGGATGGGTGGAGAGCCCTTGTTGGTGGCCTATGCCCCGAGAGGGGTAGTAGGCGTAAGTAAGTAACTAGTATAGCTCATATCCCGTTGGGAACAGTTCTATGCGTTGTCAACAGTTACAGAGTACAGTTCTATGCGTTGTCAACAGTTACAGAGTACAGTTCTATGCGTTGTCAACAGTTACAGAGTACAGTTCTATGCGCTGTCAACAGTTACAGAGTACAGTTCTATGCGCTGTCAACAGTTACAGAGTACAGTTCTATGCGTTGTCAACAGTTACAGAGTACAGTTCTATGCGCTGTCAACAGTTACAGAGTACAGTTCTATGCGCTGTCAACAGTTACAGAGTACAGTTCTATGCGCTGTCAACAGTTACAGACAGAGTAAAGACAACGAATAAAAGACGAAAACGTATAGATTATTCAGGTGAATACTGCAACCGGAATAGGTGCGTCTTCAGTCGGCTCCTGAAGGTGTCGAAGCTAGGGCTCTGGCGAAGCTGTAGTGGGAAGTAATTCCAGGCGGACGGGCCCACGTGAGAATGCACTTTGGCCAGCCGAAACTAGCTTCGCACGAGGGATCTGAAGAGTTAGTGCATCAGAAGCCGAGCGGAGTGGACGGGATTGTATGTAGAGCTCGAGACAGGAGCGAAGGTAGTCCGGGGCAGAGTTATTCAGGTTACTTATAGAAGAGAGAAGCCAGCTTGTAGGAGATCCGGTGGTTAATGGGTAGCCAGTACAGAGATCCACTTAGAAGAGTGATATGAGTCGACTTCTTTTTCTTAAGGACAAGTCGTGCTTCTTTAAAAAGAAAATGTGTGTAAGCTTATCTTAATTTGAGTGATCGTTTAAATTTTTTAACTGGCAAGAAATTAAAGACAAAATCAACAAATGGTCACTGGGATAGTATAGTTTACCTGGATAATTAATTATAATATTTTGGCAGCTAACTTCATGGTTGTGTGTGTTTGTGTGTGTGTTTGTGTGTGTATTTGTGTGTTTATGTGTACGTGTTATTGTGTGTGTATTTGTGTGTGTTTTGTGTGTATTTGTGTGTGTTTGTGTTTCTTTGTGTGTATGTGTATGCGTTTGTGTGTGTGTATTTGTGTGTGTGTGTTCGTATATATATTTGTGTGTGTATTTGTGTGTGTATTTGTGTGTGTGTTTGTGTGTGTGTATTTGTGTGTGTGTGTTCGTATATATATTTGTGCGTGTATGTGTGTGTGTAATTGTGTGTGTGTTTGTGTGTGTATTTGTGTGTGTTTGTGTGTGTGTGTTTGTGTTTTTATTTGTGTGTGTGTGTTTTGTATGTGTTTGTGTGTGTGTTTGTGTGTGTGTGTGTTTGTGTGTGTTTTGTATGTGTTTGTGTGTGTGTTTCTGTGTGTATTTGTGTGTGTGTTTGTATATATATTTGTGTATGTTTGTGTGTGTGTTTTTGTGTGTGTTTGTATATATATTTGTCTGTGTTTGTGTGTGTGTTTGTGTGTTTATTTGTATATATATTTGTGTGTATTTGTGTGTGATATTATAAGTTTGCCAATTTTGCCGTTGCCAATTTTACCGCTATGCGAGTTTTGCCGAATTTACCTTTGCCGAATTTACCTTTGCCAAAAATACCTTGCCGAAAATACCGGTTGCGAATTTACCTTTGCCAAATTTACCGAGCACCGTAATAAACATATAGATAGAGTTATTTATACAACAATTCTATTGTAGTTACATATTACCTATTACATATTTTTAATTCATGAACGGGTGATGAAAGCTGCAACATCGGTCGTATGATCCAACATGGTCTAAAGCAGGGGTCGGCAACCTAAGATACGCGTGCCACACTTGGCACGCGGAGCTATTTTCAATGGCACGCTTGAGACCGCTAAGAGGTGTTTTTGTGGTGAACAAATAATCCGGTATTGAATGCTAACCGTTTAAGCTGATTTATTTGAATAGCGACATATTTCAGTTATTTCACGGTGTCAAACTGGAATGAATTAGCATTGAAATTGGACATATCTTGCAGTGAATATAAAACGCTTTTCTCTGTAAATCTCCTTCCTTTTGGCCTGGTATTGCTACGGCGCTAAACAATAAATAAATTGTCTTATAAAAATATTGAAATTTAAAAAAAGAAACAAAGAAGAGCAGGTTGACTGTCACGTGATATATTTTTTTTAAATCCTAGTTCGGCAAACTATAAGCAAAAAGTTGTAGATCCCAGTCTAAAGTGTCTTTTTCACCTCGATATTCATTAAGGTGTACAAAAAATAATTAATATTAGAGTTAATTTTTGTTGTTGCTTGGTAGACTGTTTTCACATTATATACTTGTATTGTAGTTATATACTTGTATTGAAGTTATATACTTGTATTGAAGTTATATACTTGTATTGAAGTTATATACTTGTATTGAAGTTATATACTTGTATTGAAGTTATATACTTGTATTGAAGTTATATACTTGTATTGAAGTTATATACTTGTATTGAAGTTATATACTTGTATTGAAGTTATATACTTGTATTGAAGTTATATACTTGTATTGAAGTTATATACTTGTATTGAAGCTATATACTTGTATTGAAGTTATATACTTGTATTGAAGTTATATACTTGTATTGAAGTTATATACTTGTATTGAAGTTATATACTTGTATTGAAGTTATATACTTGTATTGTAGTTATATACTTGTATTGAAGTTATACACTTGTATTGTAGTTATATACTTGTATTGAAGTTATACACTTGTATTGAAGTTATATACTTGTATTGAAGTTATATACTTGTATTGTAGTTATATACTTGTATTGAAGTTATATACTTGTATTGAAGTTATATACTTGTATTGTAGTTATATACTTGTATTGAAGTTATACACTTGTATTGTAGTTATATACTTGTATTGAAGTTATATACTTGTATTGAAGTTATATACTTGTATTGAAGTTATATACTTGTATTGAAGTTATATACTTGTATTGAAGTTATATACTTGTATTGAAGTTATATACTTGTATTGAAGTTATATACTTGTATTGAAGTTATATACTTGTATTGAAGTTATATACTTGTATTGAAGTTATATACTTGTATTGTATATGAAGTATTGGTTTTCTTCTCCATGTATTCCTTACTATCACCGTTTTCGCTTCTTAAATATAGGAAACTATAAAGTTATTGTTTTGTTTTTTTTGCTAAAGAGATCCAACAACACTTTTACGTCAACAAATAAAAAAAAACTTTTTTTCAATGCAGCATCCTCTTTAGATATCTAGTGGTCTTCCTAACACTTGTAGTCACCATGACAACGTACTAAAGGCTGGAACGTTTTGTTTTTATTAGACTTACCGTGGGCATATAGTCGGTCTGAGAAAAAGGAAAAAGTTTTCAATTCAAAGTTTAATGTTTGAATAGTTGACATGTATGTGTGTTTATATGTGTGTGTGTGTGTGTATGTGGTGTTTGTGTGTGTGTATGTGTCAATATGGATCCATACCCACGTGTATACACGTCACGGTGTGGATACATATCAATGTAGATAATTAGAGTGTATAAATGTCAGCGTGACACATGACATGATGTGGATACATATCTTGGTGTCAAAGCTTGTTACATTAGGCCCTATGGATACATGTCTTGGTGTGAATGCTTATTACATTACCGGTATGGATAAATGCAGCGTGAATATTTGTCATACTTTACACAAAAAAACAATGTTGATGCATGGAATATTGTACATAATGTCGGTGTGGATACCTTTCCTGTTCTGGAGAAAAGTCAGTATGGCTGCATGCCACTGTGAACATAAATATCTCTACACCTACACAGACATAAACGCCATTTATTCTTGACCTTCAGTTAAAACTACGTGGTTCTATTTAAACCGTAAGCCGCTCTTAACTGAACATTTTCACACTATTTTAAAATCGATTGAATATGATGATAGTCTTCTGCGCACATTGCCATTCATTGCTAATGCCTAGGATTACAAACAAAACTCTTTAAAAGTTAATTCCTTCAATAGTAAAAGAAAAAGTTTCCTTTGTTTTGATTCAAGCTCGGTAATTCCGGAAATAATTTAGAAGCCATGATCATGCGGGTTTTTATAGCTTTGTATTTATAGCTTTGTATTTATAGCTTTGTATTTGTTTTAATGATAAAAATGTACAGAAATGAATAGAACTGTAGGCCTACTCAGATTGGGGGGGGGGGATGATTTACTCACCGATAAATAGATTAATAGACGGACCTATAGATAGATATTTTATTTAGATAATATATATATATAGAGAGATAAATAGTTAGATAGATAGATAGATAGATAGATAGATAGATAGATAGATAGATAGATAGATGGATAGATAGATAGATGGATAGATGGATAGATGGATAGATAGATAGATGGATAGATGGATAGGTAGATAGATAAATGGGAAGGAAAATGCTATATAGATTCTGTTTTCTTTTTCAGATAACTCTGTCACTGCCTAAGGTACTTCAAATAAATGTGGAAATAGCCTATTAGTCATCCATTCTATTGTTACGAACAATGTTTGCTTGGTGTCTTTTTATGTCAGCAGTCTTAGAACTATCTTTCAATTATTATGGCTGCAAATAGAATAGAACAAGAAGATTACAAGACATTCCATTAGCATGCGCCCTAGGACGGCTCACGCCCTCAGAGGGCCGGCCTGCTCGCTGTGCGACATTATGAAGTTTGGCTACTTGCACCAAGTCAGGGCTCTCATTTCTTGGGGCATCGACTTGGAGTCGCGGGACAACAGCGGCCGGACCCCTCTCCTGCTCTGTGCGTTCCTGGAGCCAACCGACTGGGGTGTGAGCATTGCCATGACCCTGATCGAAAATGGCGCTAACATGGCTCAGACGGATTGCTTCGAGAGGAACGCCCTACACTATGCCTGCATCTACGAGCGATTCAAACTGGTACGGATTCTGCTGAAGGCAGTGGACTTTGATCTAAACCAGGCTGATCACTTGGGCAACACCCCGCTTCATTATGCGGCAATGTCGGGTAATGTTGCCATCACACAGCTCTTGAGCCAAAGCCTAAAGAAGTACAGGCTAAGCATGGCTCAGAGAAACCATCGAGGCAGGGCGGCGCTAGACGAGGCACTCTTGCATGATCACGTGACGTGCTCACATTTAATTCAATGCGAGCTGGCCACCAAGCAAAACGGAAGCGTTATAAAGGACGTTCGCTTCGCAGACGCAGTGATGAATGAATCGTCCCCGCCCACACGAGATAGAGTATTGAGGCCCAAGACAGCGGCTAGTTTAACTAGCAGACCTTACAGCTCTTTTAGCTCTCATGACGAACCAGTGAATTCCAGCCAAAGGTTGCAGCATATCAATATCAGGTACATTATGGCACAAACACATATACATACACAAACATACACATATATACATACACACATATACATACACACACACATATAAACATACACAGACATACACATATAAAAATAGACACACATACATGCACACACACATAAACATACACACATATACACCCACACACACATAACCTACACACACACATAAATAGAAACACACACATAAGTCTACACACAAATGCACACGCTGGTGTCATTAAAGAAATGTTATATCAGCAACACAAAATGTTATATCAGCAACACAAAATGTTATATCAGCAACATAAAATGTTATATCAGCAACATAAAATGTTATATCAGCAACACAAAATGTTTTATAAGCAACATAAAATGTTTATCAGCAACACAAAATGTTATATGAACAACAATAAATGTTATATCAGCAACACAAAATGTTATATTAGCAACACAAAATGTTATATATGCAACACAAAATGTTATATCAGCAACATAAAATGTTATATCTGTAATACAAAGTTTTATATCAGCAACATAAAATGTTATATCAGCAACACAAAATGTTATATCAGCAACACAAAATGTTATATCAGCAACACAAAATGTTATATCAGCAACACAAAATGTTATATCAGTTTTATTTCGTTTATTATGTTTAGCATCTGTTTTTGTTGCTTTTTTTCTTATAATTTTAACACGAGAATAAGTTTAAATGGGATTCAGTATTGGCAGAAGTTTACCTTGAAGCAACAGACTTATAAAGTGATGGGGAAAATGCGTCTAAGTAAATAGTAGTGTTTTTATCTTGTGATATTGACAACAATAGGATTCTGACTATTTTGTGATATTGACAACAAGTGAATTTGTAAGGATATTGGCTATTTTGTGATATTGACAACAATAAGATTCTGACTATTTTGTGATATAGACAACAAGAGAAATTGTAAGGATATTGGCTATTTTGTGATATTAACAACATTAAGATTCTGACTATTTTGTGATATTGACAACAAGAGAATTTGTAAGGATATTGGCTATTTTGTGATATTGACAACAATAAGATTCTGAATATTTTGTGATATTGACAACAATAAAATTCTGAATATTTTGTGATATTGACAACATAAGGATATTAGCTCGTTTGACATATTGAAAACAAGAAAATACTGGCTATTTTGTGATATTCATAACAATAGGATAATGACTATTGTGTGATATTGACAACAAGAGGATACTGGCTATTTTGTGATATTGACAGCAATAAGATACTGGCTGTTTTGTGATATTGACAGCAATAAGATACTGGCTAGTTTGTGATATTGACAGCAATAAGATACTGGCTGTTTTGTGATATTGACAGCAATAAGGTACTGGCTAGTTTGTGATATTGACAGCAATAAGATACTGGCTAGTTTGTGATATTGACAGCAATAAGATACTGGCTAGTTTGTGATATTGACAGCAATAAGATACTGGCTAGTTTGAGATATTGACAGCAATAAGATACTGGCTAGTTTGTGATATTGACAGCAATAAGATACTGGCTAGTTTGTGATACTGACAAAAATAGGATATTTTTTATTGTGTATGCCATTTTAATTTCCTTGACATTTTTAGTCTGAACTAGGGATGTTAATATCGGTTTTATCTCCAACCCTATTATTGGTTCTAGAAATTCGATTTTAAAACCGGATTTTGGTTCCTCCCCCCTCCCTTTTTTTCCAGCCCCCCCCCCTCCTTGGCAAAGTAAGTTATAGGTCGGAAAAGACAAATTTGCGTAGATTTTTTTAAAATCATTGTCTAAACCAAATTAATAGGAAGGACCATTGATCCTTTGACTGTGGTGAAATCTAAAACAATATATTTGATTTTGGATTGTGGGCTGTCAAAATCTGTATTGTCATAAATTTAGACTTATATAAATATAGATTCCAATTATAATATAGATCATAAAATGTTACATGTTGCACACATTGAAAGAATTTTTATACTATAAATAAAATCATAAACACGATTATCTAGGGTTGCCAGACGTCCAGCAAGTCAAGAATGAAAGAACCTTACATGCGCTGTAAAGTTTTGTTTTTTTAAAGTTGCCCAAATGCAAGTTGCTTTTCAGTCTACATTAAATTAAACGCCTGTTAAAGTTTGAACAAGACTTTTTTAGGTCACTTTTACCAAAAGACAATTAATGGCAGCTATTGTAATAAAACTGAACTAATTGTGGGTTTAACACGGAAGATTCAAACGAAACACTAAATGTGTTGTCCTTTTGATGTCCAAGAATCTGGCAACTCTACGTCTATCAGTCTGTTTGTCTGTTGGAAGTGTTCAGCATCAGTGGGGAAATCCCTTTTTTTTTTGTTTCTCAAGATGTTTATCAAAAGGCTACGCCGATGACAAGCTTTAGGCGTTAAGGGTAAATTAACATCTGCTTGTATCGCAACTGATATTCAGAATTTGAAAAAAACAAAATAAGCCTATGAGTCGCCTTTGACAAATAATAATTAATTTTTGCAAGGCATTGAATTATTTAATGTTAAGGAATTGTTTTGTGCGAATCAAACATGGTTTCAAAACATGACAACAAAAATATAAAATTAAAGATCGTGGGTCACCATATATCTATATGAGCTATCAACTTCCAACAAAACAGAAATTCCATTTTAAGTTTGAAAACCCAAGTCTGAATAGAAGCAGTCGAGTAGATTGACTGGTTGAAATTTAAAAGGAGCTTATTTAATAAGAACCATAACCAATTCATCATCATCATCATCAATCCCATGACCGCTGTGTTCGTTGGGGGTAGCGAATAGACACTTCGGCAGTCAACTTTCTACACTTTTGCCTATCTTGAGCGGTTGTCAATAGAGTCAACTGCAGCCCGAACCAGCATCTCCGCTGACGGCCTGTCCTACACCCACCTTCGACAGTGCCCTGGAGGATTGTTTATGACAGGCTATTGTGCCGCAACACATGACCAAATATCATATCAGTTTGCGCCGTTCGATTGTTGCCATGTTTTCTTGAGGGCCGCAATTGAGGATATTCTGTCCCACACATACGCATTAGTCCTGTGTTCTACATAAGAGATTCGAAGTATTTTTCTCATTTTATTTTAATAGGCAAACTCCAATATTTCCATTGTTCCTGCCATGCCATGCCATTCCGTTAGATCATCTAGTATCTTCTGTCTCTGTCTTCCTCTGCGTTTCTTTCCCTCTAGCTTTCCGGTTATTATAATGTTTTCTTATGTTTTCTTTTCTAATTATGTGTCCTACTTTCTTTTCATAATCTTTACAATTATTTCTCTGTAAGCGTTTGACCTTTTGAGCACCTCCACATTAGATATTTTATCTGTCCATGCCACTCGTTGCATACTTCTCTGCACTTTCCAAATATGCAGTAATTTTTTTGTTCAGTGTCCATGCCTCACAGCCATATAGTAAAATCGGAAACATGAAATAATTTAACTGCTGTCTGCGGGCACGATCCGGTCTTCCATGGTCAGTAACCCAACCCTTGAGTGTGCACTATACGATATTATGCGCAGTGTATATGAAATGTGGGTATTAAATGTATGTATTGTAGATAGAGGCCTACCCCCTGCAGTATCTGTTTGGTAATGGACTTTTATTAACAGCGTTTGAAGACCCCTTGCTAAATATATTAATTATAGCCTATTTGATTCCTTAATGGATATCATGTTTAATCACAGGTCTACCTGTTTGTTTTTAATCACTCATTAGCTACATAGAATGAACTATGTCCAATCCACCTTGCACTATTTGACTCATTAGCTACATAGAGTGAACTATGTCTAATCCACCATGCACTATTTGACTCATAAGCTACATAGAATGAGCTCTGTCCAATCCACCATGCACTATTTGACTCATTAGCTACATAGAGTGAACTATGTCTAATCCACCATGCACTATTTGACTCATTAGCTACATAGAGTGAACTATGTCTAATCCACCATGCACTATTTGACTCATTAGCTACATAGAGTGAACTATGTCTAATCCACCATGCACTATTTGACTCATTAGCTACATAGAGTGAACTATGTCCAATCCACCTTGCACTATTTGACTCATTAGCTACATAGAGTGAACTATGTCTAATCCACCATGCACTATTTGACTCATAAGCTACATAGAATGAGCTCTGTCCAATCCACCATGCACTATTTGACTCATTAGCTACATAGAGTGAACTATGTCTAATCCACCATGCACTTTTTGACTCATTAGCTACATAGAGTGAACTATGTCTAATCCACCATGCACTATTTGACTCATTAACTACATAGAATGAGCTCTGTCCAATCCACCATGCACTATTTGACTCATTAGCTACATAGAATGAACTCTGTCCAATCCACCATGCACTATTTGACTCATTAGCTACATAGAGTGAACTCTGTCCAATCCACCATGCACTATTTGACTCATTAGCTACATAGAATGAACTCTGTCTAATCCACCATGCACTATTAGACTCATTAGCTACATAGAATGAACTCTGTCTAATCCACCATGCACTATTTGACTCATTAGCTACATAGAATGAACTCTGTCTAATCCACCATGCACTATTTGACTCATTAGCTACATAGAGTGAACTCTGTCCAATCCACCATGCACTATTTGACTCATTAGCTACATAGAATGAACTCTGTCTAATCCACCATGCACTATTTGACTCATTAGCTACATAGAATGAACTCTGTCTAATCCCCCATGCACTATTTGACTCATTAGCTACATATAGTGAACTATGTCTAATCCACCATGCACTATTTGACTCATTAGCTACATAGAATGAACTCTGTCCAATCCACCATGCACTATTTGACTCATTAGCTACATAGAATGAGCTCTGTCCAATCCACCATGCACTATTTGACTCATTAGCTACATAGAGTGAACTATGTCTAATCCACAATGCACTATTTGACTCATTAACTACATAGAATGAGCTCTGTCCAATCCACCATGCACTATTTGACTCATTAGCTACATAGAATGAACTCTGTCCAATCCACCATGCACTATTTGACTCATTAGCTACATAGAGTGAACTCTGTCCAATTCACCATGCACTATTTGACTCATTAGCTACATAGAATGAACTCTGTCTAATCCACCATGCACTATTAGACTCATTAGCTACATAGAATGAACTCTGTCTAATCCACCATGCACTATTTGACTCATTAGCTACATAGAATGAACTCTGTCTAATCCACCATGCACTATTTGACTCATTAGCTACATAGAGTGAACTCTGTCCAATCCACCATGCACTATTTGACTCATTAGCTACATAGAATGAACTCTGTCTAATCCACCATGCACTATTTGACTCATTAGCTACATAGAATGAACTCTGTCTAATCCACCATGCACTATTTGACTCATTAGCTACATAGAGTGAACTCTGTCCAATCCACCATGCACTATTTGACTCATTAGCTACATAGAATGAACTCTGTCTAATCCACCATGCACTATTTGACTCATTAGCTACATAGAATGAACTCTGTCTAATCCACCATGCACTATTTGACTCATTAGCTACATAGAGTGAACTCTGTCCAATCCACCATGCACTATTTGACTCATTAGCTTTATAGAATGAACTATGTCTAATCCACCATGCACTATTTGACTCATTAGCTACATAGAATGAACTCTGTCTAATCCACCATGCACTATTTGACTCATTAGCTACATAGAATGAACTCTGTCTAATCCACCATGCACTATTTGACTCATTAGCTACATAGAGTGAACTCTGTCCAATCCACCATGCACTATTTGACTCATTAGCTACATAGAATGAACTCTGTCTAATCCACCATGCAC
Organism: Anisus vortex; assembly: GCA_949126835.1. Lineage (NCBI taxonomy): Eukaryota > Metazoa > Mollusca > Gastropoda > Planorbidae > Anisus > Anisus vortex. The sequence continues at coordinate 580,130 of OX421493.1, read as the reverse complement.
TATTTGACTCATTAGCTACATAGAATGAACTCTGTCTAATCCACCATGCACTATTTGACTCATTAGCTACATAGAATGAACTATGTCTAATCCACCATGCACTATTAGACTCATTAGCTACATAGAATGAACTATGTCTAATCCACCATGCACTATTTGACTCATTAGCTACATAGAATGAGCTCTGTCTAATCCACCATGCACTATTTGACTCATTAGCTACATAGAATGAGCTCTGTCCAATCCATCATGCACTATTTGACTCATTAGCTACATAGAATGAACTCTGTCTAATCCACCATGCACTATTTGACTCATTAGCTACATAGAATGAACTCTGTCTAATCCACCATGCACTATTAGACTCATTAGCTACATAGAGTGAACTATGTCCAATCCACCATGCACTATTAGACTCATTAGCTACATAGAGTGAACTATGTCTAATCCACCATGCACTATTTGACTCATTAGCTACATAGAATGAACTCTGTCTAATCCACCATGCACTATTTGACTCATTAGCTACATAGAATGAACTCTGTCTAATCCACCATGCACTATTAGACTCATTAGCTACATAGAATGAACTCTGTCCAATCCACCATGCACTATTTGACTCATTAGCTACATAGAATGAACTCTGTCCAATCCACCATGCACTATTAGACTCATTAGCTACATAGAATGAACTCTGTCCAATCCACCATGCACTATTAGACTCATTAGCTACATAGAATGAACTCTGTCCAATCCACCATGCACTATTTGACTCATTAGCTACATAGAATGAACTCTGTCCAATCCACCATGCACTATTTGACTCATTAGCTACATAGAATGAACTCTGTCCAATCCACCATGCACTATTTGACTCATTAGCTACATAGAATGAACTCTGTCCAATCCACCATGCACTATTTGACAATTATTAAATAGTACATTGATATAATTTATATATATTATGTGCTCGATAGAAAACCAAAGAGCTGCCTTACGGTCAATGGCTTTAAAGTGGACGAAGAAGTGATCACTTGCGCACCTGAAAGTGACTTCCGTAACACGCCCGAATATGTCTTGCGGCTAGTCCAAATGCGGCGTGACACAGGCGCCAGCGATACCGCGAGTCTGGGAGACAGCACCTATAGAAGCAACTGGACCGGATCTATCATCACCAGTCAGTCACAGCAGATGTCAACAGCAGACGACTGGAGACACCAATTTCAAGTTTTATTTCAGGTAACTTAAGCACGCGCTGGCACGATATTATTTTCTCCGCTCAAACATTACATGGTATTTTTGCTTTCTCTTTAATATGCTTTTTTTTTTCTTCATAATTTTCTTGATAATAAATTGGGACAATTCGTTGACAAAACACAAACTTGAAAAACATTTTTTTGTAAACGAAGAGAGTCAAATAACTACTTCCTGCCTTCTTAATTCTGGGAACAAAAAATTTCTCGCTAGATCGAATCCTCGGCACTTTTTTAATACTCTTTTTTAACGTTCGTTGGCAATAAAGTTGGCAATAAAGTATAAAGTAGGCTACACGTAATTTTCTTGACAAAGAAAATAAATAATAGAAGTAGGTCTAAATTAATTTAGACTAGCAAAATAAATAATAAGTCTAAATTACTGTCTACTATAGTAAACAATGCATTCAATGACGTATAATTCTAGAGTTATGGTCCTTAATAACTTGTTTCCTTTATCATTCTAACTTATGGTCCTTAATAACTTGTTTCCTTTATCATTATAGAGTTATGGTCCGTTTTTTTACTCCCTTTATTTTAAGTTGCAATGTCTGCAATCGTGCGTGGTGCAAAACTTTGCTTCGATTTTTCGACCACTTCCCGTGGTCCGATCGAGCTGAAATTTGGACAGCAGATTTGGGGCGCCTAACAATACATCCTATCAAATTTTCAGTTAAAACGACTTAATAATACTACACTTATGACAATATTCATTTCTTAAAAGGAAAGTATAAGAAATATTTTGATTTCGCGTTAAAAATGCCTGTGTAACTTTTTATAGTTTTTCGGCGCAAAGCTAGAAAAAAAAATTATGCGCTAAGATTATTTTTAGAACAATTCATACTGAGTAAGGAGATATTTTTGAGATTTGCAACACAGATATTTTTCTTTGGGGTTTCATTTCCAGTAGTCAATCAATTATTTAATTACATGATGGTAAACTTAGTTTGTAAATAAAGGGAGTATAATGAAAACTTCGTTTTTATGGTTTTCCTGTTTTACTCCCTTTATTTTAAGTTGCATTTTCTGTCTGTCTGATTGCAATCATGCGTCGATCGTCGATCGTCGTGGGAGCAAGAATGGGCTTCGATTTTTCGACCACTTCCCGTGTTCCAATCGAGCTGAAATTCGGACAGCTGATTTGGGGCGCCTAACAATACATCCTATCAAATTTTCAGTTAAAACAACTTAATAATACTACACTTATGACAATATTCATTTCTTAAAAGGGAAGTATAAGAAAAATGTTTGTTTCACTTTAAAAATGCCTGTGTAACTTTTTATAGTTTTTCGGCGCAAAGCTAGAAAAAAAAATTATGCGCTAAGATTATTTTTATAACAATTCATACGGAGTAAGGAGATATTTTTGAGATTTGCGACACAGATATTTTTCTGTACGTTTCATTTGCAGTAGTCAATCAATTATTTAATTACATGATGGTAAACTTAGTTTGCAAATAAAGGGAGTATAAAAAAAACTTCGTTTTTTTATGGTTTTCTTGTTAAATGTTGAACTCAAACTTGAAAAATAATTTGTCTGAATGTAACGCTTGGCTGAGTTTTTTTTTAAGGCACATTTAGCTATTATTTAAAATAAAGTTTGAGCATAATGTGTTTCTTTCAGTGAGTTTGCGATTAAAACAATAATTGTAAAATAATCGAGAAAAAGGTCTAATTGTGTGTTTTTGTTTTTTTAAACTCCAGGTTTATGAACATCAGTGTTCACCATCATGGAGAACTACTAAAACTTTAGATCCATCAGGACCAGAACAAGACACACAAACACCTACTCTGGAGGAAATTGATGGCGATGATAAAGACAAAAAATCGCCTAGGAGACAGAGCCTTAACTCTAGAAATTCTAACCTTGCAGGTATTAACTAAAGTTACTGCCCTTGCATGTATGAAATGATTGTAATAATTACAATAATTGTCTTCTCCAGCGAAAAATTAAACAACCCATAAAATGCACCAAAGACTTCTCTGTCTTAGTAAACTAAAAACATAAAAACTAAAAATCATATAGAGAAAACCAGTATGAATCTCTTTTACTCGGCGACAGTTGGTAGCATCATAACCTTCGCAATCACCTGCTGGTATGGTAATACCACCACATTGAACAAACACCGGATAGACCGCCTAATAAACAAAGCCTCTCGTACTACACAGACAGAATTACCATCTCTTGCAGATATTTTCAGTTCAAGGTGTCTGTCTACGATTGATTAAATCCTCCAAGATCATGAATACCCGCTTAACAGTAGTTACATCATATCTAGTCGAAGTGGTCGGCTTCTTTCGATAAGGGCAAGAACAGAGAGATTGAGGAACTCTTTTGTTCCACTATCAGTGAGAATCTTGCAAAAGAATCACCAGTCAGCCAGGAAATATCATAGACTATATATATAATATACATGGACCGCTTGCTTTAGTTTTTTATGCTATTTTCATAGACTATAATATACATGGACCGCTTGCTTTAGTTTTTTATGCTATTATCTTCCTTTTTTTTTTTTGCAATTCCCGATTCTAAATGAAGTAATTGTTATACAAGTTCCATTTTATTAAATCGCATTTTTTCTACTTTAAATGAATACTTGTAGGCCACTGATCTCTAAAAAGAATGGATTATGCTCGGAAGTAACATTCTTGAGGAAATTTCCGCCATTTTGTTTATACTGTCACTGATCAATATATATATAATTACCGTGAGCTAGTTTATTTATTTAGATGTTTGTTTCTGCTCTATATTCTCCTAAGCCGTTTGACCAATCGGGTTAAACGTTAAATGTAAAAATTGGAAACGTCCTCCAAAAAAAAGCTTTATTTTGTAACAATATTGCTTAATTCGTAAATTTATTTTTTTAAATAAACTTAGACCTATTACTAATCATCGTATGTTAATGTTATACAATGGGCGCAGTTTCCAAATGATGTCCCTTTTAAATGCTTTAAAATTTAATGTGTTTTTGGGACCGGGTTTTTCCGTTCTGCGAAATATTGCTGTCTACTTTTTTTATTATTAACTTTTTTTATTGTTTGGTATTTGTTTTCTTTTGATCGTATTATTGTTAGTTTTATATTATTAATAAGAAGTCAGAAGCTTGACAGCAACAATCCATTTGCATATTGTGTAAAATGGCAGCAACATAGATTCCGTTCCGATCTATTTATAGATCAGTGGCACAGTCAGGCCCGGATTTAGAGACCCCAGGGCCCCTAGGCACTTGACATTTGGGACCCCACACCTCTTAGTCCCTTATCGTAAGACTGCCCCCGGCTATCAGCGATATCCAAGTCGTGATTTTCAATGTCTCTAGGACTCTAGGACGACTTTAGCCAGGTCTTACGCTTTATGGCCTCAACTTGGAATGAGTTTTAAAAATCTTTCGACAGGACATCCGTTCGACAGGACATCCATCTTCAGAGACATATTTCACTATGAAAGAAAGTTGATCTATATGAGAAATGTCCTGAGTATAGTCCACAGAGAAATATTTGGCATGTTTTATCTCAGTCACGATTGTATTTATAACCTTTTCTGCCATGATATTGATCATTTCATCGCATATTTTTGACGAAAGAAATGATGTTGTGCCACTTTCTTTGTTACCTTTGAGTTTTATGCGTAAGTCCAGAAAAGTTATAGGGTCATAACATAGTTCCCAATGTTTTTTTTTATCCAAATCTCCCATGAGAACCTCTAAACGGCAATTCGCGTGCAGAAAGTGACCGCACAACAGCCACAATGCGCCTCAAAATCTCATGCCAGTATTTTATTTCTTCTTCCGTTTGAAGAACAAGACTCAACCGACAGCAATCTTCCTAGCTAATAGTGTCGCAAGTGCTGACCTGTCTTCGTTCGAATCCTCGTGTCCCTTCATTTTTTGAAATGCGTTTTTCCAGTCGTTGTATCCTTCATTAGCTAGCGACCCCAATTTCCCAAACATCTTTCAAGGGGCACAAAACACTGCACCCTTGCTGTTTTAAAATATGAGCCACGGTCGAGGTCGTGTTTCACCATTGCTTAATATTTAATATTCGGTTGTAAGTTATTATATGAGCGCACTGTTTTGAAAAATTTAGTAAAAATATTTATTATAATATTAATTTTGATAAAGCTTTTTGATAAGGCAAGCCAGGCTTTTGAGATTCTGTAAAGATTCCGCAGAGGGCCCCTAAGCTGGCTGGGCCCCCTAGGCCCGGGCCTTGTGGGTCTAGGGCAGTCTAGGCTGAAATCCGGGCCTGGGCACAGTAAGTTTTAGACACAATTTTGTTTATATCGGTAAGTGCAGTGGAAATTTTGTGTTTCTCCTTTCTTCTATAGATCAGTGCTTTTCTTCACTTTGCTCAAACCAATTTATTAAAAAGGCGCAATCAATTCTTTTTATAGATCAGTGGTTTCAAGTCATCATAATATAGCAGAAATACTAAAGCAAGCGGTCCATGTATATTACAGTCTATGGAAATACAATGGCTCAATAGCTGACACCTAAATGATACTTTTTTTTCTTGTATGATAAATGGTATGATAGTGTGCGCGTATGTCTATTGTGTTTGAGTACAAATGGTTCTTTAATATTGCTTTAATTACCGGTATGCTGAAAGACGGAATTTATGTAATCAATTTAAATTTCCATTTATTTGGATCAATAAAGCAATCTTATCTTATCATAAATAGTTTTTCTTACAAATTATTATTATGCATTAACCTTTCTTAAACTGCCTCAGACCACAGATGAGCGTAGGACGCAATAATATTCTTTATAGAAGGAGCGTATGTAATATATAAGATAAAATTTTTGCTTTTTTTGCCTTCTTTACGAAATAAAAATATTTTTTTTAAGCAAATAATAGATATATAAGAAATTGTAAAAAAGGGGAAAATTATTTACATATATGTATAGCCCAGTAGGCCTACAATGAACCAACAACAACTGGAAGAAGTAAATAATTTCAAATATCTAGGAGAAATCCTATCGAGCAAGGATTGGGTCAGTGATGGCGGCAATGACTAGACTAAACAGAGTCTGGACCAGCAAAAGCATTAGTCTCCCAACAATGCTCAGGCGTTACAGAGCCCTTTGCAACCCATTGTTCTGTATGGATGTGAGACCTGGACGATGCTATTAGCAACTAAAATCAAATTGCATACATTTGAAAATAAAAGCATGAGAAAATACTTCGAATCTTCCACTAGAACACAGGACTAATGAGTATGTCTGGGACAGAATATCCTCAATTGCAGGCCCTTAAGAAAGCATTATGACAACAATTAAACGGGGCAAAATGACATGGTTCTGTCATGTGTTGCTGCATAATAACCCGCCAAAAAGAATCCTCTAGGACACTGAAGAAAGTGGACCTCGGACATGGCTGCAGTTGACTAAACTATTGACAACCGCTCAAGATAGGCCAAAGCGGAGAAAGTTGACTGCTGAGGTGTCCATTCGCTTCCCCCCCCCCCCAACGACCACAACGGTCAAGGGATTGATGATGATTAATGATGATAGCCCATTTATAGAAATACACATGTTTGTCTGTAATCTATTTATAAAAATACACATATTTGTCTGTAATCTATTTATAGAAATACACATATTTGTCTGTAATCTATTTATAGAAATACACATGTTTGTCTGTAATCTATTTATAGAAATACACATGTTTGTCTGTAATCTATTTAAAGAAATACACATGTTTGTCTGTAATCTTTTTATAGAAATACACATGTCAGTAATCAAAGTTCCCAAAGGATTTTAAAATGTGCTCTAAAGTGTAAAAGCATAAAAAAAGTTTCAAAATTTTTGTTTTTTTGGTTGGGGTGGTAGGGAGTGGCTGAAAATTGGAACGAATGTGTTGTGAAATGAAACACGTCTATGTGCCAAGTATCAGCTCGAAATTGAAATCATGGTGGTAATTGGGTCGAATAAAAAGAAAATGTGTGGTCAGAAAGTTTGGCGAAGTTAATATAAACAATTTAAACAAGCAAACGAATTTAAAAAAATCAAATATAAGGTATCCTGCTATCGATATTTTGAAAGAAAGGGGAGACCAACAAAGCTACAAGGTTGGGGAACTGAGCTATAAGATAAGACCACCAATCTATAAAGTGGTACCGCTGAATTATAAGGCGGGTCCATTGGGCTAAAGGTTCTATAAACTTAGATACATAATAGATACATACATATTATATAGACCTGGAACTCAGTGTGTGGGAGAATCTTTTTTTCGTGTCTTGTGTGAAAAAATGATAACATAGTATTTATCATTACAGTTAATACAAACTTTCTATAAAAGAATATTCAGTACTCAACTTAGATAAAGGAAAATTAAATGTTTTACAGATAACGGTACGAGAAGACGCCAGACATGTGCGAGGGTCAACAAACTCAAACCAAACATCGATGCTGGCTTGGAGTCCACCATTCGCCCTATGTCCAGCAAAAAACGGACTACTGATCGCTAAATAGGTAGGTGTTACGGAGACTATTACCGATAGAACACAGGTCAAGTACAACTATAGGTTTTATAACAATGCCTTTTGACACTAACTCAACACACATGCTAACATATAACTATAACAGATTTTATTTGTATTTATATATATTTCAATTTCAAATTTTCAGCCGCATCCACTCTTCCCAACTCACATCACTTATAATAGTCCGTTTTGAATTATTTGAATTTCACATTTAGGTGCGCATTTTTTATATTCTAAGTATTGTTATCGACAAGTCTTAATGAGGAGTGAACTTTTGAACCAGAATGTTCGTGAACTTCCTGTTCTATTTTTAAACTAATAACACAAAAAATCATGCTTTTGCTGGTGTTTGACAATTGATTTCAACCTCGACGGCCAGTTCTAGTCTTTTAGAATTATACAAAGGATACAATATTAGTTATGAGGAATCCGTTTTTAACATCAAAAGTGAACAGGCGATCATTAATACTCAAGTGTTAGTCGCGTGACGTTAAATTTTTATTTGTTTACAAAATAAATGAGTCAAGAGTTGCGTTTTGTTGGTTATTGAAAAACAAAATGCGTAAATTCATAAAAACGAATAACAAAAATTCTTTTGCATTAAGCAATAAGTTTGATATTTTAAAAAGGTGATTATTCCCTTCTGACTTTCACAATACATTGTTTTGCTTTGTAAACATCTATTGGAAATGAAATAAATTTTAATCCCCAACAAATTTGAGTACAACCAGTAAAGTAGCACACAGACACTGTTTCGAAGAAAATGATCGAATAAGAACGGAAATGTTTTTGCACGTGACCTTTTATGCATGCATACACGTTAAGACTTGTCCATTGAAGTATACTTTGTTAATGTGCTCCTCGTCACTAATTACCCCATTAAATAAAGCCTTTAGTGTAAGCCTAACTATAAAACAGCGTAGTCCATTGAAGTTTACTTTGTTAATGTGCTCCTCGTCACTAATTACCCCATTAAATAAAGCCTTTAGTGTAAGCCTAACTATAAAACAGCGTAGTCCATTGAAGTATACTTTGTTTAATGTGCTCCTCGTCACTAATTACCCCATTAAATAAAGCCTTTAGTGTAAGCCTAACTATAAAACAGCGTAGTCCATTGCCTCACTTTTATTTTCTCCACATTGTTTAAAGTTTAATGTCATCAAGATTGTCAATGTTTAATGACTTTCATCTCTTTATATAATATACAGGTCAGACTCAATGTCAAAGAACATATGTAGATCGGTACATCAAGCCGTAACATTGTGGGCAGCAGAACAACTTTTACATAGGGAAGGTTTTCAAGAACTGTTGGAACATCTGTTACCATGGAGATACACGAACACTAATTCGCGTTTTTCTTAACTTCCTGTGTTAAAAGACCACAATCTCTATACACAAATGTAACAAAATTATGTTCGATATATATAGTCCACTAATGGATGACATACAGATTGAAATATATTATAAAATATAGATAAATTATTGATATCAATTATATTGTGGGGGGGGGGGGGGTAAACTTATAAATACATATCATAATATAATGTATTAGAGGGGGGGGGGGGTAAACTTATGAATACATATATAATTTATTATGGAGTTTTGAATTTTTGTTACGTGATGTTGCAAACTACTTACACATGTAACAGCTGTTTGTACGCAAAAGACTTTAAAACTTAAACACATGGCCAACATGAGTGTGAAAACACGTGATCAGTAGGGGTGGTTCATTTCAAAACGAGACTGTATTGGCAAGTCTTAATGGGGCGTGAACTTTTGAACCCGAATGTTCGTGAACTTCCTGTTCTATTTTTAAACTAATAAACAAAAAAAGCATGCTTTTGCTGGTGTTTGACAATTGATTTCAACCTCGACGGCCAGTTCTAGTCTTTTAGAATTATACAAAGGATACAATATTAGTTATGAAGAATCCGTTTTTAACATCAAAAGTGAACATGCGATAATTAATACTAAAGTGTAAGTCGCGTGACGTTAAATTTTTATTTTTTTACAAAATAAATAAGTCCAGAGTTGCGTTTTCTTGGTTATTTAAAAACAAAATGCTTCAATTCATAAAAACGAATAACAAAAATTCTTTTGCATTAAGCAATAAGTTTAATATTTTAAAAAGGTGATTATTCCCTTCTGACTTTCACAATACATTGTTTTGCTTTGTAAACATCTATTGGAAATGAAATAAATTTTAATCCCCAACAAATTTGAGTACAACCAGTAAAGTAGCACACAGACATTGTTTCGAAGAAAATGATCGAATAAGAACGGAAATGTTTTTGCACGTGACCTTTTATGCATGCATACACGTTAAGACTTGTCCAAATACTTAGACTCTAGTGCCAATGTTTTATCTTGAAGCTGTTATAATTAATAATTTATCATTTCGCAAGTTAAATAAATAATTAACCTAGATGTACAGTAATTTGTGTGAATCTAATTGTAATGTGCATTATTTATATAGCCCACCTTAATTAATTTCACTTTTTTTTTTTAAGTAGATCATTCATTTCAAATTTGAAAGTAGCTTTACGTTTATACTTCTAACCTATTTTTTTTTTATTAAGATGCAATAGTGTTTTTCATTGAATTTATAAGCAGTTACAAAATCATGCTACTTTGTAGTATTAAAAAAAAATAACTTTATAATTTTAGTTGAAATAGGCGGGAACTGAAACGAATGAAATTTTAACTAAACAATGTTATGTACAGTGTGTGTGAATATGTGTGTATGTGTGTTTAAAATTGGGAGTGTGTGTCACAGTGTGTGTGCGTCACAGTGTGTGTGTCACAGTGTGTGTCTGTGTCACAGTGTGTGTGTGTGTGTGTCACAGTGTGTGTGTGTGTGTCACAGTGTGTGTGTGTCACAGTGTGTGTGTGTCACAGTGTGTGTGTCACAGTGTGTGTCAAGGTGTGTGTGTGTATGTCACAGTGTATGTGTGTCACAGTGTGTTTGTGTGTGTCACAGTGTGTGTGTGTCACAGCGTGTGTGTTACAGTGTGTGTGTGTCACAGGCACTGTGTGTGTGTGACACAGTGTGTGTGTGTGTCACAGTGTGTGTGTCACAGTGTTTGTGTGTGTGTCACAGTGTGTGTGCGTGTCACAGTGTGTGTGTGTCACAGTGTGTCTGTGTCACAGTGTTTGTGTGTCATAGTGTGTGTGTCACAGTGCGTCTGTGTCACAGTGTGTGTCACAGTGTGTGGTGTGTCACAGTGTGTGTGTGTCACAGTGTGTGTGTCACAGTGTGTCTTTCACAGTGTGCGTCACAGTGTGTGTGTGTGTGTCACAGTGTGTGTGTGTCACAGTGTGTGTGCGTGTCACAGTGTGTGTGTGTCACAGTGTGTCTGTGTCACAGTGTTTGTGTGTCATAGTGTGTGTGTCACAGTGCGTGTGTGTCACAGTGTGTGTCACAGTGTGTGGTGTGTCACAGTGTGTGTGTCACAGTGTGTGTGTCACAGTGTGTGTGTCACAGTGTGTCTTTCACAGTGTGCGTCACAGTGTGTGTGTGTGTCACAGTGTGTGTGTCACAGTGTGTGTGTCACAGTGTGTGTGTGTCAAGGTGTGTGTGTGTGTGTCACAGTGTGTGTGTGTCACAGTGTTTATGTGTGTCACAGTGTGTGTGTGTGTGTCACAGTGTGTGTGTGTCACAGTGTGTGTGTCACAGTGTGTGTGTCACAGTGTGTGTGCGTGTCACAGTGTGTGTGTGTGTCACAGTGTGTGTGACACAGTGTGTGTGTATCACAGTGTGTGTGTCACAGTGTTTGTGTGTGTGTCACAGTGTGTGTGTGTGTCACAGTGTGTGTGTGTCACAGTGTGTGTGTCACAGTGTGTTTGTGTCACAGTGTGTTTGTGTCACAGTGTTTGTGTGTGTGTCACAGTGTGTGTGTGTCACAGTGTGTGTGTCACAGTGTGTGTGTGTAACAGTGTGTGTGTGTATCACAGTGTGTGTGTCACAGTGTGTGTCACAGTGTGTGTGTGTCACAGTGTGTGTGTCACAGTGTGTGTGTCACAGTGTGTGTGTCACAGTGTGTGTGTCACAGTGTGTGTGTCACAGTGTGTTTGTGTGTCACAGTGTGTGTGTGTCACAGTGTGTGTGTCACAGTGTGTGTGTGTCACAGTGTGTGTGTGTGTGTCGCAGTGTGTGTGTGTCACAGTGTGTGTGTGTCACAGTGTTTGTGTGTCACAGTGTTTGTGTGTAACTGTGTGTGTGTCACGGTGTGTGTGTGTCACGGTGTGTGTGTGTCACAGTGTTTGTGTGTAACTGTGTGTGTGTCACAGTGTGTGTGTGTCACATTGTTTGTGTGTAACTGTGTGTGTGTCACAGTGTGTGTGTGTCACAGTGTGTGTGTTTGTCACAGTGTGCGTGTCACAGTGTGTGTGTGTGTCACAGTGTGTGTGACACAGTGTGTGTGTATCACAGTGTGTGTGTCACAGTGTTTGTGTGTGTGTCACAGTGTGTGTGTGTGTCACAGTGTGTGTGTGTCACAGTGTGTGTGTCACAGTGTGTTTGTGTCACAGTGTGTTTGTGTCACAGTTTTTGTGTGTGTGTCACAGTGTGTGTGTGTCACAGTGTGTGTGTCACAGTGTGTGTGTGTAACAGTGTGTGTGTGTATCACAGTGTGTGTGTCACAGTGTGTGTCACAGTGTGTGTGTGTCACAGTGTGTGTGTCACAGTGTGTGTGTCACAGTGTGTGTGTCACAGTGTGTGTGTCACAGTGTGTGTGTCACAGTGTGTTTGTGTGTCACAGTGTGTGTGTGTCACAGTGTGTGTGTCACAGTGTGTGTGTGTCACAGTGTGTGTGTGTGTGTCGCAGTGTGTGTGTGTCACAGTGTGTGTGTGTCACAGTGTTTGTGTGTCACAGTGTTTGTGTGTAACTGTGTGTGTGTCACGGTGTGTGTGTGTCACGGTGTGTGTGTGTCACAGTGTTTGTGTGTAACTGTGTGTGTGTCACAGTGTGTGTGTGTCACATTGTTTGTGTGTAACTGTGTGTGTGTCACAGTGTGTGTGTGTCACAGTGTGTGTGTTTGTCACAGTGTGTGTGTCACAGTGTGTTTGTGTGTCACAGTGTGTGTGTATCACAGTGTGTGTGTCACAGTGTGTGTGTGTCACAGTGTGTGTGTTTGTCGCTGTGTGTGTCACAGAGTGTGTGTCACAGTGTGTGTGTGTCACAGTGTGTGTCACAGTGTGTGTCACATTGTGTGTGTCATATTGTGTGTCACACCAGAATTCGAACCCAGGACCTCCGGATCGTCAGTCGAACGCGCTGACGCTCGGCTACCGTGCACCATTATAATTGTATATTCGTCTACAAATATTATGTCACATCTGGCAAGACAAGAAAAGGCCTACCAGTAGTACCAGTAACAGTGTTTTCATAGGGGCTTGGGTCTGTGTTCATGTTAAAATAAATAGTTTGAATTTCTAATATTTGACAATAAATTGTAATTGAATAACAATGTGAAAGAGACAAACGGCCTAGGCCTACATTTAACTTTCTCTGTAGATTTATTAGGGTCATTTCTTAAAGTACTTGTAAGGAAAACATTTTGTTGTGTATTTTAAGTAGTTAGGGTTAGGGTCTCTTTCACACTAGGCCTAGGCCTAATAGTTTTGTTTATTAATTATAAAATAAATGTTCGTTTCTTAAAAGATCAAAATAACTGAGAGATTTATGTAATTTTGAATATTTTCTTGTTCATTACAACTATGTCCGATACAAAAAGTGCTAACTTTTGAGAGCATTGATCTAGCAGTGGTATAAAGAATAATAAGCGTTTAAAATTAGCGTTAATGTCAGTGGGCTCTATAAGCTTATATAGGCCTATAGGCCTAATAGGCTTAACAACATCAAGCTCAATGGATTTTTTTTCATGGAAACCTTTAATTCAAACTAAAAATACAAATTGCACCCTTGTAAGCTCTCCGGAAAAAAAGGTTAAAAAGCAGAACTGAGCCATATCGTATATATCAAAATTTATAATATCGGGGTGACCGATCTGAGATCGGTCTGTATAGTCTGAAATTAATAATAGAAATGTCATGCATTATCATACTAATACTAATATTGTAAGAATGTATGATGCATTTAATTTCTTTAACATCAAAGATCTTTAAAACAATAGAGAAATTGTAAAAATAAAATACATGTTTATAATTTACTATTTACAGGGGGGGGGGGGGCATATTTAATCAGGTGTAGGCCTACAAATTTATTTTGTAGTCATGTCTTCTTTTCCGTTACAATATCTTTTGCTACAATATATTTTAATATGCTTAAAAGGCTTTCAAAAGAACAATTATTATTTAGTGATATCATTTAATAAATGCCGGTTGATAAGCTGTTATTAATGAAAACAAAAATCCATCTCCAATGAGATTCCTTACGACTAATCAAGATTGCATGTCATACTTATCAAATTTTGCTTAGACAAATTTTAAATACATTAATTATAATAAAAAGAAAGTCAAATTTAAATAAAGCAGCCACGAATAAGTAGCTGCATATTTACATATCAATTGATTGTTCAGACAGGCTTCAACAATATGGGAAATGTAAATATAAAGTGAATAAAAATTAAACCATGTACAGAATATATAGTTTGATGTACGTCAATATCATAAATACATTATAATAGTAGTATGTACTCTTTAAAATAAAATTAATAATCATGATTTCATGATTGAGTGGATATTTAAGTCACCGGAATCTAAGAAGTACATCTGTACGTATTGTGGACTTTCAAATTCACCGTAACATTTTGTCTAGGATGTACTGCAATATCCATCTTATAGTAGACTTGTCCTGCTGCTATGAAGCTGTAGACTCCGTGACTATTGATTGTCCGATCGTCATCTACCTTAAACGAAGCCAGTGCGAAACATGAATTTAAGTTCCTGATCGTCTTGGGGAATTCTTCTGTGAGCAAATGACGTTTTAAAAAAGAGGCAGGCCAACTCATTTGGAAACATTGATGGCTCTATATTTTTATTCACGTGTTAGTTTTTAGCAATTAAAGTTTAAAGTGCATATTTTATAAATGTATAGGCCTATCGGATCGCAACAGCTATTCATAAAGGTAGTCGCTGACTTCTGCACTTCAGTAGTAGTGATACCGCTCTAAAATTTCAGAAAAGCCAAGTTGAACTCCTAAAAAAAGCCCAGAAAAGCCAAGTTATAGGCTAATAAAAATGGTCTCGGTGACCTATTCCCCCCCTCCCTTATTTTTTTCAACTTCACCCACGTGCACCTCTCCACCCGCCCGCCTCCTTTTTTTTTTGTTCCCAAAACTAAAAACTTTATTTAGCCTAAAGGCTAAAACCCCCAAAAAAATTTAAAAAATGTATGTATGGTTTATGAAAAAAAAATTTTTTTTTCAAAATTTAAGCCCTCAGTTATAGATCTCTTCTAATAAGTTCAATGATCTGTTTAGCCCTTCAATTTTTCATATTTTAAAAAAATTGTTTTCGAATTTGTTTTCGAATTTGTTTATGTTTAAATCAAGCACTAGTGCAGAAAAACCTTGATTTATTAGTGCCCCCACACCAAACCATAGGCCTACACTATTTTCTGGATGTAAAATGTTGCCCCTCACCCCTTAATAGGCCCACTGTTGGTCTACCCAGTGCCCCCTCACCCATCCCTACTTATTTACACTATTTGTCTCTTCTCCCACCTCACATTGTTGTTGTTGTTTTTTGTCTCAACCTCTTCCATTTAAAAACCTAGATCTATATAGTAGCTAAGTAGTCATATGAAGTGGACTATTTCTTCTATTCACTCGCAATAAGCGGCTGCGGCGAGTGTTTACCATGATGTCTGATCAATTAATTGTGTGTTGTCAAATGTGAGGTTCGATTAATTATAAATCACTTCACCTCCCCCCTCCCCATCCTCGTTGCCACCGTATCAATTCACTCATTTTCCAGCCACCTCAGCCAAGACAATCGTACTTACGGTGGTCTTGTCTCCGCACTGTTTTTATAATTACTTTTTCAGGCAAAGTGCCCAAAGATTGGAAATTAGCTAATGTAACCCCCTTTAAAAAAAAAAGGAGATAAATCTGACCCCGGAAATTACAGACCTGTTTCCCAAACAAGCATAACATGTAAAATACTTGAACATATAATCAGGCCTGGATTTAGAGACCCCAGGGCCCCTAGGCACTTGACATTTCGGGGCCCCCGATCATCTCAAAGCTATTTTGGAAATTTAGCAAATTAAATGCATTAGTACAGAACATATAATTTTTAATCGACTTTAATGACTTTAATAAACATCAGAATAATCAGTAACAGTCTATGTTACTATAGTTACGTTATTCTATAAAATGTATAGAATCATATCATACGACGAACTGTCTTCTGTGCAAAAGAACGAATGACGTTATCATAGTCAATTGCATTATTTTTTACTCTATGTACATTACAGAGGGTGAATTGAGCCTGTTCTCTACTTTTCTGGCTCCTTCACAGATGTCTTTAGATTCTAAACGATGTAGTTTCGTAAGGAAGTCAAACTTTTTACTTTACTCCTCATAAGCAGTTCCGCGTCTCCGTAGTTCTGTAAGTCTGTCTATAATGACGTTAAAAATGGTAACTCTGAATCTGTCCCTGCCAGAGAGTTCGGTCTCGTTTCCTTTTTCTTCGTTGAACTGGACTTTACGCTTACGTTTCCTATGCATGTCATATGCATAGCTATTTTCACCGGATTTTTAAATAACTTTCGACTCATAATGATCAAAGGTACTAGGTTTCCCTAAGTGTTCTAGGCATGTTACCAAAGACTGATACAGTTCAACGAACGTACCCAGGTTGGTGTTTACAGATTGGAGAGATTTGCTTACTTTGTTGAACCTTTCCGAGATGTCATTCCAGAGAAGTGACAAAAGGCAAGTTTCCATCGAGTCTAATAAATTCAGAAGACCTGAGCGCGTAGATGGTTTTTCATTTGCATCATTGGCAACATAGACTTCGGCAGGCGTCAGCTCTAGCAGACCATCTTGTCTGAGAAAGACTTCACGACTGTTGAAATTGACTTCAGTTTGACAGCAGAATTTCCCATCTGTGTGTTGATGCCGAAAAAAACTATACAATGACTCCAAAATACCGAATAAAGATACAACAGCTTTACAAGACTCGGCCACACAGGGTCCAACAAGATTCAGTGAGTGGGCCGAACAGGGAACGAAATCTATCAGAGGGTTCATTTTGTTTTTTTCTCGCTTGAAGACCAGAATATACACCTGACATATTGATAGCATTGTCGTAAGACTGCCCCGGCATATTGCCAGCTTGTTGTAAGACTGCCCCCGGCATATTGCTAGCATTGTCGTAAGACTGCCCCCGGCATATTGCTAGCATTGTCGTAAGACTGCCCCCGGCATATTGCTAGCATTGTCGTAAGACTGCCCCCGGCATATTGCTAGCATTGTCGTAAGACTGCCCCCGACATATTGCTAGCATTGTCGTAAGACTGTTCCCGGCAATCGGCGATATCCAAGTCGTGATTTTGCAATGTCTCTTGGACGACTTTGGTCACAATTTGGAATTAATTTCAAAAATTATTCGACAGGACATACGTCTTCAGAGACATATCTCACTATGAAAGAAAGTTGATCTACATGAGAAATGTCCGGAGTAGAGTAGAGTCCACAGAAATAGAGAAATATTTGGCATGTTTTATCTCAGTCACGATTGTATTAATTACCCTGACACAATATTTATCATTTCATCGCATTTTTTGACCAAAGATATGATGTTGTGCCACTTCATTTGTTACCGTGGCGTTTTATGTGTAAGTCCAGAAAAGGATCGAACTCAGCCAAAAGTTCTAGGGTCATAACATAGTTCCCACTTATTTTTTATCCAAATCTTTCATGGGAACCTCTAAACGGCAACCCGCCTGCAGAAAGTGACCAATGTGACTCAAAATCCCATGTCAGTATTTTATTTCTTCTTCCGTTTGAAGAACAAGACTCTTGTCAACTCTACCGACAGTATTCTTCCTAGCTAATAATGTCACAAGTGCTGATATGTGATCGTCCGAATCCTCATGTTACTTCATTCTTTGAACTGCGTTTTTTCCAGTCATTGTACCCTTCATTAGCTAGCGACCCCAATTTCCCAAACATCTTACAAGGGGCGTAAAAGCGGCAAAACACTGCACCCTTGCTCTTCGAAAATATGAGCCACGGTCGAGGTCGTGTTTCACCATTGTTCGGCAGTAGGCTTAAGTTATATTATGAGCGCCCTGCTTTGAAAAAATGTAGTAAAAATATTTATTATAATATTATTTTCGATAAAACTTTTTGATAAGGCAAGCCAGGCTTTTGAGCTTATGTAAATATTTCGCCACCAGGGCCCCTAGGCTGGCTGGGCCCCTAGGCCCGGGCCTTGTAGGTCTAGGCAGAAATCCGGGCCTGCATATAATATATAGTAGTATAGTAAATCATCTAGACAAACTTAATGCATTGTGCCCACACCAACATGGCTTTAGGAAAAATAGATCATGTGAGACTCAATTAATAGGCTTAATAGATGAACTGTCTAAGGGACTAGATAATAACAACCAAATTGATGCTTAATTATTGCTAGATTTTTCAAAAGCATTTGATAAAGTTCATCATTCTAGTCTACTAAAAAAACTTAAATATTTTGGCATCTCTGGTCCCTTAGGCTACATCAGTTGATTCAGGACTAACAATGCTAAGTATCTAGGAATAAAAATAAATGACAAGTATCTTGGAACCCTCATATTGATGTAGTAATTAAAAAATCAAACAAAACATTAGGATTCATAAAAAGGAACTTTTACAAATGTAATAAGAATATAAAACTAAAATGCTATCTCACATTAGTTAGACTCATACTAGAATATGCAGCACCTGTATGGGACCCATCAACTAAAGAAAACGTTAAAAAATTAGAACAAATCCAAAAAATAACTGCAAGGTTCATAACCAGTGAATATTTCCAATTAACAAGAGTAACACCATTAGTCAAATCACTAAACCTAGAAACACTAGAGGGCAGAAGGGCAAAGAGTAAAGTAGTAATAATTAATACATAAGGCATAAAACTCTAATTTAGAAATAGGCCTACAACTCCTACAACCCAATAACAACCTGTTGCAAAGCTCAGATAAACATAAAGACAAAAATACTTTCCTTGTCCCTTATGCCGCACTTATAGGCCTAGGCCTATATGCGAGAACAAATGCATATAAGTAGGCCTACTCTTTCTTCCCGAGTGGCATTCGGGCATGGAATGGGTTGCCTGAACAAACCAGGAAAACCAGTAACTTAACATCATTTAAAACATCAATAAAAATGCAAGACTAGACTCGGACCACGGATGTGCGTAGGACGCAAAAATCTTCTTTATAGAAGGTGCGTCTGTAACGTAGGCCTATAAGATAAGATACCGTCGGTGGTGACACAGTGCCACTATGAGTCTAGCCAAATCTGCTGTAGCAGCATATACTATAATATTATAGTCTATCTCTCTCTATGGTAGCAGTAAAGATGACATGCATTTAGACTTTTAACCTCGCTTCCCAGAGTACATCTGGGACACTAAAATACCGGTACATAAAACAGGGCTGTGGAGTCGGTAGATGAATGTTCCGACTCCAACTCCGACTCCTCAGTTTTTTTACTTCCGACTCCAACTCCGACTCCGACTTCAGGTAGGCCTACCAAAATTTCCCCCGACTCCGACTCTTCGACTCCGACTGATAAATGGTAGATAAATGTTCCGACTCCAACTCCGACTCCTCAGTTTTTTGTACTTCCGACTCCAACTCCGACTCCAGGTAGGCCTACCCAAAATTCCTCCGACTCTTCGACTCCACAGCCCTGACATAAAATAATTCTAATGTTAATGCTACTGTTCAGTAGCATATAAATATAATTAATACGTAGGTCCTACGTCCTACTAGGACTACTACTTTTTTTTTTTTTTAAGCTCTTTCAAACTTTTTTTCGTTCTACATTTTTTTTGAAAAAAAAAACAACAACTATTTTTGCAACTATTTTAACATTGGCTTTTACCTAGGGCGAGTCTGCCTACTGCCAACACCTTTATTTGGCCTAGGGTAACCATAGACCATAATCATAAATCATAACGGTATTAAATATTGAGTTATTGAGCACAAAAGCGTTACTGGCGGGAAATGGATTTCTAACTACCAACCTCACTCTTATCGTACAAGTATTAGATCTAGCTAAGTAATAATCATTCTAAATAGCATTATGATCATATTGCTGTACTTTCTAAACTATAGAAATATTAAATTCGTTGCTTTCCCCTATCTAAAGTAGATCTATATTTCATGTAAAGTAGAAGTTACAAACAAATATTCCTTGTTCTTTTCTTTTAAGAGATGGGGAATACCTATCCAGACTTGGCGGCTAGCCGTCTTTATAGCCTACTACCTTCACTCTTACGCCTTTTAAAGAAAAGGTTGTTGGTTGTTTTTTTTTTGTTACATTTTCTTTGTTTGATATAATAAAATATATTTATGATGATATTATTTTAGTAAAGGGGTCATAATTTACGAAACTGCCTTTATACACATTTTACACGTTTTTATTACTTTTGTTGTTCTCATTTCGGTCTGATAATTAGCCTACTGAAATATGGACTCTATGACATCCCGGTACAAAAATCTGGGCACGTCACAACAAATTTAACCGTTGGGTGATAATGAGTGTTTGTTATATTTCCCTTTGTTGACATTTTGTCAAAGGGTTAGCAATGGTCAAGACAAGACATAGTGGTGAAGTCGACGCAGAAACACCTCCCAGATTCATATCTCTTAACAACGAAAAAATTCGACAATCCACTCGGAGTGACGATGTAAGAATTGATTAGCCCAAAAATAGTTGCAGTATTTAGAAATTAGTACAGTGTAGCGTAGCCGTAGGCCTACACTACAGTACTCTTACTATTAGTATTACTATTACACTATTACTAACACTAACAGTAGTGAACTTAGTAGTAGTAGGCGTCTTAGGACTTTTAAGTGAAGTTGGTGTTGCGGGTTGAGAGGTTGCGCCTTCTCACTTCTCTTTAATTTTAGATCAGTCTCAGACATATTGCTTTCTATGCCAAGTGTCAAGTGCAGCCAAGCCTCTCCCTTCTCGCTTTGTGACCGTCAAGAAGTTGTGACCGTAAAGAAGATAGGCTATACTCGGCTATAGGCTATAGTAGTATAGTCTATGTCTATAGGCCTACATAGAATAGACCTAGTACATAGATAGTAACATAGTCATAGGCCTAGGGCCTACCCTACCCTACAGCCTTTCATTTTCTTGGCTCCCTCCCCCACAGTTTGGTGTCTGATACTGATAGATTAGATAAATTGCCTTATTTTCGCGATCAATGTTAGAAATTACTTATGACGCTATGTGCGCATGTTTCCCGCGGCTTACTGAAATTAAAAAAAAGTGCAAAAACTCCTGAAAACCTCCTGAAATGTCCTGAAAAATTGAGAGCCTGATTTTTTCCTTTTCCAACACGTTGAACACTTGTCCCTAATTCAACAGCCCCCACTGCCCATGTGTTACGGTTACGCTTGCTAAGTCAAGCCTCCCCCTTCTCGCTTTGTGACGGTAAAGATGGTATACATACAGCCTTTCCTTTTCTTTGCCTCCCCTCCCCCCACAGTTTGGTGTCTGATAGATTAAATAAGGTGATTTATTTTCGCGATCAATCTTCGAAATGCCTTATGATGCTATGTGCTGCGCCTACTAGTCTAGTGGAGTCAGCAACCCGACATATTTTACCGAATTGATTTATTTTGAAATTTATTTATATAAAAAATGCACTGAGATAGATCTTTTTATTAGTAAAAAAAAGAAAACTGATGACGTTTAAGACACTAGGCCTATTTTATATCATAGAGTAAAAATTACAGTAGGTTTTATTAGTTTGATTTAGGCCTAGCTAGTGCTACGAGAAGAATTGTTTGCGATGTATCGTAGGCCTACGCTGATTGGCGCCGATATCATTATCAACTTTTTAAAGGTGTAGGCCCTGCATGGCTTAATTATTACAATGTATGCGTAGGCCTACAATGTGTTTTTGCTATCAATGTAGGAAATGCCTGCTTCAGCTCTCCTACTACCGCGCCTATGAATCTAGGCTTCGTGGAGTCTGCAAATCGAATTCTGACGAATGCTTAGCCCTACAATAAAAAAAATAATATTAGAAATTACGGTAGACAATGAGCAGAACATAATGTAATGAAAGTTTTTCCTTTTGGTGGAAAAACAAGTGTGGTAGGCAGATGATTTTGGGTCTAGGCATAGCCGGTGCCGGTGTGAGCCTAGTAGGCCCACTAGTTCTATCAGACTAATGACTAGGCCTAATCTAGAAATTATTTTATTCACCAATACAAAATGCACTCAATGCTGAATATATCTGACTAGAAATCACTACAAACAATGTTAAGGCAGGTTTCACAATAAGGATTTCAGGAGTTCCCATTTTTTACGTTTTTTTTTTTAAAAATAATGTTAAGCTATAGTATAGTATTATATGTCATTTTAAAGCCTAAAAGCCCAGAAATCCAAATATGACACTTATAAAGTCAGCTAATATTTCAATATTTTATAATTAATCATTTAAAAATCGGGAAATTCCCTCTATCAAAAAGTTCCTGGGGCTACAAAATGAGTTAGACTAAACATCATCAAACTAGCATTAAAACACACAATATTGTTGAAATTGATACTTTTATGACAAATAAACTCACAATCGTAAATATATCAGTGTTTGTGTTGTGTTTTATTATTATTTTTACAATAAAACGTGATTTTGCACTCGGGCATCATAAAGTCTAGAACTACCGAAATCGCCGCCATTTTGAAAAAAACGTGGCTTTATTGGACGTAAACAAAGCGTGTGTGTTAAAAGCGAAAAAAAGTATTTTTAACGTTTAAACCACAATAGTTTGCGTAAATTTAGTTTAAAACTATAAATAATATTATTTTGTTGCCGTAGATAGTACACAGATAGTCGGAAATCGGAAAATAAATGTGTAAATAGTGTTTTAGAAAATACTTTTTCGACATCGATCGAACGTTCCAAAAAGCGAACGTTTTGCACCGAATGGAGTTAAAAAATAAAATTAAAAAAAATCCTCTTTTTGCGAACTAAAAAAGTGCATCAAATGTAATTTTTAAGCTATCCGATCGGATTTACATTCTATAATTCGCACGTGTGCATTTAAATTGACCGTAATCTCGAATCTTGTTTTGACAGCGAACATTATCTTTGCTAGCCGAAGCCTTTACTGAGTTTTAAAAACGTTTTTATTGTCTGACACGGCAATCGGTAATAAGCCTACTTCACGCGAATTTGTTTTTAGGTCAATCTGTACATCACGCACGCTTTACTCGCGACTTTCTTTTAAATTCTTGACGTTTTATTTTACTAACGGAGAGATTAAAACTCGTTGTTTTCATTACAATAAAACTTTTGTTTATCAGCCTACTAAAACGAAAGCAACTATTTATTAATAGACTTGATCTCGGCTCAACGTCGGGGTTTCAATTATTACTATCAATGATTCAATGATGTAAAATCGTCACTATAAACTTGTTTTTGTGCAACACGGAGCTAACTGTAGGCCCTACATTGTTAGTAGTACCTAACTTGTTACACGGCGCGGCGACCTTGACCTGATATCCTTTTTTTCCTCTCTCGCAAATGTCCAAATTCGGCTATCAAAAGTATGGCTGACAGCAAACTTACACAGCGTGCACGAAATCATGAAACAGATGACGAAGACGCTTCCTAGTCTGCTCAGAGTAAAAAAGCAAAGGTGTATTCTGCTCGGAAGCAAAAGTTTATAAATAAATATTCTATGAAATATAAGTACTTGCATGTGTCATTGAAAAGTGACACATCGGCACACTGCACAGCACTATTTGTCATATCGACTTCTTGGTGGGACACGGAGGGCTCTATGACTGTAAGAGACATGACGAATCGGAGTCGCACCAGAAACTGGCTGTTGAGAAAGAAAAGTCTAGCACTACACAAAATATTAGGTCTTTTCTTGTGAAGCCTGAGCCCGTCGCTGGGGAGGAGCAACTTCAGCATGATGTGACTCGTGCAGAAGCAATGATTTGCAATATCATCATTGTTGATAATAACTTGTCGCTGTCGTGCTCTGATGTGCTGACAAAGGCTGTGGCGTCGATGTTGACTTGTTGATGCATGCAGAAGTGGCAGACGTCAAATTGCAGGAGTCTTGCAGGTTCAGCAATCTGGAATTCATGATCAACAGATTTCCTGTCCTGGTCACCAACACCTCACTAGACAAAGTTGCTGAGCAGGTCTGCCTATATCAATCTACTGATGTGTCAGGGTGCATCAAGGACAGAATTGGTTTTCTATTGCTGAAATGAAGCATGAAGATACTGACAGCTTGATGTTTGAAGACTTGGCGAATGTGATGTTGGGGCTTCTCACCATACCACACAGCAGTGCCCAAGGCGAACGTGTTTTCAGCTGTGTCAGGAAGAACCGGACACCATAGCATTCCTCAATGTCTGACCAGACCATGGAGAGCCTTCTAGTGCTCAAGTCCCGGCCAGTGGGCATTTTGGAGTCTGTAAAGGCTCTTAATGATAAAGACTTAAAACTGCTGAAAGGGGCATACTACCAGAGTCTAAAAAAGAATGACCAAACAACTAGCTGAAGTAACCAAATGGAGGAGGACAGAAAAATTATTGAACACTATTTTGTTAACATTTTCAACATACATTTATTAAATTGTGCTGAAAATACAAAACAGATTTTCTTTGCTTGTTTTAAACATTAAATGAAACAACTGTTTAAATTTTAATGACTATTATTTTGAATAATTGGTGCGATAGATGACAATTATTATTGCATAGTACACTTGACCTCGGAAAAGTACACTTTAGCCTTCTCAAGAATACTCCAAGCGTTTTTCCAGGGTAGACAGGTCTGTATAGGGATAGGAACTTGAGTAGGGACAGGAACTTAGAAGAAGAAACTGATACCGGGTTATTAAATTACTTTCCTATATGGGTGATATGACTAATGGCTGTATTGATAGGTTGTTTAAAATAAATGAAGCGCTGTCTTTATAGGCCTATTATTATGTTTGCTATGCATGATTGAAACCATTTTTTAAGGAAAGTTTCCAAATTTAGTAACTTTTATGTTTAAAAGGTATGCATTTTTGAGAAGTTGAAAGGCAGTGTACGCCCTAACCCCCAAAAGTCAGGGTGCTACTGTCAATGACTCCCCCCCCCCCAACCCTGAAAAGAAAAAGAAATCACTGTCTTCTATTTCCCCCTTGCACTATTTGCCCCTCCCTACCTAGCTACCACAGATTTTATTTTTGTAGCAGGATTTTAATTGATAGGCTTAATGATCCTAATGATTGGCAAGTAATCAAATTGTATTATCTACATTTCCTTCTAACTTACAATAGCAGGTTTTTTTATACGTGTTAATCATTAAGCTTTCTATCTAATTTTCAAAGTAGGCCCATATAAATATTTTCTCTATACCTGTTAAATGTCAATGTAACACTCTATATGTTACAGATGCTCCTAGACAGGATACTATATTACTATTCTCTGCTCCCCCCCCCCCCTTTATTTTCATAAACAAAGTATTTTCTTATATTTCTACTAGTATTAGTACTTTTTTAAATATTATTTTAAGATTTCTAAAGACAGTTAAAGGACTCTATATAATGAACATAGCTTGTTGGTAAATGTTTAGCTTTCACATTATAATGCCCTTAAAAATATTTCATTTAATTTTATATGTATCAGCGACAATGTTAATTAAAAAGTCAATTCGGTTTTCCCGCATCTCCTAAAATTTTAGATTTTCTCCTGAAAAACTCCTGAAATTTTTATTTGAGTTTGGTGCAGGAACCCTGTTAAAACATCTGTGTGTTTGACTAAACTAAACATCTATGTGTTTGACTAAACTAAACATCTATGTGTTTGACTAAACTAAACATCTGCGTGTTAGACTAAACTAAACATCTGTGTGTTTGGCTAAACTAAACATATGTGTGTTTGACTAAACTAAACATCTATGTGTTTGACTAAACTAAACATCTATGTGTTTGACTAAACTAAACATCTATGTGTTTGACTAAACTAAACATATGTGTGTTTGGCTAAACTAAACATCTGTGTG
The DNA here is from genome assembly GCA_949126835.1 of Anisus vortex. Lineage (NCBI taxonomy): Eukaryota > Metazoa > Mollusca > Gastropoda > Planorbidae > Anisus > Anisus vortex. Next base: position 554,179 of record OX421493.1, on the reverse strand, counting down.
TTTGACCAAACTAAACATCTATGTGTTTGACTAAACTAAACATCTATGTGTTTGACTAAACTAAACATCTGCGTGTTAGACTAAACTAAACATCTGTGTGTTTGGCTAAACTAAACATATGTGTGTTTGACTAAACTAAACATCTATGTGTTTGACTAAACTAAACATATGTGTGTTTGGCTAAACTAAACATCTGTGTGTTTGACTAAACTAAACATCTATGTGTTTGACTAAACTAAACATCTATGTGTTTGACTAAACTAAACATCTATGTATATATGACAATTATTTAGCTTCACTCAATTTTCTAATATTTATTTGTTTCAGGCTAGTGAAACTAAACAATTGACTCATGTTTATGGAAGTCAAAGACATGACTATAGTGTTTTTGACGAGAAAGTGGTAGAATCCAGATTAAGACCCCGCATCGGACCAGGGTAACTATACATATTACATTTATGTTCTTTGATCATAGGACCAGGGTAACTTCACTTATTACATATATCTTATTATATGCTTGTGGCCATGTAGCTGTGTAGAATAACTGCCAACCTGTCTACACAACAGTTAAAAAGTCTATGAGGTCTGGGAGAAAAAGATATGTTATAACCTTGTTCACTAAAGTTACTGCTTGTGTGTGTGTGTGTGGGGGGGGGGGGTGAGAGGATGAAAGGTTTTGGTATTTCACTTTCACCTACTGTCCTTTGATAATTGTATGCTAATTTTTGTCATTGTGAAGGTGTCATTATAATTAATTAATTAGAATTTCAAGCAGTAGCTTTTGACTATTATTGGCAAACAGAAGGGACAATAAACACTCAGTGCTTTTTTAAATGAACAGTGCTCCTGTTGAAAGGTTGCTTTTAAAAAAACTGTCCAATCTCTGAAAAAGGAATGCTTTCTGATAGTTTCAACTATTCCATATATGCAAAAACTTAATTCAATGTTTTATAAACATGTTGTTAAAATTGTGTTCGAAAAAGAATTAATTGATTATTATTTTGTTGAATGTTTCTGTGACAGTAGGGCCTATAACTATATTGATGTGGATTCATCTGATGAAGGTATTTAATTCTTTATGCAGATAATTGGTTTTAAAATGAATCTGTAGAAATGTATTAAGGTAATTGAATTAGGTAAAGAAAATGTATTAAGGTAATTGAATTAGGTAAAGAAAATGAATTAAGGTAATTGAATTAGGTAAAGAAAATGAATTAAGTTAATTGAATTAGGTAAAGAAAATGTATTAAGGTAATTGAATTAGGTAAAGAAAATGAATTAAGGTAATTGAATTAGGTAAAGAAAATGAATTAAGGTAATTGAATTAGGTAAAGAAAATGTATTAAGGTAATTGAATTAGGTAAAGAAAATGAATTAAGGTAATTGAATTAGGTAAAGAAAATGAATTAAGGTAATTGAATTAGGTAAAGAAAATGAATTAAGGTAATTGAATTAGGTAAAGAAAATGTATTAAGGTAATTGAATTAGGTAAAGAAAATGAATTAAGGTAATTGAATTAGGTAAAGAAAATGTTCATCATTTGATTCTAAGAAGCTATGTAACACTGTTGTTCTAATTGATGGATATGCTTAGATTCAGTGCACAGACAAGGAAAACATTTGGGCTTTACCAAGTCTCATCAAGTGAAGCAGGAAATGTTAGACAAGCACCAAGAGGCTACTAAAGGTCTTGTACAAAGGAGGAGGTCCTTTCATGAAGATGCAGATCAATCTGTAGAGGATGAGGATGATGACAGTGACAATAACAAAAAGAGAAGATTACCAACTAGACTACGTAAAGACAATTCAGAAAACATGAAAGATGGAAATGCTGCTAACAGAGCTAAATATCAAAGTAAAAATCATCACTCTGATTCTGACGATGAAGAAAATGTACAGAGGAGTAAAAAATCAACACGTCAGCATTTTGAAGACGATGACGAAGATGCTGAAAACTTTATTCGCAGAAGCTCACGTACACGAAGACAGGTAAATTTGATAGTGCAGTTTAGTCGTTGCTTTTGCTATTTATAAAAGATATAAAACTGCAGTAGTTTAGTAGTGGAGTTTAGTCATTACTTTTGCTATTTAGAAAAGATATAAAAGTACAGTAGTTTAGTAGTGCAGTTTAGTCATTACTTTTGCTATTTAGAAAAGATATAAAAGTACAGTAGTTTAGTAGTGCAGTTTAGTCATTACTTTTGCTATTTAGAAAAGATATAAAAGTACAGTAGTTTAGTAGTGCAGTTTAGTCATTACTTTTGCTATTTAGAAAAGATATAAAAGTACAGTAGTTTAGTAGTGCAGTTTAGTCATTACTTTTGCTATTTAGAAAAGATATAAAACTACAGTAGTTTAGATAAGCTATTGCGGAGTATCTTTAAGCTCCTTAATTAAATATTTTTATTTGAAAGTATTTTTCTTTGCCACTAATTATTGTATATCTTTTTTTACCTTGAAAAGGTTTATGACACTTTGAATCAGTCTTATCTTGTCAGTATCCCTGGGCAACGGAAACAAACAACAGATGAGCAAGAACACTCAGACGTCAAAGAACATGAGGACAGTGATGACAATGAAGTAAATTTCTCGCTTTCTTTTTTGTTTTTTAATCAAGTCTTTCTAGAATTATTACAATCAAGGTTCGTGTGCAAGTTTGGAAGTCTGTAAAAATCTGATTTTCCTTTTCAGACCCTCAAAAACTCTTAAATGTTTTTTTTTGTCTTTAAAAAGTCTGAAATTTTTAGGGTAAAGGTCAGAAATTGGAAATTAAAAGGTTCTTTTGACTTTTTGTATCCAACATTCTTTCCCCCTCAAAGCTCATGTGCCGTTTAAAGAGAGTTTTCACCAAGCCATAGCAGATTCCGCTCTCTTTACTTTGCGAGCATGTCGCGTTTGGTACCATACTTGGTACCGGTATGCATTACAAAAAGTCTCTAGCGTCACACAGTGCGTTGTGTTATTTGAGGAGAAAAATAAATGACACAGTTGAGTTGAACAATGAAGTCTTAAAAACATACACAAGTTTTTTTGTAGGCTATTTAATGGCTGCTAAAAATATTTAGAAACGTAATTATTGCTGCATTAAATTATTGTGTTATATTACTTTTATATCTTTTTCTTTAGTTAATTAGTTTAAAACATAATTTCATTTCCTTTTTTTTTTTACAGAGTTTATTACTTCATCTTAAATTCAGTTACACTTGTTATCTATGTAATTTAAAACCATTTTTATTCAAAAGAAAAGAATAATGGTGCAATTATACAATTTCTTAATTTTCCCTTTTAATTTTATAGTTAGCAATTTTTTTAGTGTTCCTTTACTACTAGTAATAATATATGTATTGAGAACTTTGGTCTTTTTCAAAGGCTGAAATTTTTGTTTAAAGTCTAAAAAAAAGTCTGAAATTTAATTTTCTGAAAAGAGTAAGAACCTTGTGCAGCAATTTAAATTATTTTTCTGTAAATTTCAGGAGTTTTCAGATATGTATAGCCGTGTTAAAAGAAAAAGAGTGAGGGTAAAAAGAAACATGTATGGAATGCCAGTCAATGAAGATTCAGATTCTGGTGAAGGTAACTATTGGATTTATGAAGTAAACATTTTCTATTCTATATTAAATATTTTCTATTCTATTCTTAGAAAGACATTTTTGAGAAATTGTATATTAAAGAGCAGTCTAGCTCATCCAAATTATGGGTGCGACCTATCTGTGAGTCAAGTACAAAATATAGCTTACCTTACTTATACCAGCGGATAAATCACATTTTTTTTACCAAAAATTTTGACAAAAAATAGGGGTGCGACTTATACACCAGACACTGTTTTAGAAAAGTTTAAAAAACATCACTACTCTGTCATAAAGTTCCCTACATCATCCGTATTGTTGATTGTAGTGATGTAGAAAACTTTCGTAGGTATAAATATACTATCACATATAATAATTACCGTGAGTTTGTTTATTTAATTAGTTGTTTGTGTGTTCGCTATAGGCTCCTGAGCCGTTTGACTAAAAACACAATTCTGCTCTGATATAAAGAAAATTGAATCAAACAGTTTGTATCTCACAAAGTTTTGAGTGATAATTAACCCACTCATTGTACAATAACTATCACTGATTAAAATAGCTGCTGAAGGCATCAATTAATCAATATCCTTTTTAAAACATACTATACATTTGATAAGGATGCCAGGACACCAGCTGGGTCATCTGAGTTTTTTTTGTATTTGTAAAATTTCTGAATAGTTTGCTGTCTGTTACAGATGTTCAGAAACAAAATAAAAATAATAACAAAGATGAAGGTGACTTTGAATCAGAAACTGAAGTTGATGAGGATGAAGACGGTACAGAAAAAGAAGATGACATTAATAACACTAGTAGAAGAGTGACAAGACAGCAAAATGTACCAGTTAAAAAGAAGCAGCCACCCATAGTGAAATCTTATTCCCTGAGAGAGCATAAGCCTCGGACTGATTTGTACAAGGCTCCTCTGGAAGGTAATATTAACAATTTAAGCTTTTTCAGTTTATTGTCATTTATTCTATCAACCTTAATACTTCTTATATAGGTCATGACAAAATAACAAACAAAATTATTTAGAAATCAGGCACCATAGCTGAAGATATGCTGCTCAAATTGATCAATATTACTTGAGCAGCTGTTTTCATTTACCTTCAACAAGTGTACTCCTGGGTACAGGAATTTTCATGAACTAAAGGAAGATGGGAATACACAGATAAATGTATAAGATCCTATAACCTAAAACTCGATTCTGTCCTTTTAAAAAAAAGAAAATTCTACAGACCTGATTGTCAAATTAGACAAAAAATGTTCCCTAAAAAACTTCATGACAAACTTTAAAGAAAAAACTTCATCAGATTTTAAAGAAAAAAACTTCACAAAAATTGACTCTAATTAAACTTCTAGCCTGCACTTCATATGGAGCAGAGAAAAAAGCACTAAGACAATTATACTTAACACAGGATATATAAGATCCCTACAAACAATAGCCAATATCACAAAACAAAGTACCGGTACACTTGACACAATACAGGACTAAGCCCAGTGCCTTATCGTTTTGGTATGAGAAAAGTTAAAAATACCGTAACTCAGTTGTTAAGGAGTCTTTAACTCATAATTTTCTTTTTATGTAAGAAATGATTATTCAAGAGCTATTTCTCTAAATTCTAAGGGTACTAAAAAATCTCAGCAAAAAACAATGTTCAATTCTATCTATCTCAATTCAATGGCATCCTTCTATCTCGCGAGTCAATGGTGCATCACGTGGTTCAATGTTGCACTTCCTCGTGTGGCTGAGCAGGCCTATGGGGACGTCCATTAATTACGCCAATAATTTTTAGGCGATTTTTACCTCCCCCTCTTCCCCTTGTCAACAACTGTCAAACTTTCAGAGACCCCCCCTATATAATTACGTCAACAATTGGTTACCCCCCCCCCCCCCCCCTCAAAACAAGTAAAACAATTTTAGACGCTCGCTTTTATGTTTAAAATAGATTTAAAACGGAAAGGTCTATACTATAATTAATTGTAATACATTTTAAAACTTGTTAAAAAGATTTTTAATTGACTCTAATTCTCATATGTTTACTATTGTTCTTTTCATATACATATTTAATCATGTCTAATTTTTCGTTTCACTTAAATAGCTTTTGGTACAATGTTAATTGTCAAATAGTTTAGGGGGAAATTGTGCACCAGTTGTAAATTAGCCTTCTATTTATCAAGGGATGTTAACCAAAAACCGGAATACCGGATTCCCATTTTGAAACCGAAAACAGGTTTTGATTTTCCAGACCGGATTTCGGTTTCCTTGTTGGGTGGTAGGCCTAATCAATATTTCGAGTAGCACATCCTTTTTTTGGTTTTGATGGAAATATTTTAAATAAATGATGCTGGATTCACACAAAACAATTCTTGAAATGCCTTGTTAACACTATTTAGCCTTTGATATTGTGTTTCTTTTTTTGCCAAATACCAACTATGGCTTGCGATAAAAACAACATCCAACCAAATGTTAAGTTACAGTTACAATTATTTGTGTCAGAAAATTTTGAAAAAATGTCTTTAACGATGGCTCGTTGTAAACTGTGTTCCCAACAGATAAGTAGGAGCGGTGGCAGTACTAAGCATCCTGAATTAGGTAACATAGTCATCCTCTTCATATGCTTTTTAATATCACGGTCATCTAATCGCAAATTTGATTATCGCTATTTATAGCTATTATCGGTTTTAATCAATTAGCCCAGATTTTTTTTAGTTCTAAAGAATTTTATGGTAAAGCGTACAAAATCATATTGTATTCAAAGAAATCAACCTCTTGAATGCCCTGCAAACACTAATTAATTTTGAACTATTTTTCAAATATACCTATAAAACTACGCACATTTGGCTTTTCCGGCCTGTAACTTGTGACATTGTAACTTGTGACATTGCGCGGGAAGGGGGGTGGGGGGGAGGAGAGAAACCAAAATCCGGTTTTAAACTGGTTTTGTAGAAACAAAGACCGGTTTTTCTTCAAAACCGGTTTTGAAGAAAAGTTGGTTTTAACATACCTAGTTTTAACCATATGTTCACTATTCCTTCTTACATTATTGTCCACACACATACACATTATATACACACGGTAGTTGCCTTCCCTGTCCCCCTACCTTGCACTATTTGCCACCCACTCCTTGCAATACTGACGACGCTACTGATACTAATACATTTTTATCTCATTATATTTTCCAGAAAATTAGAAATGAAAACGTACAAATTACTAAATATGTAACCTAATCGACTTAATTTTAATATTTCACCTATTATAACGTAGTGAGCAAAAATATATTAGTTTTTTATATCAGAATTAGGGATAAGTTTGGCTTATTATGTTAAAAGGAAATAAGGTAGGCTAAGTCGTACTTCATGGGGTGGACCAAGAATTATTTTTTTGAAGAAAATATTTTTTTAAATAACCCTGTTGGATTCACAAAATTCACTTCATTCAATGCTTTACAAACATTAGTTATAGTCTCGGCGAGGGCATATTATTGTTTTTAGTTCTTTTGTTAATCCCAGCCATCGCTTATTTGGCTTATATAACGAACGCCAGACTCTGTCGCCTAGCCTAATTTAGATGTACTGAGCGGCAAAAAAACAACTGTGTTTCTGAACGTTCTCTGCAGACAGTTTGTTGGTGTGTTTGTGTTCCTTCGTTATTCCAGCCACCATGTCTAGCTATACTAGGGTTGCCAGACGTCCGGCAAAAGGAGGCCCTGTCCTCCTATTTAGACTCTTGTCCTCCGTCCAGCAGGCAAAGCACAATACCTTTAAAATGTCCAGCTTTTGTAATATTTTATGTTTTGTAGGCGTAAGGACAAATACATTTTAAAATTAGTATTAACATGTTAAGAGTATAATTAATAAACAGATGATCATTTGTACAAGAAAAGAATTATCAAGTTTTTTTAGAAGACTTGTGCATGAGCTTTAAAGTTGCCCAACCAAATGCACGCTGCCTTTCAGCCTACATTGAATTTATATGTTATTTTTAACAAATCTGCTTCTTGCTCAGTTTACCAATACACATTTAAACTTAGTGGCAGCTCTTGTAATAAAATTATAGCCTACTGATTGCGGGCTAAATGTGAAACCATCCAATTGAAACACTATGTCTTCCTTTTTGTCTCTCTGTGTCCTCCTTTTGACACCCATGTGTCTGGCAATCCTACGCTAGACAGCGAAGGTGAGGTTTTCTACAATTGGTCGGTCACTTTGCCTTGCTAACAATTGCATTAGTTTCCACCCATACATAGATCTACAAACTAGCAAGATGGACACAAAAAGGACATATCAAATGTAGTTTCCATGATTGATATATTTGTATTAACGTAAAACTATAATGTTAATGTTATCTATGTAAGTTTAAGAGGACGAATGTAGAATTTAGTACTAAATTTGTATCATTATTTACTTCATAAAAAGTAACATTGTTGACATCAACTTTTCTTTACCTCCTCCCCTCCCCCATGTCAACAATTGTCAAACTTTTTCAGACCCCCCTCCCCCCTCTTTTGTTGCCGTAATTAATGGACGTCCCCTATCCTTGAGTGACAGTCTTTTTTACAGCCTTTGCACATGTGTTCCGTGATTTCTATTTTCTTCGCCTTTCTTCTAGCCCTTTTATCTATGGTCTCCTCCAATCTACTTTCCTCTGCTATTTTAACCCCTTCCCTGAGCATCTATCTATCTACACTACTGGTAATATCAAAACATTTTATACTTCCTAATCAAAGTATGTTATTGGTTTGTGAATTGTTTTATAAAGTTTGGAAAATGTCACATCCCTATTATATTTGTATGTTTTACTAATCAGAAAGAAGAGTAAAGAAGATCCATCATTCCATCTTTGACACACCTACAAAGAAGAATACCAACCAGGCATACCACTCTCCAGCTCAGAGGCAAAATGTCAGGTAAGCATTTGACAAAAACAATTACTTGGTATGAAACCTTTGTTTGACAAGAGCTCAGGTAACAGCATTCAGGCCACACAAACACATTACTTTTCAGATCCAAGGATTTGTTTACAATGTTCTATCCATACTTGTTAATGTTTTCTCTATATTTGTCAATGGAACACTGTAAATGTTTTCTCTATATTTGTCAATGGAACACTGTAAATGTTTTCTCTATATTTGTCAATGGAACACTGTAAATGTTTTCTCTATATTTGTCAATGGAACACTGTAAATGTTTTCTCTATATTTGTCAATGGAACACTGTAAATGTTTTCTCTATATTTGTCAATGGAACACTGTAAATGTTTTCTCTATATTTGTCAATGGAACACTGTAAATGTTTTCTCTATATTTGTCAATGGAACACTGTAAATGTTTTCTCTATATTTGTCAATGGAACACTGTAAATGTTTTCTCAATATTTGTCAATGGAACACTGTAAATGTTTTCTCTATATTTGTCAATGGAACACTGTAAATGTTTTCTCAATATTTGTCAATGGAACACTGTAAATGTTTTCTCTATATTTGTCAATGGAACACTGTAAATGTTTTCTCTATATTTGTCAATGGAACACTGTAAATGTTTTCTCTATATTTGTCAATGGAACACTGTAAATGTTTTCTCTATATTTGTCAATGGAACACTGTAAATGTTTTCTCTATATTTGTCAATGGAACACTGTAAATGTTTTCTCTATATTTGTCAATGGAACACTGTAAATGTTTTCTCAATATTTGTCAATGGAACACTGTAAATGTTTTCTCAATATTTGTCAATGGAACACTGTAAATGTTTTCTCTATATTTGTCAATGGAACACTGTAAATGTTTTCTCTATATTTGTCAATGGAACACTGTAAATGTTTTCTCTATATTTGTCAATGGAACACTGTAAATGTTTTCTCAATATTTGTCAATGGAACACTGTAAATGTTTTCTCTATATTTGTCAATGGAACACTGTAAATGTTTTCTCAATATTTGTCAATGGAACACTGTAAATGTTTTCTCTATATTTGTCAATGGAACACTGTAAATGTTTTCTCTATATTTGTCAATGGAACACTGTAAATGTTTTCTCTATATTTGTCAATGGAACACTGTAAATGTTTTCTCTATATTTGTCAATGGAACACTGTAAATGTTTTCTCTATATTTGTCAATGGAACACTGTAAATGTTTTCTCTATATTTGTCAATGGAACACTGTAAATGTTTTCTCAATATTTGTCAATGGAACACTGTAAATGTTTTCTCAATATTTGTCAATGGAACACTGTAAATGTTTTCTCTATATTTGTCAATGGAACACTGTAAATGTTTTCTCTATATTTGTCAATGGAACACTGTAAATGTTTTCTCTATATTTGTCAATGGAACTCTGTAAATGTTTTCTCTATTTTCCAATCCCTGTATTATTTTCCAAAACAAAATATTTACTTCTATTTCTATTATTTATGTTGTTCATGATAAGAGTGTTAAAGATAGTTAAAGGCTTCTATTTAGTGTCATAGCCTATTTGTACATTTGTTTAGCTTTCACGAGATAATATTCTTTCAATATCTGTGTATTTGAGTTGATCATAAAAGAAAGAATTTTTGTTTTCTCCCACTATAGTGTGACTATAGTATAGGGATCGGAGCTTGAGTAGGGACAGGGATTAAGAAAAAGAAACAGATGCCTTATGTTACGTCTAGGGGTCTAGGTTCTATCACTAATACTTCAGTAATACTTCCGTTCAGAGAAATAATAACCAGAGTTCAAGGAACAAATAATACTTTTAACCACACAAAACTTAAACACAGTCTATAAAACAAAATACACCTACTATCTATCAGCTACTCTCTCAACTCAACTTAAACACAGTCTATAAAACAAAATACACCTACTATCTATCAGCTACTCTCTCAACTCAACTTAAACACAGTCTATAAAACAAAATACACCTACTATCTATCAGCTACTCTCTCAACTCAACTTAAACACAGTCTATAAAACAAAATACACCTACTATCTATCAGCTACTCTCTCAACTCAACTTAAACACAGTCTATAAAACAAAATACACCTACTATCTATCAGCTACTCTCTCAACTCAACTTAAACACAGTCTATAAAACAAAATACACCTACTATCTATCAGCTACTCTCTCAACTCAACTTAAACACAGTCTATAAAACAAAATACACCTACTATCTATCAGCTACTCTCTCAACTCAACTTAAACACAGTCTATAAAACAAAATACACCTACTATCTATCAGCTACTCTCTCAACTCAACTTAAACACAGTCTATAAAACAAAATACACCTACTATCTATCAGCTACTCTCTCAACTCAACTTAAACACAGTCTATAAAACAAAATACACCTACTATCTATCAGCTACTCTCTCAACTCAACTTAAACACAGTCTATAAAACAAAATACACCTACTATCTATCAGCTACTCTCTCAACTCAACTTAAACACAGTCTATAAAACAAAATACACCTACTATCTATCAGCTACTCTCTCAACTCAACTTAAACACAGTCTATAAAACAAAATACACCTACTATCTATCAGCTACTCTCTCAACTCAACTTAAACAGTCTATAAAACAAAATACACCTACTATCTATCAGCTACTCTCTCAACTCAACTTAAACACAGTCTATAAAACAAAATACACCTACTATCTATCAGCTACTCTCTCAACTCAACTTAAACACAGTCTATAAAACAAAATACACCTACTATCTATCAGCTACTCTCTCAACTCAACTTAAACACAGTCTATAAAACAAAATACACCTACTATCTATCAGCTACTCTCTCAACTCAACTTAAACACAGTCTATAAAACAAAATACACCTACTATCTATCAGCTACTCTCTCAACTCAACTTAAACACAGTCTATAAAACAAAATACACCTACTATCTATCAGCTACTCTCTCAACTCAACTTAAACACAGTCTATAAAACAAAATACACCTACTATCTATCAGCTACTCTCTCAACTCAACTTAAACACAGTCTATAAAACAAAATACACCTACTATCTATCAGCTACTCTCTCAACTCAACTTAAACACAGTCTATAAAACAAAATACACCTACTATCTATCAGCTACTCTCTCAACTCAACTTAAACACAGTCTATAAAACAAAATACACCTACTATCTATCAGCTACTCTCTCAACTCAACTTAAACACAGTCTATAAAACAAAATACACCTACTATCTATCAGCTACTCTCTCAACTCAACTTAAACACAGTCTATAAAACAAAATACACCTACTATCTATCAGCTACTCTCTCAACTCAACTTAAACAGTCTATAAAACAAAATACACCTACTATCTATCAGCTACTCTCTCAACTCAACTTAAACACAGTCTATAAAACAAAATACACCTACTATCTATCAGCTACTCTCTCAACTCAACTTAAACACAGTCTATAAAACAAAATACACCTACTATCTATCAGCTACTCTCTCAACTCAACTTAAACACAGTCTATAAAACAAAATACACCTACTATCTATCAGCTACTCTCTCAACTCAACTTAAACACAGTCTATAAAACAAAATACACCTACTATCTATCAGCTACTCTCTCAACTCAACTTAAACACAGTCTATAAAACAAAATACACCTACTATCTATCAGCTACTCTCTCAACTCAACTTAAACACAGTCTATAAAACAAAATACACCTACTATCTATCAGCTACTCTCTCAACTCAACTTAAACACAGTCTATAAAACAAAATACACCTACTATCTATCAGCTACTCTCTCAACTCAACTTAAACACAGTCTATAAAACAAAATACACCTACTATCTATCAGCTACTCTCTCAACTCAACTTAAACACAGTCTATAAAACAAAATACACCTACTATCTATCAGCTACTTTCTCAACTCAACTTAAACACAGTCTATAAAACAAAATACACCTACTATCTATCAGCTACTCTCTCAACTCAACTTAAACACAGTCTATAAAACAAAATACACCTACTATCTATCAGCTACTCTCTCAACTCAACTTAAACACAGTCTATAAAACAAAATACACCTACTATCTATCAGCTACTCTCTCAACTCAACTTAAACACAGTCTATAAAACAAAATACACCTACTATCTATCAGCTACTCTCTCAACTCAACTTAAACACAGTCTATAAAACAAAATACACCTACTATCTATCAGCTACTCTCTCAACTCAACTGACCCTAAAACTCCTACACACTTTCTATATGACCCCCATGCTTTCATCCAAGTGGACAAGGGTCATTCTGGGGTCGCACAAAAACATTGACCACAAGTCACAAAAGGGGAGATAAACAAAAAAACCAAGGGAGTTAATTATATGTTAAACTTACAAAAACTTTCCCAGATGACTAATGGCTGTATTGATTGGTTGTATAAAATAAAAGAAGCGGTTGTTTGTTCTGTGTTGACTGGTCTTACTGAAGAGATAGCCCTGTGTCTTCTTTGAGTACATGACTGACTGTAAGAGCTATAAAAGAATTATAAAATGAGAATGCAATATAAAACCAGCTAGTTGTGAAGTTTGTTTATAGTTGCTTTATAGGCTCTAGAGATCACAATAGTCAAACATGGATACTTTACTTTTTATTTTTGTTTGTAAATGTTTAGTAAATTTAATTGTCTTAGTATTCATAGATTGATACTGAGAAGAGCCAAACAATGAAGACAAAAATAAAAGTCATCCTGGTGATGAAAACTAAATATTGTTGAAAAGTAGAAAGGTGACTGTATATCTGGAACTTGGTTGATGGATGCTCTATGCCCAGTACAATGGTATCCATGGTATCCATGCAAAGTGGGATTCCTCCTTCCAACAATGACACTCCTACACTCCTTCCAACAATGACACTCCTACACTCCTTCCAACAATGACACCTTCTACACTCCTTCCAACAATGACACTCCTACACTCCTTCCAACAATGACACCTCCTACACTCCTTCCAACAATGACACCTTCTACACTCCTTCCAACAATGACACTCCTACACTCCTTCCAACAATGACACCTCCTACACTCCTTCCAAAAATGACACCTCGTACACTCCTAAGATAAATAGCTGTTCAAAACGACTGCACTTTGTGGGGGTTTGCGTAATGTTCCTAACTCCCTAATATTTCTTCACTCTTCACTTAATAAACTTTTCTAATCAATTCTCAACTTTTATATTAATTAAATAAGTTAATACCTGGGCACAGTAATACATATATGTAATAATGGCCAGGAATCGGAATCGTAGCGGGAATCGGGATAATTGGGTAGAATCGTAATCGTTAAGAATTTTGGTATCATCCCATCACTAAAATATCATATATATATATAAATCTCAAAAGGAATATGTATGTATGTATGTGGCTGGCTGGCTGGCTGGCTGGCTGGGTATGTACATACCGCATAATCTTTTTAAATACTGGACATAAAAACGTGAAATTTGCTACAAATATTCTTTGCGTTACGGCGGTGAACACTGTCAAGGTTTTAACAAAATTAAAATGACCGCAGTGGTCAGTTTGGTCAAAAAACGCGAAAAAAACACAACTTTTGATTCACATTGTCTTTGCCAGTACAACTTTTTATAGTTTTTCGTCACAAAGTTAGAAAAAAAAGGATGCGCTGAGATTATTTTTATGACGTCATCAATCTTTGCGCATGGATTTTTATAGCAATGAAGGGACATTTTTTATTAATGTTTAAATTGACGTCATCAAACTATGTGCATGGATTTTATTATCTCAACTCAATGACGGGAACAAATTTTCTTCATGTTTAAATTGTCTACGTGCCGTAAACAACATAAATTCTTTACACTACCAATACTGTAGTTGATTTTCTTAATCTATCACTACTTTAATACTTTACACTGTGAATACATGACTTAAAGCTAATAAATAATTTAAAACTTTACAAACATAGGACAAAGCAAATAGATATAGTATTTTTTTTTCTGTTTCGGGAAGTAATACCGACGCCTTATTAAGCATATTTAAACGCAGTGGTCCTGGTTACACTCTATATTTAAGCTTATAATTATATGGCGTCATCAAATTTTGCGTATTTATGCGTTTAAGAAGTTGTTTTAATTTGCGTCGTAATTTGTAGAATGCAATATTTAAATGGAAGACTATTGTTTATAACTCCATGGGTTATTTTATCCAGTTCCAAGAACTGGGCACCTTTAGGCTTATCGCCTTGGTAACGGCCATTGTTTAAATTACCGGGCAATGTTTAAATTACCGGGCAATGTTTATAATACCGGGCAATGTTTAAATTACCGGGCAATGTTTAAATTACCGGGCAATGTTTAAATTACCGGGCAATGTTTAAATTACCGGGCAATGTTTAAATTACCGGGCAATGTTTAAATTACCGGGCAATGTTTAAATTACCGGGCAATGTTTAAATTACCGGGCAATGTTTAAATTACCGGGCAATGTTTAAATTACCGGGCAATGTTTATAATACCGGGCAATGTTTAAATTACCGGGCAATGTTTAAATTACCGGGCAATGTTTAAATTACCGGGCAATGTTTAAATTACCGGGCAATGTTTAAATTACCGGGCAATGTTTAAATTACCGGGCAATGTTTAAATTACCGGGCAATGTTTAAATTACCGGGCAAAGTTTAAATTACCGGGCAATGTTTAAATTACCGGGCAATGTTTAAATTACCGGGCAATGTTTAAATTACCGGGCAATGTTTAAATTACCGGGCAATGTTTATATAACCGGGCAATGTTTAATTTGCCGGGCAATGTTCGAATTGCCGGAACTAACTTTTTAAAGTTTTATTACGTGTCGTATACGTTTTATAAACATTATTTCATATGGGTTTATTTGTTATTGTTTTACATGTTGAATAGAAAATTTAATTCTAAGTTTGCTTCCAAAGCAACAATAAATAAATAAATAGCAAATAAACAAAAACAACACAACATAGGTCTGCGACTTAATGTTTGTCGTAAAAAAATATATCAAACAATCATTAAAAAAAAAAAAAAAGTACTGTCGAATGTTCTTTATCAATGAATAGAACAAAATATATTCATGTTTTAATTTGCGTCGTAATTTATAGCGGGCAATTTTGTAATTGTTATAATGGGTGATGAGTAATGATTTTAACGGGTAATTCATGTTGTAGCGGGCAAATAAAAAATTACCTCACGTTTAAATTCGTGTCGTAGGTCATGCGGGCAATCTCATTATAACTGCCTGAGTAGTTAGAGTGTATGTAAACATAACTTTTAGCCGGTTCGGAGGACCGGGCACATAACGGCTTGTATATGTATAAATCTCAAAAGGAGTATGTGACTATGTATGTGGGTGTGTACATACTTCATAATCTTTTTTAATACTGGACAGAATGACATGAAACTTTCTACAATTATTCTTTGTGTTACTTCGGTGAACACTGTCAAGATTTTACCTTTTTAAAGATGATCAATGCGGTCATTTTGGTAAAAATTGAGAATAAAAAGATAATTGTTTCAAATTAAAATTGTCAGAACCAACTTTATATAATTTGTCTTCACAAAATTAGTTAAAGAATGGTGTTGAGATTATTTTTAAGACGTCATCAAACTTTGCGCATGAACTTTATGAATACACGTTTAAATTGCCTATGTGTCGTATACAACTTATATTAACTTAATAGTGGGTATCGTTTAAATTGCGGGATCAACTTTATATATCAAACAAACTTTGCAAATGAGCTTTGTGAATGAAGGGGAAAATTTCTGTTTAAATTACTGGAAAATACTTTATCACCACTTAAGACTACTGTTCTCATTACTGCATGGATAGCTATTGTATATTTGAAAATTATTTTTTTCTGGTCCAGAATACCAGGCACATATAAGCTAGTTTAGCTATAAATCTGATATATATGCTAGTTTAGCTATAAATCTGATATTTATGCTAGTTTAGATATAAATATGACATTTATGATAGTTTAGATATAAATCTAACATTTGTGCTAGTTTAGCTATAAATCTAATATATATGCTAGTTTAGCTATAAATCTGAGTCTGCCCATACTTACTTCTCTATTAATACTATTTATAAAATCTTATTGAATCAGGAAAAGATCAGCCTTTCACTCTAGCTCAAGTTCTACATCATCATCAGATGGAGATAGTAGTGATGAGAAAAGCTTTAAACGTCGTAAAGCTAAGAGCATGACTAAAGCAAGAAGCAGGTACTTTCATTTTCTTTTCTTAGAAAAATAATTATTCATATTTTGTTTTGTTTGAAATCTTGTTTTATATACCAATGTTATCTTATTTCAGATTGATGCCCATGAACTATTCTACTAATGCTTTACCTCATTCAAGCATAATTAAAGATAGAATAAAGTCTGGTTCAAGTCTTGCTGATGTTGAGCCAATGAATATAGACAAAAATGTAAGTTTTTACAAATAGTTCAACTGCTTATATTTAATGTTAAATTACACTATTGATGAACCCTTGATTGTTCAGTTTTACAGGTATATTTTTTTATTTTTAGATATTGCTTACAATCTTAATTTCAGATAACATTCAGTAGTATAGGAGGTCTTGGCAAACATATTCAAGCCCTGAAAGAGATGGTAGTTTTTCCACTCCTATACAACAATGTATTTCAACGTTTTAATGTAGATCCACCCAGAGGTGTACTGTTTTATGGACCACCAGGTATATTGTTTAGATCAATTTAATGTAGATCCACCCAGAGGTGTACTGTTTTATGGAGCACCAGGTATATTGTTTAGATCAATTATGTGCACTAGTCTTCTTCATTGGTGTTTTTATAATATAATGAGTATTATCTAACCTCACCTTGTATTGTGTATTAACAGGAACTGGTAAAACACTAGTAGCACGTGCCTTAGCAAATGAATGTTCCAAAGGAGACAGAAGGGTAGCTTTTTTTATGAGAAAGGGTGCTGACTGCTTAAGTAAATGGGTTGGTGAATCTGAAAGACAGCTTAGAATTTTATTTGACCAAGTGAGTTATTTAAAAATTCATAATTACTCTTGATTGACAGAGACCATTAATGTAATTTTAACACATTGAATTGTGTTGATTGAATTTTTTTTAACAATGTAATATGCTTTTGTTATAATAGGCATACAAGTTTCGCCCTTCAATAATTTTCTTTGATGAAATTGATGGACTGGCACCTGTACGTTCAAGTAGGCAAGACCAAATCCATAGTTCTATTGTGTCGACTCTGTTGGCATTGATGGATGGCCTTGATAGCAGAGGAGAGATTGTTGTGATTGGGGCAACCAATCGTATTGATTCTTTAGATCCTGCTTTGAGACGCCCTGGACGATTCGATCGAGAATTTTTATTTCCTTTACCTTCATTTGAAGTAAGAGTACATTTTAAATAGCCATAGAAACTTCCCTTTACCTTCATTTGAAGTAAGAGTACATTTTAAATAGCCATAGAAACTTCCCTTTACCTTCATTTGAAGTAAGAGTACATTTTAAATAGCCATAGAAACTTCCCTTTACCTTCATTTGAAGTAAGAGTACATTTTAAATAGCCATAGAAACTTCCATTTACCTTCATTTGAAGTAAGAGTACATTTTAAATAGCCATAGAAACTTCCCTTTACCTTCATTTGAAGTAAGAGTACATTTTAAATAGCCATAGAAACTTCCCTTTACCATCATTTGAAGTAAGAGTACATTTTAAATAGCCATAGAAACTTCCCTTTACCATCATTTGAAGTAAGAGTACATTTTAAATAGCCATAGAAACTTCCCTTTACCTTCATTTGAAGTAAGAGTACATTTTAAATAGCCATAGAAACTTCCCTTTACCTTCATTTGAAGTAAGAGTACATTTTAAATAGCCATAGAAACTTCCCTTTACCTTCATTTGAAGTAAGAGTACATTTTAAATAGCCATAGAAACTTGTCAATCTTTGAATACAATGTAGAGACTTCAATGCAAAATGTGAATAATGGAGAGAAAAAAAAAAGAATTTTGCATTTTCTATCAGGCACGGAAACAAATTTTAAAGATCCATACAGATAGTTGGACTCCTAAATTGAATGAGCAATTTATATGTGAGCTAGCAGAGAAATGTGTTGGTGAGTAAAACAAAATGAAAACTAATCTGTCATTAACTCAACTTTACCTATCATTTTTATCATGTTTGTGTTTGCCTTCATTCATATACCCAATCAGGATGGTGGGGGGGGGAGGGGTGTTCCTGTTTTTTTTAATGAGGTATGTAAAATCAATTAGTTAAATTGACTGGTGGAAATATATACACATGGCACTGAAGGCTTAACCCTTTGAACCCTGACCTCCTAGCCCTTGAAGTCCCCTTCCCATGGGGGAAAATCAATACCAAACACACAAGGAAAACATAATACATTTTCATTTACGAAATTAGGGCATCAACTTCTTTTATTATCAAACTATCCATATAAATCACTATATCTTAAATATTCCTACTTAGTATTCCAGTCCTAGAATTTAGATCTTAATAAGTCCAGGCATAATTAGCTTACAGGGCATTATTTGTAGGCTACCTCTTTTGCCCATCATATTATCTGAAACATGTTTTGTCACTTGTATTTATTTCATAAGTCTGAGTGAGTTTAACATTATATTTGAATTTATTTAGACCATATTTTAATGCTTGCTTTTCCGTAAATTGCATTTGAACTTATTCAGTGCCAATCCACCTATATGGTCGATTTGACTCGGCGCTTCCCTGCAAATCCACCATATATGGTCAATTTGGTTTTCATAGCTTATTTCGTTGCTATAGCCTATTAATTCGACTTTTTATATTCTCAAACGAAAGACCTATCTTTCTGCTTCCTTACTGCTTGGTTTACTTTCGGTTTTTAAATTATAATGTCAATTTTTAATCGATTTCTGTGTAAACTTTTGTAAACAAAGTATAGCCACGCCTACTTGAAATGTTTCTAGGGCTTAGAGCTTGTCCAATTTGCTAATAAAATAACTTTTATTGCGAATTATTAAATTCTATTTATCAGACAATAACTTTAAATCATTTAAATCTGGTTTCGAGGACTTTTGGTTTATTTACTAATTAAAGATTCCAACACTCGTGGTTAGGCCTAGGCCTTATATAAACTATATAGAAATATAAAGGATCGGCGTTTGCCGGCTGGTACTCATATTACAAAAATGCGTATAACTCACAGTTGAGGAATAGATATACCGTATATACTCGGGTATAAGTCGCACCGGTGTATAAGTCGCACCCCTAGTTTAGGATTTTTTTTTCTTATATGTTGTCATTGACCCGCGTACAAGTCGCACCCCGACTTTCAGGGGTTACACTGCCTTTTAACTTCTCAAAAATTGCATACCCTTAGCAACAAAAGTTACTAAATGTTCACTCTAATTTGGAAACTTTCCTTAAAAAATAGTTTCAATCGTGCTTAATGCAAACATAATCAAATAAAGGCAGCGCTTCATTTATTTTGAACAACTAATCAATACAGTCATTAGTCATATGGGAAAGTAAGGTATCTGTTTCTTCATCTAAGTCCATGTACCTACTCAAAATACTATCTTATAGTCACACTATAGTGGGTCCACACACACACACAATTTTTTGATGTGCATCATTAGCCTAGACTGAGTGGCACGGGTATTCATAGTTGCACTATACAAGTGATGACCTAATTACCATTAACATTGTTTGTAATGATTTCAAAGCAACTGCGCGAACAATATTTAAAAAGGGGGGAGTGCTGGTGGCTTCTCGGAGGGTGTGCTGGCTTCGCCATCGACAATAAGCTGTGTTTTTTCAACTCATACATGCAACTAAGGAACAATGACACACTTTATTGACATTTCACACATTTTTTCATAAAGATTTGAAAAAAAAAGTTTGAGTGCAGAATGTTTACAAAATGTCTGGAAATGTGTCGATTGGCCGATTGGAAACATTGCTAGGACATGCGGACATGGCGCGCGCGGTTTTCTCGGTCCTAATCTTAAGCTAGTAGTGTACAAGCTTATACCTACCTATATTATAGGACTAGAGAGGCTTTTACACATTTACGATTCTTTCCATAATATAATTTGCGTTCAATAGGCTTACAAAAGTGCGCTATTTCAGACTGAGCGGCGCCAGTATTAACCACGCGTTATACAAGTGTCCCAATTCCCATTAACATTGTCTGTAATGATTACAAACGCGACTGCGACTCCGACAATAAGCTGTGTTTTTTTTTTCAACTCTTACATGCAACTAATGAAAAATGAAACATACTATTGACATTTTACGCATTATTTCTATATAGATAAAAAAAAAGGTTTGAGTGCAGAATTTTTCCGAAATTTAATGAAATGAGTCGATCGGCCGGCCAATTGTAGTTTTGGAATCATAGCGCGGTTTTCCCCAGGAATGCTACACACTGCCTTATTAGTAGGCTATAACGTATAGTCAGAGGCAATAGGTCCTAAATAAAACGCATCTTTAGCTACATTATAGGTCCTTCCGTACTGTAATTTGCATTTATTAGGCCTATGAAAAAAAAAACGCCGCCTTAAACTTACGCCACGTTTTGGCAAAACAAAATTGGTCCGAAAGTTCAAAAGGAAAGTGGGGGGAAGGGGGGGGGCAGAAAAACACTAAAATATTTAGCATTTCAATCAATAAAAATGTGGTAAACCCAGCACGGAATGAGTTAAGTCTATAATTGCACTATCAATGCTTCTTTTTATTGTAAAATATATTTAAAAATACTAAATCAACACTTGACGATGTGTGCCATCATTATTGCTACATTCCAAAAGTTGTGTCTTCTGATGTCAGTATTTAATGTTTATTTTTACCGTAAGTGACGTTTTGGCGCAGCCGTTTCGGCGCGAGGAAATAATTGAGGAAAACATTAATTTTTTTGTTGTATAATAAATGAAACTAATAATAAATAATAATAATTTAAAACGTTAGGCCTACTTTAATGCATTTATAGGACTATCAAACTTTAAAAACTTTGTTTTTTTATATATGCATAAAGACTTAAGTATCTATTTATGGGCATAAAATGCTTATATATTATCTTTTTATGTATATGTCATCTTAATAGGGAAGTTGTTTGTTGTTTTTTTGACTCCACACCTAGAATTATAGGCCTATATGCGAAAATTACGTGTGCTAGTCTTTCAACAAAATTCTAATAACTACACATGTTCATGAAGTAACTCAGTGGCCACACCTTTCAAATAACTTGACTGTTGTCAAATAGTTGGGAGTGATTAAAACCAGGGTCAATTGTAGACAAGATGGTCAGAGATTTAATGATAACAATGGATGTTTTAGAAAACTGGTTGGGTAGTAAAAGAAAAAAAGAAGCTTTTTTGATTTGGAATGGTCAATGAGGAGTGGTCAATGAGGAATGGTCATCTGGTTGTGGTTATCTAGATTGGGAGTGGCCAATAAGCAGTTTCAGTTGAGACAACTGTATGTATATACGTCACTAAGAAAGGTTTCGTTCTCATTTAAATATATATATATTGTGAGTTGCCAAGCACACAAAAGTGATTTTGAAAATTCATTGGATTACTGTTACCCTTTCAATATTTATTCAAGTGTTACTGTGCAGAGATTCCTAAGTTGGAATATAATTGTATCAAAACCTTATAATGGATTCTGTTCAATGTAAACGTGGTCAAGAACAGATTGAGCACGACGGATGCCTTTAAGTGTTTGATAGATTCAGTGCTGATAATTCTAAAAAGTTCTGGCGGTGTGAGTTGAAGAACGAATGTAAAGCCCGCCTACACACGACAGTCAATAATGCTCAAATTGTACTGCATGTCAACCAGCATACCTCGGGAAGTGATGCAGCTCATCTTCAGGCTGTCGTGATAATGTCTAGTATTAGGAGAAAGGCAACCATAACCACAGAAATTCCGTCCGTTATCATTAACCAAGCACTTCAAGGAACCTCTGCTGCTATTTAAACCAAATTGCCATAAAAAGATGCCATTCGTAAGGTTATTCAGCAGAGTAGAAACAACGTGCAAGCAGCACCTCCACGACCCGTGGATCGAGCATCAATAGTAATTCCACGTGAATATCGTATGTACAAAGTTGCATCAAATCAGATGGAAGAATTTCTTTTTTGGGATTCAGGAGAACAAGATGAAAAAAGAATTCTTAAATTTGGTGGTCAATTAAATGTTGATTGGAGTAACCAAATTAAATGTTGATTGGAGTAACCAAATTAAATGTTGATTGGAGTAACCAAATTAAATGTTGATTGGAGTAACCAAATTAAATGTTGATTGGAGTAACCAAATTAAATGTTGATTGGAGTAACCAAATTAAATGTTGATTGGAGTAACCAAATTAAATGTTGATTGGAGTAACCAAATTAAATGTTGATTGGAGTAACCAAATTAAATGTTGATTGGAGTAACCAAATTAAATGTTGATTGGAGTAACCAAATTAAATGTTGATTGGAGTAACCAAATTAAATGTTGATTGGAGTAACCAAATGAACAAATTATACGTAGACGGAACCTTCAGTCTTGCTCCTGCTCTTTTTTCACAAATCTACGTCATCATGGCAGACAGAGGAGGATTCGTGCTGCCTATCTCATACGTCATCATGGCAGACAGAGGAGGATTCGTGCTGCCTATCTCATATGCTCTGCTACCAAACAAAGAAGGTGATACTTACCGACAAATGTTTGAAGGCATCAAAGAAATGTGGCCACATTTAAATCCGTCATCCGTTTCTATTGACTTTGAACATGCCGCATTTGGAGCTGTTAAATCAACGTTTCCAAATTGTGCAATTCATGGATGTTTATTTCATTTAACAAAAAACATGCGAAAGAAATTGGCAGAAATAGGATTACTTTCCAGATATAATGCGGATCCGGTATTTGCAATGGTGCCGAGAATGATTGTGGCGCTCTCTTTCATTCCCATCGAAGACTTAGATGATGCTTTGGAGGCACTGGGCAATGAGATTATGGATGAGCTCACTCCAATACTCAACTGGTTTGAGGTCGTCTATGTGGGATGTCAAAATTGAATTTTAACAAGACATCGTGCATTATTTCCTCATCCAATGTGGTCTGTGTATGAGAGGACGCTAAATGGCCATGATCACACCAACAATGATGTTGAAGCAGGTTACAAGCTGAATTCGGGATGGATCACCCACATATTTGGAAATTCATTGATGGGATTCGTGTGGTACAGAAAGGACGTGACTTAGTATATGAACAATTCGTTCGTGGAGACCAGCCAACAGTGAAACGCAAAAAGTATATGGACGCTGATAACAGAATCAGTAAGATTGTTGAAACATATAGAAGCATAAACGTAATAGAATACTTAAGATGACTAGCCAATAATTTTTTAATGGAGCCATAAAAGCTTGTTCATTCAGGATATTGTTAAAATACATTGTTTTAAACTGTCATTATTTAATATTATTTACATTATTTATTATTCAATCAGTTGATAAAAAACAAAGATATTAAAATTTAATAATCCAATTTATACATGGTTTTAATATGTTAGCTCATATTTGTTTCATTTATTATACAAAAAATATTGTTTTCATCAAATGAAGTTATTAAGTTAATTTGATTAAATGATGTGATGTGTTTTTAGTCCATCGCGCCAAAACGTCCTGCGCCAAAACGTCCTGCTTTGTTATTTTTATACGTTGATGGCCATGTAAGCAAGAAATATTGGTCTGCTGGGGCACATTCTTAATGCATTGACAAAAAAATTGGGCTCTTAGGGTTGAAGGTTTTGATCAAAAGCTTTATTTAAAATTAGTATAAATAAATGATTCTGGTAACTTTGACCTCTTTCAATAATGTTGACATCTTACAGGTTACTGTGGTGCAGATCTGAAATCCCTATGCACAGAAGCTACTATGTTGGCTCTCCGTCGTAGATATCCACAAATCTACATGACCAATGATGCTTTAGAGATTGATGTATCATCTATCAACATTTCAGCCAGAGATTTCTTTGAGTAAGCAACCAATAAAAAGCCTGTTGTAATGTTGAGCTTCGGTTGTTAGAGAATTAACTCTAATTATTACATTTTTGTTTCTTTCAGTGCTGTCAACACAATAATTCCCACTTCTCAAAGAGCAGCCAGTGCACCAGCGCGTGCTTTATCAGCAAGAGTTCAGCCTTTAATTCAAAGACAACTCAACAGTGCTATAAATGTACTCAAAGACATATTCCCACCAATCTTAAGCCAGGCTTCAATTTTAGATGCAATTGGTAAAAGCGTACATACTTGTTAGAAATTAAATTTCATTTGGTTATTGCAATTTGTAACAGAATATAATTTTTTTTTCCACTAAAAATTTAGACCAGAAAATACCAGGGTTCGTACAGCTCCTGGAAACTCCTTAAAACTCCTGGAAAACAAAAAGTTGTGTTCCAGGACCTTAAAACTCCTGGAAAAACTGCATTTAGTCCTGGGAAAATAATAAAAACTCCTTATTTTTTTAGGGAGATTAATTATTAATTAAAAAATCGTAATCACTGCTCTTAGATTGTACTTTCACTTTTCCAGAAAGCCCTATTGGAGTTAACCCTCTTTGCCACTTTTTATTTCCCCGCGCAAACGTTGATGACACCAGTGATGCCACTCCATGGTTCTTTTTTTTACTAGATCTTGTTTTTTTTTCGATCCAAACTTGGGATGTAGGCTATGAAAGTCCCCGTAATGTCGTAAAAAAAAAATAGCTGTGTAGCTAGGTGTCTGTTTTTTTTAAAGAGCTCAACTTGGCTTTTCCAAAAAATTACTCCTGAAAAACTTCTGGAAAACTCCTGCAACACTCCTGGAAAACTCCTGGAATTTTGAGGCATTTTTTCTGTACGAACCCTGAATACATAGGAAAGAAATAGTAAAACATTGAGAATAGCAGTTTTGTCTCTTTGCATTTGCTTTTCAAGATTATAATACAATGTCTCTATAAATAGCAATAGTATTGACCATGGGTTACATTTTATAAGAACAAATACTCAGTTGCATAAGACCAATAAGTTGAATATTTTAAAACTGAATATATCTATTGAACACTGTGTGTATTTAAGTTTCAATTCTGCGGAGGCTGCCTACTTTCACAGTTTTGTCTAATGTTACATTTTTTATACCTAAATTAGTGTTGCGTGAGAGTCTTGTTAATGAAAACATGTGCTTGTATTACAGATGACATTTCTTTTTTCAATAGGCAGCCCTGATAGTGTACTTTTACACTTTATATAGGAGTGTTCATTGTGTTTTTTGTGGAAACTCATTTCCTTTAAAACAACTTTTTAAGCTTGATTTCTGACATTGATATTAAAAGGCTAATATTTTCAGCAATGCCTAACCAGGCACAGCTACTAAGTGAGAACAGTTCCACTTGGGATGACTTAGTTAGTGATGAAGATGACAATGGGCCATCTATATTTGTTCCATCTACTTCAAACAAAGGGAAATCACTCAGGAAAAGCACAGAAGAGAACTGTTCAAGGCCAAACTATTTTAACTTTACAAGGTAATTATAGCAATGGCTATAGTCTTAACTGTGAAACTATTTTAACTTTACAAGGTAATTATAGCAATGGCTATAGTCTTAACTGTGAAACTATTTTAACTTTACAAGGTAATTATAGCAATGGCTATAGTCTTAACTGTGTAACTATTTTAACTTTACAAGGTAATTATAGCAATGGCTATAGTCTTAAATGTGGAACTATATATTAACTTTACAAGATAATTATAGCAATGGTAATAGTCTTCAACGCTCTCACATTTTTAATTTCTGCATTTAGGAAATTGTGTACCAGTGTTTAATAACAAAACATTTATACAACATTTTTTCCAACATGTGTTTATTATAGCTAAAAGGTTTTGTCAATGTTATTCATTACTTTAGGCTGTCTTATCAATAATCTTCTGTATAGAAGGAGCCAAGTTCTATCAAGAGCTACAGTTTAATTGTAATGAAATTTTAATAAGTATATTTATTTGGAATAGATCTGCCGCTCGATGCCCATCGACTTTCCGGCCACGTTTAATGCTTGTTGGGAAGGAAGGCCAAGGTCAGACAACATATGTTGCCCCAGCTATTCTACATAAAATGGAAAATTTGCCTGTTCATGTTTTAGACCTAACTGCTTTGTATGCTGTTACAGCCAAAACCCCAGAAGAATCCTGTGCAAATGTAAGCTTCAAAAAATATATGTGTTTGTTCTATAAAAATGAAAAAAAATTATTAAAATGTTCATTAAATGACATTGCTTTTTTAAAAAAGGACTTATACATGACTTATACGTGAAGCAGGCTGGTCCAGCAATTAGTTCACCGGACTGTCAACCAAAAACCAACGGACACGTCGCAGGTTCTATCCCTGCCACCGACGGATCCCTGTCGCCCTGCAGGAGTTTTGGGCCTAGTGGACGTAATAATCTTCTATCTAGAAGGAACGTCTGTAAACTAGTGGACGTAATAATCTTCTATCTAGAAGGAACGTCTGTAAACTAGTGGACGTAATAATCTTCTATCTAGAAGGAACGTCTGTAAACTAGTGGACGTAATAATCTTCTATCTAGAAGGAACCTCTGTAAACTAGTGGACGTAATAATCTTCTATCTAGAAGGAACGTCTGTAAACTAGTGGACGTAATAATCTTCTATCTAGAAGGAACGTCTGTAAACTAGTGGACGTAATAATCTTCTATCTAGAAGGAACGTCTGTAAACTAGTGGACGTAATAATCTTCTATCTAGAAGGAACCTCTGTAAACTAGTGGACGTAATAATCTTCTATCTAGAAGGAACGTCTGTAAACTAGTGGACGTAATAATCTTCTATCTAGAAGGAACCTCTGTAAACTAGTGGACGTAATAATCTTCTATCTAGAAGGAACGTCTGTAAACTAGTGGACGTAATAATCTTCTATCTAGAAGGAACGTCTGTAAACTAGTGGACGTAATAATCTTCTATCTAGAAGGAACCTCTGTAAACTAGTGGACGTAATAATCTTCTATCTAGAAGGAACGTCTGTAAACTAGTGGACGTAATAATCTTCTATCTAGAAGGAACGTCTGTAAACTAGTGGACGTAATAATCTTCTATCTAGAAGGAACGTCTGTAAACTAGTGGACGTAATAATCTTCTATCTAGAAGGAACGTCTGTAAACTAGTGGACGTAATAATCTTCTATCTAGAAGGAACCTCTGTAAACTAGTGGACGTAATAATCTTCTATCTAGAAGGAACCTCTGTAAACTAGTGGACGTAATAATCTTCTATCTAGAAGGAACCTCTGTAAACTAGTGGACGTAATAATCTTCTATCTAGAAGGAACCTCTGTAAACTAGTGGACGTAATAATCTTCTATCTAGAAGGAACCTCTGTAAACTAGTGGACGTAATAATCTTCTATCTAGAAGGAACCTCTGTAAACTAGTGGACGTAATAATCTTCTATCTAGAAGGAACCTCTGTAAACTAGTGGACGTAATAATCTTCTATCTAGAAGGAACCTCTGTAAACTAGTGGACGTAATAATCTTCTATCTAGAAGGAACCTCTGTAAACTAGTGGACGTAATAATCTTCTATCTAGAAGGAACCTCTGTAAACTAGTGGACGTAATAATCTTCTATCTAGAAGGAACTTCTGTAAACTAGTGGACGTAATAATCTTCTATCTAGAAGGAACCTCTGTAAACTAGTGGACGTAATAATCTTCTATCTAGAAGGAACCTCTGTAAACTAGTGGACGTAATAATCTTCTATCTAGAAGGAACCTCTGTAAACTAGTGGACGTAATAATCTTCTATCTAGAAGGAACGTCTGTAAACTAGTGGACGTAATAATCTTCTATCTAGAAGGAACCTCTGTAAACTAGTGGACGTAATAATCTTCTATCTAGAAGGAACGTCTGTAAACTAGTGGACGTAATAATCTTCTATCTAGAAGGAACCTCTGTAAACTAGTGGACGTAATAATCTTCTATCTAGAAGGAACGTCTGTAAACTAGTGGACGTAATAATCTTCTATCTAGAAGGAACGTCTGTAAACTAGTGGACGTAATAATCTTCTATCTAGAAGGAACCTCTGTAAACTAGTGGACGTAATAATCTTCTATCTAGAAGGAACCTCTGTAAACTAGTGGACGTAATAATCTTCTATCTAGAAGGAACTTCTGTAAACTAGTGGACGTAATAATCTTCTATCTAGAAGGAACTTCTGTAAACTAGTGGACGTAATAATCTTCTATCTAGAAGGAACCTCTGTAAACTAGTGGACGTAATAATCTTCTATCTAGAAGGAACCTCTGTAAACTAGTGGACGTAATAATCTTCTATCTAGAAGGAACCTCTGTAAACTAGTGGACGTAATAATCTTCTATCTAGAAGGAACGTCTGTAAACTAGTGGACGTAATAATCTTCTATCTAGAAGGAACCTCTGTAAACTAGTGGACGTAATAATCTTCTATCTAGAAGGAACGTCTGTAAACTAGTGGACGTAATAATCTTCTATCTAGAAGGAACCTCTGTAAACTAGTGGACGTAATAATCTTCTATCTAGAAGGAACGTCTGTAAACTAGTGGACGTAATAATCTTCTATCTAGAAGGAACGTCTGTAAACTAGTGGACGTAATAATCTTCTATCTAGAAGGAACCTCTGTAAACTAGTGGACGTAATAATCTTCTATCTAGAAGGAACTTCTGTAAACTAGTGGACGTAATAATCTTCTATCTAGAAGGAACTTCTGTAAACTAGTGGACGTAATAATCTTCTATCTAGAAGGAACTTCTGTAAACTAGTGGACGTAATAATCTTCTATCTAGAAGGAACTTCTGTAAACTAGTGGACGTAATAATCTTCTATCTAGAAGGAACTTCTGTAAACTAGTGGACGTAATAATCTTCTATCTAGAAGGAACTTCTGTAAACTAGTGGACGTAATAATCTTCTATCTAGAAGGAACTTCTGTAAACTAGTGGACGTAATAATCTTCTATCTAGAAGGAACCTCTGTAAACTTTATACCAAGATTTTCACTAGTTGCACATTTGCAAAGAATACATTTTTATTAACCCTTACAGTCCTGGTCACTTATATAGTCATTGACCTACTTCTTTTTCTCAGACCCAGACGCCTATATTGTCAGCAAAATATGAAATCTCCTGGAACCCAGTCGCGTATATATTCCTCAAGGAAGGGTGTCTATTTAAAGAACAAAATACAGGATTTGACCATTCACCATAGTCTCAGGCAGAATATTAATTCCATAGCTGAATAGTTGAATTTTATTTTGCTTTTTAAATCACAAAAATTGACCAATTACTGTTTTTTTTTGTGAAATTGAAAATGTTGTCCTAATGGACGCTACCGAATTACCTTCCGCTATTATGGATGTGTTGATGAAACATTTTCTTATGAATTAATATTACGAATTAATACAATTATTTTATGAATTAGATTATTCTTATACGGTAAGTTATTATGTTTCTACAATTTACTCTCTACATGTTATTATCAATTTTTACCAACAAAAATAATTTCGGAACCCTATTGATGTCTGAGCCATTCTGAAATAATGTCCGGGCCATAGGGAATAATTAGTAAAATAATGGCCAGGACTGAAGGTATACATCGCAGAAAAGTATGGGAAGGGTTAATTGTTTGGTGGAACCAAAATCCCTTGTTTCATCCCTTTTTATAAATATCTAGCCAAGGTGAACAAAAAAAAATGTTAACAAGCTATTTCCTTACTTAGAAATGATTGGGACTATAGAGTTAAATCATTAAACAGTAACTTCTTTATGTGCTAGGAATAAGTTTGAATTAGTTTTGTTTGTGTATGATATTTATAAATGTTTCTTTATTTCCTTTTTTTTAAAACCTCATTGCCTTTTATTGTATAGACAATGCTTCATAAGGTTTGGGCAAGTTTGTAAATCTCAAATGAACAAAACCGCGTGAAAAATATTTTTAACAAAAATTGTTTTAAAAGTGTATTTAAAATAAAACTCCCATTCCATTCTTCAATAAGTACTTAAAAACATTCTCACACTTTTTTTAATTTGGACTGCATATATCTACCATGCTAGTTAACATTAAGAAATTTCACACAGTGAATATTGGTTTGGAATTTTTTTCAGAATGTTTATGAAAGTTCAGGAATTTTTAAATGATTTTAGAATAAAACCCTCATAAAGAATCATTTCTACATCTTACTGCTTGTTATTGTACATCTTACTGCTTGTTATTGTACATCTTACTGCTTGTTATTGTACATCTTACTGCTTGTTATTGTACATCTTACTGCTTGTTATTGTACATCTTACTGCTTGTTATTGTACATCTTACTGCTTGTTATTGTACATCTTACTGCTTGTTATTGTGAAACTGTCAATGTGGACAAAATGTAAAGATATAATTTATGCTTATTTAATAATTGTGTAAAATTTGTTTGCACTACTTAGGTATTTCATGAAGCAAAACGCAAATGCCCAAGCATTATATACCTTCCTCACATCAACCAGTGGTGGGACATAATGGCAGAAACTTTAAGAGCAACCTTACTTACACTTATTCATGACTTGAATCCCAGCTTACCTCTTCTTCTATTGGCAACCAGTGAGCAGCCTTATGATACATTGGATATTGGGGTAAATAGGATTTATTTAGGAAACTTTACATTAGTCTTTACCAAATGCAAGGTCTTGGACCAGGATAAGAAAGTACATGATTGCAAAAAGAAGAAAAGTTTGATAATCTGGGTAAGATTACTGTGATAATCCCATAGTAATGTAATGGTAGCCTATATTTCCCAACAGACAATATGTGACTAGAGATGTTAATATGTTTTTTTTTAAGGTGATTTTCGTTTTTAGAAATTCTAGAAAACCGATTTAGGTTTCCTCCTTCCCCCCCCCCCCCCCCCCCCAATGTCCTTTATTGTGTTTCTTTTGACATTATGTAAGCATAACTGGAAAATAAGTAATTGTTCTTTAGCAAAGTGACTGACGCAGGGATAAAAACTGTGCCTTCGCCGTTTAGCAAGCATTGTTCGTTGCAATCACACACTTATTCACAAAAGTGCTACAGAAAGTCAAAATATAAATGACACATTCTTATAGAAATTTGAATAAGGCTTTACAAGTGTATGGATGAGACCTAAAAGTTTATTATATGTTGAAATCTTTTTTAAAATAATAGTTTTTGCTTCTTAAGATCAAATGGATGTGCCAACAACTCACGTGAATAGTAACTTAACATCTGCAATTGTTGTTGTCTGTGCTTGTGTCGCAAGAGATATTAGGCCCAGACCTGCTAACCCTTCCAATTTTCTCGGAGTTTTACAGATTTTTTTACCCCTCATTCTGATCTTCCGACAAAACCCTTAAAACTACCCTTTTTTTAATATTTTAAGTTAAACAAAGTTTTAACCGCTATAGAAATCCGAAACGGAAAATCAATGTTGAAAAAAGTGGATCGTTTAGTTTAGATCAGGGGTCATGAACCTTTTTGTCTTATAGAGCCATGTATACCACATATTTTGAAAAGTAATTTTGTGAGAGCCATACATTATGTTTAAAACTAAAAATTAAAGTAAATGTTTGCATATTTTGTAATTTCAACACTAAAAGTACAATAATTATGTCTCTGAATTCTTCTGATGCTGAGCTGCAGTAGACTTTAGCTCATTTGTAGAATGAAATATTGACATGCAATTAATATGTAGATCAAAAAGTATTAAAAAAAACATTGTTTTCATAATCGAACATTTGTCTGCGAGCCAGATGCAGCCATCAAAAGAGCCACATCTGGCTTGCGAGCCATGGGTTCCCAACCTCTGGTTTAGATTATGCCTCCTTTGATTTTTTTCTTTTGTGCTGCCGATATTTAGAGCATGTTGCGGGTAATACCAAAATATTTTGTTAAGGCCTTTCTTAACCGGGCCAAACCCTAGGTTCGCAAACCAGATCGTCGATCTTACCCCAACCATTCTCCGTATTAGTCTTGGGTTGGCGATCTCAGGTTGGAATGGATCGCGAACCATTGTTTGAGGTTTGCACGTCGTGTTGAGCAAACCTAGGCCGAACATGGCCCTTTTTTTAGCGGAAAGGCGCAGGAAGGTGCAGAAAGACACGAATGCATAGTTGCGATAATCAACATGGCGGAACTGTACTTAAACGATAATGAGACCATATTTGTTTACGTTTCCAGAGAAGTACGTCAAATGTAGGATCGGCCTTGTTAAGATTTGCAAACCCCTATCTGCGACCTCATAGAAAGGTTAGGGGTTTGTATTCGTACACGTGACTGTGGTTTGCAAACTAGATCACCGATCTCAGGTTCGACCCGGTTAAGAAAGGCCTTAAGCCAAGCCTGATTAGTACCTAACCCGATTAGAACTTATTTTCATTTTAAAAAAGGTAGCGATTTAAAAAAAAACAAACAATGAATCTCTAGACCTACTGATGCATAATAATTACCGTTTATCACATTTTGTAAGTAATATTTTCTTGGAAAGGGACACAGTTTTGCTCTAGGCTTACACCTCTGTACTATAAACACATATTACACTATTACTTTTTGACTGACTATTGAAAAACAAAATAGGAAAACAAGGGAAAAAACTTTTTTTTTGTGCAAAAAAAATATATTTTAAAAATATGTAGGCTTAGCATAAGCAAGGCCAATTTTGTTGCGCACTATTATCTAGTATTTGGTTAGGTATAGGAGTATAGGCCTATGGTGCATAGAACTGTCCAACAAGAATTCTTCTTATTATTATTAAATATGTTTTGGCCTGCTACTAGCATTTTTTGGTCTGTTTACTAGTTACTAGTACTATTTAGGCCTACTACTAGCATTTTTTAGTCTGTTTAATAGTTACCAGTACTATTTAGGCCTACTACTAGCATTATTTAGTCTGTTTACTAGTTGCTAGTACTATTTTGGCCTACTACTAGCATTTTTTGTGTCTGTTTAATAGTTACCAGTACTATTTTGGCCTACTACTAGCATTTTTTAGTCTGTTTACTAGTTACTAGTACTATTTAGGCCTACTACTAGCATTTTTTAGTCTGTTTACTAGTTGCTAGTACTATTTTGGCCTACTACTAGCATTTTTTTGTCTGTTTAATAGTTACCAGTACTATTTAGGCCTACTACTAGCATTTTTTAGTCTGTTTACTAGTTACTAGTACTATTTAGGCCTACTACTAGCATTTTTTAGTCTGTTTACTAGTTAGGCTACTAGTACTATTTAGGCCTAGGCCTACTACTAGCATTTTTTAGTATGTTTACTAGTTACTAGTACTATTTAGGCCTACTACTATCATTTTTTAGTCTGTTTACTTGTTACTAGTACTACTTTAGGCCTACTACTAGCATTGTTTAGTCTGTTTACTAGTTACTAGTAGGGCCTACTATTTAGTTAAGGCCTACTACTAGCATTGTTTAGTCTGTTTACTAGTTACTAGTAGGGCCTACTATTTAGTTTAGGCCTACTACTAGCATTGTTTAGTCTGTTTACTAGTTACTAGTACTATTTAGGCCTACTAGCCTACTTGCATTGTTTAGTCTGTTTACTAGTTACTAGTAGGGCCTACTATTTAGGCCTACTACTAGCATTGTTTAGTCTGTTTACTAGTTACTAGTAGGGCCTACTATTTAGGCCTACTACTAGCATTGTTTAGGGGCACGGTAGCCGAGCGGCAGCGCGTTCGACTGGCGAGCTGAAGATCCCGGGTTCGAATCCTGGTGCAGGCTAGGATTTTTTCCTGGGTCTGGAGGGTGTCCCTGAGTCTACCCAGCTCTGATGGGTACCTGACCTTAGTTGGGGTAAAGTAAAGGTGGCTGTGCAAAGTGCTGGCCACACAATCGCCTAGTATGCCATGGCCACAGAAACAGGTGAACGCTGCTTCATCGGACCTATGGATCAATTCGGTCCAATGGGTACTTTACTAGCATTGTTTAGTCTGTTTACTAGTTACGAGTAGGGCCTACTATTTAGGCCTACTACTAGCATTGTTTAGTCTGTTTACTAGTTACGAGTAGGGCCTACTATTTAGGCCTACTACTAGCATTGTTTAGTCTGTTTACTAGTTACGAGTAGGGCCTACTATTTAGGCCTACTACTAGCATTGTTTAGTCTGTTTACTAGTTACGAGTAGGGCCTACTATTTAGGCCTACTACTAGCATTGTTTAGTCTGTTTACTAGTTACGAGTAGGGCCTACTATTTAGGCCTACTACTAGCATTGTTTAGTCTGTTTACTAGTTACGAGTAGGGCCTACTATTTAGGCCTACTACTAGCATTGTTTAGTCTGTTTACTAGTTACTAGTAGGGCCTACTATTTAGGCCTACTACTAGCATTGTTTAGTCTGTTTACTAGTTACTAGTAGGTCCTACTATTTAGGCCTACTACTAGGCTATAGAGCCTTTATTACAGTATTAAGTTTTTAACTATTGATTTTCTTTTAAGTTAAATACACAGATTGCTATTAATTAAAACTTTTAACTAATGACATTATTAACAAACAATACTAGTTCTTTTCCTTCTAATTGTAAATGTAAAAGTAAATTGTACTATTTTTGTTTGTATGATTCCTCCATTAGCTGCAAACACTATTCAGTTCCACAAGTAGTGAAATTATTGAAATGAATGATCCAAATAATGAAGAAAGAAAAGAATTTTTTCAAGAGCTTTTCTTGGATCAAGCTTGCAAACCTCCACCTCAGAAGAAAAAAGCAGGTAAATGTTGTCTTTATAAGTTGAAGAGAGTACTCACAAAAAGATTTTACAAATAAGTTCTGCTTTTTAGCCACTAGGCTAATCTATAAAAAGAATGGATTAGGCACGGGAACAATATTCTGGATCCAAAATGCATGCCGTTGTTGAATGCTTGTACTTACCCAAAAAAAATATATTTCCTAAAAATTGACCTGTAAATATGTTTAAAGTGACCTGTTTATTGTTCATGATTATTCTAATTCCATGTGGTTTATAAATCATTTATTCTAATTCCATGTGATTTATAAATCATTTATTCTAATTCCGTGTGGTTTATAAATCATTTATTCTAATTCCATGTGGTTTATAAATCATTTATTCTTATTCCATGTGGTTTATAAATCATTTATTCTAATTCCATGTGGTTTATAAATCATTTATTCTTATTCCATGTGGTTTATAAATCAGTTATTCTAATTCCATGTGGTTTATAAATCATTTATTCTAATTCCATGTGGTTTATAAATCATTTATTCTAATTCCATGTGGTTTATAAATTATTTTTGGCAAGCATCAGCTTTGTGAATTGGATGTTTTTTTTTATCTTGGAATATTCAAATACCTTTACAAGCTTTGAAGAAAAACATACAGTAAATACTTGTGTAAAGGTCTCCCTTTAAAACAAAATAATATTTTTTTTAAGATTAAGGGTATGGCCTATCCACTGGAAACAGTTGTAAAAAAGTTTTTAAACTAGCACTACTTGGTCATAAAGCTGCAACTATCACCCATAAAAGTGATTGCAGGGATGAAGAATTACTAAGATATGCCTAGTCTTACATTTTACTTTTTTTTTTTTTTGTTCTTTTGCTGGCAGGGTTCGTACAGCTCCTGGAAACTCCTTGAAACTCCTGGAAAACAAAAAGTTGTTTTCCAGGACCTTAAAACTCCTGGAAAAACTGCATTTAGTCCTGGAAAATACTAAAAACTCCTTATTTTTCGAGGGAGATTAATTATTAATAAAAAAATTGTAATCACTGCTCTTAGATTGTACTTTCACTTTCCAGAAAGCCCTATTGGAGTTTACCCTCTTTGCCACTTTTTATTTCCGCGCGCAAACGTTGATGACACCAGTAATGCCACTCCATGGTTCTTTTTTTTTTACTAGATCTTGTTTTTTTTTCTATCCAAACTTGGTATGTAGGCTTTATAAGTCCCCATAATGTCGTAAAACAACAAAAAAAGATGTAGCGAGGTGTCTGTTTGTTTTAAAGAGCTCAGCTTGGCTTTTCAAAAAAATTTACTCCTGAAAAACTTCTGGAACACTCTTGGAAAACTCCTGGAATTTTGAGGTGATTTTTCTGTACAAACCGTGGCTGGTCAACTAACTGACTTTTTCTTGCTTATTAGGCAAATTTTTTATATAAACAAATTGACAAAATAGGTTTGCAAACACTTTGACCGAATTTGAATAACCATAGTTTCAGGCTAAGGAGGCATTTTTGGGATTGATTGCAAATTATGTCCTTGGAAGAATCAGCCCCAGAAATGTATACTGGCTATTTATAAAAGACCTATAGGCCTAGGCTTGAAGTAGTTTTAAATGTGCTTACTTTTAACCATATTTTAGCTATAGACTATTAAGGTTAGGTTGAACATTCTGAGAAAACGGTATCATGGAAAGTTAAAAAAATATTTTTGCATCTCCGATGGCCATATTTCAGTAGAAATGTTCCAATTCTAGATTTCCACAAATTCCTGGAATTTCAGAAGGCTGAGAGAACCCTGTAATTATAATGCAAACTAAATTTTTTTTAATGTATAAATAATATTTGATTTGTTGATTGTGTGTTTTTGTCACTATATTGTATGTAAGAGATTAAAAAACATAGTCTTTTATTGCTGCTTGCGATGTGACTGAGACAAAAAGCCCACAGCTTTTTTTTAGACCTCTTCTGTTTTACTTGTATATTAAGTCGTTAATGTTACACTTTTTTTCTATGTTTTTTATGTTTTAATATTATTCATTAGCTTAATATCCTTTTTAGCCTAGAGAATTATCTTATATACTCAATTATAAGTTGCGCTTTTTCTTACCAAAATTTCAACAAAAGGAGACCTGACATTGTTTTTGAAAAGTTTGAAAAACATCACTACTCTGTCATGAAGTTTCCTACATAACCCGTATTGTTGATTGTAGTGATGTAGAATTACTAGGATATGTGTAGGCCTACATTTTACATGAAAATCTTTATATAAGACCTTTGACTGTAAATTTAATTCAAACTTAATATAAAAAAAATGTTTGGTTTGTGCATCAAACCCATAGAGGACTGGAGAAAAGGCAGAACCAAACGAAAGAAAACCCCTCCCCACTTTGTGAGTAGCGCGTTTGGTCAGGTGATATCACTCACTTGGTGGCGTTTCTAAAAATATTTAAAAACAGCAGTTGATGTAAACCTTTTTTATACAACATCTACAGTTGATCAGGCACAAAAAGGAGCTTACTTAACAAGTACATGTGTTTCCAACTTGATGTCATTCTATTGTAATCTTTTTGATTTGGTGGGGAAAAGATTTAGTTTTTCACAGTAAGACAGAAATTTCATCATATTAGTAACTCAAATTGTTTTTCAGAAACATTGCTCAAATTTGGTGATGAACCTAAAAAAGGTAACAATACTTTGATTGACCAAGTAATTTGTGAAAAAGCTCATTATCTAGAACCTAAAAACAATGATTTAGTGCACAAAGTCAAAACTCAATTAGCTGAAGATGTACAAGTGAAAAAAGGAAGGAAAAGAAAGCAATTGGATCATTCACTACCTAGTTGTTCTAAAAAGATACATTTTACAGAGCAAACTATAAAAAAGGCTTTGTTGAGTACTCACAAGATGATTTTGAGACCAAGAACAAACATTGGAAAATTGAATCGTAACCATTCTGCCAAAGAGTCCAAGTGTGTAAATGAATGTCTAATTGCCCATTCTAAATACCCCACTTGCTGGAGCAGACCTGGGAAACTAGTTACTAGCATAGTACCATTTTACAATGAAGCACAACTTATCTTGCAGGAAACTACCCAGTGGAAAAGTGCAAGAAAGAGCTTGTCTGTAACCAGCCGACACAAACGTTTTGCTCGACGACTGCTCATAAAGGAAAGAAATACTTTCACAGCCATATCAGAGTTATATTCTTCAAATAATTTCTCTCCAAACAATAGCAAAAACAAATGCTACAATTTTAATTCTTGTGGAACTTGTGCAACACTGCATGAAAAAGTAGACACAAAGGATGAGACTAACACAATGCATAGATATAACAGAAATTACATTTTCACCAAAAAGAACAAAGCAATAGCCTTGGTCTCAAACAGAAAGTCTGATATTAACACACAAGTCCAAGACATAAGAGATACAAAATCAGCTGAAAACCTGATGGAGCAGCAAGCAGTGTCTAATGTACACTATAATTTGAGACCAATAATTCCAAAGCAATATGGTAAACATTTCAAAGAGTATTTTTGACAGTTTATTGAATTGAATCATTTCCTTTGTTCAAAGAATGTTTGGGTTTTATTTTAATTCTTACATTTGAATTAAATCTTGATCACCTTATCCCTGCCCATTCTTTATTGTGTCTCTTGCATTATTGAAATTATTTTTGATACAAGGCTTTATAATTTTCTTGATATTCTAGATTAAAATTTTCTTTAAAATGTTTTTATAAATTTCTTTTGTTCTATAGATGTTTTTTTTTATTAAGAGTTTCAGATGAATTAATTAATAAATAATTCTAAGGTTCTAGTTGTAATCAAACAAAATAAAATTTATATTTATATGTGATGCTATCCCATGAACTGGTATTTGAAGTAGGCAAAACTGTTTTTTCAATAAATGCACACAAAAAATTTGAAAAAGGGTAAATTTTGAGATTAAGATTGATTTTTAATGTTAAATGCTTAAACTTTTATCTGTGAAAACTAAAATTATTTATAGAAATCACTAATAATTTTTAATGCCGATTTGTATAAAATGAAGAAATATGTCTAATGAAGATTTATTTATTTAAAAGTCAGCTAGAAATTATTGAAAGTGTTAAAAAGTTGAACAGCTTGTGTAATGACTCATTATGGGTGCACTTGTTGAATTTCATGATGATTCAAGATTGGTTCATATTTAATTATCTGTTGAAATGCTAAATAGTTAAAAATTGGTACTGTTTTCTTTTTCATTTTTCTCTAAAACAACTTCTCTTACTTTGAATTCTGTAAACAACTTCTCTTAGTTCTGTAATTTTGAGTAACTTTGGAACTACCTTAAAATCTCAAGTATAAGCCGCACTTTTTTAAAACCACTTTTGTGTAGGTCCTACTTCAGTACCATTCCATGGTGTTGATTCACATATTGCACCATATTTTCTAAGTCTGCTAGAATAAAAAGAAATTATTCATGGATGTCTGAAAGGTCATTTATAATTTAGTGTATAGATTTTAACATTTAAATACAAAAAAATAATTTGTGCTGGTGGATTAACAAGAATTTTGAAAATATATTCTAGATAATTCTATTGATTTACTTGTGTTTATTGTAACAAAAATTATTTCTATATTTTACTCAGTGCTTAAAAGTAACCTCTTAGTTAAAATACCTATTTCATGAGCATCTTGAACTAAATAGGTCTGGCTCATCAAGACAAGAACAATTTATTTCAAGTTTAATCCATCTGAAGAGTCCAGGAGATAAAATGATAAAACTGCAGTTATTCTTTGTGTAGTTTTGATAGACCCAGGAGATAAAATGATAAAACTGCAGTTATTCTTTGTGTAGTTTTGATAGATTTAATTTGTTGGTAGTGGTCTGGCTCTTTCTTCATTATACATGTTTCTTTTCTTTCTCATTTTTAGAAGGTAATACTTAGTTTAGTGCTTACTATGTATGACTATTAGTTTAGTGCTTACTATGTATGACTATATATTCACATTGTAAGGTGCTAAGTTTCCTCAGTGTCTTTTTGAATATGTCTTTATTCAGATGTTGATCTTTAGCTGAACCTTCAAAACATTCTAAACAAAAATTAGTTTCTGTCTTGTGAAAGTGGACTCTTCATGTAAAGCTGGGTCCATAACTAAAACAATTATTTTGACTGCTGTTTTTCTCATGTTCTTTTCATATATATATATCCATAGAGAAATCTTTAATATATTTATTTACCAATGTTAAATTACATTTCAGCCCAAAGGATGCTTGAAGTTTTACCAAAAGCTGCACCACCAAAACCCACAGA
This sequence comes from Anisus vortex, assembly GCA_949126835.1. NCBI lineage: Eukaryota > Metazoa > Mollusca > Gastropoda > Planorbidae > Anisus > Anisus vortex. Next base: position 513,597 of record OX421493.1, on the reverse strand, counting down.
ACTGACTAAACTGGAACTAGAGCAATTGATTGAGAAAGAAGAACTTACGTTAATGGAGTTACGCATCTTTCTTAGAGATGTTCTTAATAAACTGGGCAGTGACAAAAAATTTTCCATATTTGCCAAGCCTGTTAATATAGAGAATGTAAGCTGTTTGACAAAATTATGTCCTTGGTTTTAGTTTTAGTTAATGATAGTTTGACAAAATTATCACCTTGGTTTTAGTTTTAGTTAATGATAGTTTGACAAAATTATCACCTTGGTTTTAGTTTTAGTTAAAGATAGTTTTAAAAGTACCTTCTTACATTGAAAAACTCGTGTTTTGTACGCATGAAAAAGTCTGGAGAGTTGAACTTTAACATATGAACTTTAACATACAGGGGGGAAACAGTATTTAGTGTCAAAAAGTCTTGAAATTATTTTTTGTTTTACCATACAGTGGCATTTATAGAATTGTGTTCTCTTGATATCTGAAACAATATGATTGCTTAAAAGAGTTTAACATGTGTTATAAATTTTTGTTAGCTAGCATACACTTTTATTACTTTTAGCAATGGTTCAAGGGAGTTTTTTATTTTGAGCTTAGCACCTATAGGGGGAATTTTGGAATCAGGCTTGTATTGAGCCAGGCCTGACGCAGTTGAAGGATTCCCAAACAATAAACTAGAGACCGACCAAAACCAAATTTTTAGTTTCGGCCAAAAACGAAACCATACCGAATATTATACATTGACTTTCGGCCGAAGCCGAACGAAACCAAAAATTAACTACAAATTCGTCCAAAACCGAAAAATAAACCGAAAATGCGAAACAAATGATTTCAAAAGACTGCACCTTTATGTGTAATATTAACTAGTTTATGGGCAATCTATTTCAGTAAACCATTCTTTGGAGTGATTAAATAATCCGTTATTATTAACTTCAGACTTCTACTTCACATTAGGGATGTTAATACACTTTTTTTTTCTCAAAACCTATTTTCGGCTCTAAATATCATATTTTTTTTACCCATTTTCGGTTCCCCCTCTCCTTATAGTTTGGAAAAGACAAATTTGCATTGATAATACTAAAAAATAATGCGAAAGACTTTGATCCTTAGAACGTGGTGAAATCTTTGAAAAAAAAAGTTGATTTTGGATTAGCAGAAGTTAAAAGCTGTATTATCATGAATTTAGACCTTTATAATTATAATATAAATCAGAGGTTGTTAGATCTATATGTTACACACATTAAAAGAATATTTGTAGGATATAAATAAAATCCCAGACACATCTATTTAGAGTCGACAGACGTCCGGCAAGAAAATTAACCGTTTTTAACAGGGCTGTAAAGTCGGCAGTAAAACTCACGACTTCGACTTTAAACTGGGTTTTGAATGTTGACTTTTCGACTTTTTTCGACTTTTAGTTAAATGGACGGTTTATCATTATTTGCCTGCAGTTCTACCTATGTAATAATTAACCACTAGAACATTATAGATGATCATGCTTATGTTATAATTCCTAATGCTAAAAACATATTGTAAACGTATTAACTTTATTATATTAGCGACTTCAATACTTCTGCGCACGTCAGTGTAAGTCGCATTTAAATAATCTAGTTATCACCGGTTTTCTTAACATTGGTTATCTCGACCTCCATGACCAAACCCCAGCTTTTAATTGCATTTTCATACATGGATTTCTAGCTTGGGTACTAGTCTAGCTTGTCTTTAATTTGTTTGGGATTTATAATAAATACATGATAATTGCTGTTATGGTCTTTGCAAACCTTGCATAGCGTTACAAGTTGAGCTTCGAAGGTTGTTTACGGCTAGGCCTAGGCGCTGGGACTACGACCAGAAGACAGCGTCCTGCTCTAGCGTTTAGCTATTGAAGCATGCATAGGGCCTACTATTCCTTCAAATGCCTTTCCCTTTTATATAAAGCATTATATTTAATTCTCACAGTGTGCTAATTAATGATAAATCAGTTGAAATCAAATGTTTGCCATGAATAAAAAAATAGGTGTAAAAAATGGCGGAAAAGTTTAACTTTAACCTCGCGTTACTAGGAATTGAAGCACGATCTGATTGGTCGGTACACGCGTCATTTTCTAAAAATAGAACGACCCAGTTTTGGGTTCATTGACAAAAAAAATTTTGTGAATGTCGTAGAAAGAATGTTTATACTGCTGGACTATATCGAGTCTCCTAAAAATGCCGGTAAAAACGATACCAAATACATAGCAGTAACGCGAAGCAAAAAACAACAAACAAATGAAATTAAACAACACGATTTAAAATGCTTTAATTTAATATAAGAAAAAGGAAGTGGTTTGGTAAATATATAAGCAATATTTTGTTACTTTTCTTTGACTTTTTGTAAAGTCGTAATTTGTTTTTTAAATGCCGACTTCGACTTTGAAATCGACTTTATTTAAAAATCTCGACTTCTCGACTTTCGACTTCGACTTTCCACTTCGACTATACAGCCCTGGTTTTTAAAAAGAACCTTACATGCACTGCAAAGTTGTTTTTTTAATTGCCCAAGCTGCTTTTCAGTCTACACCCTAGCCTTACTTCGATATTTTGCATACATATTGTACTTCGTGTTCCATTTTTTGGGTCATACTTTTACATAGAGAAAATATTCGTGTTCCCTTTTTTGGGTCATACTTTTTATTCAGACAAACTATTTCTAACACACTTTAGCATTGGAGAATAAGATAACATCATACAGACAAACTATTTCTAACACACTTTAGCATTGGAGAATAAGATAAAATCATACATCTTATTGACTTTAAGCACATAAAATGTCATTTATTGATGAAAAATCTCAAAATAAAAGATTTAAACAGAAATAACATAAAAGATATCTTTCTTTGAGCCTTCATATAGTCATCATGGTTTAAGCATCACAATTCTTGCAATTCAGCATGGCTTTGGCTCTGTCCTAAAACTCGTGGGATTTGGGACATTGCACCTGTGTATATGATACACTTGAGAGGGTAGTACGTTTCTGAGTCACAGATCCAGAACAACTTCAGGCCGTACTTTGCAGGTTTGCTTGGTATGTACTGTATAAATGAGCAACGCCATCTGAAGGGTATGAGCTGCTCATCCACAGTCAGTGAAGCTCCAGGAACATAGTACTTTTGGAGGTTGGCAAGGTGGAGGTCCAACACTTCGCTGATTGGAGCGAGCTGGTCAGTTTCTTGTCTTCTGTGACGGGTGTCTTTGTTGTCAAACCTCAGCTGGAAACATCTGTTCTTCGACATTGTGGCTCGCACAAAATCTTGCCAGATGAGGGGCTCCCAAATTGTAGTCAAGTTTACTTTGCTCTGTTTCTGAGCACCCAGGAAGACAAGAATACCGATGAGCCCTCTGATCTCTACATCGTCTGTCTCCTTCCATGCATCTCCTCTCTGCCTTTTTCCTTCTTCATTTGTGTATTTCACAATCAGCTTGATCATGTCTCGAGAAATGAAAAGATCAAAAGTCTCTGCAGGCTTGTGGCATTGTGTGTGTTTGGAATACGATTCCGCAGAAGAGTCACAATATTTGACCTTGTAGTTTGAGTATTTGGTGCCATAGGGGTACTTTTCCACTCTGTGCCATCTTTCCCATAGTAACTTCTTGTTCTGACTACAGTTCCATCAACTAGTTCTTCAGAAATGGAAGAGATCAAGTTTGGGTCAATGCTTTTTTCCTCACTACTATCACTAGATCGAGAATCATCATCACTGAAAGGGACAAACTCATCTTCATCACTCATTTCACCTTCACTATGCTGATCAGCATCATCTTCTTCTCTGTCAATAGCTCTGACTTGATCAACATGATCTCCTGCATCATCAACTCCAACTTGAAGTAAATCAAAAATATTTCTGCTTGAACCAGGCCTAGCTTCTTCACCAGCCGCCATTTTGATTTTACTCCAGGGGAGATAATTAACAATGCCTGCTTGAACTAACATAAACAAAGAATATCTATAACTTGTGATATATGACTCCTCTATATAAAAGTATGACCCAAAAAGTGGAACATGAAGTGTGACTGTGCATTTACTTTTTTTTCCCTATTTATGAGTATGACCCAAAAAATGGAACACGAGGTACGATTTGAGTATTTTTTTTTGTTTGTCAATTGCTCTAAAATGGAAAACCTAATATCAAGGACAATATTATTTTATGATGTAAAAATGGTTAATTGGAGATGTCACAGAAGATGGATAGTGTAGTTTGACTGGTTGCTGAGCAAGTGTGTAAACAAACCCTTGTGTTCCCTTTTTTGGAACACGAAGTATGGCTAGGGTTAAATAAAATGTTGGGTCAGTTTTACTAATATACAATTATTGGCAGCTAATGTAATAAAACTGAACTGATTGTGGATTGTGAAACACTAAATATGTCATTCTTTTGTCTCTCTATGTCCTCCTTTTGAAGTCCAAGTATCTCGCAACCTTAGATCTACGCCCATCTGTCTGTTTGTCTGTTAAAAAAGCGTTCAGCATCTGTGGGGAAATTCCATTTTCTTTGCTTTTTGAATACATAGCGTTAACATCTGCATTTGCTGTTATAGGCCTATGTGCTTGTAGCGCAAATTTACAATGTTCGGAATTTGAAAAGAAAAAACAACAACTATAATTCGCCTCTGACAAATTAGTGTTTGCAAGGAATATAATGTTAAGGAATTGTTGTGTGCTAATCAAAGAGGGTTTACAAATATTTCTTCAGATAAAAAGATGAAAAAATCATGGGACACAGTTATGAATGATTTCCTCCCAAATCCGGTTTTTGTTTACGGAGTGTCTGCGCGTCCGGCGACCGGACGTATAGCGCGGGAGATATACGTCCGGCGACCCAAGTCACGTGACCAACCAAATTTTTAAAAAAAGTACACGGCTACTGGCGCATGTTCGAGTTGCTTAATTACTATTTATTGTGTGCTAACATCAAGGCATCGTGGCCTAGTGGTCAGTAGCGTGATCTGGCAACCGGAGAGACGCAGGTTCGACTCCAGCTTTCTCCATCTTTTTTTATTTTTATTTTTTAAAATTCAAATACAGTACAACGAGATATTTTTTTTATTTCATTACGAGAATACCCTTTATTTATTCATGTGGGTGGACATAATTTCATTCAAAGTATCAAAGAAATAAAAAATTCGACTGTTAGGCCTAATGTCGAGCCTATTTTTTGAGAAAACGTGTTAAATGTCATTACCAAACAATTTATAAAGTAGTTTAATAAAGTCATTAGTAAACATCTTGACTTGCGCTACAATTTCAATTACGATAATCCATTCATTTAGCCTACTATGAATGTGGATGGACATAACAATCTCATTCAATGTATCCATTCAAAGTATTAAACTAATAATTAGACTATTAGGCATTAGGCATAATGCCAGTTTCTTTATAAATATTTTAATATCAATACGCTCTACGTCTCTCGTTTGTACTTGGGTAGTAAAATAACAAGCCCGCAAGAATAATATCTTCCATATTCCGAATGTGTCCGGCGGTCACGTGACGTGCTCGCCGGAAGAATATCTCCCGCAATATTTTGTCCGGTCGCCGGACGTATATCTCCCGCGCTATACGTCCGGTCGCCGGACGTATAGACACTGCCTTTTGTTTAACATCCCTACTTCACACAGATTAATTCACAAACGGTTTAACTCAATGAAAGTATCAATAAGCAGAGTAATAGATGCAGCAATAGCGTAGCAGTCTTAATTGTGAAAGTTAAAATAGATATTCGGCTGATGACCGAAAGTCAATATCAGTTTCGGCCGAAACCAAAAACACGCCGAAAACGAATATCGGTCTGTCTCTACAATAAACACACAACAGCTGACCTTTCATTCACTTCTAACTCTTTCTTATACAGTCAATGAGTCATTCACTCAGTATTCAAATTTTCAAAGAAGACATTCATGAACACAACTCACTGTGTCAATAACACAGAGCTATCAAGTCACTAAATTCACCCAACACATTACAATAATACAGTCCATTGTCCATCACTAAGTCTCAGTTAGTAGTATCCCATTGAAACAAGTTGACCCATAGGGCTGGTAAAGCAGCGTTATCCAGTTTCTGTGGTCATGACATAGAGGATTGTGTAGCCACCACAATACCCAGCTATAATTAAGACTCACTGAACTAGACCATTTAAAAAATAATAATTTGAAGAGAAAAAAAATCAATCTGAAATTATTTGTTTTTAAAGAATAAGACGATAATCAAAGCCTATACTTAACATTAAATTAACTTGTTAAAATGCTATGATAATCTTTGAACTTGTATTTATGTTTTTGATTGATGTACAGGCTCCTGATTACTATGAAATTATTGAGCATCCAATGGATCTTTCTACAATGATGGCTAAGATAGATCTCCATGAATATGGAACTGTGAGAGCATTCATGAATGACATTGATCTTATATGTTCTAATGCTTTAGAATACAATCCCAATCGAGGCCCAATGGGTAAGTAGTATTCTTAGTTGGATGAAAAGAAAAAAATCAGTTTCTTTTTTTTCTGAAGTTGATATCTATTTATTGCTGATTATGACTCTATCTATACTTAGATCGCATTATTCGGCACAGAGCTTGTGCTCTCAAAGACACGGCCTATGCTATTTTAAAGACTGAGCTAGACAAAGACTTTGAAAAAACTTGTGTGGATATAGAGGCATCAAGAAAACGAAGAGGTCTGTTCAATGTGTATCTGTTCAATGTGTATCTGTTCAATGTGTATCTGTTCAATGTGTATCTGTTCAATGTGTATCTGTTCAATGTGTATCTGTTCATCTATACATATTTTGATTAGTATTTTTTAAAGTTCATATATTTTTTTTGATATGATAAATTCTTGTGTAACAATTTATGATTCAATTGTTGTATTGTCATATAATTCTCCCTAGGACATAAATCATCAACTGTTGTATTGTTATATAATTCTCCCTAGGACATAAATCACCAACTGTTGTATTGTTATATAATTCTCCCTAGGACATAAATCACCAACTGTTGTATTGTTATATAATTCTCCCTAGGACATAAATCACCAACTGTTGTATTGTTATATAATTCTCCCTAGGACATAAATCACCAACTGTTGTATTGTTATATAATTCTCCCTAGGACATAAATCACCAAATGTTGTATTGTTATATAATTCTCCCTAGGACATAAATCACCAACTGTTGTATTGTCATTTAATTCTCCCTAGGACATAAATGAACAACTGTTGTATTGTTATATAATTCTCCCTAGGACATAAATCATCAACTGTTGTATTGTTATATAATTCTCCCTAGGACATAAATCACCAACTGTTGTATTGTCATATAATTCTCCCTAGGACATAAATCACCAACTGTTGTATTGTTATATAATTCTTCCTAGGACATAAATCATCAACTGTTGTATTGTCATATAATTCTCCCTAGGACATAAATCACCAACTGTTGTATTGTTATATAATTCTTCCTAGGACATAAATCATCAACTGTTGTATTGTCATATAATTCTCCCTAGGACATAAATCACCAACTGTTGTATTGTTATATAATTCTTCCTAGGACATAAATCATCAACTGTTGTATTGTTATATAATTCTCCCTAGGACATAAATCACCAACTGTTGTATTGTTATATAATTCTCCCTAGGACATAAATCACCAACTGTTGTATTGTTATATAATTCTCCCTAGGACATAAATCACCAACTGTTGTATTGTTATATAATTCTTCCTAGGACATAAATCATCAACTGTTGTATTGTCATATAATTCTCCCTAGGACATAAATCACCAACTGTTGTATTGTTATATAATTCTTCCTAGGACATAAATCATCAACTGTTGTATTGTTATATAATTCTCCCTAGGACATAAATCACCAACTGTTGTATTGTTATATAATTCTTCCTAGGACATAAATCATCAACTGTTGTATTGTCATATAATTCTCCCTAGGACATAAATCACCAACTGTTGTATTGTTATATAATTCTCCCTAGGACATAAATCACCAACTGTTGTATTGTTATATAATTCTCCCTAGGACATAAATCACCAACTGTTGTATTGTTATATAATTCTTCCTAGGACATAAATCATCAACTGTTGTATTGTCATATAATTCTCCCTAGGACATAAATCACCAACTGTTGTATTGTTATATAATTCTCCCTAGGACATAAATCATCAACTGTGGTATTGTCATATAATTCTTCCTAGGACATAAATCATCAACTGTTGTATTGTTATATAATTCTCCCTAGGACATAAATCACCAACTGTTGTATTGTCATATAATTCTCCCTAGGACATAAATCACCAACTGTTGTATTGTTATATAATTCTCCCTAGGACATAAATCATCAACGGTTGTATTGTTATATAATTCTCCCTAGGACATAAATCCTCAACTGTTGTATTGTTATATAATTATCCCTAGGACATAAATCACCAACTGTTGTATTGTTATATAATTCTCCCTAGGACAAAAATCACCAACTGTTGTATTGTTATATAATTCTCCCTAGGACATAAATCATCAACTTTTGTATTGTTATAAAATTCTCCCTAGGACATAAATCACCAACTGTTGTATTGTTATATAATTATCCCTAGGACATAAATCATCAACTGTTGTATTGTTATATAATTCTCCCTAGGACATAAATCATCAACTGTTGTATTGTTATATAATTCTCCCTAGGACATAAATCATCAACTGTGCCCAACTTTTATTGTACAAAGCCTCAGCAACAGACAACAAATAAAAGTCAGAATGTTACGCCCAGCTATTTAGACAATTCAAAACCTAATCGATCTATTCCTAAGCCTGAAGGTGAACGTTACAGCAAGAGGGTTAGAGGTCTTAATATTGATCCAGTTCTTCCGTTGGAGGCAGTAGAGAAAGTTTTCAAGTTGTCTCGACTCTCTACACCTTCTGTTACAGAAGAAAGTCAAATTGATGCCAGAGAATCCTCAATTTCTATCCAAGAACAGAAAATGAATGACTGTAACCATAAAGACAAGTCAAATCATGTTGCACTATCCAATGATAATCTAACTAAAGAGGAGAAAAAATGCTCAAATAGTGAGCTGCCCAAAGAAGATACAATTCAGTCCCCTTCATCGAGTGCAGCAAAGTTAAAGAAAAAAAGTAAACCTAATATATGGTGCAAACCAAAACGTAAGCGACCAAAGTTGATGTCTAAGTCAGAGCTGTCTCAACAAGCTGACACAGAGATGGATGTCAATTTCATTCAACACAGTAGTGATGGAAATGCTAATTGTGAAGTTCAGAGTCTTACCTCTAGTCAACAATTATCACAGCAGCTTAGAATAAATACAAGTGAAAATGAACGTGAGTAACACCTTACCTTGATTTAATGGATAGCTTTTTAATGATTTGTAACATATTTTATTTTACCCTTTGGTTATATTTGCAATAATCAATAATATCTAATTATAAAAGTTCACAAAAATGACTCAAAGTCTGTAAATTCCATTTATGTCAATAATAATACCTTATTGTTATTTGTTGGTTATAAACTCTATTATCACCTTATGGCACAGTTTCTGAATCCAAAGAAGACAAGTCCAATATCCCTGGTAGATCTACTCGTTTAAAAAGCCCACAGATCAGCCCGAGAATCAGGACAAGAAGAAACAGCATGAGTCCAACAAACTGTGGCTTGAGAAGTACAGAACAAAGTTCATCAGGACAAAAACCAATTGAGGAGGAATTAGCCAAGGACAATACTTTACATCAATGTGACCAAGTTAAACAAACAGATGACAATTGTCATTTAGGTAAACAAACAGAAGACAATTGTCATTTAGGTAAACAAACAGAAGACAATTGTCATTTAGGTAAACAAACAGAAGACAATTGTCATTTAGGTAAACAAACAGAAGACAATTGTCATTTAGGTAAACAAACAGAAAACAATTGTCATTTAGGTAAATAAACAGAAGACAATTGTCATTTAGGTAAACAAACAGATGACAATTGTCATTTAGGTAAACAAACAGAAGTCAATTGTCATTTAGGTAAACAAATAAATGCTTATAAAATTTTACTATCTCCCATAATTGGACTTACTAGATAAATTGACCAAAAAAATATTTTTTTAAATGTTCAATTAATACTATTGATTTATTGTATTTTTCTATAATTTTGAACTAGTGTATAAATGTTGAACCATATTTCTTAAATATTTTCTTTTGTAGTTCCAGATTTTCACCTTCGGGTGTTCCTTATTGTAATCAGCGGTGGTAGGAATATCTCTACTTTGTAATGTCATTTTCTTTGTTTATATATTACAGACGCTCCTTCTATAAAGAAGATTATTGCGTCCTACGCTCATCCATGGTTTGAGTCTAGTCTTGCATTTTGATTAGTGTTTTAAATTATGTTTCGTTATTGGATTTCATGGTTTGTTCTGGCAACCCATTCCATGCCCGAATGCAACTATGGAAGAAAAAGTACTTATATACATTTGTTCTGGCATAAGGGATAAGGGGTTTTTGTCCTTATGTTTATCTGAGCATTGTGACAGATTGTTATTGTGTTTTATTTTCTAAATATAGAGTTTTTTTAATACTTTACACTTTGCCCTTCTGTCTTTTAGTGATTTAATTATTGGTGTTACTCTTGTCAGTTGTGAATATTCGCTAGTAATGAACCTTGCAGCTCTTTTCTGAATTCGTTTCAATTCTTTTATATTTTCATAATTGATTGGTCCCATACAGATGATTCATATTCTAGTATAGGTCTAACTAATGTGAGATAACATTGTTTTTTACTCTTATTACATTTGCAAAAGTTTCTTTTTATGAATCCTAATGTTTAGTTTGATTTTTTAATTACTTCATCAATATGAGGGTTCCAAGATAATTTATCAATTATTATTACTCCTAAGTACTTTGCATTGTTAGTTTGTGTTAGTTCTTTACCATGAATAAAGTAGCTGGTTATTTTTAGTTTCTTTTTCTTGGATACTTTTTACAGTTGGCATTTTTCTGGGTGAAAAGGCATACTCAAGTTTGATTCCCATTTTTATTGTTCTATAAATTAGAAAATCATCTGCAAATAATCTTACTTTAGTTGGTAAACCATTAATATAAATTAGAAAGAGTAGGGGTCCTAGAACAGTTCCTTGTGGAACTCCTGAGTTTACAGTTATTTGTAATGATTTAGAGCAATTAATTATCACTGTTTTTTCACTACCTATAGGAAAGTCTTGAATCTAATGATTTTTAATAAGCAAAAAGAAAAGCTTTTTCTACAAATATATAGCCTACTTACTATTTCTATTTAAACAGACCTTAGAAAACATGATTCTGTAGGAACAGAGACCCATGGTAAACCTAGTGCTGTTAAAAGATTAGATTTAGAAGTAGTGGCACTGGACAGTGGAGTTGGTAGCTCTGTTGACAGTAATGGTGACTCACGAGATAGCACAGACCACAACAAAACACAGGTACCTAAACTTTATACATAATAAAAGGTAAATAAACATAGACACTTACATAATAGTCTAACATAGTTACATAATGCTACTTAGACACTTACATAATAATAATAGTCTAACATAGTTACATAACTTTTTCTCTGTTCTTGTTTTTTCAATGTTGTTTTATGTTTCTATTAACTCTCCAGTTGACTTCTAAACAATCTGTTATTCTTCCAACATCATCTAAAGAAACTGTTGACTTGAATTCAGAAAAAAGTAAGCAAGCTTATTATTGTATTCAATGTGAACAGTATAGCCTTGTACATTTTGTGTTTTCCAATGCATGTAAAAAAAAAAATTTTCCATGAAAATCTGTTTATTAGAAGAATTTTTGTATAACTCAGATGCCAACCACAACTGTAATTCTGCATTGCTAAGTGCAGCTAGTACATTGATGAATGAATCTAAGAAGGAATTCATCCTAGACAAGAACCGTTTGACATCCCTTCTCAATGCAGTTGTCATCAATACTGAAGGCTGCATGGTGGAGAGACTAGAAAAGATTTACAGTCAACTAACACAAATTATATTCAGACATAGACATAATTACAACAGGAATGATATGATTGTGGTAAGTTCACTGTAGCTAGACATAATTACAACAGGAATGATATGATTGTGGTAAGTTCACAATAGACATAATTACAACAGGAATGATATGATTGTGGTAAGTTCACTGTAGCTAGACATAATTACAACAGGAATGATATGATTGTGGTAAGTTCACAATAGACATAATTACAACAGGAATGATATGATTGTGGTAAGTTCACTGTAGCTAGACATAATTACAACAGGAATGATATGATTGTGGTAAGTTCACAATAGACATAATTACAACAGGAATGATATGATTGTGGTAAGTTCACTGTAGCTAGACATAATTACAACAGGAATGATATGATTGTGGTAAGTTCACAATAGACATAATTACAACAGGAATGATATGATTGTGGTAAGTTCACAATAGACATAATTACAACAGGAATGATATGATTGTGGTAAGTTCACTGTAGCTAGACATAATTACAACAGGAATGATATGATTGTGGTAAGTTCACAATAGACATAATTACAACAGGAATGATATGATTGTGGTAAGTTCACTGTAGCTAGACATGATTACAACAGGAATGATATGATTGTGGTAAGTTCACAATAGACATAATTACAACAGAAATGATATGATTGTGGTAAGTTCACTGTAGCTAGACATAATTACAACAGGAATGATATGATTGTGGTAAGTTCACAATAGACATAATTACAACAGGAATGATATGATTGTGGTAAGTTCACACTACTTTGTTGATAGGCATAATTACAACAGGAATGATATGATTGTGGTAAGTTCACACTACTTTGATGCTAGGCATAATTACAACAGGAATGATATGATTGTGGTAAGTTCACACTACTTTGATGCTAGACATAATTACAACAGGAATGATATGATTGTGGTAAGTTCACACTACTTTGATGCTAGGCATATTTACAACAGGAATGATATGATTGTGGTAAGTTCACACTACTTTGTTGAAAGGCATAATTACCACAGGAATGATATATTTGTGGTAAGTTCACACTACTTTGATGCTAGGCATAATTACAACAGGAATGATATGATTGTGGTAAGTTCACACTACTTTGTTGAAAGGCATAATTACAACAGGAATGATATGATTGTGGTAAGTTCACACTACTTTGATGCTAGGCATAATTACCACAGGAATGATATATTTGTGGTAAGTTCACACTACTTTGATGCTAGGCATAATTACAACAGGAATGATATGATTGTGGTAAGTTCACACTACTTTGTTGAAAGGCATAATTACAACAGGAATGATATGATTGTGGTAAGTTCACACTACTTTGATGCTAGGCATAATTACCACAGGAATGATATATTTGTGGTAAGTTCACACTACTTTGATGCTAGGCATAATAACAACAGGAATGATATGATTGTGGTAAGTTCACACTACTTTGTTGCTAGACATAATTACAACAGGAATGATATGATTGTGGTAAGTTCACACTACTTTGATGCTAGACATAATTACAACAGGAATGATGTGATGTGGTAAGTTCACACTACTTTGATGCTAGGCATAATTACCACAGGAATGATATATTTGTGGTAAGTTCACACTATTTTGATGCTAGGCATAATTACAACATGAATGATATATTTGTGGTAAGTTCGCACTACTTTGATGCTAGGCATAATTACAACAGGAATGATATATTTGTGGTATGTTCACACTACTTTGATGCTAGGCATAATTACAACAGGAATGATATATTTGTGGTAAGTTCACACTACTTTGATGCTAGGCATAATTACAACAGGAATGATATATTTGTGGTAAGTTCACACTACTTTGATGCTAGGCATAATTACAACAGGAATGATATATTTGTGGTAAGTTCACACTACTTTGATGCTAGGCATAATTACAACAGGAATGATATATTTGTGATAAGTTCACACTACTTTGATGCTAGGCATAATTACAACAGGAGTGATATATTTGTGATAAGTTCACACTACTTTGATGCTAGGCATAATTACAACAGGAGTGATATATTTGTGGTAAGTTCACACTACTTTGATGCTAGGCATAATTACAACAGGAATGATATATTTGTGGTAAGTTCACACTACTTTGATGCTAGGCATAATTACAACAGGAATGATATATTTGTGGTAAGTTCACACTACTTTGATGCTAGGCATAATTACAACAGGAATGATATATTTGTGGTAAGTTCACACTACTTTGATGCTAGGCATAATTACAACAGGAATGATATATTTGTGGTAAGTTCACACTACTTTGATGCTAGGCATAATTACAACAGGAATGATATATTTGTGGTAAGTTCACACTACTTTGATGCTAGGCATAATTACAACAGGAATGATATATTTGTGGTAAGTTCACACTACTTTGATGCTAGGCATAATTACAACAGGAATGATATATTTGTGGTAAGTTCACACTACTTTGATGCTAGGCATAATTACAACAGGAATGATATATTTGTGGTAAGTTCACACTACTTTGATGCTAGGCATAATTACAACAGGAATGATATATTTGTGGTAAGTTCACACTACTTTGATGCTAGGCATAATTACAACAGGAATGATATATTTGTGGTAAGTTCACACTACTTTGATGCTAGGCATAATTACAACAGGAATGATATATTTGTGGTAAGTTCACACTACTTTGATGCTAGGCATAATTACAACAGGAATGATATGATTGTGGTAAGTTCACACTACTTTGATGCTAGGCATAATTACAACAGGAATGATATGATTGTGGTAAGTTCACACTACTTTGATGCTAGGCATAATTACAACAGGAATGATATATTTGTGGTAAGTTCACACTACTTTGATGCTAGGCATAATTACAACAGGAATGATATGATTGTGGTATGTTCATCTTTCTCTTTTTTTATTCCACACCTCTCACATCTAGCCTGCCCTATATGCTTGCATTCCGTATATACTCACGTATAAGTCCCGCCGGTGGATAAGTGGCACCCTAATTAAAGATTTTTTTCTTATATGTTGTCATTGACCAGCGTATAAGTCGCACCCCGACTTCCACGGGTTACAGTGCATTTTAACTTCTCAAAAATACATACCTTTTAACTTATTTGCTACTAACCTACTTTCCAAAGACACCCCTCAAAATACTAGCCAAAGGGAGGGCACTCATTAAAGTTTGTAAATTATTTTTAAATATTTTTTAAATGACTAAATATTCCCCAAAGTTAATAAAAATTGCACCATAAAATAGATAAATCCCTTAGCTTTTTGGAATTATATACTTTTATACATAAAAAATGTCGAATTATCAGTAGAATCATTCGACGCGTGTTGAGACCCTAGGATTTGGCTAAATATTTGTACTAGGCCTAGCGACGAAGTCCAATAAAGTATAATAAAGCCCATAAATCAAGTTGTAATGGAAATTCATCGAAGTCATATCTGAAGCATCCTTATTATCAGAATTGTTAAGTGTTATATAGAGGTATAGAGCTATTAATTAATAAACTAAAAAATTAAAGGCGAAGGCATAAAAATAATATTACAAGTGAAAACTACCCGTACTTTGCAAGCGCATCGAAAAAAAACGAATCATAATAAAAACCTCAGTGTTTTTTTAACGAAACAAACTATATTCCTACTTTTTTAAAGCTGTGCTTGCAGTAAAAAAAAAAAACAGTACGCATGGCAAAAAAATCAATAAACAACAAAACGTTAGTCACACACGTGGCGACGCTTTTGGGCGCTTTAGTACGGAGGGGGTATGCCGCATTCAGTCGCGGTAGTAGCAAATGGGTTAGTAAAACATAAAAGTTACTAAATATTCACCCTATTTTGGAAACTTTTAATAAAAAAAGTTGTCAATCATGCATAACTTGCAAACATAATTTTTAAAAAGGCAGCGCTTCATTGTTGTTTTAAGCAACCGTTCAATACAGCCATTAGTCATATGAGAAAGTCTTTGTAAGGCATCTGTTTCTTCATCTAAGTCTCTGTCCCTACTCAAGTTCCTATCCCTATGGTCACACTATATTGGGTTGAAACAACAAAAAATGTCTTTGGAAGTATGCTTTCTTAGATTTCTAGACTTGGTGGCACCTCGAGTCCAGTCTAGGCGCCGGTATTGATAGACGAAAGGTATTGATAGACGCTATACAAGTGCCCTAATTACCATTACCTTTGTAATGATTTCAAATGCGACTGCGGGAGAGAAAAAAGCGGTGAGTGCAGGCTTTTTACTTTGCGACCGAAAATAAGCTGTGGGTTTTTTCAACACTTATATGCAACTAAAGAAAAATGAAACACACTATTGACATTTCACACATTATTTCTAGATCTAGAAAGATTTGAAAAAAAAAAAGTTTTGAGTGCAGAATTTTTAATTTTTCAGAAATGTCTTGAAATGTGTGTATGAATTGTAGTTTTGGAAACTTAGACTTGGCGCTGTTTTCTCGGAATGCTAAACACTGTCTTTTTAGTAGGCTATAGCCTGTAGGCCTTGGCCATAGGTCCTAAATAAACTGCATCTTAAGCTACTAGTCTAAAAGGTTATACCTACATTATAGGCCTAGATAGGATTTTACACATTTACATTTCTTTCCATACTGTCATTTGCATTCAATACTTGACTTTTTTTTTCATACTTTAGACTTTTGAAATCAGCCAAATTTATTTCTATTTTTCTCAGGAGCTTGAGAAAAAAGTGGATGAACTTACTCCAATGAAACAGTATGGACCTTCCACTTCTTGTAAAAAGTGACCTCAGCAACAACTAGCACCAATTCTAGCAGCATTTTGACTTGTACATTTCAGGGAATTCTAAACATTTATACAAGTCTTAGCTCTTCCTTTAGTTTCTAGCCAATAAGATGTGTGCCTAATATATCTTTTCACTTATTTACACAACTGAAAACTTGAAAGGCAGCATTTATCTTGTTTATTTGCCAGTAGAATGTAACAAGGCTATTAAATATGTTAGATTTTATTCTAATTGATACTCACTCTAGACACTAAACTAATTTACTTAACTTTGTATCTATTACCTTATACTTGTTTAGTCTAACACTAAGTGTTAATGATGCTATTGCAATGTATACTGTCATATAGTTTTCTTTGGTTTAATCTAAATAGCATATATTTGACTGCAATTAATATTCTCTCACTTCAGTTTTATCTGATATTTCTTAGCAAATTCAATTATTTGTAATGGCTATATTTATTATAATTCTACCAAAGGCAGCATTTAAATTTATGCCACTCTTTTCAGTTATACTCATAATAATTATAAGAGTAATATCTGTTAGCTTGTTGTAGTTATAAAATGGCATGTCATAATTTCATTCCATATTTCTTCAACAACATATTCATTTATTCATCTTAGAGTTTTAAAACACACTGCCATTCATATATTTTTTTCAAGTTTTAATAAATGAATAATTTTGTCCAAAAGTACTTCAATAATAGAAGAAATAATTGTGCAAGCATAATTTACAAAATATTAATTTGGTCTAAACTTTACACATTTTCTAGTCCTTATGTAATTACAAAATAGTGAAATCATCCTGAAATAGTCTAGTAAATATCTAACTGTAAACATTTAATTCACTAGTTTTGTCAAATTGTATTCTTTATTCTAGAAATCATTGACTGGCAATACTGTGTAAGTGACATGTGACAGACATGAATTTTAATTTATTACAACTTTGTCCTCAGGAGTAGAATTCTTCTAACACCTCCCCCCCTTTCCACACCTACACACACATATACATACATACTTGATATGAAGAGACTTGATGATTGGACCCATACATTATGACATTAATGTTTTTCACAAACAGAGCTTACAATTCAAAGCATCCATAAGTTCCATTGGATTTCACCTAATATTTAATTCTATGTCCATAATGATAAGTAAACATGACAAGTTTGAAACCATCAGTCATTGATAGGAAATGACTTTGCTCATATACATTTTTAGGAGAATTCTTACCTTGTCCATCTGGAGTTATATTTGAAACAAAATAAATCTCTATAGAATTATGATATTATATATATCTACATATTGTTTTTATAATTTCTATTTAAATTCAACTGAACATAATAGATCTCACAGTAGGTGTTTTGTACAAAAACAAAAGCATCGAATTCTTACAAATAATTTTTAATCTAAATTTTTAAATGATCTTGCTAAAGCTGTGAAATAAAATAATTTTAAAAAAATATTTGTTTCTTTTTTTTTTTTTGCTTTTAACTTGTAATAGTTTGTTGAAATTTAATTTTCTAATTAGTAGGCACTAAAGACTTATCATTTTTTGGACATTTTCCTGAGACTAGGTCTCTTGTATTGATAGATTAGGTCTCTTGTATTGATAGACTAGGTCTCTTGTATTGATAGACTGGGTCTCTTGTATTGATAAACTAGGTCTCTTGTATTGATAGACTAGGTCTCTTGTATTGATAGAATAGGTCTCTTGTATTGATAGAATAGGTCTCTTGTATTGATAGACTAGGTCTCTTGTATTGATAAAGTAACTGTGAGACTAGGTCTCTTGTATTAATAGACTAGGTCTCTTGTATTGATAAAGTAACTGTGAGACTAGGTCTCTTGTATTGATAGACTAGGTCTCTTGTATTGATAGACTAGGTCTCTTGTATTGATAAAGTAACTGTGAGACTAGGTCTCTTGTATTGATAGACTAGGTCTCTTGTATTGATAGACTAGGTCTCTTGTATTGATAAAGTAACTGTGAGACTAGGTCTCTTGTATTGATAGACTAGGTCTCTTGTATTGATAGACTAGGTCTCTTGTATTGATAAAGTAACTGTGAGACTAGGTCTCTTGTATTAATAGACTAGGTCTCTTGTATTGATAAAGTAACTGTGAGACTAGGTCTCTTGTATTAATAGACTAGGTCTCTTGTATTGATAGACTAGGTCTCTTGTATTGATAAAGTAACTGTGAGACTAGGTCTCTTGTATTAATAGACTAGGTCTCTTGTATTGATAAAGTAACTGTGAGACTATGTCTCTTGTATTAATAGACTAGGTCTCTTGTATTGATAGACTAGGTCTCTTGTATTGATAAAGTAACTGTGAGACTAGGTCTCTTGTATTAATAGACTAGGTCTCTTGTATTAATAGACTAGGTCTCTTGTATTAATAGACTAGGTCTCTTGTATTGATAAAGTAACTGTGACTCATGAGACTAGGTCTCTTGTATTAATAGACTAGGTCTCTTGTATTGATAAAGTAACTGTGAGACTAGGTCTCTTGTATTAATAGACTAGGTCTCTTGTATTGATAAAGTAACTGTGAGACTAGGTCTCTTGTATTAATAGACTAGGTCTCTTGTATTGATAAAGTAACTGTGAGACTAGGTCTCTTGTATTAATAGACTAGGTCTCTTGTATTGATAAAGTAACTGTGAGACTAGGTCTCTTGTATTAATAGACTAGGTCTCTTGTATTGATAAAGTAACTGTGAGACTAGGTCTCTTGTATTAATAGACTAGGTCTCTTGTATTGATAAAGTAACTGTGAGACTAGGTCTCTTGTATTGATAGACTAGGTCTCTTGTATTGATAGACTAGGTCTCTTGTATTGATGGACTAGGTCTCTTGTATTGATAGACTAGGTCTCTTGTATTGATAGACTAGGTCTCTTGTATTGATAAAGTAACTGTGAGACTAGGTCTCTTGTACTGATAAAGTAACAGTGAGACTAGGTCTCTTGTATTGATAGACTAGGTCTCTTGTATTGATAAAGTAACAGTGAGACTAGGTCTCTTGTACTGATAAAGTAACAGTGAGACTAGGTCTCTTGTACTCATAAAGTAACTGTGAGACTAGGTCTCTTGTACTGTACTGATAAAGTAACAGTGAGACTAGGTCTCTTGTATTGATGGACTAGGTCTCTTGTATTGATGGACTAGGTCTCTTGTATTGATAGACTAGGTCTCTTGTATTGATAGACTAGGTCTCTTGTATTGATAAAGTAACTGTGAGACTAGGTCTCTTGTACTGATAATGATAAAGTAACAGTGAGACTAGGTCTCTTGTACTCATAAAGTAACAGTGAGACTAGGTCTCTTGTACTGTACTGATAAAGTAACAGTGAGACTAGGTCTCTTGTACTCATAAAGTAACTGTGAGACTAGGTCTCTTGTACTGTACTGATAAAGTAACAATGAGACTAGGTCTCTTGTACTCATAAAGTAACTGTGAGACTAGGTCTCTTGCATTTGTAGTCTGATTCAATAATAAATGTATGGGTAATTTATTTATTTACTACTAGACCGCATCAAACCAGAAAAAGCGGCGACATGCCCCTCTGTAAACACCAAAATGAAACAGTTGCCCATCACCATTTTGACTACCGGCTTGACAAGACATACGAACTGTCTACCTCCTCAAAACACCAAATCTCTCAAACACTCTATATTCAAACTAAGAACAGCTGTGTATAAGATTGAGGATGCTGTGAACACCTCTACCAGTTTCGAGTGTTCTTTAATGTGTTTCACTGAGACCTGGATTACTGACACTATAGCGGACCAGTTAGTAAACCTAGATAAATTCGATATTCATAGAGCAGACTGAATAAATTGAAGTTGCATGTCAAAAGGTGGAGGGCTAGTTCTGTATATTAAACAAAGATGACTGCAATAGTAACAATGTTACATTCAGAAAAAGAGTGTGTAACCCAGACATTGATCTAATGTGTATCACTTTAAGGGATTTATAGGCCTACATTACTTAGCCTAATTCCTTACTAATACTATATGCCAAAAGAATTTCACCCAGGTGTGTATTATCATTGTTTACATACCATTCATACATTTTGGACACGATACATGAGATTGAATTTTAAATAAAAAAAACGAACTCTGTTTGCATTTTAACTGTGGCCTTTAACAACCTATCTAAGCTTATTGATAATTAATGCCTAGCTTCACCCAGAATGTCACTTTGCCCAATAAGACAAAGCCGAACACTATGGACAAGTGCTGCGTTAACATCAAAGATGCTTAGCCTATAGGCCTACATCAAAAAGTTGATTTCCTCTTGGTGAATCTGATCACACGCTCATTCACCTCATAGCCTACCTCGCTATAAACCTGTTTAAAAGACAAACCCGAAACAAAAAATATCAAACAATTGTCTGTCGAGGCGATAGAAACATTGAAGGGCTGTCTATAGGAGACACTAATTGGGATATTTTCATTAACAACTATCCCAATATCGACGATCTAAACATTGACCGTAAATTCTTATATTTATATAGGCTACTCTTCTGTGCAGAAAACATCATCCCGAAGAAGAAAAAGTTAAAATTTATGGTAATAAACTGTGGATGAACAAAAACATTAAAGATGCTATTATTAATTATACAAATGAAACAAAGGTACAGATCCAGTCCCTCTGAATTTAAAAATGCTAAATCGTCATTTAAAAATGTAATATCTGAAGGGGAAAAAAAGATAAAAGGGAAAAAAAAAATATGTTTAAGGAAAACGGCTGGATTTTTTTTTTTTGCGTTGATATCGAATGAACAATTTAAGTCACACATGCTTCTTGGACTATGATGCATGCTAAGGAAACAATTCTCAAACGTTGTTAAACACCTGAATGAAAAGTCATTTGAAGTACAATTTTCACCGCAAACTGGGCCCACACACTAAGCCTTGTCGTTGTTGCAGTTTTAAAGAATAATAATTTACTCCGCCGGTTCTTTCTGCATGTTCAAAACATCTACAACATTGCAATTGCATCTAACAAGAGAAGAAATATGCTTCATGATATTGTTGTCTAAGATGCTTGAGGCTTGTAACTTCAGAATGGCCGTGTAATGAATCAAGAACAGAATATACATAGGCTACACAGTCTGTTATTAATTCGAAAAGCCAGCTCAAATCAATTGAAAATTGAGCAATATCTGCATTGTAAATAATAACAAGAAAACCATAAAAACAAAGTTTTTATTATACTCCCTTTATTTGCAAACTAATCTTACCATCATGTAATTAAATAATTGATTGACTACTGCAAATGAAACGTACAGAAAAAATATATGTGTCGCAAATCTCAAAAATATCTCTTTACTCCGTATGAATTGTTCTTAAAATAATCTTAGCGCATAATTTTTTTTTCTAGCTTTGCGCCGAAAAACTATAAAAAGTTGCACAGGCATTTTTAACGCGAAATCAAAATATTTCTTATACTTTCCTTTTAAGAAATGAATATTGTCATAAGTGTAGTATTATTAAGTCGTTTTAACTGAAAATTTGATAGGATGTATTGTTAGTGTTAGGCGCCCCTAATCTGCTGTCCAAATTTCAGCTCGATCGGACCACGGGAAGTGGTCGAAAAATCGAAGCAAAGTTTTGCTCGACGCTTGATTGCAGACAGACAGAAATTGCAACTTAAAATAAAGAAAGTAACATTAGTAACAAGAAAACCATAAAAACACAGTTTTTATCATACTCCCTTTATTTGCAAAATAAGTTTACCATCATGTAATTAAAAAATATCTGTGTCGCAAATCTCAAAAATCTCACGACGCATGATTGCAGACAGA
The DNA here is from genome assembly GCA_949126835.1 of Anisus vortex. NCBI lineage: Eukaryota > Metazoa > Mollusca > Gastropoda > Planorbidae > Anisus > Anisus vortex. The sequence continues at coordinate 490,920 of OX421493.1, read as the reverse complement.
CAGAAATTGCAACTTAAAATAAAGGAAGTAAAAACAAGATTGCATACACTTAGATGTGGTGAATCGATAGTAACTATAATATTGATTTACATTGAAAAAGGACCGGCAAAAGAATTTAGAGGTTATTAATTACTTCAATTCAAACGTCATGCCGTAGAGTAGGCTAGACCTACAAATAATCTAAAAAATTGATAGAAATGTATTTGAAACTCAAGTAGATCTATATAAAACGAGGTATGGTGGACGAGCGCGGCGCGTTCAGCTGGCGTATCGAAGGTCCGGGTTCGAGTTATGGCTAAAGCTAGGATTTTTTCACGGGTCTGGAGGGCGTACCTAGTATGCAGTGACCACAGAAACTGATAAACGCTGCACTTCTGTACCCATGGGCCTTAAAGCTGCGAAGTGTGGAAACCACCGATACGCTCCGTTTAAGAGTGTGATGTACAGGGCTGTGGAGTCGGAGTCGAGGAGTCGGGGTCGGAGGAAATTCGGGTACCTGGAGTCGGAGTCGGCAAAAAATGCACCGACTCCGACTCCTACTAAATTTAGATTGGAAAAAGGCAGGGCTTCATTTATTTTAAACAACCGATCAATAGGCCTACATAGGCCTACATTTGTGATGAGAAAGTAAAGTATCTGTTTCTTCCTCTAAGTCCCCATCCCTACTCAAGTTCCTATCTCTATCTGTCATACTATAGCGGGTCGACACACAAAACTAATTTTGAACTAATTTGAAATGCGTCTTTAGACTGAACGTCATATAGACTGCACGACGCTGGTACCGGTATTGATGACGCTACACAAGTGCCAAAATTACTAATTACCATTAACATTGTTTGTAATGATTTCAAATGCTAGGACATGGCACGCGCGGTTTTCTCGGAATACTAAACACTGCCTTAGTAGGCTATAGGCCTAGGCCAGGGGTCGGCAACCTTTTGAGACGGAAGAGCCAAAAGTAAAGATTTACAAAATTTCCCAGTTTTTAAAGAGCCACTAACATTTTTGTTTCAATTTATTGGTATTTGATTAAGATTAGGTATATAAATTTGATTTTTGATTTAAAACAAATAGCTTTAATTACATATAAAATAATATTTATTCATATAAAAACATTCAAATGTTTCGCACAAAACATAATAAAGTATTTTAGCTAGCTCTGCTAGAATAATAAAAATAGCAATCAAATAATATAACTATAATTACTGAATAATAGATAGTTATAATTGTTACATCAATTGGAACATTGACCTTGCATGCCTTTTGAAAGTTTGGTTAAATCTGGCTCATAACTTGTTGTTTTCAGTTTCAAGCACTCCTCTAGATTTGAATTTGTTAGTTGGCTTCTTACTTTACTTTTTATTATATTCATGCAAGAAAAGGCTTGCTCGCACGAATATGTTGACCCGAAGAAGGTCAGCACTCCAAATGCCAACTCCTTCACCTCACTGTAGCATTCTGGAAGACTATTCCATGCGTCAAATATGAGTGCCTCAAATCGCGGCATTTCTTTAAGAGCTGTCCAGTTGTGCAGCGTGACGTGCATGCTTTTCTGGACCTCCAACTCTTCTAGCTTGCTCTTGAGTTCTGTGAACTTGCCACTCCACAAGTATTTGGTTTTCAAATCCAGCAATTGCATTTGAAGCGAACCAGCATCAATTCTAAATGGCTCAATATTGATCTCATTTGTATTTGTGTTGAGAGGATTTACTATGAATTTCTGAGTACTTGCGTTTGTTTTGAATTGCTCAAATCTCTCAGCGAATCCATCCTTCATTTTGTTTATAGCCATGCTGAAGTAATCCGTGTCAATAGTTGCATTGGCTTCATCGCGATATTGCTTCAGATTTTCGAAATGAAGTAATGTACCGTTCTCCATGTCTTCGACAAAAAGAAGTAATTTATTTTCAAAACAAACCACTTCTTCAAGCAAGGCATAGGCTGGGTTTCCCTTTCCTTGCAGTTTTACATTTAACTCATTTAGTTTATTTGTGATATCCACCATGAAGTTGAATTTTTGCAGCCATTTGTCTTCTTCCAATTCGGGATTGCACAATGCCTTTTTCATTGAAGAATATTTTTATTTCACTTAAGCAAGAAGCAAAACGTTTCAATACATTACCCCTGGAAAGCCATCGCACTTTATTGTGCAAAAGTAGGTCAGAATACTGACTCTCTATTTCTTCAAGAAATGCCTTAAACTGGCGATGGTAGAGTGCTTTTGCCAAAATGCTGTTTATGATCTTAATTACTAAGTTCATGACCTCAACTATTTCGGCCGGAAATGTTTGGGCACAAAGCGCCTCTTGGTGAATTATGCAATGAAACGTTAAGATTTCGTGGTTTATTTTTTGCGTAAGAATTGTTGTTACCCCTTTATGTTTTCCTGTCATATTTCTGGCTCCATCAGTTGATATGGAAACAATTTATTTATATCGATTTCAAAGTCTTTTAGGCATTTTTGCACAGCGTTTGCTATATCTTCTCCACGAGTTTGCCCTGAGAGCGGCAGCAATCCTAGCAGTTCTTCTTTTGGACCTTGGGAAGACATATACCTGACGAAAAGGGTAACTTGTGCCGTGTCTTTTATGTCGCAAGACTCATCCATAGCAAGTGATAGAGCAGAAGCCAGTTGAATGTCTTTCACTTGCGAAAAATGTGTTACATTTGAAGACATTTTAGCAATTCTATCTTGTACTGTTTTAGCAGATAATGGCAAATCTTTGATTTTCTTCATGAAATCACGCAAGAGTTCTTCAGCTCCATGTATGAAACAATCTTTGACGTACTCACCATCAGTGAATGGTTTCCCTCTTTTAGCAATTTGTAGTGATATTGCAAAGCTTGCCAGATTTACATTATTTGAAGATTGCGCCTAGTTACTTAGCAGAGAACTCGACTGTTGTTTTTGCTTTTGAAGCTCTTTAACAGCTTTTTTTCCGTGCGTCACCGGTTGGATATTTAGCAGCGAATTGGGTATGTTTTGTAGTGAAGTGTCTCTCCAAATTTGACTTCTTATTGTGTGCAAGTTTTTCTTGGCAAATGAGACAAGTCGGAAGGCAATCTGTGTTGCATATGAACGCAAACGACTCCGTCCAATCCTGATTAAATTCACGATTTTCGTCTTCAGTTCTTCTCTTCTTTTTACCAGATGCCATTATGGCGGCGGAACTGAAATTACGAATTTTTTAATTTTTATTTAGCTATCTAAAGCGGCCTTAATAAACCGTTAAATAATTATTCTCGCTAATTGCTCATCTGTTGTTTTTTTTAAAGTTCACTTTGTTAAACGTTAAAGCGTACATACCTTTGATAAGATAATTAGCTCCTAAATCGTCAAACAACGAGAAATTGTTTGTTCTCGCAAGCGATTAAAATTAAATTAACACACACGGAACCGTGATCAGTAAAAGACTGACTGAAGACTGTGTCTGAACTGAGCACCATCGTCCGCTGTGTTGCTGGCTGGGTGGTAATTAATTACCGGTAATTAATCATAATATTGCTTGTATAGCGCCTATCCCGTTGATGACAGCTACTGTTTTATGCGCTGACGACAGTTACAGAATACAGACAACGAACAACAGACGAAAATGTATACATGTACACGCAAATACTGCTACTGAAATAGGTGAGTCTTCAACCGGCTCCTGAAGTTGTCCCAGCTAGGGCTCTGGCAAAGCTGTAGTGGGAGGTGATTCCAAGCGGAGCTTCCCGCGTAGGAGAATGCACTTTGGCCAGCGGTCACTAGCCTCACACGAGGGATCCGCAGAGTAAGCGCGTCAGAAGCCGAGCGAAGTGGACGGGATTGTGTGTAGAGCTCAAGACAGGAGCGAAGGTAATCCGGGGCAGAGTTATTCGGGCACTTATAGCAGAGAGAAGCCAGCTTAAATGAGATCCGACTGTTGATAGGGAGCCAATGCAGAGATCGGAGCAGAGGAGTAATATTATTTGGTAGCAGAAGTCTAGTGATTATAATATACGGCTGTCAGCTGTCCTTCTACTCTCTACGCCACCTATTCTCACTGTTCTCTGTTGAGTGTTTTTATTATGCTTGCAGTATGTCAGGATGTGTTTAGGATTAGGACATCAGCCTGGCACAAGTTGGACAATGAGAGGGGTGCGGAGTAATAGGTGAGTGGTGTAGTGGTGGCAGGTCGTCGTGGGGTATGAGTTACCGTGACTGGAATCGCCCTGGAATAATTATTATGTCTCTCTTGGCTCGTTAGATATTATGACGGACACAACAGATAGTTCTAAGTAGGCAAATAAATCGTTGGTTAAGTTCAGGTGTTTATTATCATTTCAATTCTTCACTCAATGGCAAGATACATATATGAATTTGCACAGGCTTCAGTTAACACTCAACACATGGTACTGCTAGGTTATCCAACATTAGGAAAACGTAGCTATGTTCATGAAAATACTTATACTGGCAAAATATCTATCTATACAAATGCGTGCGGTATATCCTATGGAACGAACTGAATAAGTGGAGGCTAGAATCGAACAAGTTTCTCCACCTAACGCTTGAGCCGAAATGCGCTAAAACTAGTTAAGCGCGCTTTCGTGGATTTTAATCACGTGATCAGTGGTAAATATGATTGGATAGCTACATTAGTTTAGAATTACATATGTTCTGGTTGGCTGGTTTGAAATATACTTGCATAGAGGATTGACTATTGGGGGGAAAATTAGGGGTGGGTGTAGGTGAACAATTAATACCGCCGACTTTGCGGGGTGGGGCCCAGGGGCGGAGGGGGGTGTGTAGACGTATACGGAGATACAAAGGATAAGATAATGTCTTATCTCCCTTGATGTACCTGTGTCTATTGGTTCTGGTCGAGCTCAGCCCGAGGCGCTTACGTATGTGCGAGACGCTTCGCTGGCCAGATGTCACTACGACGAGTGGATCAAGGGCTTGACCACGGGCGCTGAGTAGGGGACGAAGAGGGGAGATAATGAAAAGGGGTAGAAGTGGGTGGGGGTGTCTACAGGTGGGTGGGGGTTTTACGTGTATGCTCAGTTTAGCAAATAAATGAGTAGTTACTATCAAAATACATCATGAATCATAATTGACAGCATAATAGAATATATATATATATATATATATATATATATATATATATATATATATATATATATATATATATATATATATATACATACATTAAAGAATACACACATACAATCACACATACCAGTGGTGTAATACCAAATTGGCTGAATCACGTAGCAAACTCTGAATTCGGGAATGAAAGAGTGTAGAGAGGGTTAAGGAACAGGTGAAGAAGGGGGTGGTTGGGGTGTTCCTATTGCGTGAGAGAGGGAGAAGGTAATAGCTTCAGCTACTCTCATCCTATCTAATCTAAACTCTACGCTAACCTATGGTTCTATATTACTTTCTACGCTATAATCTATCTATGAGTGCTAAGAGTCACGGTCTAAGTCCAAAATCGTGACACAGTACATAATATTTATTTTGCAGTATAATAATTTTTTTATGAGTTTTGAAAAAAAAAATTACTAAATTTATTAATATTTGCGCATGGAACTGGAGAGCCGCATCTTGAAATCGAAAGAGCCGCATGCGGCTCGCAAGCCGCAGGTTGCCGACCCCTGGCCTAGGCCATAGGTCCTAAATAAAACGCATCTTAAGCTACTAGTGTACAAGCATACCTTTATTAGAGGCCTAGAGAGGCTTTTACACATTTACGATTCTGTCCTTCTGTAATTTGCGTTCAATAGGCCTACACAAAAATGCTGCCTTTACGACTTATAAATGCGCACGCAACGCACAATTAGGAGCGGCAATATTTATGTAACCTGGAGGGTTACATTTTTTTATGTTATCTAATTTTTGTTATGTTATTATATTATATTTTCTTTCAATGTTTTTATTCGCATTTTTGTACTTTTTGGGTTTGGAAAACCTAGTGGTATTCTTACAAAGACTTCTGGGTTTTTAGTGTTTTTTATGAGTTGTCTCCCTGTGGGGAAAGATAGTCCTAAAATATTCTTGGGCAAAATGTTTATTTATGTAAATACCCGTACCTAAAACTTAAATAGTCCTAATTCTTTATTTCACTATTTTTATTTTATACTTTTATAAATATTTTATTTCAATTTCATTTAACATGTTTAATTTGTTGTTATTGTTTTTTTATTACCATGTTTGGTACTATTTTTATGTGTGTATGAGGATGTGAGTGTTTCGGTCAGGGATGGAGTCCGCCTTTTTTGAATTGATATTTAAAAACTAGTGGGACGGTATCAGGCTTTGTGCTAAACCTCTTGCTATGTGCTTGGGGCGTCGCTGCTTTGTAAACTTTGTGAGTATATGTCTCAGCTTAAAATTAGTGTTTCTATAATATTAAGTTTATTTATGGTTTATTTTATACAGTGGTTTTATTATAATCTTTGAATTTGTAATAATTTGTACCAGGTATGTCAGTAGTAATTAGTATTATTTATTACTTGTTTTGGCTAGCTTGTTATTTATTTACCGTACCATGTGGGTTGATATAATCCTTTTTTTATAATGTTTAATACATTACCATAATGAATATATGTCCATTGCTAATATTACTAATATACATTTATTTGCTTTTTCTCTGTTAGTGTGTCTTCTAACTGGGATATTTTAGTTCTCTGTTTTTGTCTGATTTTAGATTATCTATTTTGTTTCATTTAGATTTAGTTTTATATATTTTGTGGTTAGATTCGATTAGCAGTTGTTAGCAGGCAGTTGATAGAATAGTGAATAGTCTAGATGTGTTGATAGGATGATATATATATATAATATGTAATAAAGCTTGTATGAATTTATCTATAGTACTCTTTTAGTTGTGTGGTTTCTGGTGTTGTTCTTGTGTCGTGCTTAATGTATATTGTTTGTGTTGTGTTTAGCTTTTTAGGTCTTAATTTAGTTAGCTTTAAATAGCCTTAGACCTTAGGGTCACTTTGGGTTTTCCGAAGTTGCACAGACTAGGACCTTCCATCTTCCTACCACCCCTTACATTTAGGCTATACTTTTCACAGTGTTGTGTTCTGCTTAGGGATGTTAAACGAAAACCGGAATACCGGATTCCTGTTTTGAAACCGAAAACTGGTTTTGATTTTCAAAACACCGTGTCTGTGCTTTATTATTAACGGCACTATTAAATACACATTCTTTTGATTCTCTTTCAACACATTATTTTACAAGTTACCATAATTATATGCCTCTTCATATGCTTCTTAATATTATGGTCAACAATAATCGGTAATTTGATTATCACTATTGAAAAATTGAAAACTATTATCGGTTTTAATCAATTAGCCCAGATTTTTTTTAGTACTAAATGTACAAAATCATATTGTATTCAAACAAATCAACCCTTTGAATGCCCTGCAGATACTTATTAAGTTTGAAGTATTTTTCAAATATACCTACAAAACTACGCAAATTTGGCATGTGACTTGTAACATTGCGCGGGGGTGGGGAAGGGGTAACCGAAATTGGGTTTTTAACCGGTTTTATAGAAACGATAACCGGTTTTAACATCCCTAGTTCTGCTGTTACAGGGAACGCAGCGCCCATGTGTAACCTAGCCTCTCACTGGTAAAGGATTAACCGTTTGCCCCTTAGAGTCGCCGATCGTCACCTCTACTGATAAGGCCCTCAAGAGTTTAGGGGGCCCATGAATATTTAAAATTAAATACAGTAGACTGTTGGCTTCCCAGCCAGTAGGCCTGTGGTAATGACATGTAGATGTATGTTGCCTTTCTTTCCTTCAAGGAATGAACGAGATACATTCGCATATTAATACAGAGGAGTCGGGGAGTCGGAGTCGGAAGTTAAAAAAAAATGAGGAGTCGGAGTCGGTACATTTATCTACCGACTCCGCAGCCCTGGTGATGTACGTCTGTCTTATTCGACGATGACCTTCTTCTTCAGCGTTCCATTTTGCTTTCCTTTGCTATGTCAGACTGGCAGCCCTGTCTCTCTGATGAACAAATAGTTGTTTGTAAGAATGGCTTTTCTTCCATGGTGACTCCTTCACATGTTTGGTAAATAAAGCCTGCTTCACCGAGGATTAAAACCTAACGGTTACCCGCAAATGATTTAGGCGTCCAGCTGAGGCCGTTTCTCGTATGCTATACGACTACGTGGAGCCACAGTTGAGAGCTGTGTGCCAGGTGGGGACCAAAGTTAGATGAGAAACCTCGAAAGAGTACATCAGTTCACCCAACCAGATGTACTATCCCTTCCATGCAGGGCCGGATTTAGACTTGATGGGGCCCTAAGCTATTTGAGATATGTGGCCCTTTATAAGTCCAGAATTATATGTTAGTGCAAAATATGATTTTCGGATACATAGAGGGTTAAAATGAAATACAATTAAGAAGTATTGCCTATAGTTAGTGAAATAATACATTTTTTTTACATTTTTATTCATTCATAACAAACTTAAAATGCAAACTCTGGTAAAAAGAAACAAAAATTCTTTTAAAAGGAATAATTTACAACTTATTATCTAAAATATTTTCTTTCTTGCTTTTGCCAGAGCAAAGTCACTGATGACATCATCAAATATGATAAACTGCGTAGTTTGTCACTTTCTATGCACATAAGACTGAGGGAACATAATTTATCTTGAGTCATTGTTGTTCTAAATTCATTTTTTGTCCTCTTCAAGTGAGAAAAAGATCTTTCTCCAGAGCAATTTGCAACCATCATACTAAGAAACACTTAAAATCGCTTCTACATTAGGGAATGCTGATTGGACACGATCAATAAATATTACCCTGAACCATAGGCTTGACTATGTCTAACATATTGATGAAAATTCTTGACTTCTCCAACAAGATTCATTTCCACATCTTCAGGGTATGTTTGGCATAAAGCACTAATTCCTTCACGAATCTCTTCTTCCGTAGCTTCTAATTTGTTTAAGAATGAAACATTTTTCGCAGCATCATTGTATACTGAGGCCCTCTGTGCCCGACTTGACTCTAATGCATCCATCACTGGTATAAATATTTTGATTCTGAACTTGTCTCTTGGCTCAAGGTTCTCTAAAGCATCATCTTCATCATCGTTGATACGCCTTCTTCTATATCTGCTTTTCTTGTAATCAACATCAGACAATTTTTCCTTTGCTTTTCTTTTCAAAATGATCAAACATATCCCTGGAACCTTTAACAAAATCCGCAAGTGAAGCGTATAATTTCCTACATATTTCTAGACTAATTTGGGGGTCTTGCACTGATTGACTAGTCTTGTGAAATTCATCCAGCAAGTAACTCCACAAATATAACATTACCATATATTCAAACTCCTCCATTTTATTCAAAATGTTTATGGCTTGATTTCTTGTTTCGCCTTTCTCTGTAATGCAGCAATTATTTCATAATAACTATCAAGTAAGCTTATTGCAATTGTGGCCTTTGAATGTGCTTCCCATCTAGTCTTTGACAAAGACTTTGGAAATTTTGAATCATCTTTGAAGAATGACAACAGTACTGCCCATTTATGTGTAGATGATGAAAAAATAAATATATTTCTTGAAAAATTCCCCAAAAGTTTATTGCTGTTCTACCAACAAGATTCAACATTGAATATACATAGCATACTTGTTAATCTTCAATATTATTTCTTGCATTCCCTTGTATTTGCCAGACATATTATCATCATTATCATATGACTGGCCTCGACACTTACTAAAATATTTTTTGCATTCACTTGTAAGGTAGTTGTGCACCATCTTAGACATACTTTCCCCTGTGTGGCAACCTATCTCAGGGAAAGTTAGAAAACGTTCAATAGGGACCCCATCATCTGGTGAAACATACCTCACAATAATTTGAATAACAGTGGGCTGATCAATATGGGGCCGGTCTGGAGTGGAATCTACAGAGAGACTGAAGTACCCTGTTGTTCTTAAATCATCTTTATACTTAAGCCGTTAAATGTGATTTAGCCTTAATGTAATCGAATATACAGTCACAACGTTAATTCAGTTGCATTCGCGAAAATACTATGAAGAAATCAATACCAATTATAATCGTTGTCATTTTGGCAATGAAAAAGTTTAGTCTTGTTGAAAATATTTACGAAAAATGCTGCTTTTTTAATTAATCAAAGTCATAGGCCTAAAACGAAAGATAGTCAATTATTTAGGTCAATGGCAGCATTTAAAATTATTTTTTTAGTTTTGTAGGCCTTAACATCTTTGTTCTTCTTTTTAAAAAGGGGGCCATTCAGGTTAAACAAGCTAAATAGTAGAAACCAGGATTGTGGGGGACTTTGTTGGACTGGAGCGCTTAAAATTGTAAGGGAATAAATGAATTTTATATTAAATTTTCAACGAAAGAATGGGGATGTTACTAAAAAAATTCTTTTTGTGATGTGTGGTTGCCCCTGTTCCAATGGAACATGTGGAACATGCCTAAATACGCCTCTGGTAGAAACTTAGAGATGTCAAGTGCTATCGATAATAGATATATCGGTATCCACTATCGAAAACAAACGCTAAATAGAAAAAAACTAAAACACATTATTTTTAAAACTACACAATTTTATCTTAATTTAAATCTTTTTGAAAACAATTGGGTGAAGAGTATGGGATGTTGCGGACGTGCGACATTGGGACAAATAATGCTGCAGTATATTTAAGTATATTATGACAATTGCTCACTCGTACAATTTTGTTTGGGGGCCCCCAAATCAGTGGGGGCCCTAAGCTATAGCTTGTCTAGCTTATAGGTAAATCCGGCCCTGCTTCCATGGACACAACCTTTAAAAGTACGCCGGTGGGCTAAAGCATGTGGGACAGTCCCTGTTGTAAGTCTGAGAATCATTGCACTGCCGAGAGGCTACGAGACTCGGTGGGGAAAAGTCCGTCTGAACCACAACCTGGTGCCTGGATGTCGACAGGTCTAGGCCTATAGTCTGAAATATCGTTATACGCTGGATGTTTCTTTCTTTTTTTTTAACATTAAAAATCTGCGAACGCTGCTTCTCCTGTCCTAAAGAGCTATTTGCATAAAAATGTGGTAACATTTTTTAATGCGAAATTTTGGCCCCTCCCCCCCCCTCGAAAAAATCCTGGCTTCGCCCCTGGTTATAGTATTGAGATGGTCAGTTGGAATGTTAAGTTTCTGTATGAGTTGGTCAGTCGGAATGTTTTTTATTGTATGAGCAGGTCAGTAGGAATGTTATGTTATTGTATGAGATGGTCTGTTGGAATATTGTGTTATTGTATTAGCTGGTCAGTTGGAATGCTGTTTTATTGTATGAGCTGGTCAGTTGGAATATTGTGTTATTGTATGAGCTGGTCAGCTGGAATGTTGTGTTATTGTATGAGCTGCCAGCTGGAATGTTGTGTTATTGTATGAGCTGGTCAGTTGGAATGTTGTGTTATTGTATGACCTGGTCAGCTGAAATGTTGTGTTTTTGTATGTGTTTTTGTATGGTGAAGTATATAGGAAGTATATAGGAATGTTCTAGGCCTATTATTGTATGAGCTTGACAGCTGGAATGTTGTACCAAAAAGGATGTTCATTAGGCCTATATGAACTATGTGATTGGTTTCCCAGTGGGCACAAATACGGAAGGAATCAATCAGCCAGTGGCGTAGTGGCGTAGCTAGGTAAGGGGAGGGGGGGATCCGAATTCGAAAGTCCCCCCGGTCCCCCACTTGAGGGGGGCCCCCAAAGTAGTGTCCGAATTGTTTTTTTTCTCATATCATAATGTCGAATGTCAAAAAGCAGGAGCTCCTAAAGAGACCAAGCCCCCGGGCCCCCAAATCCCTAGCAACGGCACTGCAATCAGTCCACAGGAGGGAGTAGGGACAAACGGCATCACTGCCAGATGGGAAAAGCTGAGAGATGAAATCTATAACTCAGCACTAAATGCCATTGGCCCACAAGAGAGATAAGGCACATTGACTGGTTTGACGCAAATATCAGCCAGATGGAGCCTGTTATAGAAAAGAAATATGAGATATGTGCAACAATATGCAAGGCTTTGCATGATGGCAGCTGCCCTGGGTCCTGAAATGTCTAAACCTACACCCAGTGCCCTCACATAGGGGAGGGCAGAGGGGGCCTATGCCCGGGGCAAAACTTCGGGGGGGGGGGGGCGGCAAATGTAGTCTAAATTTAGCATGTATACAGGGCCCTCACAAACCTTTGTTGCGCCCCAGGGCAAAAGTTTCAGCGCCGCCCCCTTGCATACTGTAACTGCTTTTCTCAACCTTATTGTAGTGAGTGATGCAGGCGATAACTGAGAATTTTAGCAAATTAATGTTGTCGATGAATCAAACACAGCTAATACATCTGGTAGAGATTTCTTTAATTACAACATCAAGCTATGATAGAATCCATAACCTACCATCGTTGATGGAAGTATTTCTTTTTTCCCAAAAAAGTATTCTAGTTAAAGTAATGTAATTTGCTTTTAGTGTCCTTAATTGTTTTTTTTTAGCAGAACTAGCAAAATGTTCCCTTCTATAATAAAAAAAATATAACGTTTAATTATTTTCAGGTAGCGCGTGGACTCCAATCAAGTTGTAAAAATGTGGAAAGTTTTTAGTTACTCACACAATATACTCTCACTTCATCACGTGCCATTTCATTAATTCGTCTCTGCATAGTGCTTTTGCTCAACTTATATTTCTTTAGTAAGTCGATATCAAAACTGGTTTGTAAATCAAAGGCTAAATAAATCTAATTTATTCAAATTAAAACCAAAACAATCTGAATGAAACTGTGATAATGAACAAAAGCACCGAACGAGCTGAGCCAGATATTTAATTTATACTCACCCTAGCCCCTACTTCCTCTTCTAAAAATCGTATCACCGCACCCATCTGCATTTCTCAGATACAGTCTAAATATAGCAATAGATCAAGGTTAAGTACAGAATGGGCTTTATATGACTTTTACTCCCCCCCCCCCCCCCCCCCCGCAAAGAACAATGCATCATATTCCAGTTGAGAACAGGACATATAGCACTCAACTCACACCTAAATAGAATAAGCCCAACTCACCCACCTAACTACAGACGTTGCCCCTGCCCACAAGAAACTGTGGACCACTTCCTGCTTGAGTGCCCTGGGCTAACCGACCTCAGACGCACCTTGCTCCCCCCTCAACCTACCATTACCAACACATTATATAGCAGTATAGAACAACTGAAAAGAACATGTAAATATGTTTTTCTTTCATTGACTGCAAAAGAGCAAACAGCTCTGCAGACTGGCTAATAGAAGAAGAAGAAGAATATGACTTTTACGTCACAATTACACAGTAGACATAAGTCGATGAAGCCTTTGTCAAAGCTCAAGATTACCCTTCTTATAAGTGAAGCAAATATTAATTTTGGTAATTAAAAAATCAGTGGTGTTAAATCTATTTCAAGTAGGCTAGGCTACTTTCGTACCACCCACTGGCCCTTCCGCGATCCCTACTGTTGCCGGGACCATCAGCGCCCGCCTCCCCCCCCCCCCAGAGCTTCTCACCGCCCCTGGGGCGCTTAGTTAATTATTATGATTAAAGACATTTTAAAATGCAATTTTTTAATAAGAATATTCTAGATGAGCCAATCTTTTATGAAACCTTTGTGAGCCTATTAAAAAATGAAACATTTGTATAAAACAGTTTGAGTGTAATTTAATAAGAAGTCAACTTCTACTAATCTATATTTATTCATTATTCCTTTTGTTTACAATTTGTGTTTGAAATTGTATTTCCCCTTCAACTCTCCTAAAATTTCTGGCATGAATTTAGGCTAAATGTGCCGCTCCCTAGAAGTGCCGCCCCCGGGCATATGCCCCTCCTCTGCCCTCCCCTATGTAAGGGCACTGCATATATAGCACTAAACGTTACAGTATACAAGGGGGCGGCGCTGAAACTTTTGCCCTGGGGCGCTACATAGCCTAAGCTTGTAAAGGCTCTGCCTACACCCATTCTATTAAGTGAAGGGGGGGGGGGGAATAATACCCGTCGTTCCAGCTGCTTAGTCTGATCAGTTATATTTCCCCCTGACTTAATAGAATGGGTGTAGGTTCCGCGAGATGAATAAGCCATTATTATTATACATTGCTTTTATTGATCTAACTAAAGCATTTGATATGGCCAGCAGAAATGGACTCCTCAAACTCCTGGCAAAGATAGGATGCCCTCCAAAACTGCTCTCTTTCATTACCTGTTTTCATGAGAATACCAGGTGCACAGTGAAGTTTAACGGAGCGCAATCAGAGCCCTTGAAGTCCGCAGCGGTGTTAAACAAGGCTGCGTACTTGCACCCACCTTGTTTGGAATATTCTTCTCGTGCCTACTGCACTATGCTGATGGAGACTACAACGAGGGTGTCTACCTTCACACAAGGACATCTGGCAAGCTCAAAGCCAAAACAAAGCTTAAGAGTGTACTGCTTAGGGAACTTCTCTGTGCTGATAATGCAGCTATTGTTGCCGAATCTTCAAACGACCTCCAGACGCTCATTGATAAACTTGATAATGCATGCCGAAAATTTGGCCTCAGCATTAGTCAAAACAAAACCAAGGTACTCGATCAAAATGATGCAACTGTGTCACGCATCACTATTGGTGGCCATACACTAGAAGTAGTTGACGATTTCTGCTACCTCGGGGCCAAAATATCAAGCGATGTGCTTCTAGATGAAGAGATCAATAGTAGAATAGCTAAAGCCATGTGCACTATGGCAACATTGAAAAAACGAGTCTGCTTATACGCTCCTCTAAGTCACTAATTTACAGAACATGCGTTCTGAGTATCCTGCTGTACGGCAGTGAGGCATGGAGCACATATTCCTGGCAAAAAAAAAGTTAACACCTTTCACTTCAGGTGTCTCAGACGCATTCTAGATATAAGATGGCAAGACAGGGCTACAAATGCAGAGGTCCTACGGAGAGCAAGGTGTCAAGACATCCACATTATTCTCAGCAACAGACGTCTCAGGGACAGAGACCTGCTGGACGTCCCAAACTGAGATTTGCGGATGTCTGTAAAAGAGACACGAAGTACCTCCAAATTGACCCAAACGATTGGGAGGTCATGGCGCAGGATAGGCCCACCTGGAGGTCAGGAATCAAAGATGGTTCCCGCTTGCAGGAGAGGAGCGCGCAAGGAAAAAGAAAGTGGAGAAAAATGTGACATCCTCCGCTGCATTCATCTGCAGCCAGTGTGACCTTGCCTGTACTTCCAAGATTGTCCTCTTTAGCCACATGAGGGTCTGCAAGAGAAATGGATTGTCTCTCGAGAAGTAAAATGCCGACGACGAAGATGCCGACACCACGTCGTATCGACGGGGAACAAAACGTTGAAACCACGAATACACGTGGACACCACTTTTTTCCCCGTCGATACGACGCGGTGTGCCAAACTTTTCATATATTCTAATATAGATATAGTCTTTTCCAGGCTGTAGCTAAAATCCAGTTTCAATATTACAAAATGTCCAGTTTTGGTATTTTTCATTCATCATCACCAACATCAGACCCTTAACTGTTGTAGTCGTTAGGGGTAGCGAATGGACACCTCAGCAGTCATATTTCTCCATATTTGTCTATCTTGAGCGGCTGTCAATAGTTGAGTCATTTGCAGCTTAGTCCAATCTTTATATTGTCGAACCAGTTGACGATCTCGCCGCTGAGTATCTTCTAGAATACAGTGAAGGATGGTTTTAGGCACAGAGTTATTCTGTGGTTTTAGGCACAGAGTTATTCTGTGGTTTTAGGCACAGAGTTATTCTGTGGTTTTAGGCACAGAGTTATTCTGTGGTTTTAGGCACAGAGTTATTCTGTGGTTTTAGGCACAGAGTTATTCTGTGGTTTTAGGCACAGAGTTATTCTGTGGTTTTAGGCACAGAGTTATTCTGTGGTTTTAGGCAGGTTATTATGCCGCACCACATGACCGAACCAGGTCAGCTTGCGCCGCTTGATTCTTGCCATGGTGGTTTGTTGAGGGTCCGCAATTGATGATATTCTGTCCCAGACATATTCATTATATATAAGGGTTAGGCCTATACTCCTGCAGTTCTTGGTAGGAGATTCGAAGAATTTTTCGAATGCCTGCAATTGGTTTTCAGTGGCTGCTAGCAGTGTAGGCTACAGGTCTCACATTTACCCTTAATGAACTAGTCTATAGATCTATACCAGGTAATATAATAAATGACATTCAATTTATCAGTTTACATACGTAATGTATAAGCTTATAATTATTTGTTGGGAATTCAGGTTTAGGAAATTTAACCCATTTATTTATCTTTATATTACAGACGCCCCTTCTATAAAGAAGAGTATAGCGCCCTACGCTCTTACATGATCTGATTCGCGTCGGTGAGTCTAGTTTTGCATTTTGATCAGTGTCTTAAATGCATGGCACTGAGGCAGACAGCGTGTCTTCAGACAGTAGGCCTAATGACTTGCGAGCTATGAATAAAAAAATTATTTGGTCACCTTTTGAATGTTCAGTGCTTCTGTTTAAATTAGGCCATATAATCAAACAATAAATAGGCTACAGATACTCATATTAAATTTAATTTGTTGAAATTCTTTACTTTGGTAAATGGGCCTTCAATTTCTCACGACTCCTTCAACGCCTTGTCTAGCGTCAAGCCTGGCTACGCCACTACTTCCCTCACCTTTTTTTAAACATTATTATTCTCAGTGCCTTTTTTGTGACGGTACGCACCGGTACGGCGTACCGGCACCTTTTTCAATGTGGGGAAAAAAGTATTACTTTTCTTGTATTTTAACGTTTATTATTAATTTATTATATAGGGCGTTTGCAATCACGTGACAAAAAGCACGTGATTTGTGTTTAGCCTACTTTCTGTGATGGTGTACAAGTAATAATGGCCGCTGTATTAATAAAGTTTTATATACGCTCGAGCTTTTTTAAAATGATGTGTTGTGTTTTAAGTCTTATTAAGATTTAATCTGTATAATGTATGTTAAATAAAATAGGCTATTTTATTATTATCATAGACATAGATTATAGACGATGTGAGCCTATTAGTATTAGTATTAGTGACTTGACTAGTCTAGATAGCCTTAACTGCCCTTAACCAACACTATCACTTGACATGGTAGCCTAGCCTACGAAACATTAAAAGTTTAGGCCTATAAAGTGAAATTGAAAGTGTAAATAGGTCTAGCCGGCCCTAGCCTAATCACATTAATCAATTAATCTACAGTAGGCCTACTACTATTTACCTCCTTATTTTTGAGTAGGATAGCCAATATTCAGATGTGAATTTTGCAAGATAAAGAACAACTTCACTTTCACCACGTTACATTTGTACCTCAAGTGGGTTCTTATATTTACACAAATACGTCACTAAAAACCTAAGCCACGCCCACCGAGAACGCTCTATTATTAATTTGTTAAAATTGAATTATTTAAAAAAATGCGCGCAATAAGAATTAAAATATAAAATGCGAAACTGCTTTAAAAGTTGGGCAATCCATCACTGTGTACCGGCACCTATTTTTTTACACAAATAGCACTGATTATTCTTAATATTATAATAAATCATAATTAATATGTTCCACCCCCTAGAAACAAAATGACCATCACTGTAAAAATTAATTAAATGCGTACGTAAAAAAAAAGTAGGATTTAAATCGTTAAAGCATACGTCAAATCATAGATATGTATATCTGTATATCCACTGAGCTAGCTCAGTGTGTAGGCCTATATATCTATCATAATCTATGGTCAAAGCATAGATATACATGTTGAACTGTTCCTGTTGTTTATTAGGTCTATTGTATTAATATTAATTAGCCTTATTAATGTAGGCCTACTACAGACATTGCCAAACTTAAACAACTTAAAAGTGTATTAAGTTATTGTGATTCTTTACAATCATCTTTAAAAGTCTTAAATACAACAATTAAAAAAGTATGCGATATCCGATATTTTTTAAGGAACTTTCACTATAAATGGTTTTGTATTTTCAGATAAATTCAATCTATAATGGCAGCCTTAATGGAAAGAAGCACTACTTCTGGTAATGTGAAGATTCATTCTTTGCCAACTTGTATAGAGTAGGCCTATACATTTAAAAATTGAATTAGGCCTAATTATTTTTTTAATGTATTCCAATTTGGTAACAAAATTTAGTACAAAATTTAGATAGTTTTGTGTGGTTTTAGACGCTTTGGTTTCATCTGGCCCATATTTGCTTATATTAAATAAAAGTTATATTTCCACATATATTTTTTCATGTAGGCCTACCGATACCAGTATGCAAACCAGGACTGTGGAGTCGAGGAGTCGGGGGACATTTTGGGTACCTGTAGTCGGAGTCGGCACACAATGCACAGACTCCTACTGAATTTAGATTGGAATTTTAAAAAAAAGCAAGTTTAAATGTCCTAATTCACAAAAAGTTATAATTAATTACTTCTCTACTGTAAGAATAAGACCAATGCATGTAAACGAACACATTAAGTGACCGTGAAGAAGCATACCTTTCATCTGCCTCACTATATGGCAATATATTCGCATATTAATACAGAGGAGTCGGGGGATTAGGAAATACCAAAAAAATGAGGAGTCATAGTCCGAACATTTATCTACCGACTCTACAGCCCTGATGCAAATATTAGTTTTTTAAAAATTTGTATTTAACTACATGTGACAATTGTAAAAATATTTTTCAGATCACACATGCTATATTGGAAAAGGTGCTGCTTGTATTAAAAAGTGATCCGTGTCTTCCAGAAAGTTTGAAAGAGGTGTTTAGTAAACTTGAAAGTAAGCTTTAACTTTTGTATAGTATTATATTGTAGGATTTAAAAATAATAAATATTATATCAGTTGTTATATGGTCACTGGTCACAAATATCTAGTTATAGTTTATAGTTACAGTTTCATACAAAGTAAACTACAGCACTAATTTTAAAACAGGGTAATGAAATGCAACCATGGGAAGAAGACATATACCCCAATAGCCTATTGTTAATTATCTGTTGTAAGTATAGATCTAGCATTTAGAAATTTATTTACTCATTTTTTTAATTGCAAACACATTTTAATATTATTATTATTATATTATTTGTCAATAGGGTACAAGAAAGAACTGATGCCAAAAGAGTGGAACAACATCAATATACCATCACACAAAGCAATGAGGAACACTGTAAAATCTACAAAGGAACAAACAACAGAATTTGAAACTAGAATAAACATTGTGTTTGCTTGCGAATTGCATACATTTATTTAGTTTCATCATAATTGTGGATATTTAAAACCAGTATATATCTCGCTTGGGAATCTCTGTCTGTTTTACGAGTCAGTGTACTACTCTTTTCTATCTTTCAAGACGCTGAAAGATCCACCTTGCAAATTGTCGATGAAAGATCCACCATGCAAATTGTTGATAAAAGATCCACCTTGCAAATTGTCGATGAAAGATCCACCTAGCAAATTGTCGGTATGCCACATACCCGCATTTTCTGAAAAATGTAACAAAATGTATTACTAAGTTATCTGTATTTATATTTGTCAATAAATATTTTGTTCAGTATTCATTTCAATTTGTGTCCATCATTGTGCTTGTGTTTTCGTCTATTTTTTAACATTTGGACCTAATAAAAAAATTTTTTATGTTATTTAAAAAACACTTTTTTTTTCAAATATTAAATGAGGTTAAAGGAAAGCTACATTTCTTAATTTAATTTTCATAATTAACTAATAAATCTTTACTTTTGGAGACCTTCGCACTCGACCCTTCTTACCTTCTAAATTTTTTTTTTATAAGTTATAAGTATTTAAATGAAAAATGTATTTCTTGAATGTCTTTATCAGTAGTATGCTAACCTTTGCCTTTTTATGTAGGCGTGTATCTATACAATCTTTGCCACTATTGATGAACTTGCTAGAGAAATGGCCAAAGACATACTTTTAGATAATGCAATGACTACAATGAGTTTGGGGTTAATGTAGAAAAAAATAATATTTTAATATTATAATTAAGAGTAAAAAATGGTACATCATAATGGACATAGCATAATAATAATGGTGGTACCGGTATTAGTAATTAGCAGTGGTAATTTATAATATTATAATAGAACAATAATTACCATAGGTTATCTGCCAGCACTTGCTCCTCTATGACATGGTCTGTGCATAGATATACACGGTCTGTGTCAAGTGTCATTTGAATTTATTTCATAGCTTTAAGGTAGCCTATAAGATATTAAAATATAATACATTGTAGTAATTCAATGAATTATTGAAAAGTAGTTTAAAAAATACAAAACTTTTTTTTTAACAACAAAATATACCCTGTTATATATAGCCTAAAACACAAAATGAACCCTATTAAATTTAACTTCTAAAATTAATGGACTATAGTCTATAGCTATAGGCACTATAGCCTAAATATACTTAATATAGGCTAGGTATTTCAATATAGGCCTATTAATTTAATACGCTCTAGGCCTGTAACCTATAGACTATTATATCTATAGCTATGGCATATTATAGGGTATAGAATAGTCTATACTCTATACTAGAATACTAGTAGCCTATACACTACTATTTGTGCAGTCCAATGCTCTGACAGAAAGCCTTATCTTAAGTCTATGTGAGTCTATGTGGCTTAAGTTTAAGTAGGCCTACAGTTTATAATAAAACTGTAGGCTAGACGCTAGATAAAGATAGATGCAAAAAAAAAAGTTTAACTTACCATATTAGCCATATATATATTAGAAAACAGGAATCTGAGAAATGTCTCAGTCAAATCAGAGCTCCTTAGCCTTAGCCTCAGCATAGCTTGAGTTAAAACAAAGTTTAAAGCTTATCAATATCATCATGTCATGTCGCTTCCATTAAGTTACGAACGTAGTCCTAAATTTACCGGAAGTTTTGGTTACCCATAGTTTATTTTTAGATAAATTCGGCACAAGTGGAACTCTTTTGCGTCAGTTGGCGATCCAGGGATATCTATGGTCAAAGCAAGAACTTATACAAAATGATCTATAGGTCAGGGCTTTTGAATTAGCGCCACCTGTCTAAGGGAAACTATTCCGAAATTTATTGATTGTTGACGTCAAAACGATTTATATTAAAATTTATATTATGACATAAATAATCAAGCTGCTATATTAGGTAGCATTTTAAAATAGAATGGGATATAATTAACAATGTTTATTTGATGAAGTTGCGTCATTTAAAAATAAAGATAATGGTATGTACTATGTGAGCGTAGGACGCAATAATCTTCTTTATAGAAGGAGCGTCTGTAATTGTAATAGTAATAGTATAATAAGTATAACTATAACACTGTATAAGTTACAGTATTCAGTTAATTCAGTATAAGTTATTAAACTAATTAAAGTATAATAAGTAGGCCTATAAGTCCTAAGCCTATAAGTATAAGAATAAGATAAGTTTAAAGATAAGATGTGAATTTTATGTACATAATCATATGGCATATAGTTACTATACTTCAATAAAAAATTCAAATTAATAATACAAACATAAAACATATGTTAGATAGATCTTAATGAGACCTTTCCAACGATACCTAATTTATCTTTATAGGTGGATTAGGAGAGAAGTTATGAATTTTTGAACTCTCGAAAATGGGGTCTATTTAAGCTATATAAAAATGAAAAAAAACTGTGACCGAAATTTTTGGTCGAAGGCATTAAAAACAGTATAACTACAAAATGCTACATGTTACTGTTACACACTAGTCACCAGGCCCTATACTATAGGCCTACACTACTATACAGTATACTGAGTATAGCCTATACTGGCTATATATATACTATTATCGATATAAATATAATCTATATAGTATAATATAGTAGGCCTATGCCTACATAAATAGTATAAGTATAGTATAAGTCATTTATAAGTAGGCCTATAGGTATAGGACATAGGAGTTGTTATTCGTCCGTCGTGATCGACGATGACCATTTTTGTCGTCCTATGAAGTATGGGGTGTGGCTGTGCGGTGGGTTTTCATGTGGCTAATGAGGCCTATCCTTGCACGGAAGGTATGCCTGCAAACCGTACAGGGGAAGGTCAGAGCGTCGACAATGGGCTCTAGGGCACGATCTTTCCTGGCTTGTCTCTTGGACTCAGCTGCTCTCTGTTTTTGCTCTTCGCAAAGAGCTGCTGCTTCATGGACCGCTGAGCGCCATGAGGCACGGTCTTTGGCTGTCACCTCCCAGGAGTCCTCTTTAATGGAAAACGCTTTGAGTGATGCCTTGAGGGTGTCTTTATAGCGCTTTTTTGGACCTCCGCGAGCTCGCTGACCGTTTTTTAGCTCGCCATAGAAGAGCCTCTTTGGTAGACGGCAGTCTGGCATGCGTATAACATGCCCTGCCCAGCGAAGTTGAGACTACATCAGACTTGTGTGGATGCTTGGGAGTCCTGCCCTGGCAAGTACCTCAAAGTCTGGAATTTTGTCCTGCCATTTGATATTTAGGATTTTTCTCAGGCTTTTTGTGTGGAAGTGATTCAGGAGCTTAGCATGTCGTTGATAAACAGTCCAAGTCTCACATGCATATAGTAAAGTAGGGAGCACGACTGCTCTGTATACTTTTATTTTGGTTTGGGTGCTAATGCCCCTTCTGTTCCAAACATTTTTGTACAGACTTCCAAAGGTTGCACTGGCTTTTGAGATACGGAGGTTTACTTCGTCATCAATGACAACACCCTGAGACAGTGTACTACCAAGGTACGTAAAGCGGTTTACTGTGTTGATTTTTTCACCATTGATACTGATGTTTGGCTCTACGTAGAGCTTTCCGGGGGCTGGTTGGTACAGGACTTCTCTCTTCTTAGTGCTGATGGTAAGTCCAAAGTTTGAGCATGCGCTGGAAAATTTTTCAACACTGTGTTTCAGATCAGCTTCAGAGCAGGCATTGAGAGCGCAGTCGTCTGCAAATAGTAAGTCATGAATGGTGTCAGACTTGACCTTTGTTTTTGCTTTGAGTCTCCTAAGGTTGAACAGCCCGCCATCAGTGCGGTACCTAATGTCTACACCCTCACGTCCATCCCTAAATGCATCACTGAGCATGGCTGTGAACATTAGACTAAACAGTGTTGGAGCCAGAACGCATCCCTGCTTGACGCCATTTGTCACTGGGAAGGGTTCAGACATCTCACCGTTGTCCTGGACACGGGCCTGCATATCGTCATGAAACTGCCTTACCATAGCTATGAACTTTCTTGGGCAGCCGAACTTTGCCATGATTTTCCATAGGCCATCTCTGCTGACTGAGTCAAAGGCCTTGGTCAGATCGATAAAAATTGAATACAGGTCTAAGTTCTGCTCTTGGCACTTCTCTTGGAGCTGTCTAGCTGCAAATACCATGTCGATCGTGCCGCGCTCCTTGCGGAAGCCGCACTGGCTTTCTGGTAGTAGACCTTGCTCCAGATGTACATTTAAACGATTAAGTAGAATTCTAGCCAAGATCTTGCCAGCAATGGACAACAGTGAGATTCCGCGGTGGTTTCAGGCCTGTCGGTTTCCTTTGCGTTTGTAGAGGTGAATTATGGAAGCATCTTTGAGGTTCTGTGGTACCGTTTCTGTCTCCCATATGGTCTGAAGTAGGCAAAGCAGTTTACCTGTCAGCACAGGACCACCCTCTTTATAAATCTCAACAGGAATCATATCGGGGCCAGGTGCTTTCCCATTGGACATTTGTCGGATGGCTGCCATTAGTTCGTTCATAGTTGGGACAGCTTCAAGTGTGTTGTTCACCGGGACTTGAATTAATCTTTCGATGGCTTCGTGGCCCACAAAAGAGGGTGTGTTTAATACAATCCTGAAGTGCTCCGCCCACCTTTCTAAAATTTCCTCCTTGTCAGTGATAAGCGTGGAACCTTCTGCATCAAGGAGCGGAGATGAGCCTGAGGTGACAGGGCCATAAATTTCCCTTAGACCCCTATAAAAGTTCTTCATGTCTTTTGTGTCTGCATAGCCCTGAATTTCGTCAGCTTTCGCACGCAGCCAAGAGTCCCGCATTTGTCGCAGTTGTTTCTGAATGTTGCTGCTGATGTTTCCCAGGGCGGTTTTCTTTGCTGTTGACATAGGGTCATCAAGGAGTGCCTTGTGTGCTTTATGTCTTTGCTCAAGTAGAAGTTGGATCGCTGCATTATTTTCGTCAAACCAGTCTTTGTGTTTCCTGGTAGAGGGTCCGAGACACTCAGTGGCTGTGCTATGTACCGTGTCGCGAAAGGTAGTCCATGCTGCTTCTGCGTCCTTGTTGTCAAATGTAATAGAGGCAAGGCGTCCATTTAGCGCGTGGACAAATGTTTGTCTAGCATCAGGGATCTTAAGCCTGTCTGTGTTTAGGCGTTTTGGAGTTTTGGATGGTTGAGGTTTTCTTTTTGGTTTGAAATGAATGTTCAACTTAGAGACAATGAGGCGGTGGTCGGTCCAACAGTCGGCACCACACATGGCCTTGGTCACTCTCACGTCCTGTCGGTCCCTGTTTCTGACAATGACATAGTCGATTAGATGCCAGTGTTTTGAACGCGGGTGCATCCATGATGTCCTGTTGCGAGTAGGGAGGCTAAAGATGGTGTTTGTTATTAGGAGACCAAATTCAGCACATGTCTGAAGAAGAAGCAAGCCATTGCTGTTGCATTTTCCGACCCCGTGCTTCCCCATCACTCCTTCCCAGGAGGAGTTGTCACTACCGACACGAGCATTAATGTCTCAGAGAATAATCAGTTTGTCAGAAGAAGGTGTGGCGGAGACGACAGTGTTGAGATCTTCATAGAATTTAGCAATGGTCTCTTCAGAGTTTGTCATTGTGGGTGCATATGCGCTGACAATTGTTGCAAACTTCTTACCATGGCAGAGAGGCAGTCTCATTGTCATTAGGCGATCATTAATTCCTCTGGGGGAACTGGTGAGCTTGCACGCAAGAGAGGATTTAATCGCAAAACCAACTCCAGCCTCGCGTTTTGCGATTGGGTCACGTCCGCTCCAGAAAAATGAGTAGCCAGCAAGCTTTTCTGTGAGTTCGCCTACACCAGCCATTCTTGTTTCACTAAGGGCAGCAATGTCTATGTTGTATCTAGCAAGTTCATGAGCAATGAGCGCTGAGCGTCGCTGAGGTCTATCTGTGGTATCTCTGTCGAGAAGTGTGCGGATATTCCAAACTCCAAGTATTATAGGAGTTGTCTTTGACTTTATTTTCTTTGAATTTCGACCGCATAAGTTGGGTCCCCGCCGACCGCGGTTTGCCGGCCAGGGTATAAGGAGCAGGCAATTTTTAGGGCACCTTTTCTAGCCCCTTCCTCATGCTAGGAGGTGAGCAGTGCTGTCCTGAATAGGGCTGCTCAGTCACTCAGGTGTCTGCCGGATTCCACTTCTGCTCCATTCAGTGGTGAAACGACCCTATAGCCTGAGTCGCCTGTGTGCAGGCTTGCGGCTACGACTGCCAGTGCACCACACCTATCGCTTTGCCGCGTACCCATTGCCACAGGGCTTGGATTGATGGATGACTAATGATTTGCGCATGCTAGTTTGTTTAAAGGGAAGAAGAGTTGCGCAGCGTCGACTTCACTCTCTCGTCCGGGTCCACCAGATGCCAGTGGCAAGAACAAGTCTAGATGACTGGCGATGGGCTCAGATGCAGTGGATGACCAAGATGTGCTACGTGCCTCACCTTGCACTACGTGGTCCACAGTGCGTTGCTGTAGTCGCCTTCACCTCCGTTGGATCTGGTTGATCTCCTCCGCAGGGTCTGCCGATGTCCAGGCTTCACATGCACTGGTAGGTAAGACCTATGTCGTCGTGGGTTTGAGCCCAGCAGCTACCCTCACCTGGTTTAGCCGGCCAGTGGAAGCCGTTGCCCGGGGTATGGCCGCTGTTGCATGCTAACAGCTACGAGGAGCCACAGGTGAGAGCTGAGTGACAGATGAGGACCAAGGCGGGCAAACTGCTCTGCTGAGCACCACATGTCCACCCGTCGGAGGTACTACCTCTACCTGAACACCCCATATACCCCATATACATCAGAGTATAATTATACTCAGTCAGTATAGCCTAAGTATAAGTATAGATAGGTCATAGTAATAGTATATATATTAATATTAGTATATATCTAGAATCTAGGCCTAATGACAATTGAAAATATTGAATTGAATCAGTATGCCTATCTTATATACTGTATAGGTATAGGGTATAGGCCCAGTATAGGGTGACATTGTCGACATTGACTATGAATGATTATGAATTATGATCAATAACTTATTTATATTAATTAAGTTCTTGAATAAGTAGGGCCTATCCTATACCTATAACTTATAACTATAAGTCCTATACAATATATGTTACTAAGTTATAAGTAAAAGTCTATAACTATATTGTCTAATATTTATATAAGTATAAGTAGGCCTATACTGGCTATAGCCATATATAACCTATAGCCTATAAATTCTAGTGAATAGTGGATGATAAATCATCATAGAATAGATAGAGAAATAGAATTTTAGCGGCATTGCATTAGTTAGATCGATTCCACGACAACTCGTCTACAGACTTTTCATAATTTCATATGATAGATCATAGACATAGAATATTATGTCAGAATTGGTACATATAAAAAGTTAATCTTTTTGCATTTTAACATTAACACAACTTCTGTAGACCAGTGTAGACCAAATTATATAAATAGTGTCATTGACGTACTATTAATTTAATGGTCTGTGTACTATCAAGAGACAGTAATTAAATTGAATTATACTCCAACTATTGATAGACCAAATTTTGAGAGACGAAGTGAAGAAATTCCAATTTTAATTTTTCGTTAGACAAACATTAAATGTCCTTTGGCAAAATGTCGGTTGATGAAGAGCTGGTAGACAAACTGTCAGTAACTGTAGACTGTTGTGGTAAACTAACTGTCGCACTAGACTTAACAGTCCGGTAGACGAATTGTCTGGTAGATGGACTGTCATGGTAGTCGAATTGTCTGGTAGACGAACTGTCACGGTAGACGAATTGTCTGGTAGATGGACTGTCATGGTAGACGAATAGTCTGGTAGATGGACTGTCATGGTAGTCGAATTGTCTGGTAGATGGACTGTCATGGTAGTCGAATTGTCTGGTAGATGGACTGTCATGGTAGTCGAATTGTCTGGTAGATGGACTGTCATGGTAGTCGAATTGTCTGGTAGATGGACTGTCATGGTAGTCGAATTGTCTGGTAGATGGACTGTCATGGTAGTCGAATTGTCTGGTAGATGGACTGTCATGGTAGTCGAATTGTCTGGTAGATGGACTGTCATGGTAGTCGAATTGTCTGGTAGATGGACTGTCACGGTAGTCAAATTGTCTGGTAGATGGACTGTCATGGTAGTCGAATTGTCTGGTAGATGGACTGTCATGGTAGTCGAATTGTCTGGTAGATGGACTGTCATGGTAGTCGAATTGTCTGGTAGATGGACTGTCATGGTAGTCGAATTGTCTGGTAGATGGACTGTCATGGTAGTCGAATTGTCTGGTAGATGGACTGTTGCAGAAGACGAAGTGTGGGTAGATGAACTGTCGTGGTAAACAAATTGTCCAGTAGATGAATTGTCCGGTATATAAACTGTTGTAGTAGACAAGGTGTTTGTAGAAAAACTGTCATCTGGTATACCAAGTGTCATGTTAGACGAAGTGTCGGTAGAGGAAGTGTTGCATTAGATGAGTTGTTATGGTAGACATAATGTTGGTAGAACTACTTTCTGTAGACGAAGTGTCGGTAGAGGAAGTGTTGCATTAGATGAGTTGTTATGGTAGACATAATGTTGGTAGACCTACTTTCTGTAGATGAAGTGTCGGTAGAGGAAGTGTTGCATTAGATGAGTTGTTATGGTAGACATAATGTTGGTAGACCTACTTTCTGTAGATGAAGTGTCGGTAGAGGAAGTGTTGCATTAGATGAGTTGTTATGGTAGACATAATGTTGGTAGACCTACTTTCTGTAGATGAAGTGTCGGTAGAGGAAGTGTTGCATTAGATGAGTTGTTATGGTAGACATAATGTTGGTAGAACTACTTTCTGTAGACGAAGTGTCGGTAGAGGAAGTGTTGCATTAGATGAGTTGTTATGGTAGACATAATGTTGGTAGACCTACTTTCTGTAGATGAAGTGTCGGTAGAGGAAGTGTTGCATTAGATGAGTTGTTATGGTAGACATAATGTTGGTAGACCTACTTTCTGTAGATGAAGTGTCGGTAGAGGAAGTGTTGCATTAGATGAGTTGTTATGGTAGACATAATGTTGGTAGATCTACTTTCTGTAGATGAAGTGTAGTAAACTAAAAGTCTGTAAACGAGTTATCCAGTTAGATCATTAGAATTAGGGTTAGGGTTACCAGCTAGATTAGATTACCATGCATGATTACCTGATTGAACTCTCAGTTATTACACTTGTAAATCAAAGTACCATTGTACTTGTACCATTGTACTTGTACCATTGTACTTGTACCATTGTACTTGTTGACTGTCTTGTGTTTTTATTATATATGTTCCATTTGTTTCAGTTATGGTTTACTCTTCTACATTCTAAAAAAACTTCTATGAACTTGATTGATGTCAAGAATTAAACAGAATGCTAAATAATTAATGTACATTGCCTTGAAAGGTAATGAACAGTTAATTTTATTAACAATATTTGTATAAAACATTTGTATAGATGTTTAAATTGCACTATGAAACTCAAAACTACATAATATCTACAGTGATCACACATGTATTTAATAGCTAAAACAACTTATTTAGAACTGAGGCTATTTAGACATTAAACAATATATGAATCCAATTGGATTATTATAATGTTGGGGATTTATGGAAAAAAATACAAAACTTCTTTCAAATGTGGCTATTTTATCAAATGGAATTATGGCCCACCACTAGCACTTGTAGTGTAGTGCTCTTGTCACAGACCCAAGAGTTCCTCTTCTGTCTGGCATTTTGATAATTGATTTGTCTTTGAAGTCCTGTTCTAAATCATTTTTACTTTTAGCCAATCATTGTTTTTCTTTGGTGTCTGTCAAAGGGCTTTCTCATCCGATAACCAATCCACCACTTACAAATTTTCCTGAAAATTATTCTCTAATGGCTTCATAATTGCACTAGGTAAACTGGTCTTCATTTACTATCTTGTTTAGCCTAAATATGTTTTATGTGCATATAGAGTTTTAGTGGATGAAATAACTATTCATGTCAAAAACTGGATATAAAAAGACATTTAAAAACATAGTTATGAATAAAACAAAAATATCAATGAGGCTTGTACACATACTTCTAAAGGTTTTATTTCAGTTGTTAGTTCTTGTCCTCTTACAATTGTATTAATTATTGAGACCCTTTATGTATGAAAATAAATATTTGTGTTAGTATCAAATTGTATGTGTTTGCACCAAATGCTTCCTAACTATATTGTATAATTTCAAAGTTTTAAATTCTAATAAATCCAAGTGTAAAAAAACAAGAGCTACCACAAAAAAGCAGTTACACTCCAAGAATCAAACCAGAACCAGCTCACATAAACCCACAAGAATCTAACCAGAACCAGCTCACATAAACCCACACAGGCTAAAAATCTCCAACACTTTTCTACCCATGGACCTCACAGCTGGTGAAGTGTGTAAACCACACTCCCATTAAGAGTACAATGGTGTGTTAACACATGGGGAACAGCCCCATCAAGAGTACAATGGTGTGTTAACACATGGGGAACAGCCCCATCAAGAGTACAATGGTGTGTTAACACATGGGGAACAGCCCCATCAAGAGTACAATGGTGTGTTAACACATGGGGAACAGCCCCATCAAGAGTACAATGGTGTGTTAACACATGGGGAACAGCCCCATCAAGAGTACAATGGTGTGTTAACACATGGGGAACAGCCCCATCAAGAGTACAATGGTGTGTTAACACATGGGGAACAGCCCCATCAAGAGTACAATGGTGTGTTAACACATGGGGAACAGCCCCATCAAGAGTACAATGGTGTGTTAACACATGGGGAACAGCCCCATCAAGAGTACAATGGTGTGTTAACACATGGGGAACAGCCCCATCAAGAGTACAATGGTGTGTTAACACATGGGGAACAGCCCCATCAAGAGTACAATGGTGTGTTAACACATGGGGAACAGCCCCATCAAGAGTACAATGGTGTGTTAACACATGGGGAACAGCCCCATTAAGCAAGAGTACCATGGTGTGTTAACACATGGGGAACAGCCCCATCAAGAGTACAATGTTGTGTTAACACATGGGGAACAGCCCTATCAAGAGTACAATGGTGTGTTAACACATGGGGAACAGCCCCATTAAGAGTACAATGTTGTGTTAACACATGGGGAACAGCCCTATCAAGAGTACAATGGTGTGTTAACACATGGGAAACAGCCCTATCAAGAGTACAATGGTGTGTTAACACATGGGGAACAGCCCCATTAAGAGTACAATGGTGTGTTAACACATGGGGAACAGCCCTATCAAGAGTACAATGGTGTGTTAACACATGGGGAACAGCTTAAAAACTCGGTGGGGAGGAAGCAATGTGTGCAACAGACCATCTCAACAAGCCCTGGCAAATGGACGTCCAGTCCTATAGTCTGGAATTTGTGCTACTGGGCACTCTTCCTTCACCAAAACATTTGGTAAAAAAGTGTGTCTTATATTTGAGGTTTTACAGTATTTATTTTGCTAATATGTTTACAAGGATGTGATCTTTCTTTTTTCAACAGAGATCTTCTTTTTTTTTTTTCAAGAAACCCAATTTTTTCTTTTTTTTTACTGGTTAAAATTTTTTTTCTCAGACTGTACCAGTTTGTCAGATATTCCTTATTTAAGGCTACCAAAAATGTTTCCAGATGCCTTCAACATTATTTAATGACATAATAAATGACATCAGGTCGTGCTGATTAACTTTACACACAAAAATCTTTTCATTTTTGTTTCCTCCCCATCTATACACATCCCTTTTGAAAAACACTTTTCAATGAGAACGAAAGTTCACATGTCTCTATTCTTTGATTAAATTTGGACAGGTAAAACTTTAAAAAATGAGTGCTGCACCTCTCATCATTGAGATTCTATTCACCTGTGCTTTGGCTGCATTCTTGCTTCATCGTTATGGAGATCTGAAAAAACAGCACCTCTTGATCACAGTTTGCTGCTTTATTTCATGGTATTTCTCTTTGATGATTACCTTTATACTGCCACTGGATGTTTCTCTGGTAAGTAACGACAGCTAAGCTTCTTTTTTCATTGCAAGTCTAAATTCTAATAGCACAACTATTTTGTTTCAGTGACAAAATTAAAATGCTTTTAGTTTTAATACAGCCTTGGTTTCTTTCAGACATTCTACAGGCAGTGTGTATCGGATCACATGGTCAAATCAACAACAGCAACATACACCACCATTGATGCCAACAGCACTGCAGTGTACAACATTTCAACAATAAATCCATCTGAACCTCTTACCCGCAGTGAATCTGTACCCAGTAAATATTTCCCTGAGTATGTTGGTGACAGTGGAAACACTAGTTGTGAACAGCCTGCAAGCTATGTACCAGATCAAGTCTTGCCCATTCTCTGGAGAATTATTTATTGGACATCACAGGTTTTAACATGGTGACTATATCACATGCCTGATTTTTTTGTACCTCCTCATTTACAATAACTTGGTTTGTTTTAGTTTTATGTTGGAAAGTTTGGTAAAACTGTTGTTTTTCAACGCCCTGGAGAGCTCAAGAATAGTATAAGTAACATTTGTTAAATGATTCTTTTTTTTTTTCAGTTTCCTTCAATTTCAAATGAAGGTGCTATAAATTATAAAACAGTAAACTCCAAGATAATTCTTTTTGTACCCATTCACACTGAGAACTGTGCGTTCCCAAAAAGTTTTGCGTAGGCCAGAATGAGTTACTTTTAATTGATTGATTTTAAAAAGTGAAGCGCAACCTTTATTATATTTTGCTTGCATTATGCATGACTACACACTATTTATGAGGAAACTTTCCACATTATGCATGACTACAAACTATTTATGAGGAAACTTTCCACATTATGCATGACTACAAACTATTTGTGAGGAAACTTTCCACATAAAAAGGCAGTGTAACTCACCCAAATTGCAACCTATCTGCCAGTCAAGTACAAAATATAACTTCAACTATTCTATAGTACAGCCTATCCATTTATGGGACCAAGTATATATAGTAGCAGCCAAATATTAAAACTAATCATCAAAATGTTTTAAACAAAAACTGGTTAACATCCAACTGTACACTGCAGTGTAATGGTAATATTTGTATATCATAATTTTATTTAACATTGTCTTGTCTTTCAGGCTGATTATGCCAATGATGCAGTCCTATGCTAAAACTGGAGATTTTACAGTTTTAGGAAAAATCAAGTCAGCTTTAATTGAGAATGCAATTTTCTATGGCACTTATCTTCTTATCTTTGGAATTTGCTTCATTTATGTGGCTGCACATGTCACCATTGATGGGTAC
This sequence comes from Anisus vortex, assembly GCA_949126835.1. NCBI lineage: Eukaryota > Metazoa > Mollusca > Gastropoda > Planorbidae > Anisus > Anisus vortex. The sequence continues at coordinate 458,401 of OX421493.1, read as the reverse complement.
TACAATAATTCATAAAGAAATTCATTAAATAAATTATCCCTTAAAAAACAATGATAATAATATATTTTTTTTCATGTCAACATTTATCAATATTTATAATTACCGTGAGTTTGTTTATATGTTTATATATATATATATATGTTTGTTTGCTACAGGGCTGTATAGTCAGCGGTAAAACTCACGACTTTGACTTTAAATTGGGTTTTGTATGTCGACTTTTCGACTATTTTCAACTTTTAATTTTAGTTAAAGTTAAGTGGCCGGTTTATAATTTTTTGACTGCAGTTCTACCTACGTAATAATTAAACACTAGAACATTCTAGTGATCATGCTTAGGTTCTAATACTAAAAACGTATTGTAAACGTATTAACATGCTTTATTTATTATATTAGCGACGTCAGTATCAGTACTTCTGAGCACGTCAAAGTGTAGGTCGCCATTAATCAAGTTATGACTGGTTTTGTTTATTTAATGAAGAAATTAAAAAATGGGATAGAAATTTTTTAAAAACAGAAATTAAAAAAAAAAATATTGTTTGTTAAATAACAATTTATTTTATATTGAACAAGATTTGTATAAGTCAGTAAAATAACTTTGTATTTTTTTTTTAATGTTAAGTGTAAAATTAGAAATAACAATAAATATAGTTATATTTCTTTGTCTCCTTTCCTGTGATGTGTGTTAATGTGTTATACTATGTTTGTCAACTCTCTTTTGCATTATAAGTTACACAACCGGAAAAAAATGCAGGTTCTCATGAAGGCGAGTTGACACACTTCCATAATTTGAATTACCGGAAAACAAAACAAAAGAAAAAACAACAACAAACAAAATTAAACAAAATGATTTAAAATGCTTTTAAAATAAGAAAAAGAAAGTGGTTTGGTAAATATATAAGCTAAGGTTAGGGTTAGGGATGGATTTTGTTACTTTTGAACATCTTTTCTTTGACTTTTGGTAAAGTCGTATTTTGTTTTTTACATTTTTACTTCAACTTTGAAATTGACTTTCTCTAAAATCTGGACTAACGACTTGGACTATACAGCCCTGGTTTGCTATAGGCTCCTCGGCTGTTTGACCAATTGGCACAAAAGTTAAGTGTATAAATTGGAAACGCCCTCTAAGAGATCATTTTATTTTATGCCTTATAATCATGAATGTGTTGATTTAAAAAATCCAAAATGTTAGATTCAACTATGCAAATACCGTACATAACAATTGGCCATTTCCGTTCATTTACTATTCACTATGTTGAACGTGAGGGTCTTATCAGGTTTTCCCAATTCTGCTGTTTTTTCAATGTGGTGAGACCTTTTTTAAAAGTTATGCACCGCAATTTGGCTTGGAGAGTTTGAATGGTGTACTTAAAAAAAAATACTAGCTTATGATGTAATGTCTATCAAATCATTTCTTTTTCATTATAGGCTAGATGTTTGCATTATCCTTTTAAGTAAAAGTAACAAAATTTTCTAATTATTTAATGGATTCATATCGCTATTGAGAACATCTTTTAATATGCGACTTTATACACTCTATAACTTAAATGATACGAATTATAAAGGACAAGTTATAAATGATTACTTTTAAATACCAGAAGCTCAACAGCAACAATTTTTATGCACGTGTCGGGGTCAGGGCGAACGACACAATATAAAATAACATAAACTAAATACCGAAACAAACATTCTCAATACTGTTTTATTGATACAATAAGCACTAACAAAAATTAAAAACCTAATACCGAATTGAAATATAATTATTTTCTAAGTTTTTTTATTATTTACCTTTTTATTGTTTGGTATTTGTGTTTGTTTTTTTTAGATATTATATTATTATTTATTTAATATTATTAATAACAAGTTAACACAACTGTTCGCTACTTTTTAATACCAGAAGCTTGACAGCAACAATTCTTATGCATATGCCAGGGTAAGGGCGACCAGAAACAATTAAAAAGAACAAAAACCAAATACCGAAAAGAAACGTTCTCACTCAGTTTTTATTGTAAGATTTTCTTTTGTCTTTGTCTCTTAACAAATCACATTGTAGTCATTTGTTTCTCCGTCATTTTGACGTGCATAACCACTAGTATAATAATAATTTATTGTTCATATCATGTTTATTTTCAGAGAAAAGCTAAAGGTGATTGGTGTTACTGCAAGTAATACATGGGGTCTGTTTGTATTAGTACTGATGTTAGGTTATGGTTTAGTTGATGTACCAAGATCTCTATGGAATAAGTCAAAGAAAGGTTATACTCTGTCAAATACTTATTTTAAAATTGCCAAACTAAGCACAGAAAAGACAGAAGCTGAGGAGGCATTAGAAGATGTACTTGAGGTATTGTTTTTATTTTTTTAAAATCTTTTTTTTATTCCATTTTAACACTCAAACTGTCAAGTGTATTTTCCTGTACTGTCAAGCTGTTTTCACTAAATTGTATATACCTTACTTAAAAAAAAAAGAATTATAAAGTTATAAAGTGAACTAATATTGCCCTATAAGTATATATTTTCTAGAAATATATTGAATAAAGCACCAAAAAAGATAAAAACTAAACTCATGTGACCTAATTTAATATGACATTGGCCTTGACCTTTTAAAGTGTGAGTACAATTTGACCACTATGTTTTTGCTTTAAACCCACACCAAGCCTACAGTTTTATCCCATTTAAACCCACACCAAGCCTACAGTTTTATCCCATTTAAACCCACACCAAGCCTACAGTTTTATCCCATTTAAACCCACACCAAGCCTACAGTTTTATCCCAATCAGAAAAATGTAAATGAGAAAGTTGTTAGAAATTTAAAGCTTTTCAGGAAATATATAAACCTAGCTGTAATACTTTAAAAAAATATATAATTTTTAAGATTTTTTTTTTATTTCCACCACAAAAAACATGTTTTACGCACACATAACAAAAATACACTTTAAGTATATTTTTTCTTTTAATGATGAAAAATTTACAACACAAAAAGCAGAATTAATATATAGAATTGTCATTTTTACTATTTCTCTTTTTGCTGCCTATTGTTTTAACTATTTGGGGCTATTTCTTGACAATCTTAAGGCCTAGGTTCATTAATGACATCAGGTCAACAGGTTCTGGGCTAATAAGCTTATTATCATTATGATTATCGAATGCACTTTCACTACTACTGGCCCCACTTTCATCATTACATTGTGGAATGTCAATAAAATCATCTTAAGCCTAAATTTCCTCAAGTGAAAACCATTTAAATATCGAAGATTAAGGATAACTATCACTACCATCATACAGAATGGCAGAAAAAACATATCCCCCAAAACATAGCTGTCGGAGAAGTGATAGCAATGGCTAATTATAAAAGTTTACATGAAATCAACACAGCTAGCACGAAGTATATCCATTCATCTGTAGTTATTTCCCCTTTTGAAACGTTAAAAAAATTAGCATTTACAGTGCCGATTTTAATGACGGCCGATTTGGTCGGCCGTAACACTGTGGAAGCGGCTTTATATCTTATAAGTTTACAGACGTTCCTTCTAGATCGAAGATTATTACGTCCACTAGGCCCAAAACTCCCGCAGGGCGACAGGGAACCGTCGGTGGCAGGGCTAGAACCGTGACCTGTCCTTTGGTATTTGGTTGACAGTCCGATGATCGGCCGTAACGACAGCTGGAGGGTTAAAATAAAACTTTACTTTAAGTATTAATTTCTTTGTCTATTTGTTTGACTATAGTCTTCTTGTTTGTTAGTTTTATTAATATTTTTTCCATTGCAGGAGACTCGACGTACTGCTGAAAAGATAAGATATAACCACCCATTAAGAAAATATATGGATACAGTTTTAACAAAGGTATTGCTATTATAAATGTTATTTAGAAAAAAACTGTTCATTGCTGATTCTAAATAAAAGCATAGTTTCACACATGTTTCAACTATCATTTTGTTAGCTTTTTTCTTGCTAATTTTTCAAAACATTTTATAGTGTCCAGAGAGCACGCGTCAGGCAGTCAGAGGAAAGAATGATGATTTTGAAGACTTTAATCAGCCCCAAGATCTATTGAGTGAAAGTACTTTAGTCAAACTACATAAGAAAGTCATCAGGTAAGTACTACTAGCATATTTTTTTTCAAATGGGATATCTTTCGATAGCTGCTATTCGTATTCTAGCCAGTAAAAGAGTCCATTCCTATAGCTGCCAACCCTCCTGTTTATTCCCAGATGCTCCAGTCTTTTATATCCTCACCAGGAAAAAACTTTATTACATAGCTGCCAATCCTCCTGTTTATTCCTAGATTCTCCAGTTATGTATATTCTTAACAGGAAATAACTTTATTACATAGCTGCCAACCCTCCTGTTTATTCCTAGATTCTCCAGTTTTGTATATCCTCACCAGGAAATAACTTTATTACATAGCTGCCAACCCTCCTGTTTATTCCTAGATTCTCCAGTTTTTTATATTTATATCCTCACCAGGAAATAACTTTATTACATGTTACATAGCTGCCAACCCTCCTGTTTATTCTTAGATTCTCCAGTTTTTTATATTCTCACCAGGAAATAACTTTATTACATAGCTGCCAACCCTCCAGTTTATTCCTAGATTCTCCAGTTTTTTATATTCTCACCAGGAAATAACTTTATTACATAGCTGCCAACCCTCCTGTTTATTATTAGATTCTCCAGTTTTTTATATCCTCACCAGGAAATAACTTTATTACATAGCTGCCAACCCTCCTGTTTATTATTAGATTCTCCAGTTTTTTATATTCTCACCAGGAAATAACTTTTTTACATAGCTGCCAACCCTCCTGTTTATTATTAGATTCTCCAGTTTTATATATCCTCACCAGGAAAAAACTTTATTACATAGCTGCCAACCCTCCTGTTTATTCCTAGATTCTCCAGTTTTTTATATTCTCACCAGGAAATAACTTTATTACATAGCTGCCAACCCTCCTGTTTATTCTTAGATTCTCCAGTTTTTTTTTATATTCTCACCAGGAAATAACTTTATTACATAGCTGCCAACCCTCCTGTTTATTATTAGATTCTCCAGTTTTTTATATTCTCACCAGGAAATAACTTTATTTCATAGCTGCCAACCCTCCTGTTTAATATTATTATTAGATTCTCCAGTTTTTTATATCCTCACCAGGAAATAACTTTATTACATAGCTGCCAACCCTCCTGTTTATTCCTAGATTCTCCAGTTTTTTATATTCTCACCAGGAAATAACTTTATTACATAGCTGACAACCCTCCTGTTTATTCCTAGATTCTCCAGTTTTTTTTATATCCTCACCAGGTAAAAACTTTATTACATAGCTGCCAACCCTCCTGTTTATTCCTAGATTCTCCAGTTTTTTATATTCTCAACAGGAAATAACTTTATTACATAGCTACCAATCCTCCTGTTTATTCCTAGATTCTCCAGTTTTTTATATCCTCACCAGGATATAACTTTATTACATAGCTGCCAACCCTCCCATTTAGTCCTAGATTCTCCAGTTTTTTATATCCTCACCAGGAAATAACTTTATTACATAGCTGCCAACCCTCCTGTTTATTCTTAGATTCTCCAGTTTTTTATATCCTCACCAGGAAATAACTTTATTACATAGCTGCCAACCCTCCTGTTTATTCCCAGATTCTCCAGTTTTCTATATCCTCACCAGGAAATAACTTTATTACATAGCTGCCAACTCTCCTGTTTATTCCTAGATTCTCCAGTTTTTTATATTCTCACCAGGAAAAAACTTTATTACATAGCTGCCAACCCTCCTGTTTATTCCTAGATTCTCCAGTTTTTTATATTCTCAACAGGAAATAACTTTATTACATAGCTACCAATCCTCCTGTTTATTCCTAGATTCTCCAGTTTTTTATATCCTCACCAGGATATAACTTTATTACATAGCTGCCAACCCTCCTGTTTATTCCTAGATTCTCCAGTTTTTTATATCCTCACCAGGAAATTTCTTTGTTACATACCTGCCAACCCTCCTGTTTATTCCCAGATTCTTCAGATTTTTATATCCTCACCAGGAAAAAACTTTATTACATAGCTGACAACCCTCCTGTTTATTCCTAGATTCTCCAGTTTTTTATATCCTCACCAGGAAATAACTTTATTACATAGCTGCCAACCCTCCCGTTTATTCCTAGATTCTCCAGTTTTTTATATAGACCTTTTTAGTTTGACCCCAGAAAAGGGGCGTGGCCTTGAGACTCACTGACATATATTTCTTTTGGGGGCACAAAGATTTTTGTTCCTTCTTTCCATATAGTATTTTACTAAAGGTGTTGGGGGTTTTTAATGTTATTATAGTTGTTTTTGAACTTTAAACCATAAAAACACATGGAGATCTTAAACTAAGAACCTAGGAAGGGAATTGTTAAAAAACAACGTTTAGAGCTTCTTTATGTTTTAAAGAAAAATTTTTTTAGACCTGGACTCTATGCTTTGGACCTTAATATTATGGTCGATTCTATCGTGATCACTGTGTCATTACTTTTTGTTGAGTTTCTTCAATGTAAAAAAAAAATTACGTTTAGAACTAGTTTTGTATCGAAAAAAAAAATAATTAGGCCTATAAATTTTAAGGCTTTTATTACTGTAGGCTATTCAAGCTATTGCTTAACTTAGCCCTAGACCTAGATCGCTCGTTTTGATTAATAAAAAGGCAAATATAATTCTAGATATATTTCATGTTGAATGTTTGATAGAGACAGCTTAGAGGCAAGAGCCGATGCATCTTCACGAATATAAAAACCATAGTCATAGCCATAGCAAATATTATGTTAAACTTTAAAAAAATATATATTGTTCGTAGGAAGAGTGAAGAGGCTAATATATATATATAGGCCTATGTCGTATAGTCGGGCCTATGACCGTATGTCGGCGTAGGCCCTACTATGTTTTCCATATTGAATATGATAGTCCTAGCTATGACACCTTCAGGAGCCGGCTGAAGACTCACCTATTTCGTCAGCAGAATTAGCGTATTATATATATACTACATATTTCGTTGTCTGTCTGTATTCTGTAACTGTCGTCTTCGCATAGAACTGTCACCAACGGGATATGCGCTATATATAAGCACCGTTATTATTATTATTATTATTATATAGGCCTATTCATATTGTGACTTATTATTGTCATTTCATTAGTCCTATGCATGAAATATTATTCAATAACAGGCCTATAACTAAAAATTCATGAAGAAAACACGCACCAGTTTGCAAATATCAAATATATAGCATAGCATAGCCTACCTTCATATTCGCTTAATTATTTCATGCAATCGCAATCGGTTAATCAACACTTTTCTATAGTAAATAGTAAATATTTTCAATTGTTTAATAGTTTAAACTGTTTGAGCTCATAACCTTTAGGCTACTATAATAGGCAAATGTACTAATAGCGGCTAATAGCAATAGGCCTATATAGGCAGGCTAATAATTAGGCCTATTATAGTAAACTATATATGATAGGCCGATTCGATATGCTATATTATATTAAATAATAGCTATTATAGGCCTATCTTATAAGCCATAAGCCTATATTTATAATTTATATAGGCCTTTAGGCTACTTTAGCTTAGCCTATTAGGGCCTATAATACTATATAGCCTATAGGTCTATAGCTAGGTCTAGGCCTACTAATATGTTATAATCCCGCTTAACTACTTCTACATACAATATTTTAACGATAAAACCCCAGAACAAGTCAAACAATAGCATAGGCCTATGGGACATAGACCTAGTTCTTTTCAGAATCAAACTGTGATGAGCTTACTTTGGCTTTTCAAGGTTCTTTTGTGACATCGAAATTGAACGATAAAAAAAACAAAATTTATTAAAAGTTACGATTTCTATTGCTACAAATAATAACTTAATACAACATAGCCTACGCGTTGATACTTCAACACAAACAAAGCTTTATAAATATATAACTATGTTAAATTTTATTTGTATGCTTAAAGACGATTTACTGATCGCTCGACGCCAATCTGTATTAACATGGTCATGGTGAAATTATGGTAACCATAGACGCATATTAGGCCTAGAATGTATAATAAATGTTTTTTGGGTTAAAAACTGGTTCAAAAGGTAAAAGAAAAGTACAGTTCGCTCCCTAGCTTCTGGGTATAAAGTTTTTATGAATTAGTTTTTTTGTAAAATGAAAAGCTAATATAATTACGCCTAAAAACCACTAGGCCCCCAGTACAATAACAAATGCGAAGAAGGTTTTATTGACAACTTCTACCCCTAGCGACTGCGCATGCGTAGACATTGACCTCTTTTTTGGAATAATTAATAAAATGAAAAGGTCTACTCTCACTAGGAAATAACTTTATTACATAGCTGCCAACCCTCCCATTTATTCCTAGATTCTCCAGTTTTTTATATCCTCACCAGGAAATAACTTTATTACATAGCTGCCAACCCTCCTGTTTATTCCCAGATTCTCCAGTTTTTTATATCCTCACCAGGAAATAACTTTATTACATAGCTGCCAACCCTCCTGTTTATTCCTAGATTCTCCAGTTTTTTATATTCTCAACAGGAAATAACTTTATTACATAGCTACCAATCCTCCTGATTATTCCTAGATTCTCCAGTTTTTTATATCCTCACCAGGATATAACTTTATTACATAGCTGCCAACCCTCCTGTTTATTCCTAGATTCTCCAGTTTTTTATATCCTCACCAGGAAATATCTTTATTACATACCTGCCAACCCTCCTGTTTATTCCCAGATTCTCCAGTTTTCTATATCCTCACCAGGAAATAACTTTATTACATAGCTGCCAACTCTCCTGTTTATTCCTAGATTCTCCAGTTTTTTATATTCTCACCAGGAAAAAACTTTATTACATAGCTGCCAACCCTCCTGTTTATTCCTAGATTCTCCAGTTTTTTATATTCTCAACAGGAAATAACTTTATTACATAGCTACCAATCCTCCTGTTTATTCCTAGATTCTCCAGTTTTTTATATCCTCACCAGGAAATAACTTTATTACATAGCTGCCAACCCTCCCGTTTATTCCTAGATTCTCCAGTTTTTTATATTCTCACTAGGAAATAACTTTATTACATAGCTGCCAACCCTCCCATTTATTCCTAGATTCTCCAGTTTTTTATATCCTCACCAGGAAATAACTTTATTACTTAGCTGCCAACCCTCCCATTTATTCCCAGATTCTCCAGTTTTTTATATCCTCACCAGGAAATCCTGGAACTTATATAAAAATCCCAGAAAATTGAGTTTCTAAATAATCACATTTCTAAATAGGCCCATGGGTGACACTTTTCTGGATTATCCCGGAAATCTGGATTCACGAGGCTAAATATTTTTCCGCTCCGGATTCGCGAGATTTAATTTATTTTGGTTCGGGATTTGTGGATTAACCAAAAAATATTTACAGTTCTGAAATCGCGGTACGAAACCCAGTTCGGTAAGAATTGGATCCGCTATAAATAGACTTAATAAGTTTACTTTGACCTAGTAGGCCTACTGTAAACCATACCTAGATAGGCCTACAGTATTAGCCTATAAGCTTAGTTTATTGAAATGTGTCACGCTATGTGGACGTATATTTTCGTTTTCTTTTTTAAATTCACAAAAATGGACGGAAAATAATATAGGCTAACTTAATTTTCCAGCCGCCTAGATTTTTATCGTCATATCGGTAATTGGTAAATCCCGACTCGGCGACCGTTTCACAACTCCTTGTAGGCTATTAGGCTAGGCCTAACAATATAATATGAAAGGTTATTTGTCTTTTGAATGGAAAGATTAAAACTGTTTTTTTTCCTCCATTAAAAATGCTTTTTTTATCAACCGCACTAAAATGAAGGTGACGAAATATGAATAAATTAATCTATTGGAGCAATGTCACAGTTAGGCCTACTGTTTAATATATAAAGCCTACATTGCCGTCATATTTATTAGGCCTAATGAATGGAGTAAAACAGTCTGTGTAAGCTTAGTATGTAGAACTAGTAACTGCAGGACTGCATTAAATTGTAAGGCAGCTCGGCGACCTCTTATAAACTGTCCCGAATTACGGCCATCGTATTTGTAAAGAACATATTTTTTAGTTTGCTTGGAACGGTTTCAGACTAATTAAGTAAAAAAAGAAAAAGGCTAGATTTAGTTTCATACAAGTCTGCGAAATAAGCTTAGCCTATGCGAAATCTGGTGTTGGGGGCCGTCCATAAATTACGTCACACGATTTTTGCAGATTTTTTACCCCCCCCCCCCTCCCCCTTGTCACACATCGTCACAAAAAGTCAGACCCCCTCAAAAATGACATCACAAAATCTGCACCCCCCCCCCCCCTCCTAAAAGATATTTTTCTAAAATGCAGATTTACAGGTTCCAAATTACAATTTTTTTGTCATCGTTTTGTAATTAATGAATTTTGTATTGCATAAAAGAAAAATTGAAAGTGTAATTATAACAATATCATGTGGACAAAAATAAATGCTTTAGTAGAATCAGAACAAATAAAAAAAATTAAGTTTATATAAAAACAACAACACAAAATGTATGTTTATCATGTATTCTCCCATGGTGATGAAAAATGCTCCTTCATGGAATAAATTGGGAAAGTATTGGTCTTTCATCAGGTGAAATGGATATTCCATTCAAATCAAGCTCTTCTTCATCTATCAATAATCTTCTTTACAGAAGGAGCATCTGTAATGTATAAGGAGATCCATTCAGCACTCTCTCCATTTTCTTCATTTGCTATAGTAACAATTAATTCACGTTGTCTACGTGCAGCAACTCTTTGTGGCCTGATAGGTTTAGGAGGAATAATTGATTCCTGCTTGTGTGTTTATTTAATGGCTGCACAGCATGTCTAACGAAGCGAAGTACATATGACATTTTTTGCTAATCCCATCGCTAATCACAGATTGTATTGACGGGCAGTAAAAAATCGTATGGTATCAAACGGTAAGGATTTGATGACCGAGGAAGGATATCATCCACTTTCAGACTTTGAGCTGCAAACAGAGATGGAAACTTATGCGACGCTCCATCTGTTGTCTGTTCTGGATGTTCAGACCTTCGCCTGATTGAACAACTGGTAAAGGAGGTGGAAAAAATCTCTCTGTTACTACACTGAAATATGAGCTTCTTGGTTTAGAACAGCACTTTTTGTCGGTGCATTTTACAATTTGAGTTAAGTATTAACTTGTATTGACATGAACGTCAAACCATATTTGATCACTAGACAACTGTGTTCTCCATCAATTTCTGAGACTGTTGGGTCAATGAATTCTGCCACTGTTGGAAAATTATCGACTACCAACTGTGACCAAAGTTCAGCTAGAGTGTTGCCTGCAAACTGAAAATTCTTTTTTTCTAAATCAGCATCTATGGTAACACCTCTATCGTTCAAGTGACTACTATAATGGCCATGTGGTAGGCCTAATATCAACCCAGTAAGTTCCTTACTGAATGACGCCATTTTCCTTTCGACCCTCTTAAACGAACTTCTCCCTGTAGCATTGGTAGCGATGAATACAGCATAAAAATCGTACTGAAGAAAGTGGTGGACTGCAACCTTAATAACTTATCAGTATCTTGGGTTTTCATCTGAGCCACCATCAACTGTCGCCACTAAAATTGGTTTCAACATGCAATCAATACCACTCCGTGTAATGACATTAAATTTCTTGAGATAATTTCTTGAAATCGAGTCCATGACTGAATGCTGTTGATGAAGATTGTTTTCCAGATCTGATTGCAATGTAAGTCAGTCCTGAATAACCAATAGCTTCTCGGTTTCCTAAACCATTGGACTGAATTTGGATTCCAGCATACACCGCCGGAATTAGCTTGTATAGTGCAGCCAAAACCCAGTCATGGTCAGCCACGCTGACTCTGTATTCGATGTGCATCAGCTAGGACTTTGCTTGTTAGCAGTAGTCAACCCGATTGGCACTCCAGCTTTATCGTCTTGGCTCACAAAGCACACTTCGTTTGACCCTAGCATGGATGCCAACTCTTCCAATACTCTTATTGTTGCCGTACAAAACAAACCGTCTATATGTTTAGCATGTTTAGATCATTCTGTGCTCTAATGAGCTTTACTTGGACTGTTGAGACATGACGCTGGCCTTTAAGAGATGGCCACTTTGGTAAAAAGCCAAAGGTAGAGTCCACTTCTACTGATTGTAAATTCTTCCATCTTTAAGTGTTCAGTGAGTTCATCTAATGTTTTTATGCTTCTGTACACATCACTTTGCTTTATTTCGTGTGAATCTGATCCATGCATAGCATTAGCAATATCCACAATAGTTTCCAGTAATGATGTGTGATCTTCCTCAAGTCTTGGCCTACCAGGCTTGGCTCTGACGTTCAGAGATGCGAATGGTTCTGGATTACTTTCAATCAGAGCATTAAATTTATTTTTAGCATTCAGACGCGTTCGCGATGTCATCATCATTTGAAAATAGCCAAGAAACGATGCGATCATAATTTTAATTTACAATGCTTATTAATAGTAACTAGTTGACCCGTGGACACATTGTGTCCATACAAAACATATAGAAATTAAAAGAATAATAGCGAGATCAACAATAGAGAACAAAATAGTACAGTATAAACCAACTATGCAAATAAAGTAAAACAACAGAGTGCGCAGTAATACACACACAAAAAGTCGGGAAAACCCAAAGTTGGCTGTTCAACACTCTCAGTGAAAGCAAAATGAAAGGGAAGCTACTCTCTTTTACGTTGAGGAGCTTTTTTTTTTATTTATTTTATTACAGTTTTTATGTGTGCATAAATGTCATACTTCTATTTATATAAAATCAACAAAGTCAGCAGCATAAATGATAAACTAAAATTTTATATTCCTGAAAGTTGCGAGTAAATGTCCATTTTTGGTTGTCCCGATCGATCTAACGGCATAGGAGTCTATAGCGCACAAACATATATATGTATAAGCTTATTCATTAGACCCCCCTCCCCCCTCGTCACACATCGTCACAAATGCGTGACCCCCCTCTAATCGTGTGATGTAATTTATGGACGGCCCCTTGGTGGAAATCTCCTTTTATCTGACAAAAGTTTTTAAAACATTTTTATGCCGGCGCATATTTTTTTCTAACAATATCGGACGTAATAAAAAAGAAAACAAGAAAATAAAAAAATAATGATTTAAAATTAATTTCCAAATGAAGTTTTAAATTCTTGTGTCGCGCATTCGCGAATTTCCTAATTTTCATAACAAAATAAAAATACGTCATATCACTGAACTATAAAAAAAATGTGTATTAATCCTTACGTTTTTTTTTTCACGCTATTCAGTTATTAGGCATTTTAAGTTACAGACTAGATTCAATAGTTTACTAGTTAACATGTTATCCTAAATTAACTAAAGTATCATATGCCTAAGAGTTAAAGTCACTAGGATTAGGTCATAATATTTAAATTACATTTATTGGTAACTGATCTAGATAATACAGAGCAAAGTAAATGGGTAATAAAGAAACACATAATTATATTTTTAAAGTAGGCTAGCCTAACTGTTTTTCCAATTCCCCAAACTATACGCTTTAATAAAATATATATATAGGTTTATAGGCCTATATCTAATGTAAAAATATATCATAAAATAAAATAAAATAAAAGCAGAATCCTCTTCATCATATTGTATATATTGAAATAGTATTCAGTGACTTTTGCATATATTTGTCAGCCTAGTAGAATCCTCTTCATCATTATATATATTAAAATATTGTTCAGTGGCTTTTGAATATGTATGGCGTATGCTGGGATTAATTGAGTTGTCAAAATAATCTTTATTTATTCATTTTTTTTTAAATTAAAGTTTTCAAATGTAGGCTATGTTAATATATGTAAATTTATGTTTAACTGAACTGGTACAGACCAATATCTTTAAAAAAAATCTGATTAAAGATGTATTTTCTGTGGTCTGAAAAATAATTTAATTTGACCTTTAAAATACACCAGATAACACCATTTTAAATCCACCTCCAAAAAGAAATTCCCTGGGGAGTTAGCGGTTTAGGCGCTTTGCGTCGTCGATTTGGCACTTCTCGAAAAAAAATCCAGTTTTTCCCATCAGGAAAGTTGGCAGCTATGCATTCCCCTTTCAATGGCATCCTTCCGTCTCGCAAGACGATGGTGCATCATGTGGTTGGAGGTTGCACTTCCTCGTGTGGCTGAGCAGGCCTATCCTTGAGTGACAGTCTTTTTTACAGCCTTTGCACATGTGTTCCGTGAATTCTATTTTCTTTGCCTTTCTTCTAGCCCTTTTATCTATGGTCTGCTCCATTCTATTTTCCTCTGCTATTTTAATCCCTTCCCTGACAGCAGTGCGCCAGGTGGACTGATCGTCTGCCTTCTCCTCCCATTCACTTGTGCTTATTCTGGCTGCTCTCATGTCCCTCATGCAGACATCTTTGTAGTGGAGGCGTGGGCGACCTGTTTTCCTCTTTCCAGATGCCAATTCTCCATATAGGAGGTCCTTAGGGATTCTGCCTGGACTCATTCTTCTTACATGTCCTAGCCATCTTAGGCGTCTTTCACTGAGGACTGCGAACATGCTTTGGGCGCTGGCACGCGTCAGTACCTCACTATTAGGGCCTTTGTCCTGCCATTTAATGTCAAGGATGCGCGCAGACACCTCAGGTGGAAGCTATTTAGCTTGCGCTCATGGGACGCATATGTTGTCCATGATTCACTTCCATAAGCAGCATGCTGATGACACAGGCCTGGACATAGTTTGGTCCTTTCTGTCAGCTTGGTGTTTTCCCAAACCCGTTTACTAAGTTTAGCCATTGTGGCAGCTGCCTTGCCGATTCTGCTATTTAATTCATCCTCTATGGACAATGAGCTGGAAATCTTGGACCCCAAGTAGGTGAAGCAGTCCACAACTTCCAAGTTTTTGTTTTCTATAGTAATGGTAGGAACGGAGCATGTGTCTTGGGCCATGATATTTGTCTTCTTTATACTCACTTGTAGGCCAAACTCTTTGCAGGCATTGGTGAAGCTTGACACAAGCTGTTGTAGGCCTGTCTCTGTGTGTGATATCAGGGCCGCATCGTCAGCAAAAAGTAGCTCGTGAATTAGGACCTCTTTCGTTTTGGTTTTGGCTCGGAGACGGGCAGTGTTGAAAAGTCCTCCATCAGCTCTGGTGTGTAACCAGATTCCATCACTACTATCTTGAAGGCGTATCGGAGCAGTATGGAGAAGAATATTGCGAACAGTTCTGGTGCAAGTATACAGCCTTGCTTAACTCTGCTGCTGACTGGGAAGGCTTCAGAGGTGGCTCCGTTGAAGTGCACTGTGCCCTGCATGTTATCATGGAACTGTCTGATGATGGCGAGTAGGTGTGGGGGACAGCCAATTTTTTCCAGAATTTGGAATAGCCCACTGCGACTGACTAAATCAAAGGCTTTTGTCAGGTCTATGAAGGCAATGTAGAGTGGCATCTGCTGCTCTCTACATTTTTCCTGCATCTGCCGTATGGAGAACACCATGTCTATGGTAGACCGACCCGCCCGAAAACCACATTGTGACTCTGGATAAAGTATACTCTTTAGTATAGTGGTTAATCCTACGCTAGATCTGTAGGCTGTATACTTTAACTATTTCAGTTTGGCTGCCTTCAAATAACAATTAGATTATTGTATACTTTAACTATTTCAGTTTGGCTGCCTTCAAATAACAATTAAATTATTGTATACTTTAACTATTTCAGTTTGGCTGCCTTCAAATAACAATTAAATTATTGTATACTTTAACTATTTCAGTTTGGCTGCCTTCAAATAACAATTAAATTATTGTATACTTTAACTATTTCAGTTTGGCTGCCTTCAAATAACAAGTAGATTATATTTGTTTAAAAACAACAGCTGACTTTAATTGATTGATCACTATTAATGCTTGCCTTCTTATCTTAATGTGAACAGGAGAAGTCAAATTCAAAGGCGCACAAGTATTCTGTGGGCAAATTTAATTAACACTGCACTGGAATGGGAAGACATTGAAAGCAACATGCAAAGCTCTGAAAAAATATACAGGCACTCTGACTCCAGCAAGGGAATTTTTTACTTTCCATGGATGAGGAAAATTTATAGTCCAGCTATAGGTAATTTTATTAAAATTGTATGTTGCTTTATGTTTGGTAATACCTCTGAATGAGCACTGTATGTCGTGGGCTAAAATAAATTAAGAATTATTGTTCAGTATTAACAACAGGGATGTTTAACATCCCTTTGTTATATTTTTTTAGTGGATGAAAAACGAGGAAAAATTGTAGAAATGAGGTTACTATCTGTGTTGGCCACAGTGTGGGAACTGGTCAGGTCAAACCTGCTTCGGCTAAATTTGAAGCAATTTTATTCATTCCACCTTCATCCTATTAAAAACTGCTGTTTATGTATATATATATATATATCTTGTTTTGTTTTTTAAAGTTTGGCGCTATATCTTTTGATGTTATCAAATAACTATTTTTTAGATTTTTTCTAGCTTAGAGAATAAATGGTAACCCTGTGCTTGCATAAATATGTCAGTTTCAAGTACCTTGAGCCAGAACATTACATATATGTTTAAGTACTGTGTATACTCGCATATAGGTCACACTGGTGGATATGATGCACTGCTGGATAGGACGCACCCATAGTTTAAAATTTTGGGAGTTACACTGCCTATTAATATAAAAATTTATATTTTTTAAACATAAAAGTTACGAAATGTTCACCTCAATTTGAACATTTTCTGTAAAAAATAGTTTTAATCTTTCATAACAAAAACATAAACAAAGAAAGGCTGCATTTCATTTATTTTTATCCACGCGTAGGCAAAGTCATTAGGCCTACTGGAAAGTTTTTGGAAGGCATTTTAATTCTTCATCTAATTCCCTACTCGAGGTCCTATTCTTAGAGTGGGTGGACACAATAAGAAGTCTTTTGAAGTGCACTCTCTACTCTCCTGTGCCTAAATTATGGAACACGAAAAAAGGAGTCAGACTAACTGACATTAAAAGACCTTCATTTACAAATAAAATTTTGTACACTACCCCATGTCCAAATCTTTATGACTGAAACTTGAAACCAACATGCAATGAGCATGCTAAAATGTTTGCCTAAACATCATGGATAGTCGCACTATACTGTATTTGACTATACTAGTGCCATTAATTGTGTACTTTTTTTCATCTCTTACATATATCTAAGGAAAAATGAAATACATTAATTGTGTACTTTTTTTCATCTCTTACATATAACTAAGGAAAAATGAAATACATTAATTGTGTACTTTTTTTCATCTCTTACATATAACTAATGAAAAATGAAATCTTAATCTTATAAGTTTACAGACATTCCTTCTAGATAGAAGATTATTACGTCCACTAGGCCCAAAACTCCTGCAGGGCGACAGGGATCCGTCGGTGGCAGGGCTAGAACCCGCGACCTGTCAGTTGGTAAAATAAATTAATTGACATTGTTTCTATACAGTAAAATAAAGTTTGAGTTCAGGGTTTGTCCTCAATGTCCTGAAATTTGTAGATCAGCTGATCATAGTTGTGAAAATATTGTTTTTTAGAGTCATGGCTTTTCTCTTAATACTAATGTAAAATGTAGGCCTATGCAATATCCTAGTAATTCTACATCATTATGTCTTCTCTTAATACTAATGTAAAATGTAGGCCTATGCAATATCCTAGTAATTCTACATCATTATGTCTTCTCTGAATACTAATGTAAAATGTAGGCCTATGCAATATCCTAGTAATTCTACATCATTATGTTTTCTCTGAATACTAATGTAAAATGTAGGCCTATGCAATATCCTAGTAATTATACATCATTAGGGCTTCTCTGAATTCTAATGTAAAATGTAGGCCTATGCAATATCCTAGTAATTCTACATCATTATGTTTTCTCTGAATACTAATATAAAATGTAGGCCTATGCAAATATCCTAGTAATTCTACATCATTATGTCTTCTCTGAATGCCAATGTAAAATGTAGGCCTATGCAATATCCTAGTGATTCTACATCATTACTACCACCGATACAGGTGAAAGTTGCATGTTAACAATAGACAGTGATGTTTTTTTACTCCCGTTATATTAACTCGTACTGTCTGTCTGTCTGCTTGGTTGGTTGCCTGCTTGTTTGCTTGGAAAACTTTGCATCGATTTTTCTACCACTTTTCATCGTCCAATCGAGCTGAAACTTGGGCAGCAGACTTGTCCTGACTAACAATACATTCTATTAAATTTTCAGCATCGTAGTCGTAGCCTTTGGAATAGTCACGAATACCTGCGACCAATTTGCGAATCGAAGAAAATATTTTACGTAAAACATGGCTGCCTCTACCGGAAGAGTCGGAAGTAAATAAACTTTTCTGATATGTTAGTTTTTACAAAATAAATAGAATGAAAACGATACAATGTAGCCGAAACAAAGCGAGTTATCTTTGTATGGTTTTGCTGGCGAAAGCTAGTAAAAAAAAAGGATGCGCAAAATTTTAGTGTGGAAATTTATAAGGTATGATATCACTTATATTTATTTTAATCTATCAAAAAAAAGGATACAAATTATGTTCACGGAAATCAGAATGCGGAATTGTTATAATTAGATATGTATTTGCTGACATTACCGATTTGAAATTTTAGTGTAGAAATTCATAAGGTATGATATCAAATAAAGGGAGTATAAAAAAACTTTGTTTTTATGGGTTAGTTTTTTTTAACTTTTTATAAACTGTGCTGAGTGTACAAGTCCAAATTTTAATTTCATTTGAAATTTCTAGTAAAAAAAAGTGTGACTATACACGAGTATATATGGTATGCTGTGGGGTCACTGTGACCTATACATGAGTGTATATTGTATGTTATGAGGTCACTGTGACCTATACATAAGTGTATTCGGTATGCTATGGGGTCAATGTGGCCTAAGCAGCATTCTTGGTCGGCATATAATTTAAATATAAAGGTATACGGATGAATTCCTGACAAATGCTAGGATTTGTTACCGGGTATGGGGAATGTCCCTGAATCAACCCTGGTCACCTGACTATCGTTTGGTTAAAGTGGGCGGCTGGGCATTTTGCTGGCCACACAATCCCCTTTTGTTCTTTGGCCACCAAAACCTGGAATGCTGCTTCACCGGCCATATAGATCAAATTGGTATGAAAGGGATACTTTATTATATTCTACTATATTGTCAATAACTAATCTGTGTGATATATCTGCGTATGAAGTATGTTACTTTCTGGTCCCATCCTATTACCCTTATTATCCTTGAAACTTTTTAAAGCTACCCATTTGTCAATGACAAAAGGTCTGTGAGGCTGTAGTTATAAAAGATGAGCTTTTAAGGTTTAAATGAATAAATATTTTTCTATACAAATATCATTAAGAATAAGAGACTGTGGACAGGGTTGGCAGACACAAATAAGCACATTTGGTGATTGGTAAATTGTAGAAAGTGTAGCAAAGCTGCAGGTAAATTGTAGAAGATGTGGCAAATCTGCAGGTAAATTGTAGAAGATGTGGCAAATCTGCAGGTAAATTGTAGAAGATGTGGCAAATCTGCAGGTAAATTGTAGAAGATGTGGCTAATCTGCAGGTAAATTGTAGAAGATGTGGCAAATCTGCAGGTAAATTGTAGAAGATGTGGCAAATCTGCAGGTAAATTGTAGAAGATGTGGCAAATCTGCAGGTAAATTGTAGAAGTTGTGGTAAATCTGCAGGTAAATACCGGTAGTAGAAAATGTGGAAAATTTGCTGGTAAATTGTAGAAAGTTTGGTAAATCTGCAGGTAAATTGTAGAAAGTTTGGTAAATCTGCAGGTAAATTGTAGAAAGTTTGGTAAATCTGCAGGTAAATTGACCTACATTTCAGAGTGGTACTGGAAGTGCTGGCTGAGACCCTATGTGTACATGGTTGGTGCAGGCATACTGACTGTTGTCTCTTTCATGGTTGTCTGGTCGGAGTGTTTGTTTTTCATCAAGGAGCCTGTGCTCTCGCTCTTTGCAGTCTTTATAAACCTGGCAAGGGAAAACTATGACTATGTTTATATTGAGGTAAAGGATGTTAACTTACTTTTATTGTTAACAATTTCCCATATTGTTATAACTATGTTTATATTGAGGTAAGGATGTTAACTTACTTTTATTGTTAACAATTTCCCATATTGTTATAACTATGTTTATATTGAGGTAAGGATGTTAACTTACTTTTATTGTTAACAATTTCCCATATTGTTATAACTATGTTTATATTGAGGTAAGGATGTTAACTTACTTTTATTGTTAACAATTTCCCATATTGTTATAACTATGTTTATATTGAGGTAAGGATGTTAACTTACTTTTATTGTTAACAATATCCCATATTGTTATAACTATGTTTATATAGGGTGTTTATATTGAGTACATTATCTTGAAGTGAATCAATAAAAGTTAATTGTTTTTCCCTTATGAATAAAAACATTACTTGTTAGGGCATCAGTGGCCCAATGTTGATTTAAAATTGTATAACTAACTCAAGTAAAAATATTACAAATATTACTTGAACAATAATAAACACAAAGTTTAGTATCTCAGTGAAAATCCAACATAGGTTTCAATTGGACAACTGTAGATTCACACACAACAAAAACAAGCATAAGGAACTTAAGAATAAATAAACAAATGATTAGAGAAACCAAAATATCCTCTCTACATTTTTATCCACCTGTTTGTACACTTTTGAATAACACAAACCATAGACTATTTTAACATATTATTTCATTTACAAACACAAATATCCACCGTCTCTTCCCCCCCCCCCCCCCCCCCCAACTACTAAGGTTTCATGCACAGATAAAAGACAAGGGATATTACTTATCTCTTAATTCATCTAGTGTGGCCTATTCATCCATAATATAATCACAGATTTAATTCATCTAGTGTGGCCTATTCATCCATAATATAATCACAGATTTAATTTATCTAGTGTGGCCTATTCATCCATAATATAATCACAGATTTAATACATCTAGTGTGGCCTATTCATCCATAATATAATCACAGATTTAATACATCTAGTGTGGCCTATTCATCCATAATATAATCACAGATTTAATTTATCTAGTGTGGCCTATTCATCCATAATATAATCACAGATTTAATTTATCTAGTGTGGCCTATTCATCCATAATATAATCACAGATTTAATACATCTAGTGTGGCCTATTCATCCATAATATAATCACAGATTTAATTCATCTAGTGTGGCCTATTCATCCATAATATAATCACAGATTTAATTTATCTAGTGTGGCCTATTCATCCATAATATAATCACAGATTTAATACATCTAGTGTGGCCTATTCATCCATAATATAATCACAGATTTAATTCATCTAGTGTGGCCTATTCATCCATAATATAATCACAGATGTTATTCATCTAGTGTGGCCTATTCATCCATAATATAATCACAAATTTTGCCTTTCTTTCCAGCTGGCTTCAGTGCTAACTATAGCTTACCTTTGCTTCTGTGCATACTTCAGTGTTTTTAAGATTCGAGTTCTCAACTTGTACTACATAGCCCCTCATCACCAGACTAATGAGCACAGTCTCATTTTTATTGGCATGTAAGCTGTTCAAATATTGAATGACACTGAGCTATATATACATGGAGTGCTCAAGCAATTAAAAAAGAGAAGAAAAAATGGGAGAAAATGCAAACTTTTTAATATAGATAGGTGCACTGTATTGTACTGAGCTATATATACTAATACATAAAAGTACTTAAAATTAAAAAACCTTTTTGTAATTGCGTCATTGAAATTTGATAAAAATTTACTCTTTTATACTGAACATACATTATATACATATGTGACGCGACCCCACGAACCGGTACGGATGTCAGTAAAACTGATTTTTCAATAAATAAAAAAAATGTAAAGAAATGGGTCCTAGATCGTTTTTTATTTTAATGATTTGTAATGTTGAATGCCTAACCTTATAGCTGTGAAATTTTCAAGCTAAAATGATTTTTAGAAATTACTCAAAAATGTGTTTTTATGCAGATTTTGTATAAAATCTTGCAAAATGTCCTCTAAAAATTAAATTGTTTAAAAATGTAATAAATATTACCTAAAACATTTAAAACTTTAACGGCTTGTGTATTAATTCATTATGATTATGTTTATTAAATTTCATGACGATTGGTTAATATTTGTTTGTCCTGGAAATAATTAATTATCTGTTGCAATGCTAAATTTAAAAAAATCGGTACTGTTTTCTTTTTCATTTTTCTCCAAAAGGATTTCCCTTACCTTTACTTATGTAATTTTGAATAACTTTTGAAATAATTAATGGATTTGAAAGATTTTTTCACCAACATGTAGATAAATGAATTAGCTTTAATTCAATACAATAAACTAAATATCCTATTTTGCCTAATTCAGTACCATTCCGTGGGGTTGCATCACATATAAGCTTATACTCTCTTTTACGAGTAAATTTTGTTAATTTTAATGAGTGCCGGATTCATTAATTTAATGCGATGTCTAAAGATGAAATGGTTGATGATTTTTCTGGATAATGCTTTGAATACCACATACATATGTTAACTGAGTAAGTCATTTTAATGAATATTTATTATTTAGACATCTATATATAGCTCAGTGAAATACAGTGCACTTATCTATATTTAAAAGTCTGCATTTTCTCCTACAATTCACTTCCTTTGAGCACTCCATATATTACAGCTCAGTGTTGAATGACTATATTTAGGTTATGGTTGTTTGTGCTAGCTGTTCAACTATTGAATGACTATATATAGGTTATGGTTGTTTGTGAAAGCTGTTCAACTATTGAATGACTATATATAGGTTATGGTTGTTTGTGAAAGCTGTTCAACTATTGAATGACTATATATAGGTTATGGTTGTTTGTGAAAGCTGTTCAACTATTGAATGACTATATATAGGTTATGGTTGTTTGTGAAAGCTGTTCAACTATTGAATGACTATATATAGGTTATGGTTGTTTGTGAAAGCTGTTCAAATATTAAATGACAATTTATAGGTTATGGTTGTTTTAAAATTGAAACTAAACAGGTAAAGAACAAAAGATTTTTTATGGGGAAAGAAAAAATAAAAACCGAATGGAGGAGTATGAAGGGATATAAGGTGTGAACATTTGCCTTAAACCTTAAGTTTAAATTTAAGTAAATCCTAGAAAATATCCCTGAGTCTACTATAATCTTAGTTAATGTCCATAACATAAGGCTACAATAATCTTAGTTAATGTCAAAAACATAAGGCTACAATAATCTTAGTTAATGTCCATAACATAAGTCTACAATAATTTTAGCTTATGTCAATAACATAAGGCTACAATAATCTTAGTTATGTCCATAACATAAGGCCAGGGCCGGCTCATCCATATAGGCAAACTAGGCGGACGCCTAGGGCGCAAAATTTTGGGGGGTGCCAAATTAAGGATTTTTTTTTAATTTGGGGATTTTAAAATATAGACTATATTAAAGTTTAGTACTTCTGCGCGCTACTGGCATATGCAGATGAATTACTAGGTACCGTAATGTAAAGCGAAGGGTAGTTTATTTAAGTTGTCTTAGCAAATAGGAAAGTATGCCCTAACAGTACTTAGTTTGGCAACCTTGCTGTGCGTAGCGGTGTGCAAAAAGCAACCACCCACTTCCCCCGGCCACACCCTGGATGCGATGCGGCTGCAGAATATCATAGTGAAGTGATGTGACTGTGTCCTTCAAATCAGTTCGTGAATCGTAAGTCGTGAGGGTGCTGAGTTGTTTGCCTAGGCAGTGCAGTTGTTGATTTTGTGCATTTTCAGACTTTTAATTACGAAAACGAGTACATTAAATCTCCTAAGTGGCACAAGTTGGTCCAGTCAAATTAATGCACTAACACCTCTGTGGTACCAGTTATCTCATGTTTGTGATGCTTTGGAAGAGATTTCTGAAAACACTAATTGGATCTAGTGGCAGTATTGTGAAGGTAGAAGCAATTGGGTCACTTAAAAATATCTGACTTCAAGTTTATTGTTGCACTTGTCACATAGCACAACATTTTGTTTAGTAAACATAACTAGTAAGATACTGCAAGAAAAGGACTTGCATCTCCAGAGAGCAGTTAGTCACCTGAAAAAAAAAACTGAACAGAGTTCTGGTTGAAGCTAATGAAGTAGCATAAGAAGTTGCATGGAGTAGAACCAGTATTTGAGAAAGAGAAGGTACAACTTCAAAAAAAGACGAACATGGTTGATTACAAATCAACAGATGAATCTGTAAATATTGCAGGTAAGCCCTCAGAAAGTTTCAAGATCCACTTTCACATTGCTGCTTTAGACACAGCTACTAATGCGGTAAAAGAAAGATTTTCGCAGTTAAATAAAGTATCTGGTGTCTTTTGATTTTTGTACAACATTCCTGACAATAAAAACAAGACTACATCAGAGGTTAAGTCGATGTACAAAAACTTGGAAAAAACATTAACAATTGAAAAAGATGAAGGTTTGGATGAATCTGACATTGCTGCTGTATGACAGTGTTCTGAACTAAAAGCAATTTCTCATCTCCATGACTCAGTATCAAACCCTGAAGAAGTCATAAACTACATTTACCAACAAAATCTTGAAAATGGATTTCCTAACATTTTTGTAGCCCTTCATATTTTGCTTACGTTGCCACTTTCCGTAGTTAGTGCTGAACAAAGTTTTTCAAATCTTAAGCAAATTAAAACCTATCTGCATAGTACAATGTGTCAGGAGAGACTTGCTGGTCTGGCGACAATTACTATTAAAAGTGAGATAGCAAGACAGTTAGACTCAAAATTCTCATACAAGAATTTGCCAAGCAGAAAGCAAGAAAAGTATCATTAAGGTTTTAGTCTTTAGGAGTATAAATACTGGTAATCAGTATTTAAAAGTGTTTTTGGACCGTAGTTAAGAAAACAATAATCCACCAATATCAAACCATATCAAGTTTTCTTTGTGTATTTTTTTAAGTGTTATAAAAACAGAAAAAAATTATCTATAATCTAACTGTGAGTTTCGGTTTGTTATTAAGAGAACTGTACGTAATGCAGGTATAAAACCTAAAAACCCATAGACCTATATCTATTAATCGAATGTAAAACTGTGTGTTATGTAACTTTTCTAATAATAATTAAGATTTCTAAATATTAATCTATAATGCAAAGCCATTGTTACTTTTCATTCAACTGGTTTATTTACATTTCACTGTCATCAATCAAAGGTTATAAAATAAAATTATTTGTTGAGCTATAACAATTATTAACAAAAACACATTTTTGAAGTTCCAAACCTGGCAGACCCAGCAGAAGGCTCTTTAATGAGTGCGCGCATAATTTGTTTTCGCCTAGGGCATCAATAACCCTAGAGCCGGCCCTGCATAAGACTACAATAATCTTAGTTAATGTCCATAACATAAGGCTACAATAACCTTAGTTAACGTCCATAACATAAGGCTACATTAATGTTAGAAAATATCAATAACTTACTTCTTTGTAATAAGA
Organism: Anisus vortex; assembly: GCA_949126835.1. NCBI lineage: Eukaryota > Metazoa > Mollusca > Gastropoda > Planorbidae > Anisus > Anisus vortex. Next base: position 432,824 of record OX421493.1, on the reverse strand, counting down.
TAATGTCATTGTATGTTTGTTTTTCACTCAGGATGTTATGCCGTTTAACTCCACCTATGTGTTTGAATTTTCTGGGCTTAATTCACTTGGACAGTCATGTAATACAAGATAAAAAAATTGAAGAAACGTCCTACACAAAAGTTAGTATTATGACTAAACATCCTAATTAATGTGGTTACTGCCATAAAAAATGTGATTTACTAATTGTGTGGTTTTTGTTGTTGTTATGCTAAGATATATTTGTGCAATCTAAAATGAAATGTTTCAGATAATGGGTCACATGGATGTTATTTCTATCATTTCCAACGGTTTCAACATCTACTTCCCCATCCTGATAGTTCTCCTGTGTATATGTACCTACTTCCACCTGGGCAATCGTGTTCTTAGTGCTCTAGGCTTTCAACAGTTCATTGGGGATGATGATATGACCCAGGAACTGATGAATGAGGGGAAAGAGTTGGTGGCAAGAGGTGATCTTCTTAGTCGTATTTTTAGAAAAACTAGAACAATAACTAAAACATTAACTATAACATTAACAGTATTATTGATTTTTTCAACCAAAATAAATATAAAAACAAAAAAAATCTTAGAAATAAATGTTTTTAATAGAAAAGTAACAAATGGTGCAAATATTATAACTGATCATCTTTCTGAATTGTATAATAGAAAAGAGAAAAATAGAAAGAAAAAATGATGCAGAAACAAGGAGAAAGAATTGGACGGAAAGATTTGGGGAAACTCCATCCAACAAAGATGTTCCACTTTCTGCTGAAAGAAGAGGTAGGCACACTACAATTAGTGCTTTACACCTAGTTTATGTTTAATCTGCTGAAAGAAAAGGTAAACTCATTACTTCACATCTAGTTCATATTTAATCTGCTGATAGAAAAGGTAAACTTATTACTTCACACCTAGTTCATGTTTAATCTGCTGAAAGAAAAGGTAAACTCATTACTTCACATCTAGTTCATGCTTAATCTGCTGAAAGAAAAGGTAAACTCAATACTTCACATCTAGTTCATGTTTAATCTGCTGAAAGAAAAGGTAAACTCATTACTTTACACCTCATTCATGTTTAATCTGCTGAAAGAAAAGGTAAACTCATTACTTTACACCTATCTAGTTCATATTAATCTGCTGAAAGAAAAGGTAAACTCATTACTTTACACCTAGTTCATATTAATCTGCTGAAAGAAAAGGTAAACTCATTACTTCACAACTATCTAGGGTTGCCAGACGTCTGGCAAAAGGAGGACATGTCCTCCTTTTTAGCCCTGTGTCCTACGTCCGGCAGGCAAAGCTAAAATCCCTTAAAATGTCCGGCTTTTGTACGCCAAGGGTTTTAAAAATCCTTAGTGCACTTTTTATGTTCTTATTTACTGTCAATAAATGGCTGGGTCGTTAAAGCAAATCACTGGAATATTTAGCAGGACATGTAATGAATTAGAGTGATATCTAATGAGTTGTTTAATGATTGCAGTGGCCATTGTTTTTTTTTCAAAGTTCCCCAAATGCAAGTTGCTTTTCAGACTTACTAAAAATGTTTGAATTTTATTTTTCTGTATCCCTGGACACAATGGTATTGTGGAAAGAGTGTTCTAGTTGATAAACGCTCAATGGGCAAAGGAAAGAAACAGACTCTCAAAGTCTCAGTAACTCTGTAAAGGGCATCATTCTAACAAAGTGGGCCTACAATTTGAAAAATCTCAAAAATATGAATAGTTGTATACATTTGTGCTAACGAAGATATTCTGCAAAACGTTGCTCGTCAGAGAAATATCATATATAATTAAGAAAGATGATAATGTTTTAATTGTAGAATCGACTGTTTAATTTTCAAATAATATATTATTGTTGCATTTTGAAAAAAAAAAGTCAATTGAATTTAGACTCTATATTTAATTGGTTTTACACGACTTTTACTTGGTTCATTTACTAATAGATAATTATTGGCAACCATTGTAGTAAAATTTTACTGATTGCTGCTTAAATCCGCATTCAATTGAAACAATTAAAATGATTTAAATTAAACACTCAATGTGTCCTCCTTTTGGTACCCATGCGTCCTCCTTTTTGTCTCTATGTGTCCTCCTTTTGGTACCCATGCATCTGGCAACCCTACATCTATCTAGTTCATATTAAACTGCTGAAAGAAAAGGTAAACTCATTACTTTACACCTAGTTCATATTTAATCTACTGATAGAAAAGGTAAACTCATTACTTCACATCTAGTTCATATTAATCTGCTGAAAAAAAGGTAAACTCATTACTTCACATCTAGTTCATATTAATCTGCTGAAAGAAAAGGTAAACACATTACTTTACACCTAGTTCATATTTAATCTGCTGAAAGAAAAGGTAAACTCATTACTTCACATCTAGTTCATATTAATCTGCTGAAAGAAAAGGTAAACTCATTACTTTACACCTAGTTCATGTTTAATCTGCTGAAAGAAAAGGTAAACTCATTACTTTACACCTAGTTCATGTTTAATCTGCTGAAAGAAAAGGTAAACTCATTACTTCACATCTAGTTCATATTAATCTGCTGAAAGAAAAGGTAAACTCATTACTTTGCATCTAGTTTCTGTTTAGTTTGCTTTTTTTAGACAGTCAAAAAAAACATTCATTCAAAAGCCTTATTCTTACTCCAACAAGTTAAGATTTCAAAACAGACACATATCTCTATAAGAAGAACTAAAATGATAATTAATGTTTGAATTTCTCTAGTTACTCTACTACTTAAAGATCATTTTAGATTTTAAAAATTCGTTTCATTTAGTTTCATGTTTCTAACTTCAAACCAATCATATTAATCCTATTCTTTTAAAAACATGCATATCTGAGGTTTATTTTTTATTTTTTTTTTAAGATAAAAAAAATTTCAACATTATTTGATTTCAAAGTTGACTTAATTTTAGTTAATCAGTTTGGACAAAAATTGTGTTAAATACCTAAACTTTTCCTCTTTTAAATTCACTTGAATTTCAAATTTCTTCCAACTTGTGCAATAAAAACTTTTTTATTCTCATAAAACATTTATAGATAGAAAAACATTTTATTCAAAGGAACATTTTTAAAATCTATATCAGAATGCTACACAATGAATATTTTTATAAGCTATATCAGAATACTATAGAATGAACATTTTTATAAACTCTATCATAATGCTATACAATGAACATTTTTATAAACTCTATCAGAATGCTATAGAATGAACATTTTTATAAACTCTATCAGAACGCTATACAATGAACATTTTTATAAACTCGATCATAATGCTATACAATGAACATTTTTATAAACTCTATCAGAATGCTATAGAATGAACATTTTTATAAACTCTATCAGAACGCTATACAATGAACATTTTTATAAACTCTATCAGAACGCTATACAATGAACATTTTTATAAACTCTATCATAATGCTATAGAATAAACATTTTTATAAACTCTATCAGAACGCTATACAATTAACATTTTTATAAACTCTATCATAATGCTACACAATGAACATTTTTATAAACTCTATCAGAACGCTATACAATGAAAATTTTTATAAACTCTATCATAATGCTATAGAATAAACATTTTTATAAACTCTATCATTATGCTATACAATGAACATTTTTATAAACTCTATCATAATGCTATAGAATGAACATTTTTATAAACACTATCATAATGCTATACAATGAACATTTTTATAAACACTATCAGCACGCTATACAATGAACATTTTTATAAACACTATCATAATGCTATACAATTAACATTTTTATAAACTCTATCAGAATGCTATAGAATGAACATTTTTATAAACTCTATCAGAACGCTATACAATGAACATTTTTATAAACTCGATCATAATGCTATACAATGAACATTTTTATAAACTCTATCAGAATGCTATAGAATGAACATTTTTATAAACTCTATCAGAACGCTATACAATGAACATTTTTATAAACTCTATCAGAACGCTATACAATGAACATTTTTATAAACTCTATCATAATGCTATAGAATAAACATTTTTATAAACTCTATCAGAACGCTATACAATTAACATTTTTATAAACTCTATCATAATGCTACACAATGAACATTTTTATAAACTCTATCAGAACGCTATACAATGAACATTTTTATAAACTCTATCATAATGCTATAGAATAAACATTTTTATAAACTCTATCATTATGCTATACAATGAACATTTTTATAAACTCTATCATAATGCTATAGAATGAACATTTTTATAAACACTATCATAATGCTATACAATGAACATTTTTATAAACACTATCAGCACGCTATACAATGAACATTTTTATAAACACTATCATAATGCTATACAATTAACATTTTTATAAACTCTATCAGAATGCTATAGAATGAACATTTTTATAAACTCTATCATAATGCTATAGAATGAACATTTTTATAAACACTATCAGCACGCTATACAATGAACATTTTACAAACTCTATCAGAACGCTATACTGTGCCACGTAGCCCAGATGAAGATGACAGGTCAGGGCTACTAAGATCTGTTGAGCCTGTGGATTTTCGGGAGGATCTTGAAGATAGTTTGTATCTTGGATCCCAGAGCTATGGAAGAGGAGGGAATCGAAATGAAAATGGAGGCTATCAGTCAAGGTTATCCAGGCCAGCTAGTACTCGGCCTACCGGAAGGGCGCCGAAAGGGATTTTTGATGATGTTTGAAACCAATCTAGATGGAATCATTGCTTAGCGTAATTTGTCTTGAAACAATATTTGACTGATTTTGATACTTCTAAACATTTCCTCAACACAGCATTCAACTTTGTGTTGTGATTTATTCATTGTGATTTAGAATGTATATTTATTTATATATTTCAATTATTTAGTTGTGTACCTTTCCATAAAAAAATTATTTGCTGATATTGAATTTAATGTTCATATAATAAATACATGTGTATTGAATATAATGTTCATATAGTACATGTATATTGAATATAATGTTAATCTAATATATGTATATTGAATATAATGTTCATCTGATACATGTATTTTGAATATAATGTTCATCTGATACATGTATATTGAATATAATGTTCATCTGATACATGTATTTTGAATATAATGTTCATCTAATACATGTATATTGAATATAATGTTCATCTGATACATGTATTTTGAATATAATGTTCATCTGATACATGTATATTGAATATAATGTTCATCTGATACATGTATATTGAATATAATGTTCATCTGATACATGTATATTGAATATAATGTTCATCTGATACATGTATATTGAATATAATGTTCATCTGATACATGTATATTGAATATAATGTTCATCTGATACATGTATATTGAATATAATGTTCATCTGATACATGTATATTGAATATAATGTTCATATAATACATGTATATTGAATATAATGTTCATCTGATACATGTATATTGAATATAATGTTCATCTGATACATGTATATTGAATATAATGTTCATCTGATACATGTATATTGAATATAATGTTCATCTGATACATGTATATTGAATATAATGTTCATCTAATACATGTATATTGAATATAATGTTCATCTGATACATGTATATTGAATATAATGTTCATCTAATACATGTATATTGAATATAATGTTCATCTAATACATGTATATTGAATATAATGTTCATCTGATACATGTATATTGAATATAATGTTCATCTGATACATGTATATTGAATATAATGTTCATATAATACATGTATATTGAATATAATGTTCATCTGATACATGTATATTGAATATAATGTTCATCTGATACATGTATATTGAATATAATGTTCATCTGATACATGTATATTGAATATAATGTTCATCTGATACATGTATATTGAATATAATGTTCATCTAATACATGTATATTGAATATAATGTTCATCTGATACATGTATATTGAATATAATGTTCATCTAATACATGTATATTGAATATAATGTTCATCTAATACATGTATATTGAATATAATGTTCATCTGATACATGTATATTGAATATAATGTTCATCTAATACATGTATATTGAATATAATGTTCATCTGATACATGTATATTGAATATAATGTTCATCTAATACATGTATATTGAATATAATGTTCATCTGATACATGTATATTGAATATAATGTTCATCTAATACATGTATATTGAATATAATGTTCACATGTATAGTATTAAGTTTCTTACTTTGTGCTCTTTATTGTGAATTATTGAATTGAAAATCTTTGGTTGATAAAGCAATCTTAGCTTCCAGCTTAAGTTATTTTATTTATTCTATTGAAGTATTTCATACTAATCAGTACTTCTCATTTATATAGGAAACTTGTCGGATAAGAGATGAATTAAATTTGTCTGTGTATAAATACCAACATTCCTTCTATTTAGAATTTGGTTTTTCAGAAATTGTGTAAACCTGAAAGCTTTGTATATAAATCTACATTTTATATTGTTTTATAGTTTTATATTGTTTGAATAACATTCTTTGAATCTCTATTACTAGAAGATAACCTATTCCTTTGAAACAAGTGAATTTTAACTGTAAAACCTAGGAAATTCAAACTTAGATCGGGATCATGTATTCTGCATTGGAAATTTTAAAAACAAGAACAAGGGTAACATTAACAGTCATTAAAAAATATTTTCTAACAGAACAAAAATTAAATAGAAAATCATTTTTGGGTCAAAGTGAAGTATTAGTGTTATTTAGTTCTCAGTACAACATGTATGCAATATATCTTGTAGTTAATTGTGAATATGTGGACAATGCTTTAGTAATATTTGACAAACACTGGATTAAAATCTATTTGGGAACTGTCAAATGTGTAACTTCAATGAGAATTTAACACTTTTCTAAAACATTACATTGATCCTAACCAGTAATACACAGCCTTACCATAAATACAATGAGTACAGCACATCCTATCTTTACCATGAATACCCTGAGTACAGCACATCCTATTTTTACCATGAGTACAACACATCCTATATTTACCATGAATACCCTGAGTACAGCACATCTTATATTTATCATGAATACCCTGAGTACAGCACAGCCAATCTTTACCATGAATACCCTGAGTACTGCACAGCCAATCTTTACCATGAATACCCTGAGTACAGCACATCCTATATTTACCATGAATACCCTGAGTACAGCACATCCTATATTTACCATGAATACCCTGAGTACAGCACATCCTATATTTATCATGAATACCCTGAGTACAGCACAGCCAATCTTTACCATGAATACCCTGAGTACAGCACATTCTATATTTACCATGAATACCCTGAGTACAGCACATCCTATATTTACCATGAATACCCTGAGTACAGCACAGCCAATCTTTACCATGAATATCCTGAGTACAGCACCGCCAATCTTTACCATGAATACCCTGAGTACTGCACAGCCAATCTTTACCATGAATACCCTGAGTACTGCACAGCCAATCTTTACCATGAATACCCTGAGTACAGCACATCCTATATTTACCATGAATACCCTGAGTACAGCACATCCTATATTTACCATGAATACCCTGAGTACAGCACATCCTATATTTATCATGAATACCCTGAGTACAGCACAGCCAATCTTTACCATGAATACCCTGAGTACAGCACATCCTATATTTACCATGAATACCCTGAGTACAGCACATCCTATATTTACCATGAATACTCTGAGTACAGCACATCCTATATTTACCATGAATACCCTGAGTACAGCACAGCCAATCTTTACCATGAATACCCTGAGTACAGCACAGCCAATCTTTACCATGAATACCCTGAGTACAGCACAGCCAATCTTTACCATGAATACCCTGAGTACAGCACATCCTATTTTTACCATGAATACCCTGAGTACAGCACAGCCAATCTTTACCATGAATACCCTGAGTACAGCACATCCTATTTTTACCATGAATACCCTGAGTACAGCACATCCTATTTTTACCATGAATACCCTGAGTACAGCACAGCCAATCTTTACCATGAATACCCTGAGTACAGCACAGCCAATCTTTACCATGAATACCCGGAGTACAGCACAGCCAATCTTTACCATGAATACCCTGAGTACAGCACATCCTATATTTACCATGAGTACAGCACATCCTATTTTTACCATGAGTACAGCACATCCTATTTTTACCATGAGTACAACACATCCTATATTTACCATGAATACAGTGAGTACAGCACATCCTATTTTTACCATGAGTACAGCACATCCTATTTTTACCATGAGTACAACACATCCTATATTTACCATGAATACCCTGAGTACAGCACATCCTATTTTTACCATGAGTACAGCACACCCTTTTTTTACCATGAGTACAGCACATCCTATTTTTACCATGAGTACAACACATCCTATATTTACCATGAATACCCTGAGTACAGCACATCATATTTTTACCATGGGTACAACACATCCTATATTTACCATGAATACAGTGAGTACAGCACATCCTATTTTTACCATGAGTACAACACATCCTATATTTACCATGAATACAGTGAGTACAGCACATCATATTTTTACCATGAATACAGCACATCCTATTTTTACCATGAGTACAACACATCCTATATTTACCATGAATACAGTGAGTACAGCACATCCTATTTTTACCATGAGTACAGCACATCCTATTTTTACCATGAATACAGTGAGTACAACACATCCTATATTAACATGAGTACAACACGTCCTATATTTACCATGAGTACAACACATCGTGTATTTACCATGAATACCATGAGTACCGGGTTACCGAAAGTCCCGGGTTCGAATCCTGGTGCAGGCTAGGATTTTTTCCCGGGTCTGGAAAGTTTCAGAGTCTACCCCAGAGCTGGGCACCTGACCTTAGTTGGGGTAAAGTAAAGGCGGCTGTGCATAGTGCCGGCCACACAATCACCCAGTATGCCGTGGCCATGGAAATTGGTGAACGCTGCTTTACCGGCTTAATGGATCAATTTGGTCCGACTGGATACTTTACTTTTCTTTTGTCATAAAAATATTTATATATTAATTGTGTCAAGCTAATAAATTTATTTATATATTTTTCTTGTTCTTTAACTCTATAGAACTTTTTACTTTGACCCCGGAAAAGGGCCTTGGCATTGAGAATCACTGACATATATTTCTTTTGGGGGCACAAAGATTTTTGTTTCTTCTTTCTACTTAGTATTTTACTAAAGGCGTTGGAGGTTTTTAATGTTATTATAGTTGTTGTTTTTTCAATTTTAGACCATACAAACACTTGGAAACTAAGAACCTAGGAAGGGAATTGTTAAAAAAAATAATCTTTAGAGCTTTTTTTTTTTTAAGAAAAACATTTATTAGACCTGGACTCTATGCTTTGGACCTTAATATTATGGTCGATTCTACCATGATCACGGTGTCATTACTTCTGGTTCAGTTTCTTCAATGTTAAAAAAAATCGTTTAGAACTAGTTTTGTATCGAAAAAAATATAATTAGGCCTATAATGGTTTTATTACTTTCGGCAATTCAAGCTATTGCTGAACTTATCCCTAGACCTAGATCGCTCGTTTTGATTAATAAAAGGAAGTGTCTATTTACACACCTATGCAAATAGGCACTCCATTTCGGAGTTTGCTATTTGCACAGGGCATGCGCACTGATAATTATATTTGATTGCGCATTTCTTTTGCGCATTAAGATAGGGCATGCGCACTGATAATTATATTTGACTGCGCATTTCTTTTGCGCATTCTTTCACTGCTTAAAAAAGCACTTAATACCAGTATTTGTTGAAAATATGTGTAAGGTTTCCTGGCGCAGTGGTTAGAACAGTGGGCTGTCATCGAGGCTGTGACGTGTTCAACCCCTGCCCTAGGCCAATGCATTTTTGTTTAAAGTTTAGCCGCAGCCTAAAATAAATAATAGCCTACGTATTGTAGGCATATTCAATTACCAGCGGGTGTCAGAAAAATTAAATTTGAAGGTAGGCTGTAGCCTGCCATATAAAATTATAAAAGTTTTAAGTTATAAGGTTGGTAGGCTAGTTTAACCCTGATTTAATCTAAAACTTAAAACACAGACAAAAACACTTTCCTTATACCTTATGTGATAACAAATTAATGTATATATGGCATATAGCCTAAGTAGTCTACTCTTCCTTCCCGAGTGGCATTGTGGCATGGAATGGGTTGCCTGAACAATACATGAAAACCAGTAACTGAACATTATTTAAAACATTCATAAAGATTAGGGGACTAGACTCGGACCACGGATGAGCGTAGGACGCAATAATCTTCTTTATAGAAGGAGCGTCTGTAATTTATAAGATAAAATTACACAAGCCTATGTTAGTTGTGATGGTGTAGGATGGCCTACATTTGTGTGTGTGGTAAAAAAAAAGGGGGGGGGGGATATCTCAGGCTAAACCTGAACTAATGCAAATCAAGTTCTTTATGTAAACTGTAAACATTAGACTATACCATCTTACACGCCTGGAGAAATAATAATAATACTGTAACACCAAGTAGGCCCTAGGGCCTATATACATAAAACACACGGGTAGGCCTAATCACTGATAGGGTAGGCCTAATTTTAAATGGTCAGGTTAGCCAAATTAGTAAACGATTTTTTTAGACAGTTGTCCAACTGTAGGCCTAAGTGTAAGAATCGGTCTTTGGTATGGTTTTCATGAAGTGTTTTTTTTCATTCACTTTCTTTGGTTTTGTATATTTTAATTTACTGGTAGGCCTACTCTTTTATAAGATTGTTGGGCTTGGTTAAAGTTGGTGGAAATCTTTAATAGTTATATTCTGTTGTATGATAATTTAATTTTCAGCTCACTTAAACTTAAATGGGATACTGGTACCTGTAGGCTACTTAACTAGCAGTGAGCAGTAATGCATGCATATATAACATGTAGCATTGAGCATTATGTAGGCCTACATGGCTTCATACGTATCATATGGCTCGTGCTAAATTGTTAAAATTAAAATAAAACCTAATTTTAGTTGGTTCAACAGTGTTTTGGTATGTGTGTAATTACTATACTAGACTATAGTGACAGTGACACATATTTGGCGTGGCAAATCAAAACATAGGCCTATATCATATTTTCATAAAAACAATACAATGTGCATTCTGTGTGCAAATAGCCACAGCCTTAATAAAAATGCAAATCAATCATCAATTAATTACCGTGAGTTTTTTTATATGTTTGTTTATATTTATATATATACTTGTGGTTATGCCCATCAAAATGACGGAGAAAAGAATGGCTACAATGTGTTTTGTTAAGAGAGAGAGAGAGACAAAAGACAATATTACAATAAAAACTGTAGTGAGAACGTCTCTTTTCGGTATTTAGTTTTTTGTTCTTTTTAATTGTTTCTGGTCGCCCTGACCATGGCATATGCATAAGAATTGTTGTTGACAATCTTCTGGCCTAAAAAACTGGCGTAGTGTGTAAGCCGCCGATACATTCCCATTAAGAATACACCGGCGGCGAACGCATGGGGGACAGACCCCGCAGAGGGTCCGAGATCCATTACCGGTACACTGCCGAGAGGCCACTGGTCTTGCTGGGGAGGAAACATTGGACGCTGCAATCCCGTCTTGAGAAACACCCGGTGCCTGGGTGCGTGTACCTATAGTATAGGATTCGTGCTACTGGGTGACAGTCACTGATCTATAAAAAGAATGGATTGCACCTTCTTAATAAATTGGTTTGAGCAAAGTGAAGAAAAGCACTGACTTTTGAAGAAAGGAAAAACTAAAAATTTCCACTGCACTTACCGATATAAACAAAAAATTGTGTCTAAAACTTACTGTGCCACTGTCTCACTGATCTTTAAATAGATCGGAACGGAATCTATGTTGCTGCCATTTTACACAATATGCAAATGGATTATTGCTGACAAGCTTCTGACTTCTTATAAATAATATAAAACTAACAATAATACGATCAAAATAAAACAAATACCAAACAATAAAAAAAGTTAATAATAAAAAAAAGTAGACTGCTATGTTTCGCAGTACGGAAAAACCCCTGTCCCGAACACACTAAATTTGAAAGCATTTCAAAGGGACATCATTTGGAAACTGCGCCCATTGTATAACCTTAACATACAGTGATTAGTAATAATAGGTCTAAGTTTATTTTAAAAAATAAATTAACGAATTAAGCAATATTGTTAAAAAAAAGTAAAACTTTATTTTGGAGGACGTTTCCAATTTATAACCTACATTTAACTTTTAACCCGATTAGTCAAACGGCTTAGGAGAATATAGAGCAGAAACAAACATCTAAATAAATAAACAAACTCACGGTAATTATATATTATATTGATCAATGACAGTATAAACAAAATGGCGGAAATTTCCTTAAGAATGTTACTTCCGATCCTAATCCATTCCTTTTAGAGATCAGTGGTGACAGTGCAGGTATACTGGCGAGCCACCACGATAATAATCCTTAGGGGAACCGCAGTGAACGATCGCTGGGCTGCGGAAACCTTCCCTGTTACACGGCGCGCCACGCCTTCGGCATGTCTTGGGGTGGCTGGAGCCCGGACATAGATTGCTCAATCCTAAACGTTACGTCCTGGGGTGGCTGGAGCCCGGACATAGATTGCTCAATCCTAAACGTTACGCCTTTGGGGTGGCTGGAGCCTGGAAAGAAATTGCTCAAACCTAAGCGCTACGCCTTTGGGGTGGCTGGAGCCCGGACATAGATTGCTCAATCCTAAACGTCACGCCTTTGGGGTGGCTGGAGCCCGGACATAGATTGCTCAATCCTAAACGTTATGCCCTGGGGTGGCTGCGAGCCCGGACATAGATTGCTCAATCCTAAACGTTACGCCTTTGGGGTGGCTGGAGCCCGGACATAGATTGCTCAATCCTAAACGTTACGCCCTGGGGTGGCTGGAGCCCGGACATAGATTGCTCAATCCTAAACGTTACGCCTTGGGGTGGCTGGAGCCCGGACATAGATTGCTCAATCCTAAACGTTACGCCCTGGGACGTGGCTGGAGCCCGGACATAGATTGCTCAATCCTAAACGTTACGCATTGGGGTTGCTGGAGCCTGGAAAGAAATTGCTCAAACCTAAGCGCTACGCCCTAGGGTGGCTGGAGCCCGGACAGAAATTGTTAAATCCTTAACGTTACACTCTGGACACAGAGCCGAAAGGCTCGTCTGGGTTTTTAGAAATACTTTTTAATTCTATATTAAAATGTAGCGAACAGTTGTGTTGACTTGACTTGTTATTAATAATATTAAATTAACAATAATATACTATCTAAAAGAAAAAAAAACAACATAAATACACAAAACAATAAAACAGGTAGAGTAAATTGCCCCTCTCGCAACCAGTCCTTTGAGCAACCACTTGGCCTAACTCTCGTTATATGTGTTAAATCCAAAAAAAAAAAAAGATAGCAGAATATGATTTCTTTACTTTTGGATCATCTCCTGTCATTCTGGAAGGAGATATTTGCCGTGAAAATTTTCGAAAAAAAAAATCACTTTGTGAAAATTTTGGGGTAGTTGTTCTTTAATATATCATTAATCATTAGAATATTAAAATAATTTGTTTTTAACATTATAATAAGGTTATGTAAAGGTGAAATTAGACTGTGTTCATTATAAAATGTGTTAATTGTAATAGATAAGTCTAATTTCATGCTGGTTGCACTCAGGGCATGGCTAAATAGTGTGTTGCCACCTGGGCAACCACAATGGTTGCTGTAAGGGAAGTATGCCCTGTGTGCAACCATATTAGTAACGCTTCTAGTTTAGACTATAATTAATACATTGCGGTCATGTATTTACATCTAGATATTTTTAATATATCATATAGACCTATGTTTTAATTATAATAATTGGCTAGGATTCCATTGTTTTAAAATATGAAATCTTATAATGTCTTTGAGCCTTTTTGTTTTTTTAAGGCCCAAAAAGCTTTGCTAGAAGCCTTATAAGATGGCGGGATATGCAGGAGAGAGCTAGCATTTTAAAGGGAACCATTCATTTAATAAAGCTAAATGTAAAATGAAGTAGGCCTATATAAACAATCCTTCACAAAATCCACTAATGGATGGAGAAATCAGACCATTATTGCCGATTGCCTTGATCCGGTATTTGTGCCTAAACAGTACAGACAGAAAAGCTTATTCTGCTGTTAGGCAATGACGACATTAAAGTCACAATTCAATCCATGCTGCTACTATATGTCAAGACAAGAACATACGCTATATAATAGTATATTCTCTACCTGCCCATTCACACACATCTTGCAGCTGCTAGATGGGCATTTTCCAAACAATGAAACAAATGGGCAGAAACCTGACAATAAACTAAATGAAGCTGAAATTTTCACCAAGCATACGTTTGGCATTGTCTCGCCCCCAAAGCATTTAAAGTCAGTAGGTTATACTCATTGGATCCAACAAACTGTCAGAAAGTACTGCCGAACATGACTATGTGAAACATTAAACACAACACTGCCTGACATGGCATCAACACCCCAAAATCAGCCTCCATCAGCCATGAAACTACAGCATTCCTGTCTCACTAGAAACCATCATAGTGGTGCCTTTATAAACATGTCGGCATCAGCCACACAGTAATTGGCAGTCCCTGTGCCAGAACAGATTTTTAAAATATCTTTTTAAAAACGGACGAGTGCACATTTCTTCCACCCCACCGCGGTCGTAGTGTACTGTCCTCCGTGCGTTTGTCCAAAGGTGTATTCTTAATGGGAGCGTATCGTTGGTTTACACACATAGCCAGATTTGAGATCGATGGGTACAGAAGTGTGTGCCAGAACCAAAACCCCCATCTTTTACCGGACAAGACACTTGTCCTGATGATATTGCATCGATTTTAAAGACAACAACATTCATCATCATCATTTGTCCTTTGGGTTCCTTGTAGAACATTAGGCCTCCGTCAAAGCACTCCACTCTCTACGGACTCTTGTCAGTCGTTTCATTTCTTCCCATCTCTTTCCAGTTCGTCCAGCTTCATCCATCATGCTTCGTCTCTATGTGCGCTTATGTCTTCATCTTTGCCGTTTGCCCTGGAGGTTCCCCTATAGGACCTGTCTAACTTACTGACCATATAACTTACTGACCATATAACTTACTGACCATATTACTTACTCACCATATAAATATAACTTTAATGGACCTAATACTATTCTGCCTTATAGTTCTGGCTACTTAGGCCTACTCTTGTTATCAAAATAGAATTGACAAAACTATTCTTTCTAAAATTTTCCATATCTCTCCAGTAACACACACTCTCTCTCTCCTCGCTCTTTCATTCTGTATTTATCTTTATATATGTACACCCTATATCTCTCTCTCTTTTTTTCTTCTCTCTTGTTATTTCTCTTTCCCTCTTGTCTCCATTTCTCCATCACTTCTCTTTGCCTCTCTAATACTTCCTTTATCTCTATCTCATTCTCACTGTTACCCTCTCTTTATCTTGTTTCTTCTTCTATCTTTTCTCAAACTGTCCTTAATCTAATATCTCTCTTTTTCTCTCTTACTCCCTTAATCTTACTCCTATCTCTATTGGTTTCTCTCTCGCTCTCTCTATTTCGCTTCTTCAATCTTTCTTCTTTGGCCCTTTACTCTCTCTCTCTCTTTTTCTCTCTCTTTCATCTTCCTTTCATCAAACATACTTTTTTGTCTTTCTCTCTCTATCCACCCTGTATTCTGGATATTTCGCTGTCAATTTGACTTGTAGATTGTCTCCACTTTGATGTCAGATTATTCACGCCCCGCCCCATTTCGATCGTCCCTATAATGTAAATTAATTCATGCTTTAATCAAGTAACTATCATAATGTATATTCAATGTTTCCTTAACTTTAAACAAAATGCAGTTTTCTTAAAAATAAAATCACTTTCAAAATTTTATAATTACTGTTATGGTTTAATTTCAATAGAACCTATCCACAACCTAAAATATAACACAATTATGATAAAGGTAAGCATATAGACATCACGTTCATGAATTGCTTATTATATATTGTAGTTTTTTAAATCCATCAATTATGAAAATTTTTATTTCAACATTTGTTTATATCAACACACATACATTCAACACTATTGGCATAAAAAGAGTGTTTGAATTCAAAGTATCATAAAAGTAACATATTTTCAATAATCAAAATAATTGTATTTTACATTTCTTTCCATTTTATACAATACAATTTCAACAAAAGATATTCATTTCCTATTAATAGAATTTAATGTTGTATGCATTTAAATAATAATTTATACTTGATAAATAAAGAATATTGAAGAATACTTTTACATGAAATGGCCAATACAAACATGTTTATTATAACTTGTTTTGATGTTTTCACTTGATATATACAAAGAAGTAGAGACTATAGAATTGAAAATTATTGGTTCTTAAATTGAACGAGTTTAGAAATATTTTTTTTCTTATTTTTTGTCCGGAAACTTTTTCATTAAACATTTTACCAATGTGGTGCATTCTAATTTTTAAATAGCTTTCTATGCAACATTTGATCAACAAAATGACATGTTTACAGGTTGGTGATGAATCAAATAAGTGGAAATCTAAACATGTAAAAAGTCATTTATTGTGACACATTAGTATTTGTGCAAATGTTTGAAACAGTTCTTGCATTCAACAAAGTTGTCACTGAAATTTTCAGTTCTCTTTGAAGAGATTTTTCATGCTACCGGTATATCTGGTGTAATAGAATCAATACTAATACTAATATTAGTTTGCTATCGGATTTCTACTGTTCAATATATTAATTAATTTATCGAATGTGTTAATAAAATGTACTGTATTATGAGAATCTTTAAAATTTTCCATTTTGTATTGTTTATTACAAAAAGCTATTGCATCTGCAACTCTTGTACTTAAACATTGAGCTGCTAAATTCACTTTCATTTTTTGATTTTGATAATGTATGTGATTAAAATTTAATTTGTTTCCTAGTCTAAGTCCTTCTTTTTCTTGAATAGCATGCAAATCTTCTATAAAAGACCATTTAATAAAGTTGTTTTCTATTTTTAAACATTTTAGTTCTGCTAAGGTATTTCTAACATTTTTTAGATTTACACAATTTAGTTTGACAAACTTTCAATTTCTTTCTAAGTACTCTGTTCTCATAGTCCATCTTTCTTTTAATTCTCTTGGGACTGTCTGTTATAAAATATGAATTATGAATGATCTTGGTTGTTTTCTGCTGCCATAGTTGTTGTTTCAATTCTGGGAATGGAAGTGGATGTCATTTCCTCTGAACAGAGCTGAAAGTATTTAAAAAAAAAGAAAAATTTTGAACACATACCAAAATGTATTATCATACATAATGTAATATTATCAGCGCGCTCATGAATGGATTAAAAGCCTTTTCGATACTGAGCCATTTGCCACACATGTATACCGTTTTGAGTCCATGATTCAAATAAGCTATGTAGCCCTCAGTGGTATTTCTCTATTGGACTAAATTATCATAGCATAACATGCCACTGGTGCATGAGATTAAGGCATAGGCATGCGGTGAATTTAGGTACATGCAATATCACAATGGCAATGTTTAGTAGCCTAGGTCTTGTCTCTTATCCAGTATTTATAGGACGTTGTTTACATATCCAGGGCCGTATTTAGGATTGTGGGGCCTCTGTTAAAATTTTTTAGTGGGGGCCCCTCTTGGCCTCGCCCTGCCTTCCGCATACCTCAGAGAAGTGCCGTTAATTAATATTACATTTTTTAAAATCATAAATTCTATGTTGCGCTTAGCTAGCTTGCACTGAAGCGCTTAATGTTAGGCCAACTGGTTCAGTGGTGCATTAAAGTACCAGCATTTGAAAATAATTTTATAAATATTTATATGTTTTTGTTAAATAATAACAAGTGTATATTAATAAAATGAAAAATTAAACATACTACATTCTGTTATTCAGCTCAAAAAGGGTTGGTACAACATTTTCTATTAATCTTGTTTGCTTTCCATATCTGCCAAACATTTTTTTCTTCGAAATGCAGTGAACAAGTACGTGTAGTAATTCTCACATTTTCCTTCTCAATACCGACATTTTCTATCCATTGTTGTCTTCTCTCTCTAAATTTTTTATTTGGAAACCTTAAGAAATAGAGAAATACAAAACTAAATATGTAAACAAATGTATGTAGGTTATAAAAAAATATAATTGGCCTATATATTAAAAATTGTATATGTCTATGTAAGTGAAAAATGTGAATATATCATAGATATAGGGTTAGGGAAGAAGCAGGTTTTGGTGAGGAAGGAGATGTGGGCCTCAAAGACTGGCAAAGTGTGTAAACCGACGATACGTTCCCATTAAGAATACACCGGCGGGCGAACGCATGGGGGACAGCAATGGACGCAGCAACCCCGTCTCGAGAACCACCCGGTGCCTGGACGCCTGTATTTTTATTATAGGATTTGTGCTACCGGGTGACAGTGCAGGTTTACGGGCGAGCAGACACGATAATTATCCTTAGGGGAACCGCAGTGGATAATCCTAGTTGCGGAATTTTTACTGTTACAGGCACACCACGTATTTTATAAATAAACATTGTGGCTTAATTAATATAAATTAGTGTCTAAATAATAAATATATACTTTAAAAGTACTTACTCAGTTAACATATATATATAAGCTTATCATTCACGTGGTATTCAAAGAATTATGGAGAAAAATGATCAATCATTTCATCTTTTGAATTGACAAAGAAATGAATCCGGTACTTATTAAAACTTACAAGTATAAGAGAGTATATATAGAGTATAGAGTCTATGTAAAATAGTTCATTTTTATCAAATTACAATGACGCAATTACAAAAAGGTTTTAAATTTTAAGTAATTTTTATGTATATATAGGTCAGTTTACAGTGCACCTATCTATATTAAAAAGTCCGCATTTTCTCCCATTTTTTCTTCTCTATTTTAATTGCTTGAGCACTCCATGTATATATAAGAATTACTTCATTTAGAATCGGGAATTGCAACAAAAAAAAAATAGAAGATAATAGCATAAAAAACTAAAGCAAGCGGTCCATGTATATTATAGTCTATGGTCAAATCACTAAAGTTACTAAACCTAGAAACACTAGAGGACAGAAGAGCAAAGAGTAAAGTAGTAATAATACATAAAATAAGGCATTAAACTTTAATTTAGAAATACAACCCAATAACAACCTGTTGCAAAGCTCAGATAAACATAAAGACAAAAACACTTTCCTTGTCCCTTATGCGACTTATGCGAGAACAAATGCATATAAGTAGGCCTACTCTTTCTTCCCGAGTGGCATTCGGGCATGGAATGGGTTACCTGAACAAACCAGGAAAACCCAGTAACTTAACATCATTTAAAACATCACTAAAAATGCAAGACTAGACTCGGACCACGGATGAGCGTAGGACGCAATAATCTTTTCTATAGAAGGGGCGTCTGTAGGCCTAATGTATGACGTTTACGCAAACTGTGGTCTTTTAAAAATTGTTTCGTTTATTTTTTATTACAGACATCTAGAAGAGTTAGGCTACACTTTGTTAGTAAAACGAAAATTATTTTCGTTTTTAAAGTTATATTTATTTGAAGAATTAAAAAAAATACAACAACAAACATATTTCGTAGGAAATTAACATAAGGTTAAATTATATTTTTTTTATAGACAAAATATCACGAATTTAATTTTTGTTTACCAAGGGAAACTACTAAGATTAAAACGTTCTACTTTTTATTTAATTCCAAACGCATGGCGATAATCATTTTTGTTTTGCGTTGGTATTTCATATAAAAGCTATGTTTTAATCTTTAGCCAATTGATTTAAACATTTAAATGCTTGAAAATAAAGTGAAATAGTTTTTAAAGGTAAGTGGGGTAGTTTCTATGTGTTACATTAAGACAGGTGGGCATTAAATCAAGAAAAATTGACACTACAGGGGCATACCATACATTCCTCAGAATTCCTGTACTCAGTACTGTAAACAGTAATGTAATGTAATGTAATAAGAATATAAAACTAAAATGCTATCTCACATTAGTTAGACCTATACTTGAATATGCAGCACCTGTATAGCACCCATCAACTAAAGAAAACATTAAAAAAATTAGAACAAATTCAAAAAAGAGCTGCAAGGTTCATAACTAGTGAATATCTTATAAATCTTATCTTATACATTACAGACGCTCCTTCTATAAAGAAGATTATTGCGTCCTACGCTCATCCGTGGTCCGAGTCTAGTCTTGCATTTTTATTAATGTTTTAAATGATGTTAGGTTATTGGTTTTCCTGGTTTGTTCAGGCAACCCATTCCATGCCCGAATGCCACTCGGGAAGAAAGAGTACTTATATTTATATGCATTTGTTCTCGCATAAGTCATGATAAGTCATAAGGGACAAGGAAGGTGTTTTTGTCTTTATGTTTATCTGAGCTTTGCAACAGATTGTTATTGGGTTGTATTTCTAAATTAGAGTTTAATGCCTTATGTATTATTACTACTTTACTCTTTGCCCTTCTGTCCTCTAGTGTTTCTAGGTTTAGTGATTTGACTAATGGTGTTACTCTTGTCAATTGGGAATATTCACTAGTTATAGTTATAAACCTTGAATATTCCCAATTAACAAAAGTAACACCATTAGTCAAATCACTAAACCTAGAAACACTAGAGGACAGAAGGGCAAAGAGTAAAGTAGTAATAATACATAAGGTAGGTATGTGTGATGAAAATTTCAAAATGAATTAAATATATCTTGCTATATATCATTGGAAAGGGCTCAAAGAGAGGATTCCAACAGTATATCATTCATTAAAATCAGATCATAAATAAAAAAGTTATGAATTTTTTCGTGACGAAATTTTAGTAACAAAGACAATGAGGAAAAACTGAAGCTCACTTACTAGTAATAATTAAAATTATAAAGATATATACGGCAGTGCACTTGGAAGGTTCAACCAAACCGTTTTAAGAAAAAAGTCACGTGGCTCCCTCTTCCCCCCTAAGTGACCCAAATATGCCAATATCGCGTCAATGAGCTAAGATACGGACAGTCGATTACAATTTTGGGACGTGAATTTGAATATGTGCGACCATGATGTTTTTGATGAAATTTGGCAGGTAGGGAGGAAACATGTTTTAGAAAGGTAATAAAGAGGTTTTATCAAACAATAAGAATATCTTCAATATTCATCTTAAGTTTGAAATGTACCACAATTTTCAATACAACAAAATAACATTAAAAAAACGAAAATTGTAAACAATAAACACAAACAAAGTTGGTTAAAATAGTAATGTTTATGAAACAACTCAGCTCAATGTAAAATATTGTTAATTAAATTTACATATTCCCTATAAGCATACCCATCATATAGCAGAAGTTCAAAATCCCGGAACAGCGTTTGGAACAAAAAAAAATGAATTAAAAAGTAGGATTCACACATACCTACATAAGGCATTAAACTCTAATTTAGAAATACAACACAATAACAACCCGTTGCAAAGCTCAAATAAACATAAATACAAAAACACTTTCCTTGTCCCTTATGCGAGAACAAATGCATATAAGTACTCATTCTTCCCAAATGGCATTCGGGCATGGAATGGGTTGCCTGAACAAACCAGGAAAACCAGTAACTTAAAATCATTTAAAACATCAATAAAAATGCAAGACTAGACTCGGACCACGGATGAGCATAGAAAGCAATAATCTTCTTTATAGAAGGAGCGTCTGTATTATATAAGAAGATAAGAAAAAGTCTTCATCGTCGGCATCCGTCCGTCTCAAGAGACAATGGTGTAGCTTCATGGTTGAGGTGACCAGCTGCACCGCCGAGAATGGCTGTGTAGACCAACTCGGGAGTGACAATCCCTGCCGCACTTGAGGCATTTGAAGGCGGATGGCTGTTGTGGTAGGTGTTTTTGCCTCGCTCTATTCTGGAGGACAGTCTCATTGCGCCTGGTTTCTGTGTGGGATGTGCCACGCCTTACTGCGAGCCTCCAGGTTGGTCGGTCAGAAGCCTGGCATTCCCATGTGTCGAGGTCGATGGAGCTCTGGATCAAGTCCCTTTTACATAGGTCCTTGAAGCGCAGTTTCGGGCGCCCTGTCTTCCTACGACCTTTGACCAGTTCTCAGTAGAGCAGGTCTTTGGGAATGAATGCGGCCTGCATTCATCCTCTTTACATGGCCGAGCCACCTGAGGCGTTTCTCGCTGAGCACAGCATGAAGTCTGCTCATGTTGGCTCTCTCCAGCCTATTAATTTGACTTTTTATATTATCAAACGAATGACAACAGTTTCTGCTTCCTTTTTGCTTGGATTACTTTTGGTTTTTAAATAATAATGACGATTTTTAATTGATTTCTGTGTAAACATTTTGTACACAAAGCATAGCCACGCCTACTCAAAATGTTTCTAGGCCTTGGAACTTGTCAAATTTGCTATTAAAAAAAATTTAATTTCTTCTTCTTCTTCGTTCTCAAATGTTATGATTGGGAGGATTCAGACAACAAGTCCGATAGCTGTAATGAACTGCGCCGTGGCTGTCAGTTGCTCTAGTCCACCGAACAGTTTGTCGTTGAGGGTAGCCCCCAGGGGCCAAAAGGCTGACCGGGTAGAAAGATACAGAGGGCAGGTCTGAAGGACATGCTCCGCATTTTCGGGAGCTGTTTCGCAGGGGCACATTTCGCTTGCTCCGATTCGTAGTTTGCGGAACATATGTTGCTTTAGCCTGTTGTGACCAGTCCTTAGTCTGAAGATGATGTTTTGAAATTGGCGGGAGAGTTTGTAGTAAGCATCAATCTTTGGGTTGTTTTGTTGCAGCTCAGACCATCTTTCGGATTCATTCCTTTTGAGTATTGCCTTTATTTCTTCGGGGTGTAGAGATGGGTCTGTCTGGTTTTGTCTGCCTCCAGCTTTAGCTAAGGTGTCGGCAGTGTCATTTCCTTCATTTTGTATATGTCCAGGGATCCATTGGAGAACCAGTTCTTTAGTTATTTTGCTCAGTTTTAAAAGTTCTGTACTGAGTGACTGGTTGATCGGGGCATTTTGGTTTTTTAGAGACTGGAGTACTGTTTTGGCGTCAGAGAAGATGACAATCCGGCTGTTGGGGGATTGAGTGTGGCTTGTTAGTATATTTGCAGCAAGCTCAATTGCTTTTCTTTCTGCTCTAGTGCTATCTGAGAGGCTACCTGTGACAGTGGCTTTTTCTAGGAGTTCTCCATTTGGCCACTCTATGAAAATGCCGGCTCCTCCATTTTTCAAATCTTTTCCAGTTGACCCGTCAGTATAGACTCTGGTCCATGCATTTTGAGGGTATTGTTCTCTAATGATGTTGTTTACTGCTTCTTTTAGTATTTCGGGCGTGTAGTCAGATTTTTTTCCTATGTTGCTTAGTTCGTCTCTGATTTATTTAATTGCTAATTATTAATTTCTATTCATCAGATAATAACATTAAATCATTTAAATCTGGTTTTGATGACTGTCGGTTTATTTACTAATTAAAGAATCCAACATTCGTTGTTAGGCCTAGACGTATGTTAACTATATAGAAATGTATAGGATCGGCGTTTGCCACCTGATACTAACATTTCAAAAATGCGTATGACTCAGTAACTATATGGGATATTTTAAAAATTCAAAATGCATTCTGATCTGAACTAGATATACTTTTAGTGGTTTTAAGCCTATTACGTGGCAGTATTTAATTACTGGAACGAGCCACCATGTATTACATCACATCATTCACATGTGGTCAAATTGTAGTTATAGTGTTATTTTGGCTAGAGCCCCCATTCAGTTCATGAAATAATATTTATTATATTGTTATAATTAGTGTTATTATAATTTCACTTGGTGATGGTTTTATTATTTCATTCTGATATTAATTTATTGTAGTCTATGGTATTCCCGGTTCCAAATATCCCCATGCAATCTACATAACGTAGAGTAGAGTTTCATTTGATTTTCCTTCATGTATAATTACTTTTGGCTCATATTATACAGCAAGTATCGTGGTGTTGAGTTGTGGTGTTGGTAATTACTATAGTTGTATAAGTAACACACACATACATGTAGATAACGTAGATAGATCGACGTAAACCAAGTTGTGTAAAAGCAAACGAATAATTGGTTTAATTACAAAATCATTAAGTGCCAATCCGAATGATTTTATACACACATAATTAAGAATAACACATAATCCAATGAATAAGAAATATCTTCAATAAGCTTTGAGTAGTATTGAGACTAGTTCAGACCTGCCTACTCTCCCGCATTGTGCGGGAGTTCTACGCATTTGAACCCTGTTTTCCGCTTTTACGCACACCTTTAAAATTCTCCCGCATTTTTGTTCTCCGCCTATGGATTTTTTTTTCCGAAAATTGTTTATTTTTTTTTTTTCCGATCGATATTTTTCCGACACTTGCAAAAAATGCGAATCTTTTTCTGTCGAAAATCGAAGTCGGAACTAAAATTTATTTGCATGGACATGCGCAGTATACACATTTCCCTTTATTTTACCATCGAAGCGGCCAAAAAATGGCGGCACTTTCACTTTCTGGTCTGTGCCGGCCAAAAAAATCGGCAGATAAAAACTACGATAAAATAGCGATTTCCAATCCAATGTCTTATAATAAATATAGTTACTTCCTTTTACTAATAAATAATCTTCCGTTTTTCGCTCTTCTGTTCTTTTTTTTTAAATTTATTTTTACAACGATGGATGTCGAACTTGGATTTGTTGCTAGCAATGCAATGCCTAGGCCTAGGCTAATGCTATTACTATTGTATTGAAATGGAATAAGCTAGGTCATCTGGCTTACGTTATAAATCAGTTAGGAACCTTTTTAAGGCATGCTAATGCTATGTGACTTAGAATATAATTTTGCATCTACATATGAAAGACTGTTAGTTTAAAGTTTAGATTTTGAGAGGGAAAGCTGATCCGAAGCTTCAGCCATTGACTACGTCATACTCAAACACTGTTATTTTGCCATTAAGTTAGGCTATATCGGGAGAATTCTTTTTTTTTCAAAAGCATTAAATAACTGAAACCTCTATGTAAATATAATAATAAATAGTAAGTTTTTTATAAGATAAATAAAATATAAAATGGCTATTATTAAATTCCATTATAATTTTTTTTTTATGAAAATTAATATGTGCCTTTGTGTGAGGAGTTTGGGGCAGGGGTGCCACTTTTCCGGATTATCCCGGAAATCCGGATTCGCGAGGCTAAATATTTTTCGGCTCCGGATTCGCGAGATTCAATTTACTTTGCTTCCGGATTCGTGGGTTAACCAACCAAAAAAAATCTACGGTCCGAAATCGCGGTACGAAACCCGGTTCGGTGATAATCGGATCCGCTATGAATAGACTTAATAGAACTGGTATGCGTACTGTAAACCATACTTAGATAGGCCTACAGTATTAGCCTATAAGCTTAGTAGCTTAGTTTAGTGAAATGTCACGCTATGTGGTTGGATTTTTTTTAATTCACTAAAAAAAATTTAATGATCGGAAAATAAGGTGGGCTACCTAAATTTTCCAGCCGCCGGGATTTTTATCGTCATATTGGTAATTGGTTATTCCCGACTCGGCGACTGTTTCACACCTCCGTGTAGACTATACTATAAGTAGGCCTATATTAGGCTAGGCCTAAATATAAGCTTGTAATGTGAAAGGTTATTGTCATTTCAATGGAAAGATTAAAACTGCTTTTTTTTCCTCCATTAAAAATGCGTTTTTTATCAGCCCGCTAAAATGAAGGCGACGAAATATGAATAAATTAATCTATTGGAGCAATGTCACAGTTAGGCCTACTGTTTAATATAGATAGCATATATACGTTTCAATCATATTTATTGGGAGTGTCTATTTACACACGTATGCAAATAGGCACTCCACTTCGGAGTTTGCTATTTGCACACCGCATGCGCACTGATGGGCATGCGCACTGATAATTATATTTGACTGCGCATTTCTTTTGCGCATTCTTTCACAGCACTTAATTACTACCAGTATTTGATGGTAAATTGTGTAAGGTTTCCTGGCCTAGAGGTTAGAACAGTGGGCTGTCATCTGGCTGTGACGTGTTCAATTCCTGCCCTAGACCAATGCAATTTTTTTATTTTTTTATAAGTTTAGCCGCAGCCTAAAATAAATAATAGCCCAAGTATTGTAGGCCTATTCAATTACCAGCGGGTGTCATTAAAAATTAAATATAAAAGTTAGGCTGTAGCCTGCCATATAAAATATATAATTATAAAAGTTCAAGTTATAATTAGGTTTGTAGGCCTAGTTTAGGCCTACCCTGATTTTATCTAAAACTTAAAACACAGACAAAAACACTTTGCTTATCCCTTATGTGAAAGTTATGTGAGAACAAATGAATGCATATATGGCATATAGCCTAAGTAGTTTACTCTTTCTTCCCGAGTGGCATTCTGGCATGGAATGGGTTGCCTGAACAAACCATGAAAACCAGTAACTTAACATCATTTAAAACATTAATAAATAAAGATTCGGGGACTAGACTCGGACCACGGATGAGCGTAGGATGCAATAATCTTCTTTATAGAAGGAGCGGCTGTAATTTAAAAGATAAAATTACACAAACCTATGTTAGTTGTGATGGTGTAGGCCCTACATTTGTGTGTGTTTGTGGTAAAAAAGGGGGGGGGGGATATCTCAGGCTAAACCTGAACTAATGTAAATTTTCCACTTTGTCATAAACAATAAAACGTTTTTTTATTTCTTAATTTAACAATAGCTAGGCTAATAAGCTATAGGCCCTAATATGATTTCTAATAAATAAGAAATCCGGTTACCTATATAACCTATATTGGTGTGAGAAAAATGACACGGACATTTGTATTATGAGCCCCACCCCCTTCACTTCCCCCACGAGTAGGCTATATAGGCCTATATAAAAGTAAGATTAATACAACATTGCCAATCTAGACCTATATATGTCAAAAAATGGGCTCATTATAGTCAACCATATAATTATTCATTAATCATTGTAAATAGGCCTAATCTACATACTTCTCCAACAATGTTTTGGTATGTGTGTAATTACTATACTAGGCTATATTGACACATATTTTTCGTGGCAAATCAAAACATATATTTTCATAAAAACATCACAGTGTGCATTCTGTGTGCAAATAGACTACTGTATTCTATTTGCACACGTGTCTATTTATTAGGCCTAATGAATGGAGTAAAACTGTCGGTGTAGTGTTTAGAACAAGGCCTAGTCCTAGCAGTCACTTATGCTGGTGCATATTTTTTTTCTAACAATATCGGACATAACAAGAAAATCATAAAATAATGTTGATTTAAATTAATTTCAAAACGAAGTTTTAAATTGTTAGTGCCCCGCATTCGCGAATTTGCTCATTTTCATAACAAAATAAAAATACGTCATTTCACTGAACTATATAGCCTACCGTAAAAAAAAATTGGTATTAATCCTTCAGTTTTTATTTTTTCCCTCTTTTCAGTTATTAGGCATTTGAAGTTACAGACTAGATTCAATAGTTTACTAGTTAACATGTTATACTAAACTAACTAAAGTTTCATATGCCTTAGAGTTAAAGTCACTAGGATTAGGATACAATATTTAAATTACATTTATTGGTAACTGACCTAGAAAATACAGAACAAAGTAAATGGGGAATAAAGAAACTTTGAAACACATAATTATATCTTTAAAGTAGGCTAGCTTAACTTGAAAAAAACAAAAGGGTTATGATAAGATCAATAGGAATGATGTTATTAAATTGTTAAAATAACACATCTTTGTATGTTTAACTATGATTTTAGATTTGTCCATTTTTTAAAAAGATTTTTCAAGCCATTTTCATTTATCAATAACCAAAGTAAGCTTAGGCTTAGGCCTAGCAATAACACAATCACATAAAACATTTTAAAGACATAATTTTCCTATCATAATATGCAGAAACATATTGTAAAAACAACATTGCTTTTTGGTGTAGCCTATATTATATTAAATTATATATATATACCGGTATATGCAATATGGTAAAAATAATATAAATTTTAGGAGTTGCGATAAATTTCAGGGTTTGTAAAATTTTGGAAAGTAGGTTTCAGGGTTCAAGAAATTTTAAGAAAAGGATTTCAGGGTTCACTGCTTCAAGTGAGTGGCACCCACGGTTTGGGGTTAGGGCCTAATCAAAAATTAAAACGACTTTTTCTGCCATGTGCCCCTCCTTCTATAAACTTATAGAGGAGACAATTTCTGAGTTTTACAAGTCTGTAAGACTTAATTTTTGTAAAGTCTGTGAATACTTGGTGCAAAACCTGCCCTTGGATGACCAAGTCCTTGTCAATTCAGTTGTAGTCAACCTTCATGAAAGAAAGAACATAACGTCTTCCCATCTAAATTACTTCTTAGATAGGTTTCCAATGCTGATGGGGGCTGTTGACAGGGATGTTATCCTTGAGCAGTTCGCCAAGCTGCAGATTACTGACTTGGATCTGCCAGTAAATGAACGGGTTGATCACAGCTGGACAAAGTTGTCCTCCGAGTATCCCCAACTCGCTAGTCATGAAGGGGATATTCACAATTCCCCACTCTAGCGCGCCTTGTGAGCGTATTTTTTCACTGGTCAGGAAGACCTGCACTGACCAATGCATTTGGAATGATGTTATTTCATGTAGATTAAATATTATCATATATTATGCTGCAAACCTGTGTTTCTTTATAACTATGATCAAATAGTTTGTGTATAATTATAATTATATTATTATGTATTTTTGTTATGCTGCTCTAAATCTCCCTCATCAGTTGGAAAATCTCCCACATAACTAGCCTCTGTCTCCCTCATGGGTCCAGTGGGGGGTAGGCAGGTCTGCTAGTTGTAAAATAATATTGAATCCTTCATATTACAAATCAATATTAGCTTCATCTCAGAGAGCACAGATTTAGCATGTTTTCTTGTCGGGGGCTGGCGAAGAACTAAACTAAAACGTTCACCACGACGCATGGATCTATGCTGTGGGCTAATATGATACTTATCAACGAATACGCGAGAGTACATTTCTCTATATATTAAAATATTAATGTTTTTGAAATACTCGAATATTACCGGTGTCAACAATGTCCGCCATCTTGTCCGGATAATAAGGGATCATAACCTAGTTACTCAGGTAAGTACATCAACCTTGCAGCTGAGTGCGTGATCAGATCGTGTTTGGTTTGAGGTTGAAAAAAAAACAATCGTTCTAATTAAATTGGGGAGAACCTAAGACCTTGGTCTATGAAATGTTTTATATCACCTTACGGCAATTCGGTTAGGCCTAATGATTAGTATCTGTTTAATAACAATGTAATGTATGAGTTTTACGTTTCGTAACAAGCCAAATAGGATATCTGCTACGCATACCATATAAAAATCTGTTAACACTTCGCATCCGATGCGCCACACAGTGCGTCATAGGTTTTTCGCTTCAATACGGTCCGCCACTCCCTGCGTCATCGCTACTTTGTTTCGTTTTAAGTCCAGTTAAGCTTTTAATAGTATCTATTTTTATAATCTTTCTATAAACTTCTATTCAGAAGAACTTCCACTTCCTCTGTTTGAAAAAACACGTTGATTGAAGCATTGTCTGTTTATCAATTGTTGATTTTTAGCGTCCTATTTTGTCATCTGTTTACAAACAAAAATCAGCTGTTAAAATGGCTTCCACTAGTTCTTGTCATCTCGATGATAAAACGAAAGCTAAATCTATGACTGCTGAAGAAGCAAGTAAGTTAATTTTTTTGCAAGACTCGGACTCTGATTCTGAATTGGAAATGGATCCTGATTTATTATTTGATGATTCCGATGAGGAATATGTTCCTCCAGTGGCTAAAAAAAGCAAAACGGTTGCTGGTCCTAGTAGTAGGCCCACTTCTAAAGGAAAAGGCAGAGGTAAAGCCAAGGCTAGTACAGCTAGTACTACAGCCACACTGACACTGGCCACAGAATCATTCATCTGTACCAACAATTCTAGTCCTAGTACTAGTAGTACTACAATGCCTGGTATTAGTAGGCCTGAAAACACTGACAGTGAATGGTCTAGTGTATCTTCTGGACAGACCGAAAACAATTTTCGATTTCATCCCTCACAAACTCCTGGCATTGCTATTGATATGCATGAAAGAGGAACATCTTCTCCATTAGATTATTTTAATTTACTAGTGGATGATGAAGTTAAAAGTAATTTGATTTCATCTATCAACAAGTTTGCCAAGAAAAAGGTTGATGTAAATACACCAGCCCAAAAACGCTCTGTATTTGGACGCTGGAAAGATGTTACGTTATCCGAGCTAAACAAGTTTTTCGCTGTGCTTATTTATATGGGCCTTTACAAAAGACCAGCTATTGCTGACTATTGGTGTATGACCGCTGAGTCCTACTTACCATGGATTCATCACCTTTTCAATAGGGAACGGTTTCAAGACATCTTTCATACAATGCTGCATTGTGGAGATGAGGCG
Organism: Anisus vortex; assembly: GCA_949126835.1. Taxonomy (NCBI): domain Eukaryota; kingdom Metazoa; phylum Mollusca; class Gastropoda; family Planorbidae; genus Anisus; species Anisus vortex. The sequence goes on along the minus strand of OX421493.1, from coordinate 402,233 downwards.
GCCGAAGGAAAAGATAAAATTGAACCCTTCATGAACCAGCTACTTAATAAGTTTAGGAAGGCATTCTATCCGTTTCAAGACCTAAGCATTGATGAAATGGTTATTGGCTATCGAGGCAGATGGCAGTACAAACAGTATAATGCCTCGAAGCCAAGCAAATACCATATAAAAACCTTTGGTCTTTGCGACGCAGCCACCGGCTATGTCGTTAACATTCTTACTTATTTTGGAGCCAATACATCGTATGACCCAGAAGCTGATCTAGATGGAGGACAAGCGGTCAAGGTCTTCACTACATTGCTGCAGCATGTTGGCACTGGACATAGTATATATGCTGATAGGTTTTACACCACGCGTAAGCTGATAGATTACCTTCTTTCTAGAAGGATGTACTACACTGGCACTCTAAATATGAATAGAGTAGGCTTCCCGAAGGAGTTAAAAACCTTATCATTGCAACACAGGGAAATGAAATGGTTCTTAGAAAAAGATAAAAGTATTCTCTGTGTTGCTTTTCGTGACAAAAAAGCTAAAAAAAATGTAGTGCTTGTATCTACCGACGCAAAGGTACAGACCAAAAAAGTAAAAGACGTCGAAAAGCCAGAAATGATTGATTTCTACAACCAGAAGATGAATGGTTGTGATAAGTTAGACCAGAAAGTCACCTACTATAGTGTGCATCAAAGAAAAACTGTGAAATGGTGGAAGAAAATTTTTTTTTGGTTGCTGGAGGTAGCTCAGGCTAATGCCTATATATTATATAGCTTGTCTGAATCATCGCAAGGCAAAACAACCACACTTAAGGCTTTTAAACGAAGCCTGATCCGTCAGCTGACCAACAATGTGGCTATGGATTTACTTCGACCACCTGGAAAATCTGCAGAAACCGGTCCTTTGGAACGTACACAAGGCAGCCGTCATATAATAGACTATGAGGATAGAGACCGGGCTTGCGTAGTCTGCTCCACTCCTGCGAAGCGTATCCGAACACATTTCTTCTGTTCAGGGTGTGAGTCAAAGCCACATCTACACCCTAAAGGATGCTTTAAGGCATTCCATTCATCATAGAATCATAGAGTACTTCAAGTATGCCTTCTATTGTATATATTGTGTAAAAAGTGATTTTTTTTTTTAAAGTGTAAATATTTTCAATTGCATGTGTGTGTACAAAAAAATTCACAACTTTTTTATTTCTGGATGAAATCTAATGAAACTTGATAGTTGTGCTACATGTGTATATAGTATTCTTTGTGCAAAAAATAAATTCATTTGGATAATTATAACTGGAGCTGTGAACTGGTAAGTTGACATTTACATATTTTTTTTTCTTGCACATTTTCATATTTATGACTTTGCAACCCAACTTATCCTTCCCATTTACTTTTTATTCCCAATCCATCTACGTTTTCTGAATCCTTATTCTATTCTGAACAATTTGATATATCATATGTCATAGTTAAAAAAACATAAAGCAATTTAAAATAGAAATTACAACGCGTGTGTATTCAACATTTTTCACAAAAATATTTTGCTCCGTTCCATTGCTAAAATCTTCCGTATAGAAAGAGTTAAGATTGATTTTTTAAATCATTTTTTCAACAAAATATTTGATCTCTAAAAATTACTAATGAGGATGTAAATATTATTCTAATATTGTTTTAACTTCTACTTATTATTATTTCCTCTTTAATTTCCTTTAATTTGATATGAAAAACAGATATCTTGCTAAACAAATACCTTAAGAAATTTATGAATAAATAAGGGCACCCTACAAAAATTCTAGTGGCCTAAAAATGGTCTGGCACAAACGCGGTAAGCGCCCCGGCACAGAATGAGTTAAATAGTTCTAATAATTTAAGACAATTTAGGATAATTTATCCTTATTAAATAAAATATTCTGAGTTATCATTCTCTGGAAATACTCTTACAATATTTGTCAATATGGAATCAACATGGACTAATGTCTTAAAAGTTATCACAAAACAAACAATTCAATAATGCATCAAGAATCATTCCATCTAAGTTTAATAAACTTAAGAGTGAAAATGTCTAATTTATTCCTTAGTGTGTAAGCAAATGAAGTGTATGCAAGTTTCTTTGCTTAACCTCATCATCATCACTACTATGTAATTGTTTCCAAAATGTTAATGTACATATACTGTAATATATGATTGTTTCAAATAAATCTATGTACATAATCTGTTCTGTTGTCTTTTCTGTAATTACTATTATTTAAGCATGATTTTCATCAAATAAACATATTTGGTTAGTAAATTATACTTCAAATAATATTCATATGAAAACTATCAAGATTATTTTCTTAAAAAAAATATATATTATCATTAAGTAAACAAATCATACATGGCATAAAATAATCATAATTATTTTTATCAATCAATAGATTATTCATATTTTATAGATTTTATGTTTTTAATGACAATAATCTAATTTTCTCAATGATGAATTTTTCAATTTTAGATGTTAGACTAGTTTTAGGCCTAGAAACAAAAAACTTAACAAGTTCCAATTGTGATTTATAGACCTGCAAATAAAGCTATTACAGTATTACTAGGTTGTTGTAGGCCTAATAATAAGTCAAACTATCTCTAGTAATAATCTAACCTATTCAAATTTTATATACTAAAACAATTTACCTACTCAAAATAGCAATTAAATGCTAAAATTCTGGATTCATTTTCAAGAGGTTGGGTTTTTAAATTCTAAGTCTAGTAACCATGTGTCTAAATGATAAACATACAGAAAATCATATATTTTGGCAATCCTTCACCAGCATGATTTAGGACTGGTTATAAAGGCTCTGGTTTGGGTTAATTTTGATTGGCTGGAGTACCAATTGCTCCAATGAATATTGGTAATTCACTACCAATAACTCCCTTGAAGCTATTGGTAGTAGACTACCCATGATACCTTTTTTTATAGAATTTTTTTTTCCTTATATAAAATAAAGTACTCGTCCGACCAAATTGATCATAGGACCTTCCCTTGCGGATTTCCCTTGGATCATTAAAGTGGTGGCTTGCTCGTATTCCTGCACTGTTTCCCAGTATCACCAATTCCAGACTATAGGCCTGGACATCCTGGCACCAGAGGCTTGTTGAAATGGCACACATTACTTCCTTCGGGGGGCCTCTGTGCAGTGAAGTCTCCGATGCGCAACACGGACTGTCCCACACACTGGTGAACTCTTTTTATGGGAGCATATTGGTGGTTAACACACATCACCAGCTTTAAGGTCCACTGTCTTGCCCTATAGACCAAGGCCTGTCTGGAAATCATATCTGACATTCCCCTTGGCAAAATATCCTGTTCTGCAATATTTATTAGACTCACACACAAATAGTTAAAAACAAATCTATTTTTCAGATAAGAAGAACATAGAAAATGACATCCTTAGCTGCTCAGTTAAGGAAACTTGCTGTTCCTGAAACTCAAATTCTGCTGAGTGGCGATTTGAAACAAGCATCCTTTCTTTATGATGAGGGGGAAGCAGCTAAATTTGATAAGCAGCATTTCTATAATATTGGTCAGTCTTGCATTTAGTTTTAATGTACTATTTTTTTTTGTATTATCAGTAAATTGACACAGCCTGAAAACATACAATATCAATGTGGTCATGTTAGTTATTTGTAGGTAAATACATTTTTATTTCTGTTTCTGTAATTTTTACAAATTTGTTTAAGATTTTTACTAATTTAGATATTGATGTTTTGACATTATTGTTTTTTTATTTGTAGGTATAAATGGTCTACAGCAGTTGATGGAGAAAGACGAGAGGTTCTTGGAATTTGAGCATAATCTGTTTAGCCCATCATCTCTAACCCTTCAACGATACATTCAAAACTCAGAGGTCAACCAAAAGTTAGATGCAACAATCAATAAATTTTTGTTGATGCTTTCTCCTTACATGCAGCTGAGAGAGGCTCATAAAGCAATGGAGTGGATGATCCACAGGTCCTTTGGTTATCTATACACATAAAATTGAATGTTTGTTACAAATCCAACACGTGATCTTATTGTCTCATAATTTACTTTTGCAATCTCACATTCTGCATGTCTCTCTAGCAAAGGGATTAGCTTCTCCGACTGCCAGCCGGGTGACCCAAGTCCTTTTCCCCGCTCAGACCTTTATTTTCTTTCTCCATAATAACAATAGCTAGGCTCCTTTTTTTTACATGTTTGAGATTGTAAAGATTTTCAGGACTAAATGTATTCTGTAAAAAAAAATCTAATATTAAAACCTATATTGGACACATGAGGGAGACATTAATTATTAATAAAAAGACATGCCTATTTTTATCCCAATTGCAATATTTATTAAAATTGCTTTCCAAAATGTTTCCATTAACAAAAAATGTATAAGAATATTTTTCAACTAATTATAACTTAGCTTCATTGTAGTTTGTAAAAAAACTTACCTGTAGATTCAGGCATATATGTTATTGTTTCCCCAGACAACGTCGGGGAATTTTGCTTGTTTTCTTTTGAAGCTGGAATCTATTCTCATTTACTTTTTGTTTTCATGAAGCTTCTTAGTTTAGTAGTGTATGTGTAATTGTAATAATTTTTTTGTTATTGTATGTTTTAGGTATAATGTTCACCTGCGCAATGTAGATGTTTTGATGATGTGTGTATTACCATATCATGATCAGCAGCCTTTTGTAATGGCACTGCGTCTCCTGAGGATGAATAGCAATGAATGTTTAAAGTGGAAATGGCTTGAACCTGTAAAGGTATGGCATTTGAAGCTAAAAAATATTTTACAAAATCTTTTACGTAATATTAAAAAAAATCATTTAATCATAGTTTTGTTTTAAATTCCATTCTAAACTGATAAGAAGTAATTTGATCAATTTATTTTCAGAAAGGAGGTAGTTTTTTACCCAGACAGTCACTGATCCAGCATAGTAAATCTGCCAAAGGTTTCTTAGGATTTATATGCAGTCTACTACAGAGTCATATTGAGGTTAGTGTATTTTAATGTAGCTGTAAAAAAAATATTTCTGTAATGTTGTATCTATAAGTTATATATTATATTGCAGTGTTGAATATTCAAAAGCATATTCATTGTTCTGTCATTGTCTTAATGTTGTCTTTATATTATAATAGAACAAGAGGTTGGTCGCCTTTTCTTTTCATTGACCAATCTCAAAAAGTGTGTATGTATGTATATATGTGTGTACATACCGCATAATCAAAGCTAATATTTTTTTTCCAAAACTTTACCAAAGACTTAGATCTAGTTCTTAATTTTAAGCAGTTTAGAAGCAATGTATTCATTGTCCAATGCAAATAATGAATATTTATTCTCAGTGCTTTTTTTGTAAAAAAAATAGGTGTTGGTACTCAGTGATGGATTGCCTAACTTTTAAAGCAGTTTTGCATTTTATATTTTGAATCTTATTGCGCGTAATTTTTAAATAATTCAATTTTAACAAATTAATATAATAAATTAATAATAAACGTTAAAATACAAGAACAGTAATAATTTTTTCCCCACATTCAAAAAGTATGCCGTCCGGTACGTACCGTCACAAAAAAAGCACTGTTTATTCTTATCGAGCATGTTAGCAATTAAATGAGAATTTTTTAAAAGAAGTGTGATAAGTGGGATGCTAGCAGAATATGGGTTAATATATTAGGGCCTTCTATTGTTTCCATATTTATTTTAATCTTTGCAGTTTCTCCGCTCTTATGATCAAATTAAGTTTATAATACTCAAAAGTCTGACTGTATACCTAATTTGTGATGGCCATCATACAATATTTTATGAATCTTTTTTCAGGCCAACACAGATGAAGATGGAAATCCATCACATAGACACTTGCAGAGGGTGATCTTGTTTTACACCCAAATTATAATTGGCACTCTGCAGGTGGGCCCACCTTCAGAAGCTATGCTTTCCAACCTGATGCCATCCATCACCATAGGTCTAAAGAGCCATCCCCTCCCTGATCTTATGATGTCATCATACATGATTCTTAGCCAACTTTTTACCCAGACAGACTTGGCAACACCATTGCTGGAATCTCTGGTTAATGTCATAACAAAGGTAAAGACTTTGCAATAATCAATGTTTTCAAATTGGTTAAGAAATTGTTAGTTATAAGCCACACTTTTTTTCACCAAATTTTTTGGTCCGAGAAAGCTGCTTGTACACCTGTAAATAACAGTTTTTTTTCTAGGTTTGGATATCAACTGAAATTGATGTGTAGGATACCGTAAGCAGTACTTAAGACAAGACTCTCAAATAATAAAAAAAATCTTCAAATGTCATAGAATGTTACAATAAATCTATTTTTATCAATGTGTTTGATTCTAAATATTAAATTCAGCAAAATAAGGGTTATTTCAGACACTTTGTATCAACTTACTTAGATCTGCGTTTTCCCAAACGTTTTTTAATTGTGCCCCGTCTAAGTCTGACAGTCTGTATTTTACGTCTAAGACTAATCACCTGTGGGTGCAAATTCTAAAACATAAAGTATAAAATGACTAAACAGGACATATTCACTTATATTCAGGGGAGCGCCCCAAAAATAAAAAAAAATAACATTTTGTAAACAGTTTATTTTTAAATATGTACTAAATTAAAAAAAAAATTGAAAATTTTGTTATGCTAACATTCAGCCCCTCACTGGAAAAAATTTCTGGCTTTGTCCCTACTTATATTTGAACATTTTACGACTTTTGTTTGTAATAAATATAAAAGTATCAACATTATCAATATTGTGTGTTTCTATGCTATTTAACTGTAGTGTATTCTACAGCTATGTTCATGAGTACCACTTTTCTGGATTATCTATGTAAATCCGGATTAGTGGGGCTAAATATTTTTGGCTCCAGGTTCGCAATATTTTATTGTCCGGATTTGGGAAGTCGCGCATACCTCAATATCCGCTTAGAACAAAATTAAAATATGTCACATCACTGAACTATATACCGTAAATGTTTTTCCCCACTAGTCCTTTATGATATGAAGTTACAGAAAAGACTCTTAAGTTAACATGTTGCCCTAAATTAACTAAGGTCACATTTGCTTAAGACTTAAAGTAACTAGGACTATAACTCTTAAGCAAATGTGACCTTAGTCTAATCTAAAAACAAAGTAAAACATACAAAGATGAGTTGGTTTTAACAAATAAAACATCAATGATATCAGGCCCATTCACCTTTTTGTTTTTTGAATTACTTTAAAAATAAATAACAAAATGTCTTTATTCCGCTTATTCTTTATGCTGTATTTTTCCAAAAAATCTCATTTAAATATTTTATCTAAGTAACTAGGACTAAGATATGTCTAGTCCTTGTTTAGATTTTTCAGAGAATTAAACCTGACATTTATCAATAGCCTAAGTAAGCTTGGTCTATACAATTACATATTCACATAAGACATTTTAAATACATAATTTTCTATCATAATATCTAGAGACATATGGTAACAAACAATGCTTTAAGGTGTAGCCTATATAATGTTAAATATTTAGTCCTATAGAAACGTCATTTTGATGTAATTAATTTAATTTAGGCCTACGCTTTCCCATATATATAAATACAAGCTGACCTAGTCAGCAGAAATGGACTCTTTACAGCCTTGGCAAAAGTTGGCTGCCCACCGAAACTGATGAAGATATACAGTCATTCCATGATGGAATGAAAGACACAGTGCATCATGTCGGGTCAACTTTGGCCGCATTCGATATCCTCAGCAGAGTCAAACAGGGCTGAGGCTCTTTGTCATCCTTTTAGCCAGCAGTTGATAATTGAATTCTTAGTAAATAAATATTGAAAGTCAGTTGACTTTTTTTACTTGGATCCTGGGTTTTCAGGCTTTAAAATGACTGATAATAATATATTATAAAGCATTTTTTTTAAATCTTCTATACGACAAATAAAAAGAAATTCACAAACAGCAACAATAAGATAAAATATGGTTCAAGAAGTTATACAGGTGGCCTACACCAAATTGATTTTTTTTTAGTCTGGCTTTTCACCTTTCAAAGTATACCTGCACCTAATACACAAGTGAGGCTTATATTTGAGATTTTACGGTACTATGTTTTTTTTCAAGTTGAGGAAAGGATGGGAAATTGCTCTAAGTCTGGGAAAGTTATTTTATTTTTATTTATTTATTTTCATTATTTTTTGTTTTTTTTAAGAGCTGTTTTTCAAAGTTAAAAGTACTATAATTAGTAAAAACAAACATCCACCAGTTAGCATCAAAACATTTTACACATACATGTGCATGTTATTTTGTGAATTTTTTTCTACATTTCTGGAAATGGTAGGAAAATTGATATAATTTCAAGTTATGATACTGAGACACTGAAAAAAAAATTTTTTGATTCAGCGCCTCCAAAAATGCAATGAATTTAACATACTTTTAACAATTTACTCAGTTTCTAATTAAGAACATTATTTTGTTTATTTTTTGTTTTCCCAGAATGTTCAACCCAACCTTCTACAGACTGCTATTACAGTTCTAATCATTATGTATCAAAGACAAAACATTACAAAGTTAACTAAAAAGTACGATTTGTCTTCCTGAGTTACCTTTTGGGTTTTGATCATTAAAATTAAAAAGTAAAAATTTAACTTTAGGCTTTAAAAGTATTGATTTTTGTAACTACAGAAGATAAAAAAAAATATTACTAATGCTTTTTTGAGTGCAGCAGGGTGCAATGCAATTAAATTTGCTGTAAACCTAAAAGTTGTAATTCTAATTCAAAATTGAATGTTTGATAATTAGTTTGTGAAGCTTAAATGGCAGTATTTATTCATTAGAAAAAAACATTTTGATTCTTTCAGGGCCTTCAAGTATTTATGCAAATTTCCATCCCTGAATTCAATACTGGCAGGGCTAGACAGAACAGTGAAGATTGAACCATTTCTGTGTCCTTTCATGCTTTTACTAACCAAGAGAGCTCTTAGGGAACTTCATGTTAGCGCAGCAACCAGTGACAGTAACCCAGAAGATAATGATGATGCGTCTCATTCTTCATGCATGGCATTGCTTGTTGACATGCTTACATCAGTGCCCATGGAAAAGGGAATAATCATAGCCATTACTAGGTTAATATTAGAATTTTATACCTAATAAAATAATTTTATAATGACAGCAATACATTGTTTTAATTCAACTGTTACGGAAGTATGTAAAACTGATTTTCAATAAATGCACAAACAAATTTGAAAAAAAGGTCCTAGGTATTTTTTTAGATTATTATTGATTTGCAATGTTGAATTCCTTAACTTATAGCTGTGAAATTTTCAAGGTAAAATTATTTTTAGAAATTACTCAAAAATGTATCTTTATGCAGATAAAATTATTTAAAAGTAAAATAAATATTACTTAAAACATTTAAAACTTTAACAGCTTGTGTATTGACTCATTTGGATTATCATTGCTAAATTTCATGACGATTGGTTAATATTTGTTCATCCTGGAAATAATTAACAATCTGTTGCAATGCTAAATTATAAAAAAATCGGTATTGTTTTCTTTTTCATTTGTCTCCAAGCGACTTCTCTTACCTTTACTTGTGTAATTTTGAATACTTTTGAACTTATTAATGTATTTTAAAGATTTCGTTTTACCAATATATAGATAAATGAATCAGCTTTCATTACACACCTAAAGCTAAATATCCTATTTTGCCGACTTCAGTACCATTCTGTGGGGTTGCATCACATTTCTATTTTGATGATATTTTGAAGATGGAAATTAAAAAAAATAATTTTGTGAATAAACCAAAAAAAAACATTAATAATTTATCAATGGAGTTTTTTGACGGTAATAAACTTAATAAACATTACTTTAATAGCTTCTTGTTACTTCTAATAAAATGGGTAGGAAAGCATTGAATTTTCTCCCATGAAAATTAACTGGAATAATTGATTGGGTAAACTTGCATTTTGTCAAAAAACTATCCTTATTCTCTAGCTCTTTATTGGTTAAAAAATGCAAATTGTCACAAATATTCTCTAATATTAAACCTTTAAAATTAAAATAAAGTTTAAATTGTTCAATGTTCTTAAAAATTTGTTAAAAGCTAAAATAACCTCGGCAATGGGAAGCAGCCTTTATTGGACACACCTAGAGAAAAAAAATAATTTATTAATGGAATCATTTCTTTCTCTTTTTTTTACGCTAGAGAATTACTGGATTGGTTTCTACAGCAAAAGTCGGCAATGGAGTTAGATGGCTATTACTTTCAACCAGACGGTCCTTTTAGAATTTTCAAAATTCTAGAAAACAGGTAAGTTGGGTTTATTTGTGTGTAAAGTTTTTTTTTAAATCTTTTTTTTTTTAGTATGAATTTTCTATTGTTATGTCCTAGCCTAACTTCCAATTCCAAGTGTTGCATATTTCTATGTTTAAGTATGAATTTTCTATTGTTATGTCCCAGCCTAACTTCCAATTCCAAGTGTTGCATATTTCTATGTTTAAGTATGAATTTTCTATTGTTATGTCCCAGCCTAACTTCCAATTCCAAGTGTTGCATATTTCTATGTTTAAGTATGAATTTTCTATTGTTATGTCCCAGCCTAACTTCCAATTCCAAGTGTTGCATATTTCTATGTTTAAGTATGAATTTTCTATTGTTATGTCCCAGCCTAACTTCCAAGTGTTGCATATTTCTATGTTTAAGTATTTCTGTTTAATGGCTGTTAAAAGAAAAGGAAAGTGTTACATCATTGGGTATATGGAAAGATTGAGGGGTTTCCCCTTCCAATGTAATAAGGATATGACCAACCAGATTGCCAAAAGAAAAGGAAAGTGTTACATCATTGGGTATATGGAAAGATTGAGGGGTTTCCCCTTCCAATGTAATAAGGTTATGACCAACCAGATTGCCTCAAGTCCTCATTTGCTAACAATAGTCAATATATTGGATATGTTACGGCTAAAGCCTGAAATGAGCCAATTTGCTATTTGGCCGGCCAAATCGCAAAATGGTAATATTACCTCACATTTGACCGGCCAATGCCCTATCTTTTCTTGATTTCTGACCTTGGCCAGCCAGTTAGCAAAACGGCTAGGGGCGATCGACCAAAGTAGGAATAAAAAGGTCGAGAGCAGATTTTGAGTGTTTGTAATCGGTAATTATCACATTGGGCCTATATTGATTATTAATGATTCTAGATTACAAAATCAATCAAATTAGTTTATTATATTAAATTATTAATCTTTAATTAGACTAAACTAAAAAATCAATCAATTTAGTTTATTATATTAAATTATCAATCTTTAATTATACTAAATTACAAAATCAGTCAAATTAGTTTATTATATTAAATTATCAATCTTTAATTATACTAAATTACAAAATCAGTCAAATCAGTTTAATATAGTAAATTCTCAATCTCTATCATCTAATGTTACAACAAGATAAACATTTATGACATTTCAAATTACACAGCAGTTTGTTATTTTTACATTTGCAACGATTTGTTGAGCACTTGGTGGTGCAATTGCATCAAGTGTTTCCTTGGCCGCCGGTCATTTATTGTGAAGACGCGATGGTTATTAGTGATTTTTCTTCTGTGCCCACGGATGCTATCAGGGCTGCGGAGTCGGTAGATAAATGTTCCGACTCATCATTTCTCTTTACTTCCGACTCCCCGACTCTGACTCCTCTGTATTAATATGTGAATGTATTTTGTACATTCCTTGAAGGAAAGAAAGGCAACATACATCTACATGTCATTACCACAGGACTACTGGCTGGAAAGCCAACAGTCTACTGTATTTAATTTTAAATATTCATGGGCCCCCTAAACTCTTGAGGGCTTCGGTACGGCATACCGGCTGTACCCCCCCTCGTGGGGCCTGATCAGTAGAGGTCACGATCGGCGACTGCAAGGGACAAACGGTTAATCCCTTACCAGTGAGAGGCTAGGTTACACATGGGCGCTGCGTTCCCTGTAACAGCAGAACTAGGAATGTTAAAACCGGTTATCGGTTCTATAAAATCGGATTTAGGTTCCCCCCCCCCCCCCCCCCCCCCCCCCGCGCAATGTCACATGCCGGAACAGCCAAATGTGCGTAGTTTTGTAGGTATATTTTAAAAATACTTCAAACTTAATTAGTGTTTGCAGAGCATTCAAGGGGTTGATTTGTGTGAATACAATATGATTTTGTACTCTTTACCATAAAATTCTTTAGAACTAAAAAAAATCTGGGCTAATTGGTTAAAACCGATAATAGCTTTCAATTTTTCAATAGTGATAATCAAATTACCGATTATCGTTGACCATAAAATTAAGAAGCATATGAAGAGGCATATATTTATGATAACTTGTAAAATAATGTGTTGAAAGCAGGGGCGAAGCCAGAAATTTTTTCCAGGGGGGGCTGAACTTTCGCGTGACAAATATTTACCAAATTTTAAGCAAATTTAGTACATATTTTAAAAAAAATGAGTTGAAAAAGATATTTTTTTTAAATTCCAGGGGGGGCTTAGCCCCCCTCAGCCCCCCCCTGTGGCTTCGCCCCTGGTTGAAAGAGAATCAAAAGAATATAATATGTATTTAATAGTGCCGTTAATAATAAAGCACAGACGCGGTGTTTTGAAAATCAAAATCGGTTTTTGATTTCAAAACCGGAATCCGGTATTCCGGTTTTTGTTTAACATCCCTAAGCAGAACACAACACTATGAAAAGTATACATATTACCACCAGGGCCGTATTTAGTATTGTTTGGGCCCTGTTCCTAAATTTATGTGGGGGCCCTGTTCCCAAATTTATGTGGGGCCCCTCGTGGTCTTGCCCTGTCTTCCACATAGGGCCTACCTCAGAAAAGGGCCGTTAATTCATATTACATTCTGTAAAATCATACATGTTGCATGTAGCTTGGTTGAACTGGAGCGCTTTAAATTTTTATGGGAACAAATGAATTTTATTTTACATTTTCAACGAAATATGAGGTGTTCACTCAATCATTTCTTTTTGGGATGTGTGGGGGCCCCTTTTTTGTGGGGGCCCCTGTTCCAATGGAACATGCCTAAATACGCCACTGATTACCGCTCCTAATTGTGCTTTATGTGCGTAGCGCATTTATAAGTCGTAAAGGCTGCAACCCAAATTACATTATGGAAAGAATCGTAAATGTGTAAAAGCCTCTCTAGGCCTCTAATAAAGGTATGCTTGTACACTAGTAGCTAAAGATGCGTTTTATTTAGGACCTTTGGCCTTCGGGCTTTGGCAGTAACAGATACATTTTGAATTCTTTGCAAACAACATTAATTAATATTACACTCAGTTTAAAAGTATTCAATTCACAGAGTTTCCCCTATTTTAAGGAGTTGTAGGTTTGGTTGCTGATGGAAGAAGAACTAGTACATCTTTTGTAAATATCATTGATTGTATGCTTTTGTAAGTAACCATCCGTATTAAAAGTTGCTGTTTAAAATTCAAGCCAGAATTTCTGAACATATTTTGTCAGAAGTTGTTATTTGAACATTCACACCCCCAAGACATGACTCAATTCTCTTCACAATTTGTTTCAATTTTTGTTTTTTTCAACATTCACACCCCCAAGACATGACTCAATTCTCTTCACAATTTGTTTCAATTTTTGTTTATTTCAACATTCACACCCCCAAGACATGACTCAATTCTCTTCGCAATTTGTTTCAATTTTTTGTTTATTTCAACATCACACCCCCAAGACATGACTCAATTCTCTTCACAATTTGTTTCAATTTTTGTTTAAAGATTTTCTAAAATTGTGGAGAGTGTTTTACAAGAATCAGCAGGGAATTCTTCTGAGCTGCAAGAAATCATTAGAAGCCTTATGGAGCAGTCTGTTGCATCAGCACAGCAGGATTTGAACTCTGACCCAATGTCAAGCCTTGTAGTATGCCTGAACCATCGACACAGTGTTGTTCGACAGCAAGCTGTAGAAAGGCTGCTTCAGGATGTTAAGCTAGTAAAGAGTTTTTTTGTATTTTTGTTATCTGCATTAATACAACTTAATGTATCTTATACATTACAGACGCTTCTTCTATAAAGAAGATTATTGCGTCCTACGCCTTTGGTTTTGGTTGAGCTTGGTTATCAGTATGGAAATTCTATTTTTTTCCATTAATTGGCAAAACTGGTGAAATAAAGACATTTTTGTAAGGAAAAAAAATAGTGTAGTAATTGGAAAAAAAAAAAAGAAAAATAAGTGATTTTGTGAATTTTCAAATTTGAAAAAGGAAAAGTTTTAGTTTTGAGATAATATTTCACATTTGTTTTTTATAACAGTTAGTTATTAATACTTTATGAGTAAAGTACCCTTTGGACCAAACTGATCATAGGGCTGTTGAAGCAGTGTTCACCAGTTTCTGTGGCCTCGGCATTCTTGGGGGTGTGGGGCCAGCACCATGCCAAGCAGCCTTTACTTTACTTTACCCCAACTAATGTCAGGTACCCATCAGAGCTGCAGGGTTCCCGCGGCCACCTGAAATTTCAGAATGTCCTGAAATCCTCCTGAAATAGCAAAAAAGTGCAAAAACTCCTGAAAACCTCATAAAATTTGAATTAATCTCCTGAAATGTCCTGAAAAATTGAGCTGAACCCTATTTTTTCCTTCTCCAACAAGTGTCCCTAGTTCAAAAGCCCCACCTCCCATTACGCTTGCTTCGCCAAGCCTCACCCTTCTTGCTTAGTGACGGTACAGATGGTATACATACAGCTCTTCCTCCTCTTTCGCTCCCTCTCCCACAGTTTGGTGTCTGATATATTAGATAAGGTGTTTTATTTTCGCGATCGATGTTGAAAATGCCTTATGACGCTATGCGTGGAGTCTGCAAACCAATACATTTTGCAGAAAAGGCCTATATTATATTGTACCTTTGCTTAGCCCTATAATTAAAAAAAAGACAACGAGCAAAGCATAATGTAATGAACGTTATTCTTTTTGGTGGAAAAACAAGTGTGGTAGTAAGACGATTTTGGGTCTAGGTATAGTCGCTGCCGGTGTTGGCCTAGTTCTATCAGACTAATGACTTAGCCTAATCTAGAAGTCCAAGTTACCGTATATACTCGAGTATAAGTCGCACTTTTTTGACAGAAAATTTCGACAAAAAGTAGGGGTGCAACTTATACACCCGATACTGTTTTTGAAAAGTTCGAAAAACATCACTAACCCCTATAGTGGATTGAAGTTATGTAGAATTATTAGAATATGCCTTTATTTGATTATGTTTGCCTTATGCACGATAAATACAATTTTTTAAGGAAAGTTTCCAAATTAGGGTGAATATTTAGTAACTTTTATCTTTAAAAGGTATGCATTTTTGAGATATTAAAAGTCAGTGTAACCCGGGAAGTCGGGGTGCGACTTTTGCCCGGGTCAATGACAACGTATAAGGAAAAAAATCTTAAACTAGGGGTGCGACTTATACACCGGTGCGATTTATACGCGAGTATATACGGTATTTTATTCACCAATACATTGATGAAATGCACTCAATGCTGTATGACAATGTTAATGGTAATTTGGGCACTTCTATAGCGTCTACAATGCCGGTAACTGGCGCCGTTCAGTCTAGAAACCATGGCGGTATTGAATAGCGCACTTCAAAAGACTTGTTTGAGACCCACGATAGTGGATTTATATAGGGATAGATCTTGAGTAGGGACAGGGTCTTAGAAGAAGAAACAGATACCTTAAATTACTTTCCCATATGACTAATGGCTGTATTGATCGGTTGTTTAAAATAAATGAAGTGCTGTCTTCTTTATATAATTATGTTAGCTATGCATGATTGAAACTATTTTGTTAAGGAAAGTTTCTAAATTAGGGTGAATATTTAGTAACTTTTATGTTTAAAAGGTATGCATTTTTGAGAAGTTAAAATGCAGTGGAAGCCCCTAACCCCCGAAAATCAAGGCACTACTGTCAATGAGGGCCCCCCCCCCCCCCAAGCCCCGAAAAAAAAAGAAATCACTGTGGACTATTTACCCCCTTGCACTATTTGCCCCTCCCTACCTAGCTACAACAGCTAGCTGCTGTAATGTTTTATTTTTGTAGCAGGATTTTAATTGATAGGCTTAATGATCCTAATGATTGGAAAGTAATCAAATTGTATTATCTACATGTTCTTTTAACTTACAATAGCAGTTTTTTTTATACTTGTAAATCATTAAGCTTCTAAGAACTTTTCATTGTAGGCCCATATAAATATTTTCTCTATACTTGTTAGATGGTAATGTAACACTCTATATGTTACAGATGCTCCTATACAGGATACTATATAACCATTCTCTGCTCCCCCCCCCCCCTTTTTATGTTCATAAACAAAATATTTTCTTATATTTCTACTATTTGCACTTTTTAAAAAATTATAACATTTCTAAAGACAGTTAAAGGACTCTATATAATGAACATAGCTTATTGGTACATTTTTAGCTTTCGCGTTATAATGCCTTTAAAAATATTTTATTTAATTTTATATGTATCAGCCACAATGTTAAGTCAATTCCTGAAATTTTAGATTTTCTCCTGAAAAACACCCTAAAGTCCTGGGGAAAAATCCTAATCTGCTCTTATGGGAGGGCGTATGATGCATGGGTTGGGGAGGGGGGTGCTTCAAGACGTAGTGCGAGACATGCCACCCAACGCATAACATAGGGTACGGTCTCCGCAGTCACATGCACTACATGTTTCCCCACATGCGGAATTCCCCTTAGATCATTAACATAGTGGGATTGCTCTTATACCTGCACGGCCTCACAGGAGCACAAATACCAGTCTATAGGCCTGGCTAACTCAGATGTGCAAGATGGGCTGTCCTCAGTGCGTTTGCCCACATGTGTACTCTTAATGTAAGCTTATATGTGGTTTACACACTTCGCCAGCTTTTAGGCCCAAAGGTACACAAGTGGCTGGCATCATCAGCTGTTAATGTCAACTCTCCCTAATATCTATTACAAAATTAAATTTCCTGTTGTGTGTATGTTGTAGTAGTTTTATGTTTTTGTGCTAACTTTGTTATATTCTTTTCATTTAGTTGGAAGACAAGGCAAGTGTGCAGTCAGCCTTGACATTGAGACTAGCAGATGAAGACCCCTCTGTTGTTGCTGCTGTATTGAAAAACCCTCATGTTAGTTTGTATACTAAACTTTGTATTTTTCTCCACGCTTAATTTTCCTGGGATATGAGAGTGCCACCTTTGTTGTGTAAAGTCAGTTGGGCATTGATTGAACTGGCTGTACAATTCTTTCTTAGACATTGGCTTATAAAAAAGTGAACCATTTTTATCAGCTCAATAAATCAGAAAGAGAAATCCTAGCTCATCATTATATTAGTATATGTTTAATTTATTTACTGATATCTAATCATTATTATATTAGTTTTGTATGTTAACTTTACTTACTGATATCTAATCATTATTATATTAGTTGTGTATGTTAACTTTACTTACTGATATCTAATCATTATTATATTAGTTGTGTTTATTAACATTACTTACTGATATCTAATCATTATTATATTAGTTGTGTATGTTAACTTTACTTACTGATATCTAATCATTATTATATTAGTTGTGTATATTAACTTTACTTACTGATATCTAATCATTATTATATTAGTTGTGTATATTAACTTTACTTACTGATATCTAATCATTATTATATTAGTTGTGTATGTTAACTTTACTTACTTACTGATATATAATCATTATTATATTAGTTGTGTATATTAACATTACTTACTGATATCTAATCATTATTATATTAGTTGTGTTTATTAACATTACTTACTGATATCTAATCATTATTATATTAGTTGTGTATGTTAACTTTCTTACTGATATCTAATCATTATTATATTAGTTGTGTATGTTAACATTACTTACTGATATCTAATCATTATTATATTAGTTGTGTATGTTAACTTTACTTACTGATATCTAATCATTATTATATTAGTTGTGTATGTTAACTTTACTTACTGATATCTAATCATTATTATATTAGTTGTGTATATTAACTTTACTTACTGATATCTAATCATTATTATATTAGTTGTGTATATTAACTTTACTTACTGATATCTAATCATTATTATATTAGTTGTGTATGTTAACTTTACTTACTGATATCTAATCATTATTATATTAATTGTGTATGTTAACTTTACTTACTTATATCTAATTATCATTATACTAGTTGTGTATGTTAACTTTATTTACCAATATCTCATCATTATACTAGTTGTATACGTTAACACTAGATATATAATATACAAAACTATTCAACACTTAGGGTCTGTGGCAACTGTTTGAGGGCAACGAGTTGTTTCTGTATCAGACATTGTACAGGAAGCTAAAGATTTTTGGGCATCAAACTAGAGGGTGAGTCATGTTATATAGCCAAACTAGAGCGTGAGTCATGTTATATAGTCAAACTAGAGCGTGAGTCATGTTATATAGTCAAACTAGAGGGTGAGTCATGTTATATAGCCAAACTAGAGGGTGAGTCATGTTATATAGTCAAACTAGAGGGTGAGTCATGTTATATAGCCAAACTAGAGGGTGAGTCATGAGGGTGTGTCCTCTCTCCCGTTCTATACACAATTTACATCAATGACATTTAAAGTTCTGCAATGGTACAGTATCTTTAATCAAATATGCTGATGATACAGCCATTGTCGGCCTTGTTTCCAGTGACGATAGTCTGTATCACAGGACGACCTCAGATTTCTACAAATGGTGCAGAGAGAACTACCTGATATTGAACATCACAAAAACGAAAGAAATGATTGTAGACTTCCGGAAGGAGAAACACAAGCTGGCTGATTTGCACATAAACAACCAAATAATAGATCAAGTCTCGCAATATAAATATCTTGGCGTCACAATTACTGACAAACTGACTTGGTCTGCCAAAGCCTCTGTAAGAAAATGCACCAACGACTTTTCTGTCTTAGTAAACTTAAAACATTTCAAATAGTCTAAACCATTATGAATCTCTTTTACTCAGCGACTGTTGGTAGCTTCATAACCTTTGCAATCACCTGCTGGTATGGTAATTCCACCACATTGAACAAACACTGGATAGACCGCCTAATAAACAAAGCCTCTCGTACTAAACAGACAGAATTACCATCTCTTGCAGATATTTTCAGTTCAAGGTGCCTGTCTATGATTGATAAAATCCTCCAAGATCATGCACACCCGCTTCATGTCTATTGTGTTTGAGTACAAATGGTTTTTTAATATTGTTTTAAGTATGCTGAAAGACGGAACTTATGTAATCAAATCAAATTTCCATTTATTTGGATCAATAAAGCAATCTTATCTTATCTTGTATAGTCAAACTAGAGTGGGAGTCATGTTATATAGCCAAACTAGAGTGTGAGTGATGTTATATAGTCAAACTAGAGGGTGAGTCATGTTATATAGTCAAACTAGAGGGTGAGTCATGTTATATAGTCAAACTAGAGGGTGAGTCATGTTATATAGTCAAACTAGAGGGTGAGTCATGTTATATAGTCAGACTAGAGGGTGAGTCATGTTATATAGTCAGACTAGAGGGTGAGTCATGTTATATAGTCAAACTAGAGGGTGAGTCATGTTATATAGTCAAACTAGAGGGTGAGTCATGTTATATAGTCAAACTAGAGGGTGAGTCATGTTATATAGTCAAACTAGAGGGTGAGTTATGTTATATAGTCAAACTAGAGGGTGAGTCATGTTATATAGTCAGACTAGAGGGTGAGTCATGTTATATAGTCAAACTAGAGGGTGAGTCATGTTATATAGTCAAACTAGAGGGTGAGTCATGTTATATAGTCAGACTAGAGCGTGAGTCATGTTATATAGTCAAACTAGAGGGTGAGTCATGTTATATAGTCAAACTAGAGGGTGAGTCATGTTATATAGTCAAACTAGAGGGTGAGTCATGTTATATAGTCAAACTAGAGGGTGAGTCATGTTATATAGTCAAACTAGAGGGTGAGTCATGTTATATAGCCAAACTAGAGGGTGAGTCATGTTATATAGTCAAACTAGAGGGTGAGTCATGTTATATAGTCAAACTAGAGGGTGAGTCATGTTATATAGCCAAACTAGAGGGTGAGTCATGTTATATAGTCAAACTAGAGGGTGAGTCATGTTATATAGTCAAACTAGAGGGTGAGTCATGTTATATAGTCAAACTAGAGGGTGAGTCATGTTATATAGTCTGTTGTTATTACTGGTGTTGCTTTTCATTATTTAAACTCATTTGATGACAATAACATGATTTAGTTTATCTAGCTCTCTTTCTATATATGAGCCCAAGTCAAAAGGTCGTACCTCAAAACTGATATTTTTAAAATCGCTATAAAAGGGTCAAAATGCAATGAAATAGTTAAAACTTGGACTTAGTTCACACCAAACATGGACAACGAGATAGCATGAGATAGCATTTTGACTTAGGTTGATTAAAATATGCCTCAAAACGAATTTTTGATGAGAATGTTAAGTTTTTATGCCGGTGACTCTAAGTGACTAATTTCATGCAATTTTTCTAGACTTTATTTCAATAACCTAGGAGTTTTATATGTATCTCAAACTCATTTGGTGAATACAAGAAGCCCTTAAATAACTATTTGCCACAAAGTTTGCTCAAATTGATGCAGGGATAGTTTTTTTACAAGGGTTTAAAAAAAAATAGTTTTTCTTAGGACAGTTGTCATTTCAAGTGAGTGGAGTTTATGCTCCTAAACACCCTCTTTTGCAACTCCTATGCTTGTAATACTCTTGAATATCATAAATATAGGCTATGGAGATATGTGTGTTAAATTCTTGAAGAAATCCATCAAGAATTAGTATGTTTTTTTCTGAAGTCAATTTTTTGTTGTCATTTGTCCTAAGTGACACCAAGATGTCTATAGCAGCCATTTCTTTTGTTTCACGTTTTTTGTTACTGTGTCTTTTCCAGTGTATAAATTATCTTCCCACTATTTAAATCATGTGTAGGAAGGTTCTGACAATACTTAAGTGCATTTTTACACCTCTCTGTGAATATGAAATTTTTTCCCTTGAAAGAGAACCTTTTGACTTAAGCTCATATATAGATTAAGTTTATCTAGATTTCTTTCTATCTATATAGATTTTTTAGTTTATCTAGAATTCTTTCTATATTTATATATATAGATTTTTTAGTTTATCTAGATTTCTTTCTTTCTATATAGATTGTTAAGTTTATCTAGATTTCTTTCTATCTATATAGATTGTTAAGTTTATCTAGATTTCTAACTATAGATTAACTATATTATATACCTTATATACTCATGTATAAGTCGCACTTTATTTACTAAAAATGTCGCTCAAAAATAGGGGTGCGACTTATAAAAGTTTTTCAACAAGAGCTACTTTGTCATTAAGTTGTAAATATCACCCATATCATTGGTTGTTATGAGGTAGAATTACTAGGCTATTGAAATTGAAATTGACAAATATTTTAGGTATTTCAAACCTCCTCACCTTTTTTTTTTTGAACTTTTGGTCTGATCTTGTATTGGCGAAACATAGTTTAAGTTTGCGGGAAAGTCTGGAAAAGTATTGAGTTTCAAAAAACAAATCAAGGCCTGGATAACCTTGAATATTGACATTTTAGACTGGAAAAATAGCCTGTCAGCCTGGCAATGTATCTTAATCTATATTTATATCTAAATTTGTTATAAAAATCAAGGTCAGACCAAAAACGCCAATCCCATTTTGATATGCCATAAACGCCCACTGACCAAGCCTTAGATTAATACCTCATTCTCGCAATATTTAGGTCACAGAGGGAGGAGGCGTGTGACCGTTTTCCAAATAATGCGTCCCAGCAGCCTGGAATTTGGCTCTTATAGCCTTGAAATAGTCTGGAAACAGCCTTGAATTTGTTTTCAGAAAAAATGTGAGAACCCTGAGTTTAAGACAGTATTTTTCGTAGGCCTATTGAACACAAATTACAATATGGAAAGAATCGTAATGTGTAAAAGCCTATCTAGGCCTTTAGGTAGCTTGTACACTAGTAGCTTAAGATGCGTTTTTTTTTAAGACCTATGGCCGTTGGACACATTTCAGGACATTTTGGAAAAATTCTACACTCAAACAATAACAAAAAAAATCTATATAGAAATAATGCGTGAAATGTCAATAGTGTTGTGAAATGTCAATTGTGTTTCATTTTTCCCTTAGCGGCATGTAGGAGTTGAAAAAAAAACTTTTTTTCTGTCACAATGATAAAATGCCAGCACTGATCGGTTTTTAAATTTTGTACATTTTGTTTGTGCAGTCGCGTTTGAAATCACTACAAACAATGCTAATGGTAATTAGGGCACTTGTAAGCCCTGTCTTGGTGACATTAAGTCTAAAGAGAAAGAGCGCACTTCAAAAGACTTTTTTTGTGTGTGGATCCACTATAGTGTGACTATAGGGATGGGAACTTGAGCAGGGACAGGGACTTAGATGAATAAACTGATACCTT
Source organism: Anisus vortex (assembly GCA_949126835.1). Taxonomy (NCBI): domain Eukaryota; kingdom Metazoa; phylum Mollusca; class Gastropoda; family Planorbidae; genus Anisus; species Anisus vortex. The sequence continues at coordinate 379,756 of OX421493.1, read as the reverse complement.
ACAAAAACTTTCCCCTATGACTACTGGCTGTATTGATCGATTGTTAAAGATAAATGACACGCTGCCTTTATTTCATTATGTTGGCGTTGATTGCATGATTGAAACTATTTTTTAAGGAAAGTTTCCTAATTAGGGTGAACATTTAGTAACTTTTATGTTTAAAAGGTATGAATTTTTGAGAAGTTAAAAGGCAGTGTAACCCCGGAAAGTCAAGGTGCGACTTATACTTATACGCGGGTCAATGACAGCATATAAGAAAAAAACATAAACTAGGTGTGCGACTTGTACACGAGGATATACACAGGTATATATAAGATAAGATAAGATAAGATTGCTTTATTGATCCAAATGAATGGAAAATTGACTTGATTACATAAATTCCGTTTTTCAGCATACCTAAAACAATATTAAAGAACCATTTGTACTCAAACACAATAGACATTCACGCACACTATCATACCATTTATCATACAAGAAAAAAGTAGGCCTTTTATTTAGGAGTCAGCTATGGTAGATTGTTTAGTTTATCTAGATTTCTTTCTTATATAGACAAAAAGTGAATGATACTGTCATCAATACAATTTGCTGCATGCCTGAAAATGTAGCTAATGAAATGGAACTGACAAGCATTATCCTGTCTTACTTGGTGACACTCAACTTTGAAGAGTTGCCACTTGTTCAAAATATCTTAGACTCATCCTTAGCCCAATGGCACAAAGTGCTCATCCATCTCAAGAAATGTGAGTAGCTTTGCTTATAGGAATGTTGACATTTTTTAAAGTTGATTGACAAACTGCTACTATTTTTAATTGACCTAATAACTCATGACATAACAGGCTGGCAACCAACATTGAGCGAACCAGCAACAAATGCTGACCCTTTGGTCAGTATAAATGTAAAACTGATTGATGCACTTACGACTTACATCACTCCAGACATCTGGGCAGCTCATCATTTTGTAAGTGTATTTTTAAGTGCTGTCATCTCCTTTCTTTCTGTGTCATCATTCTTGTCTCTACCTTCATTTTGACCAACAAAAAAAAAATAATAAAAATTAGCTGATTCACCTTTGCTTTTCTTTCACCACTATAATTATATTTATGTTGAATACAATTTTGATCTCATGTTATTATTTACCATTTGTGTTTGTTAATATAAACTCATTCATAATTTTTTTTTGCATACACAAATGTTAATTTTAAGTCTCCACAAAATTATCTTTCTTACTCTAACAACTGTTAACATATTTGATTGGTCGAATAAAAAAGTTTTAAAAATGTAACTTTATTTTTCTTAAATTACACACACTCAATCCTTTCCATGCACACTCAATCCTTTCCATGCACACTCAATCCTTTCCATGCACACTCAATCCTTTCCATGCACACTCAATCCTTTCCATGCACACTCAATCCTTTCCATGCACACTCAATCCTTTCCATGCACACTCAATCCTTTCCATGCACACTCAATCCTTTCCATGCACACTCAATCCTTTCCATGCTTACCGGTGCTTGGAGCAAAAACCAGAGATGTCCAATAATCTCTTAAAGGGCTGTTTCTAGGTTCATGCATCTAGCCTTTAAATACTTCTCAACTATTCTCTTTGTCTTTAGGCCTTCTCTTCAATCTATTTCTGTTTGGTGTCCATCTCAGCTGTACCGTACTAATAAATAAAAAATAATAATAATACCGGTGCTTATATAGCGCATATCCCGTTGGTGACAGTTCTATGCGCAGACGACAGTTACAGAATACAGACAGACAACGAAATATGTAGTAATACGCTAATTCTGCTGACGAAATAGGTGAGTCTTCAGCCGGCTCCTGAAGGTGTCATAGCTAGGGCTCTGGCGAAGCTGTAATGGGAGGTGATTCCAAGCAGACGGTCCTGCGTAGGAAAATGGACGTTTACCAGCGGACACTAGCCTCACACTAGGGATCCGCAGAGTGAGCGCGTCAGAAGCCGAACGAAGTGAGCGGGACTGGGTGTAGAGCTCCATACAAGAGCGAAGATAATCCGGGGCACAGTTATTCAGGCACTTATAACAGAGAGAAGCCAGCTTATATGAGATCCGGTTGTTGATGGGTAACCAGTGCAGAGATCGGAGCAGAGGATTGATATTATTTGACTTCTTCTTCTTGAGAACTAGTCGGGCTGCATCATTCTGCAGACACGTTGCAACCAATGCCACCACCTTGTCAAGATAATCTCTCTGAGGGAAGTCACTTCTGCTTTCATTAATATAACCTTGTTTGAGATCATATTTGGACAGAAGATCATGAGGATGCAACATAGGCTTTGTGTTTGGAAGACCTCCAGTTTTCTTACTTTGGTGGCTGTAGTAGATCCATACAAAAGAATGCTGAGAATTTCGGTGTGGAGGCCTGAAGTTCTCCATATGTGAGTAGTGAAAAAAACAGTTTTACCTTCCTAATTCTGGCGGTGATTTCAAATTGCAATCACTGTTTGTTGTCATTTTACTGCCCAAGTAAGTAAATTTCTTGACATCTTTTACTTCTTTCTCCCCTTGTTGACAGAGGTGTTAATGGTTTTGATTTTTCTTGAGACCTGTGCTTTCTGGGTGTTTACCCTGAGCCATATAATGCTGGCTCATTTAGGCTTTCTGTATTCTGTTGGATGTCTTGAAACTGGAACATTTTTTGGACAAATCTTTTTTTTTCGGAGAAACCAAAAATTAAATTGTGCTAATTAACATTTGATAAAAACTTGAAGTTTTGAGCAAAATTAAATGAGTTGTAAACACATCACGCATAGGTCATAGATTGTACTTTCAATTTTCCAGAAAGCTGTATTAGAGTTATTTCCCTTTGCCGCTTTCTATTGTCATAGGTGTGTGATCAGTGATACTACTCCTTGGATCTTATCTCACAAGATCTTGTTTTTTTTTTATCCTAGCTTGGAATGTTGGATTTTATTTTGGGGGACTTTGGCTTTTTTTACTTGCTTTATTTTAAGTTGCAATTTCTGTCTGTCTGATTGCAATCATGCGTCGTGGGAGCAAGAATTGGCTTCCATTTTTCGACCACTTCCCGTGGTCCAATCGAGCTGAAATTTGGACAGCAGACTTGTGGCGACTAACAATACATTATATCAAATTTTCAGTTAAAACAACGTAATAATACTACACTTATGACAATATTCATTTCTTAAAAGGAAAGTATAAGAAAAATTTTGGTTTCACTTTAAAAATGCCTGTGCAACTTTTTATAGTTTTTCGGCGCAAAGCTAGAAAAAAAAATTATGCGCTAAGATTATTTTTAGAACAATTCATACAGAGTAAGGAGATATTTTTGAGATTTGCGACACATACCGTATATACTCGCGTATAAGTCGCACTTATACGACAAATTTCGACAAAAAGTAGGGGTGCGACTTATACACCCAACACTGTTTTTGAAAAGTTTGAAAAACATCAATACTCTGTCACACAGTTTGCTACATAACCCGTATAGTTGACTGTAGTAATGTAGAATTACTAGGATATGCGTAGGCCTACATTTTACATTTAGAAAACTTTCGTGGGTGTACATATTACTATCTTTATATAACTGAAATTGAGATCGACAAATATTTTAGGTTTTACAGACACCCGACCTCCCCAGCTTTTCTTTTGAACTTTTGGACCTATTGCCGATACGTAGCGTAAGTTTAAAGGCGTCATTTTTGGGTAGGCTTATTGAACGCAAATTACAATATGGAAATAATCGTAAATGTGTGAAAGCCTGTCTAGGCCTATAATGTAGGTAGGCTTAAGCTTAAGATGCGTTTTATTTAGTAGGCCTACTTAAGGTCTAGGCTTATAGGCTATAGCCTACTAATAAGGCAGTGTTGAGCATTCCGATAAAAACGCGTCATATCTAGGCAACTACGATCGGCAGATGGACGTGTTAAATGTCAAGTGTGTTTTATTTTTCATTAATTGCATGTAAGAGTTGAAAAAAAAAAACACAGCCTATTATTTGTCGGTTGCCAGACGCACTTGAAATCATTTCAAACAATGTTAATGGTAATTAGGACACATGTATAGCGCGTCGTAAATGCCGGCGCCTCCCAGTCTCCAGTCTAGGCGACATTGAGTCTAATGACGTACTTCAAAGACTTTTTGTGTGTAGAGTTACTATAGGGATAGGAACTTAAGTAGGGAAAGGGACTTAGATGAAGAAACAGATAGGCCTACTTTACTTCCCCATCTCACTAATGTCTGTAGGCCAATTGATCGGTGGTTTAAATTAAATGAAGCCCTGCCTTTATTTGATTATGTTTGCCTTATGCACGATTAAAACCATTTTTTAAGGAGAGTTTCCAAATTAGGGTGAATATTTAGTAACTTTTATGTTTAAAAGGTATGCATCTTTTAGATATTAAAATGCAGTGTAATCTGGGAAGTCAGGGTGCGACTTATGCGCGGGTCAATGACAACATATAAGAAAAAAAAATCTTAAACTAGGGGTGCGACTTATACACTGGTGCGACTTATACACTGGTGCGACTTATACGGTATATTTTTCTGTTTCATTTCCAGTAGTCAATCAATTATTTAATTACATGATGGTAAAATTAGTTTGCAAATAAAGGGAGTATAATAAAAACTTTGTTTTTATGGTTTTCTTGTTTAAAGACATTTTTTATGTACAGTACTGACTAAATTTATTTTGTAAAAGCCTAAATGTGTGCTGCCTCAATGCAGGATATATTAAGCTAATCCTGTGATCTCTGAAAACTAAAAACAACAAAGCTGTGTAGCAAGTGGTGACTGTACATACTTACCAAATTTATTTGGTCATTTGTGCATAATGTTATGCAAAATTTGGATACAGGAAGAATTCAAACAAGCAACTGACCCCCTTATAGCTCATAAGAAAAGGAAAAAAACATAGAACTAATTTCACTTACATAGGTACACATGTACTAAATAATATAGTCTAGCCTACACCTAGGTACACATGTACTAAATAATATAGTCTAGCCTACACTTAGGTACACATGTACTAAATAATATAGTCTAGCCTACACTTAGGTACACATGTACTAAATAATATAGTCTAGCCTACACTTAGGTACACATGTACTATATAATATAGTCTAGCCTACACCTAGGTACACATGTACTAAATAATATAGTCTAGCCTACACTTAGGTACACATGTACTAAATAATATAGCCTAGCCTACACTTAGGTACACATGTACTAAATAATATAGCCTAGCCTACACTTAGGTACACATGTACTAAATAATATAGTCTAGCCTACACATAGGTACACATGTACTAAATAATATAGTCTAGCCTACACTTAGGTACACATGTACTAAATAATATAGTCTAGCCTACACTTAGGTACACATGTACTAAATAATATAGTCTAGCCTACACTTAGGTACACATGTACTAAATAATATAGTCTAGCCTACACATAGGTACACATGTACTAAATAATATAGTCTAGCCTACACTTAGGTACACATGTACTAAATAATATAGTCTAGCCTACACTTAGGTACACATGTACTAAATAATATAGTCTAGCCTACACTTAGGTACACATGTACTAAATAATATAGTCTAGCCTACACTTAGGTACACATGTACTAAATAATATAGTCTAGCCTACACTTAGGTACACATGTACTAAATAATATAGTCTAGCCTACACTTAGGTACACATGTACTAAATAATATAGTCTAGCCTACACTTAGGTACACATGTACTAAATAATATAGTCTAGCCTACACTTAGGTACACATGTACTAAATAATATAGTCTAGCCTACACACTCACTGGTTTGGTGTAGGCCTAATAATCCTTATGACACTCACTAGTTATGAGTTATGAAAAAAAAGTCTGTGTATAACTGTGCATTATGCGAATATAATCTACCTATACCAAAAAATTCTGGACACAATGCTCTGCATTATGTAATCATTTCTGCAGATAACGCTCATTATGTGCATGTCTTGGCGCATAACACCTCCCTGTTAGTTATAAATTATCAATGGTAGACCTAAGACTATTTTCATAATTATTAGCTCTTAAAAAATCCTGTAAATTTAAAATTCTACTTCTGGATTTTCTTCTTCTTCTTCATTCTCGATAACTTCTGCAATTTTTCTGTACGAACTCTGTTCTAGTACCGAGGTCAGATTCCACCGAATGGCCTGTTGCTTGGGGTTCTAGTACCGAGGTCAAATTCCACTAAATGTCCTGTTGCTTGGTGTTCTAATACAGAGGTCAGATTCCACTGAATGTCCTGTTGCTTGCGCTGTGTAAAATGTCAGTTTATTACCAGGGTGAAAAGGGTCAGTGACAAAGTACATCCCTGTTTCTCTCATGGTTTCATGTTGAAGAGGTCTGAAAGTTGATTGTTGTGGAGGACTCTTTTGTTTGAAGTTCTCTGAATTGTATAACTTTGACCAGTTTATGTGGAATGCTGTAGCTTTGGAGGATTTTCCATAGTGTTTAGTTAGTCTCAATTCAAAGTGATGATTGAATAATTCTTTCTTTGTACAAATAAAAAAAGCCAAATGTTGAACAACTATAAATCATTCAAAAATTAAAAGTAAATAAGTAGACATATGAAATTTTCTTATTACCAAGTGAGTAACTTTTTTGTGTGTATTGTTCTCAATTGTAAAGGTGGATTCACTCTCTAAGAGTTTGCATGTCAGCCCTAGGGGAGAATGTGCTGCTTTCATTATAATAAATCTTTGTGAAAATCTGATAAAAACTGTTGGAGATCCACTTGTGAAATCAGGTTTCCAAAGATTGTTAGCAGCTTTTGTTTCAGATCTGATTTTAAAAAAGGTAAGTGCACACTTTGTATCAACTGTTCTGTATTTTATGTTGATTTACATTTTCTAGTTATTGTAGCCCATCCTTTCTCCTTTTTCAATTTAAATGTAAAAGTAATATAATGACAAAATAAAGTCATTATGCTCCCTCTATTATAACACTCCCTCTGTTAGCATAAACAAACTGAAGCAACCACTTGTAATTACGTTACTATCTTTTGCTTTACTCTCCACTTCTTGTGAAGTATTCCGATGTAATACACAAGAAACACTTTTTATCAGTAGCTCGTTATCTTTTTGATACCAATCCCATTATCTGCCATGTAAGGTAATTAGTAACTGTCTTTTTACAAGTATTGTTAACAAAGAAACTGTTAATTACATATCAAGTCAATCTATGCTAGTTATTCAGTCTCTCTAAACCAGGGTAAAAGAAAAGGCTTCCCAAAACCAGGTAAAAGTAAAGACTTCCCAAAACCAGGGTAAAAGTAAAGACTTCCCAAACTCAGGGTAAAAGTAAAGACTCCCCAAAACCAGGGTAAAAGTAAAGACTTCCCAAAACCAGGTAAAAGTAAAGACTTCCCAAAACCAGGGTAAAAGTAAAGACTTCCCAAAACCAGGGTAAAAGTAAAGACTTCCCAAAACCAGGTAAACGTAAAGACTTCCCAAAACCAGGGTAAAAGTAAAGACTTCCCAAAACCAGGGTAAAAGTAAAGACTTCCCAAAACCAGGGTAAAAGTAAAGACTTCCCAAAACCAGGTAAAAGTAAAGACTTCCCAAAACCAGGGTAAAAGTAAAGACTTCCCAAAACCAGGTAAAAGTAAAGACTTCCCAAAACCAGGGTAAAACTAAAGACTTCCCAAACTCAGGGTAAAAGCAAAGACTTCCCAAAACCAGGTAAAAGTAAAGACTTCCCAAAACCAGGTAAAAGTAAAGACTTCCCAAAACCAGGGTAAAAGTAAAGACTTCCCAAACTCAGGGTAAAAGTAAAGACTTCCCAAAACCAGGGTAAAAGTAAAAACTTCCCAAAACCAGGGTAAAAGTAAAGACTTCCCAAACTCAGGGTAAAAGTAAAGACTTCCCAAAACCAGGGTAAAAGTAAAGACTTCCCAAAACCAGGTAAAAGTAAAGACTTCCCAAAACCAGGTAAAAGTAAAGACTTCCCAAAACCAGGGTAAAAGTAAAGACTTCCCAAAACCAGGTAAAAGTAAAGTTTTCCCAAAACCAGGGTAAAAGTAAAGACTTCCCAAGCTCAGGGTAAAAGTAAAGACTTCCCAAGCTCAGGGTAAAATTAAAGACTTCCCAAAACCAGGTCAAAGTAAAGACTTCCCAAAACCAGGGTAAAAGTAAAGACTTCCCAAAACCAGGTAAAAGTAAAGACTTCCCAAAACCAGGGTAAAAGTAAAGACTTCCCAAACTCAGGGTAAAAGTAAATTGCTTTAAGACTGGAAACTCTTTTGTTAAAAAATAAGATATATCTTGTCCTGGTGATTATAGACCTAATTCAATAACCAGCATTGCATGCAAAATACTCAAACGCATTTTATAGTAGTGTAGTGCACTTTGCCAATATCAACACCACTTCAGGAAAATAAAATGAAGTGAAACACAATTAATAGGTTTAATAGATGACTGGTTTAAAGAATTTGTTAATAATAACCAAATTGATGCCATTTTATTAGACTTTTGAGAAGCTTTTGATAAAGTTCACCATCACTGTTTACTTCATAAAAACTTTAGTTTTTGCATCTCTGCATAAGCATCAAAGAACCTAAAGCTAAATGCTTCCTAACACTAGTTAGACCTACACTAGAATATAAATGCATCATCTGTTTGGGTTCTATCAACTGATGAAAACATGAAAAAACTAGAAAATTTTCAGAAGGGCTGCAAAGCTTTACCAGTGAATCTTCTAAACTGACAAAAGAATTAATTTAGAAATATAGCAATCTATTACATTACTTAAGTAGACAATAGGATAAAGATACCTTTCTTATTCTGTATTCAAGAACAAACAAAAAATAGTTCTCTTTCTTCCAGAATGGCATCTAGGCATGGAATGGGTTTCCTGAACAAACCAGGATAACTAACCACTTGACATCATTTAAAACATTAATCATAATGTACGACTCGTCTAGACTCAAACCACGGATAAGCAAAGGATGCAATAATATTTAGCATAGAAGTAGAGTCCGTAACGAATAAGACTAATTCAAGAGAATAGGAAGCTAGAGCTGAACCAGATCAAACCTAAACAATAACCCAGACACTAAACCTAATACCAAGTAACCTGCTAACAATTCTTATAAAAAGGGTTTTCAGAAGTAATACAATTTAAAAAGTCATCTTTTCTGTTGTTACCCAAGGAGAATAAGATAATGATGATAATGAAAGCTGTACCAAGTGAGAACCGTATGTCTTATTGTTTGGCTAAGTTGGCATCTAAAGGTCACATTCCAATGGAATTAATTGTGCAACTATTGGATATGCTTGATCTGAATGCTGTACCTTTATCTTTGAAAGGTAAACAAACAAATTCTAATCATATCCATTACTTTTAATAGAGTCATTGAATTGTATTATGTTTTATTTTAAGATAGCCGTGTAGAATGTTGGCTACAATAATGAAAAAAAATAAAAGCACATTTACAACTGTTTTAAGGTATTTGAAAATATTATTTTTTTTTAAAGATCTGCAATTCTGGGAGCTATCAAGTATTTCATCCACCAGTCTTGAATCTAACTGGCTAAGAACCATTACCATTATCTACAATCTTTTCTTGGAGTTGGCAACATTCAAAAAGAAAAATCTCAAAAAGATGGCCAAGACATGCATAAAGAAATTTTTCCAGGTCAGTATTTAAAAAAACAATTCTCTGGTCAGTATTTTCCAAAAAAAATGTATCTGGTCAGTATTTTTTAAAACAATTATATGTCTGGTCAGTATTTTCTAAAATAATTGTATGTCTGGTCAGTATTTTCTAAAAAAATTGTATGTCTGATCAGTATTTTCTAAAATTATTGTATATATTGTATGTGTATGGTTTTAAAAGTGTTGATCAAAATTTTTCTGCCACCTGAATAGATAGTTCATTTTTTTATTTGTTACTTGTTTGGTTGAATCAAATTAATTTTTTTTTTTTAAAGTTACTGAATGATCCCTGGGATGTACTGAAGTTCATTTGTATGATTTGGACTAGTCAAGGAGTGAGCAGTAAATGTAAAGCCCTAACAATGCAGTTTGGGAGAGTGTTTTTCAAATCACTTTCTTCTGATGTTAAAGAAAAGTTCTTAATTAAAGCAACACCAGGCTAGTAAAAAGTTTTAAAGTCTTAAAACAGAAAAAATAATTAAAAGCTTGATAAAATAGAATCATTAATAAATGCTTATTCTAAGATTTGAACAAAAAAAAAGGCTGTAGATCCAGTGTTATTAAAAGGGAATTGTTTAGAATCACACCATTTCTTAAATAAACTATATTTGTGTGTTTAGAATCACACCATTTCTAAAATAAACTATATTTGTGTGTTTAGAATCACACCATTTCTTAAAGAAACTATATTTGTGTGTTTAGAATCACACCATTTCTTAAATAAACTATATTTGTGTGTTTAGAATCACACCATTTCTTAAAAAAACTATATTTGTGTGTTTAGAATCACACCATTTCATAAATAAACTATATTTGTGCGTTTAGAATCACACCATTTCTTAAAAAAACTATATTTGTGTGTTTAGAATCACAATTTCTTAAATAAACTATATTTGTGTGTTTAGAATCACACCATTTCTTAAATAAACTATATTTGTGTGTTTAGAATCGCACCATTTCTTAAATAAACTATATTTGTGTGTTTAGAATCACACCATTTCTTAAAAAAACTATATTTATGTGTTTAGAATCACAATTTCTTAAATAAACTATATTTGTGTGTTTAGAATCACACCATTTCTTAAAAAAACTATATTTGTGTGTTTAGAATCACAATTTCTTAAATAAACTATATTTGTGTGTTTAGAATCACACCATTTCTTAAATAAACTATATTTGTGTGTTTAGAATCGCACCATTTCTTAAATAAACTATATTTGTGTGTTCAGAATCACACCATTTCTTAAATAAACTATATTTGTGTGTTTAGAATCGCACCATTTCTTAAATAAACTATATTTGTGTGTTTAGAATCGCACCATTTCTTTAAAAAACTATATTTGTGTGTTTAGAATCACACCATTTCTTAAATAAACTATATTTGTGTGTTTAGAATCGTACCATTTCTTAATTAAACTATATTTGTGTGTTTAGAATCACACCATTTCTTAAATAAACTATATTTGTGTGTTTTGAATCTCACCATTTCTTAAATAAACTATATTTGTGTGTTTAGAATCACACCATTTCTTAAAAAAGCTATATTTGTGTGTTTAGTATCACACCATTTCTTAAAAAATATATATTTGTGTGTTTAGTATCACACCATTTCTTAAATAAACTATATTTGTGTGTTTAGAATAACACCAGTTCTTAAATAAACTATATTTGTGTGTTTTTCAGCGCTGCCCTGTATCCTCATTTTGCTGTCCAGTCAGTTTGAAATAGTTCGTCAAGTAGCCATCAAATTGTTGGTAGTTTTAAATCGAGCAACATCAGCAAGCTCAATATTTAGCTGGTTTTCTGACAACCTACTGAAATACAAGCAGGAAATTACCAAAGACAGTGAATTTTTAGCTCAGGTATGCTGTTTCACTGGTTGTTTTAATTTGAGATCATTGAAACTTATCCTATACTACTTGAAACTTATCCTATGCTAATCTTTATCCATTCTTAAGTCTTGGAAACTAAATTTATATGTCAAAGCTTATATATTACCTCCTTTTTTTTATGTTGTTAGGCCTATGTTTAATTGAAAATAATTTTTAATGTTTACTTTTTTTTTCAGGTGCTAAAAAATATTTTAGAAGGAGAGATTGAGACAATGTGTGATTCACCTGCCAGGAAGCGTCTAAGAACCAGCAGTGTTCTACCATCAAATCTGGAGTGTGTTAACTACTTTTTCACTTTGATTAGTGAAAAGAACACACCTTGTATAATAAAATCTGGTCTGTTGACCATTTTGAGCAGACTTGATACCATTGTAAGTCTTTTCAATTTGTATTTAGCACAGTCTCATTAAATAACAAAGAGCTCCTAGAAATCTAGAATTTCTAAAAAGTAAAAAAATCCTGAAATTTGAAGATATTTCCTGAAATTCAACTATCATCTAATTAAAGGTGGGAACAATTTTGTAATAAAATTTAGCTAAGTGGGGTATGCCTGTGCCTATATAACAAACAGCTCAGAAAATCCCAATCAGAACGCCAAACAATAACCAATTACACCTTACCAAGCTTTAAAGAACCTAGAACACACAATAGACTACCTTATAAGTACATAGGTACTATAAAACACACAATAGACTGACTACCTTATAAGTACATAGGTACTATAAAACACACAATAGACTATCTATAAGTACCTAGGTACTATAAAACACACAATAGACTACCTTATAAGTACATAGGTACTATAATACACACAATAGACTACCTTGTAAGTACATAGGTACTATAATACACACAATAGACTACCTTGTAAGTACATAGGTACTATAAAAAACGCAATAGACTACCTTATAAGTACATAGGTACTATAAAACACACAATAGACTACCTTATTGGTACTATAAAACACACAATAGACTACCTTATAAGTACATAGGTACTATAAAACACACAATAGACTACCTTATAAGTACATAGGTACTATAAAACACATAATAGACTACCTTATAAGTACATAGGTACTATAAAACACACAATAGACTACCTTGTAAGTACATAGGTACTATAAAACACGCAATAGAAGTCCTTATAAGTACATAGGTACTATAAAACACAATAGACTACCTCATAGGTACTATAAAGCACACAATAGACTACCTTATAATTACATAGGTACTATAAAACACATTATAGACTACCTTATAATTGCATAGGTACTATAAAACACATTATAGACTACCTTATAAGTACATAGGTACTATAAAACACATTATAGACTACTGTCAGTGATTTAATTTATATATAATAAAGGGGAAGCGACACAAACAATAGTTTGTGTGTTGTGTAGGTTTGCATCCCTTTGACCACATATTGTATAGTGTGTGTATTGTTTTTATTTATATAGAACAATCCAGCAAGTGTGAACTGTTTTTAGATTGCATGCTTTTTGTGAGACATGGCTTTTGCTTGGTCATGTGTTTGAGAGAATAAAATCAGTTAGAGCTAAAGTGTAGAAGAAAGAGGTTGTGTAATGTTTTATAGCAACATGGACTTGTGTTTATAATTCATAATTGTTGGATGTACTGTGAATAATGTATTGTGAGTAATAATAAATACATATATATATTGCTGCAAAGATTTGATTTATCAAGTTTGTTAAACGTACTGTGAAAATAACATTAAAGAAACATTTAACTCAACTCAACCAACTCAATCAACTCATGATTCTATTAGCCTCCGAAGAACACTAATAATTAAAATAGAATTAATTACAAATGGTGGCAGCGGTGAAAGGCAACTACTAAACTACTACGCTACAACATAATGAAATGCTTCTACAAGAACAAATCTTAGAAGGTAAAGTCTGATTTTCAAATTGGCAATTCTCTCATGAAAACTATTCAGCAAATTATTCAACCAGTCAACCTGGTCATAAAATCGTTGGAGAGAACGCTAAAACATCTCTCAGAAAATATATGATTTGCTGTTGGATGGCAGAATTTAATGGACGATTTCTAAAGATATTAATCAAGATTTAATCAACACTGTATAAAGCCATATTCAGGGTAACAGGAAACAGAGACACTGCAGCAAGACTTGTAAAAGTCAGTAGATACATAGGCGGCACAACAAGCAACAAAAAGGTGGGTGCACGTGGCGCTCTACATCTCAACCCACATTGCATTTTTCAAAGGTGCCGACGCTGGAATTAATAAATTTTTTTCAAGATTATATTTGGATTACGTGGAACATCGAGAGCTGTCGTATGAATTTCTTTGTGATCAATCGTTGATCATGAAAAATTGAATTATCACGCATGAAACATTTTTAAACAAAACAGCTTCTGAATCTAGACTCTGTAACATTTTACAATACGCTATGAAGTGAAGCAATGACGTCACACAAGATGGCGGACACTAGATAAACAAGATGGCGGACACTAGTTCAACTAGAGGTCAACACGTGTGTGTGTGAGATCCGAAGGTAACAAGGCAATCATCAACGCATAGTATTCACTTAGTCATACTTTGTGAAATACCAAGACCGTAAGACAGATTGTACTCTAACGTACATTAATTCAAGAGATTTGTTTACATTATGCGAATTATAAGTATCTCGCTATACAGTAAAGTTAATTTGAATTAATGTGATGAAGATTGTGTTAATTAATTTAAATCATTCGTACTTGGATTAACGTCACGAAGTTTGTGCTAGTTAATTTAAATCATTCCTACCTGGATTAACGTCTTGAAGTATGTGTTAGTTAAAATGTAAGCTACTATTAGACCATTCACTTGGATTAAATGGATTAACTTCATCGTCAAGAAGATTCATTGTGTTACTTAAATACTATTTAAGTTTGATATAATTAACATTTATTTTAATATTATTGATGCCATATGTTTTCTCTATTTGATGTGGGCTTGGTTGGAGGTAATTTTTCCTGATTTTCCATATTCAATTTCTTTCTAACTATCTCTTTTTCTATTTTCTTCCTGAGAAAATTAGGATACATGATTCTATATTAGGGATTTGTTTATGTGTATATTGAGAAGTGAAGAAATTATACTCACTTACAACTCTTTATATACATTTCAAATATTTATATTAGTTGTATGGTCTAGTTTGTACTTGTGAAAATCTGTCTGTAAAAATAAAAGTAAACAATTGTCCTGTATTGTCATTGTTTTACATATTGTAATTCTTCTGTAAACATTCCTCTATCGTATTAAGCAGCAATTATATGTATTAATGTGAGTGTGATTTATATTATTATTTCTTTTTTATTCATACATATATTTTATATATTATTTCTATAATTTTTCATGCATATTTGTCCATTGTACAATATTTTTGTAATTAATTTGTAAACAAGTTCAAAATTTTTGATACACACATACCCATTGCACATAAAATGAATATAATGAATACACACATATGAAAATGAATATATGGTAATTTGACAATAATGTGTAAAGACACATCCATGAACATAACAAAACTGCTGAATAATAAGTGACACCAAAAATAATGTCTCTAATGATGAATACAAAGTGATTGCCCTTAATAAAAAAAAAAAAAAAAAAAAAAAAAAAAAAAAAAAATAACAAACATAAATCAACATGGCTACAAGTATATATAAAATAGAAACAAATGCAGAAATGTATGCAAGAGCTGAAGCACTTGCAGAAAAATTCAAATTAGGAGAAAAAGAAAAAATAAATTTTATTGAAGAAAAAGTCAAATTATGGACTAGTGAACAAAAAGAGCACTTAAGTAAAATACAACAAGATGAAGAAAGGGCAGAAAGAGCTGAAAAAAGAGCACATGACAATGAAATATCAAAAAGAGCATATGACATAGAAATGGCAAAACTTAAAGCAGCACAAACAAGTAATAATGAAAATGAACATACAGACAATGGCAATAACCTAAAACGTTTAAAACTCCCTTACTTTGATGGCAAATCAGAATCTATTGACTCATTTTTCAGAACATTTGAAATGCAATGTAAAACTGAAAAAATACCACAAAAAGATTGGTCTAGATATCTATTACAATCAGTGAAAGAAAAAGCACGCACAGCAATGTCTTACATAAACATTGAAGAAGTAACATATGATGAAGTAAAAAGACAGATGCTAGCATATTTCATTAAAACACCTGATTATTATAGGAACAAATTTCACGATGTCTTTTTAGACAATAACAAAGAGCCTACGGCATTTGTTAAAGATGTAGAACATTACTTAATAACTTGGTTAGAGTTAATGAAGATTGATTTGAAAAATCCACAACAAATTCTAAATATGATAGTTTATGACAAAATTCTAGTCATGGCTAGTGATGAATTGTTTTCATATTTAAAAGAAAAAGACATTAACACAAATGACAAATTAATAAATGCACTTAACAACTTCAAGGACAGCCATCCTAATGCTGCCTTAACCAAGAACAAAACCAATAATCTAAATACACTTCAGAATGACAGAAGTAGAAACCAAACAAGATTTGGTAATGAAAGAAGAAATAGCTATTCACCTCCAAACTTTAGGAGAAGAAATACTAATAATAGAGATAGGAGACATATTCAATGTTTCTTCTGTCAAGGTAGAAACCACATTGCAAGAGACTGTTTCTTCAAACAACAACAAACATTCAAAAAAGAAATCTATAATAATGACAACTTTAATATGCAGTCAGGCCAAAATATTCAAAACAGAACATTTAGAAGAAGGGGTGGAAGAGGAAACAGGTATAGACAAGGGAATTACAATCAGAATCAAAATTATTTTGGACAAAGCAATTTTAATCCAAACTTCAGTTCTCATTTTGCACAAAACGGTAATCAGAATATACAGACACAGCACTTTAATCATGGTGTGCAAGGTCAGACTTTCAATAGCAACAGCATGAATGCTAACACATACAATCAAAGATCACAGCAATTAAACTCCATCAAAGAGTTCACTGGTCAATTGCTTCTATTTCCTTGTTTTGTCAATGAAAAACAAACATTAACTCTTAGGGATTCTGGAGCCACATGCATTGTGTGCAATGCAGACTTAGTTCTTGAACATCAATATCTTCCAGAGTCGGAAATGGTCACCTTAGGTGATGGTTCTATTGTTCAATGCAAAGTCGCACAAATTTCTATCGACACTCCTTGGATTACTGGTGTAGTCAAAGCCGTGGTAATGAACAATTCTACTGCTCCTTTAGTCATTGGAAATATTCCAAATATCAAGCAAGACAACTCTTTTGAGATCTTTCAGAAATGGATTTCTCAGAAAACAAACTGTTCTAATTTGCAACCAAAAACATTAGATGAATTCAATGCAGAAATTTCTGCAGATCCAATTGTTGCCATGCAACAAAGACTTACTCTAATGAAAACAAATAAGATAGACAAGAAATATTGGATCAGAAATCTAGAAGTAATACGTCTAAACAATAAAGACAATAAAGACAAATTGACTAGTCAAAACAATAACGACAATAAAGACATATTTCCTAAATGGAATGGCTCACAACCAATAGAAAACTATATAAGTTCTTTTGAAGAACAATGCCAAAAACAAGAAATACCAAATGACATAAAACCAATTCTTTTAACTCAACATTTAAATGGCCACAAGAAAGCATTTAATATTGCTAACAGAAACATTCAAAGCTTTGAAGAACTAAAAACAAGTTTGAATAAACAATTGGTACACAAGGAAAAGAAAGAAGAAAGTAATAAGATCTCTGACAGATCAAAATTAGATAATAAAAGTTCCAATGAACAAAAGAAACAAAATTTGTGTACTATACAATCAGAAATAAAGGAAAATGCTGAAACCTCAAATGTTTCATTTGATAAAATCGATCATGATACACTAGTTCAAGAACAAACAAAGGATAAATACATAATCAAATTGATTGAAAGCATACAGAATCCTAACTCTTATAATTTTGGAAAATTTGAAATACAAAATAAAGTTTTGATCAGATTATGGCAGACTACCACAGGACCACAACAACAAATAGTAGTTCCTAAGTCTTTAACACACACAATTATGTCTGTAGGACATAACAGTCCTTTAGCAGGTCACCTCGGTACTAACAAAACTTTCCGAAGTCTCATGCAAAATTTCTGGTGGAAAACTATGAGAAAAGATATCAAGAATTTTATAAAATGTTGTGATCAATGTCAGAGGAAAAATAAAATACACTCTAGACACATGGCTCCATTGCAAAAATTTGAAAAAATTGGCCCACCATTTCACAAAATAGCCATTGACATAATAGGTCCAATGACCGCAAGCAAGAAGCATAAAAATAGATTTGCACTTGTAGTGATTGATCTGGCCACAAGGTGGATAGAAATAGCTCCTCTAAATGAGATTACGTCAGAGAAAATCTGTAATGCATTACTTTCAATATTCACAAAGTTTGGCTTTCCATCTATCATTCTGAGTGATAATGGAACGCAGTTTCTTTCACACTTAACCCAAGCTTTTACAAAGATGCTACAGATCACACAAGTATTCTCTGCTCGTTACCATCCGCAGTCAAACGGGTGTGTAGAAAGAGCCAATCAATCTATAAAAATTATGATAGACAAAGTATGCATAGACAAACCTAAAGAATGGGATCTATTTCTTCCTATGATATTATTTGCATATAGAACGTCAATTCATGAAGCCACTGGTTATTCACCTTTCCAATTGTTATTTGGAAGACAGCCAAAAACTCCTTTTGGAAATTTCAAAGAAAACATCTTGAATAAACAAGAAACTTTACTATCTCCTTTTGAATTTGTTCAAAATGTCAGTGAACAAATAGACTATACTAATAACATTGTCAAAAAAACCCTGGAAATTGCTTCTGCTAAGAATGCTGAGTCAGTAAATAAGAATAGGCATTTGAGAACTCTTGAATCGGATGACCTAGTTCTTATACTATTGCCAACTGGCACAGGGCATAACAAAGAATGGTATGGTCCCTATAAAGTTATTAAAAGACTAAATGAAGTCTCTTATACAATTTTGGTAGATGGTTCTCAAAGGAAATATCACATTAACACTTTGAGAAAATACAATCAGCTCAAAGCTGATAACGAAATTTTGAGCTCACTAGTTGCAGAAAATAGTATCAGTGAAGAGGCTCCAATTATAAATGCAGAAACATATTCTATAAATTACTGTACCACAATAAAGTCATGTAATATCAATCTCCAGCATATTACTTCGCAGACAAACAAAGAAAATATTACCAGGATTATAAACAAATTTTCTAGTGTTATCAGTCATGAACCTGGTCACACCAATAGTATTGAGCATTCCATAGAATTGAATGACCATACTGCTTTTAGATCTCAAACATATATAGTACCACAAATGTTAAAAAACAAAGTAGATGCTCAATTAGATAGTCTCATTGAAAAAAAACTCATTCAAAAATCCAAATCACAATATTCTTCACCTATGGTTTTGGTGAAGAAAAAGAATGGTGACATCAGAATTTGCTGTGATTACAGAAAATTAAACAAAGTCACCAATTTAGATCAAGAAGGCTTACCCAATGTTGAAGATATTGTAAACACAGTGGGCAAAGGCAAAATTTTTTCGAGTATTGATCTCACAAGAGGATTTTGGCAAATTCCGATGGCCAAAGAATCTATTCATTACACTGCATTCACAACTCATAAAGGCTTGTTTGAATGGACAGTGATGCCTTTCGGCCTTGTAAACAGTACGGCAACGTTTACAAAGATGATGAGAAAAATTCTAGCTCCTCATCCACACATCATACATTATGTAGATGACATCTGCATTTTCACAGATAACTGGGAACAACATTTTGAAGCTTTAGAATTCTTGCTACAAGTCTTAAAAGAACAAAATCTGACAGTATCACCAGAAAAAATCAAAATAGGTGTTTCGGAGATTGAATTCTTAGGCCATAAATTTACAAGCCAAGGTATAACACCAACTAGTAACTTCCAAGAAAAGATACTACATATAAAAACACCTACTACAAAAAAACATATCAGAGCTTTG
Source organism: Anisus vortex (assembly GCA_949126835.1). NCBI lineage: Eukaryota > Metazoa > Mollusca > Gastropoda > Planorbidae > Anisus > Anisus vortex. Next base: position 360,076 of record OX421493.1, on the reverse strand, counting down.
TTGGGATTGTTCAACTATTATAGTAAATTCATTAAGAATTACGCACAAATTGTAAGACCACTAATTGAGTTGACAAAGAAATTCCAACCACAAAAAATAAAATGGAATGAAAGTTGTGCAAAATCATTAAACACTCTGAAAGAAATGTTTAACAGTCAACCTATTCTCACCACAATTCAGGAAACTGATGAGGTCATACTATCAACGGATGCATCAAAAATTGGTCTTGGTGCATGTCTTATGACTCAAACTGTAATCAATGGGAAGCAGATATTGCAACCTGCTCAATATCTGAGCAGAGCTCTTAGTGAAAGTGAAAAGAAATATTCAGTTATAGAACTGGAATGTCTTGCGATTTTTTGGGCTGTCAGAAAATTGCAAAGATATCTTCTTGGTCGACATTTTACTATACTTGTTGATCACAAACCTCTAATGAATTTTAATATAAGTAACATCAACAACAATCGCATAAATAAATACGCAATGTACCTAACAGATTATCAATTTGACATCAAAACAATACGTGGAAAAGACAACCACATACCAGATGTTTTATCCAGATTATCAGTCAACATACCAGATTCTGAATAAATATGTCAATACAAGTAAATGACAAACAAACACTAATGTTAAATACATGTATATAATTTAAAAATGATAATTCAATTTTTGTTGAAAATATTTTTTTTCATGTCAATTTTTTACTGTGCATAAAATCTATGGCTAGATTTTATTTTTTACAGGGGGAGGGTATGTCAGTGATTTAATTTATATATAATAAAGGGGAAGCGACACAAACAATAGTTTGTGTGTTGTGTAGGTTTGCATCCCTTTGACCACATATTGTATAGTGTGTGTATTGTTTTTATTTATATAGAACAATCCAGCAAGTGTGAACTGTTTTTAGATTGCATGCTTTTTGTGAGACATGGCTTTTGCTTGGTCATGTGTTTGAGAGAATAAAATCAGTTAGAGCTAAAGTGTAGAAGAAAGAGGTTGTGTAATGTTTTATAGCAACATGGACTTGTGTTTATAATTCATAATTGTTGGATGTACTGTGAATAATGTATTGTGAGTAATAATAAATACATATATATATTGCTGCAAAGATTTGATTTATCAAGTTTGTTAAACGTACTGTGAAAATAACATTAAAGAAACATTTAACTCAACTCAACCAACTCAATCAACTCATGATTCTATTAGCCTCCGAAGAACACTAATAATTAAAATAGAATTAATTACAACTACCTTATAATTGCATAGGTACTATAAAACACACAATGGACTACCTTATAAGAAGAAAGGTTAAATCCATTAAATCAATGGAAGAAAATGTACATTGAAATGAACATGCCCACCAAGCAAGACCACTCCCCCCTCCTCACCTGTAAAGAACAATGCACCATGTTCCAGTTAAGAACTGGATATGTAGCACTTTACTCACATCTGAAGAGAATAAACTCTTTTATAACTGTTATCTGTTTTAAACAGTTTATCATTGTTTCTTGTTATTGTTTTTTGCAGGAGGGAAAGAGTTGGATTCAATTGAGTTGATACTTATTTTGTTTATAATTTATTAGTATTTGATTGCCATATGCTGGCTATGTTTACATCTTTTGTTTCTGTTATTCTCACTTAGGAGAGCTTTCTGCCACTCATACCTGTCCTTAATGAGTTGCTTAAGTTAGCTGAGAATGAAACTCCTATAGGAGGAACCAGTACAGTTGGCCTGAGCACTGAGCAAAAAGGCTTGATCTTCATGATAGTGAAGCGTTTTACAAAAACTGTTGCTGGGTTTATTGGAAACAACACAGAAGCCATGAAGACTTTGTTAAAAGCCCTCAAATGTACTTATAAAGTCACAGACTCGAAGCTAACTGTTCAGATGCTGCTTTTAAAACAAGTAAGTTGGAGATTTTTTTTGGTGATTGTTTTTTAGAAGATATTTTTTTGTACAGAGTTACTTTTTAAGACTTTTTTATAGTAGTATTTTTTTCAGCATTATTACTGAATGAAAAAATCTAAAGCCTGACAAACAATGGCATTGTATTAAAACTGAGAAATTGTTCCATATGTTTCATGTGTAGTAAGATCATAAAAGTGTGTTGCCTAAAAGTTGATTGAAATGCCACAAATTTGTAAAAGTTTTTATAAGTTGTAAATGTTTTAAAAAAAGTAACAAATGTCAACTAACTCTTATAATTTATTTTGTAATTAATTTGAACAAATTTTGAAAAGCTAAACAAAAAGTGTTGTTTTTCAGCTGAGCAGCCACCTGTTTGCAGCCCTGCCGCTTTCATCTCAACAAGCCATGTTTACTGAACTTTTGAATGTTCTTAGCACAACTAATAACCCAGAAGTTGGGAGACTATGTAGAAAAGTTGTCAAACATGTAGGTGACCACTAGCAATAAATAAGTACCGGTACTTTTCATCTGCACTTGTTTTGCTGTTGTTTTTATTCCACGGCTTGAATCTTGATATTTTTTTTATTTAGATGACTCTGGACTCAGTAATAGTAATAGATGAACTGAAGACAGTACTGTCAACTTTATCTCCTGGAACTGTTAGGGAAGCAAAGAAGAAAAATGTGTAAGACTCTCTGGCATTATTTATCATGATTATATTGTACTTATAATTAACCCTTTCTATTGCGTACATCAAAGGGGAGTCCAACTCAAATAGATGAGCTGTAGATTCATGTTAATTGTAACTTTACATTTGGTTTGATATTAAAAACATGGCTACCTGAATCCATTTGATCTCATTCAGATATTGAAACTATTAAAAAACATGGCTACCTGAATCCATTTGATCTCATACAGATATTGAATCTATTATAAAACATGGCTACCTGAATCCATTTGATCTCATACAGATATTGAAACTATTATAAAACATGGCTACCTGAATCCATTTGATCTCATACAGATATTGAAACAATTATAAAACATGGCTACCTGAATCCATTTGATCTCATACAGATATTGAAACTATTAAAAACATGGCTACCTAAATCCATTTGATCTGATACAGATATTGAAACTATTAAAAAACATGGCTACCTGAATCCATTTGATCTCATACAGATATTGAAACTATTACAAAACAGGACTATTTGATCTCGTACAGATATTGAAACTATTAAAAAACATGGCTACCTGAATCCATTTTATCTGATACAGATATTGAAACTATTATAAAACAGGACTACCTGAATCCATTTGATCTCATACAGATATTGAAACTATTATAAAACATGGCTAATTGTTGGTAGATTGACCAAAGGGAATTGATCCAAATATTTTTGCTCTAATTATTAAATACTTGACGGCTATGGTTGTTGGGGGGAACAAATGGACACTTCAGTAGTCTCAATTTTTGCCTATCTTGAGCGGTGTCAATAGTTCTGACATTTGCAGCTTTGTCCAATCTTTTATATTGTGGAACCAGCATTTCTGCTGATGGCCTCTCTGATGTCTACAGTGCCTTGGCAGGTTACTATGCCGCAACACATGACCAAACACCATGTCAGCTTGCAACACATGACCAAACTATGTCAGATTGTGATTGTTGCCATAATTTTTTCTTGAGGGCCCACAGTTTGATGATATTCTGTCCCAGGCATACTCATTAGCCCTGTTTTTAGGTAAGAGATTTAAATGCCTGCAACTTGTTTTCAGTGGCTGCTTCCCTTTCCAACTCATAAATACTTCTTATTCTAACTTCATGCTTTTCAAGCAACTTTACTTTGTTCTCACTTTTCTTTACTTTGCTCTATTTTCTCCATGTAGCAAAAAATGGGCAGTACTAGAATGTTTAAAAGAATATATATTATAAATAAATTATTTAAAGATAAATTTGGAAACATGCACATAAAAAGTTCCTCCTACTTGTTTAAACAGACAAACATCGGATTCATCAGAGGATTCTGAACTTGAAAATTTACACTGGAGACGCATTGTACTTCTTTTTGAGATGATACAAAGTAAAAAGAAAGTCAGCAATGCGATTCAGCTTATCCCTGGAGCATTTCAAGTACTGGCCAGGTAATTGGAGTCTATGGAATTTATAACTATTTTACCTGTAATAGAAAATATTTTATGATTTTTTTAAACAAACAAAAATATTTTTTTACTTTTAAGAGTTCTGGAGCTGGAATGCAAAGGTTCTGGTGAATATTTCAAGCAGCTGATTCTTGGTACAATCAATTTTATTTGTTCTAGACATCAAAAGCAAAAAGAAGATGATGCCAATACAGGTAGGCTCTCTAGTGTTTTATAACTTACTTTGTTATTCTATTGTACCTCTAACTTCTGTTATTCTATTGTACCTCTAACTTCTGTTATTCTATTGTACCTCTAACTTGTGTTATTCTATTGTACCTCTAACTTGTGTTATTCTATTGTACCTCTAACTTGTGTTATTCTATTGTACCTCCAGACATGCCTACCGTTCCGGATTTTCCGGAACCGTTCCCTAAAATGGCCGAAAATTACCCCCTGTTCCGCATTTCCGCATTAGACCCGTTTGTTCCGCAAAATCGGCGTCTCCGAAAATGCAGACATTTTAATTAAGAAAGTAATAAAGCGAAATAAACAAAAGGCGTTTGCCAACTTTTGTTTTCTTTTTCTCACTTCCGTTTTAATTTTTAATGTATTTCCTTTTGGTAGAGATTGCATTTAATAAGCGTGTAGCGCGGCACTGTCGACTACTTTGCCGTTTTTGTTATGTCAAATAATTTTAGAGAAACTAAAACTAATCATTGCTAGCCAAAACAAAATAAGCTTATTACCTTTTAACTTCTAGTTACTTAATAAAAAATAATAGTAGTCGCTAAATTAAAATTCAAAATAAAGTAAATTATATTGTTTATTGTCCCTACTGGCCTACTCGGGCCTACTGCTTTAAATCGGCTAGTAAAACTGATGTTGATGTATTAGAACAGACACAGTGTTAGTGCATTTTGCTAGGCCTATTCAAGCCTATTTAAATAAATTTGCTTAGGGTAAAGTGGCTTAGACCTTTAGACGTAGTCCTAGGCCTAGGCTTATGAATTTAGTTAGTTTTACCAATTGACCAATATCAAGCATAAGTCATGATAAGTTCAATTACCTTGGCCTTGTCCTTAGTGGCTTAGTTTAGAATATAGATAGTTTAGAAAATAGATAGACCTACTGATTAATTTGACTTTAACCACTTTCTGAGTTTCGGTCCTAGGCCTTAGACTTAGTAGATTGAAAGGTTTATTTTTTTTTTTAAACACAGCATTGCAATTATTTCGTAATAGCTTAAAATCATGCATATATAGCTAGCCTACATAAAAAGCCACTGTTTTAACTTTTAATAGATTTATAACCTTAGTGAAGTTAGTGCCTTAGTTAAACTCACATTAATGTATTCCCCCCCCCCCCCATATTTTTTTCCGTTAACTCTATATTGACTTAGATTGTATTCTATATATTATATATATATAATTATTAATAGGCCTACAGTCTTATTACTCTAAGTGAAATCATTTTTCACATTTTACTTTTAATAATATTATATAGCGTTTATATTGGCTCGAAAATGCTTCCTCCGCGCTTATGTTCCTCATTTTGGTCCCATGTTCCTCATTTTTACCTTGGGTGTTCCTCATTTTGATTTGTAGAGGTAGGCATGTCTGTACCTCTAACTTGTGTTATTCTATTGTACCTTTAACTTGTGTTATTCTATTGTACCTCTAACTTTTGTTATTCTTTTGTACCTCTAACTTTTGTATCTCTATGTAGTCTTGAACCTAAAAATTAAAAAAGTATTGTTCTTTGTTTTTGTTACTATGTAATGATGTATATGAAACATATTTTGCCTATTTCTTAGACTATATATGTACTATAAACAGCTTGTTTTTGTAATTAGTTTTTTTGCTAATTTAAAAAAATGTTTGTCAAGTATTGACTCGTGTTTTGTTTTAGTCTGTGTTAAAGGAGAACATCTCAACATGGAGCTGATAGTTAACTGTATTAGAAGCTCTGACAGCCCACATACACATCAACAAGCCCTTATGTTGCTGAGTACTGCTGCCAAGATTGCACCAGTTAGTATTCACTTTTAGTCATTTCATAATTCAGGGAAAGTATGGGGAAATTGACTTGCCCATTTAAGTCTGGTAAAGTCTGGGAAACTTTTTGAGAACACAATGAAGCCTACCTGTATTTCAAGACTACATAGAGATATAGAAGGTTTGAGGAAGTTTGGGAACTTTGTTAAATTGGACAAAGTAGCATGAACATTGTTTTTTTAAAGTGCATAGCAATGAAGTCTTTTACTTCCATTGTGTTTTGCTTAAATTATTTTATGGGGACTTAAAAAAAAATAGTATGGCATCTTTGTATGCTTTACATACCATATATACTCGCATATAGGTCGCAGTGGTAGACAGGTCGCACCCATAGTTTAGGATTATTTTTCTTATACATTGTAATTGACCCGCATATAGGTCGCACCCTTACTTTTAGGGAGTTGCACTGCTTTTAACTTCAAAAATTCTTACCATTTAAACATAAACGTTACTAAATATTCCCCTTTATTTGGAAACTTTCCTTACAAAATAGTTTCAATCATGCATAACTTCATAACGCATACATAATCAAATAAAGGCAGCGTTTCATTTATTTTTAACCACCGATCAATACAGCCATTAGTCATGAGAAGTTTTTATAAGGCATCAGTTTCTAAGTCTCTACTCAAGTTCCTATCCCTAGAGTGGGTAAACACAAAAAGAAGTCTTTTGATATGCGTTCTTTAGACGGCGCTGTCATGGACATCGACAGGCTATGCAAGTGCCCTAATTACCATTGTTTGTAATCATTTCAAATGCGACTGCCCAAAAAAATAAGCAGTGAGTGCTGGCTTTTCATCACGTTTTCTTCGCGACCGACAATAAGCTGTACTTTATTTAAACTCTTACAAGCAACTAACAAAAAATGGAACACACTATTGACTTTTCATAAATTATTTCTATATAGGTTTGAAAAAACATTTTGGAGTGCAGAATTTTTCCAAAATTTGTTTATCAGCTGATCGTAGCTGAGGAAACATGGCTTAAACATGGCAAGGTTTTCTCAGAATGCTTAACACTGCCTTAGTAGCTACTAGGCTATAGCCTATAGGACTAGGCAATAGCAGACCTGCCTACTATCCCGCATTGTGCGGGAGTTCTACGCATTTGAACCCTGTTTTCCACTTTTACGCACACCTTTAAAATTCTTCCGCATTTTGTTCGAAGTTTCGGTCATTTCAATTTTTCACCACTGAGCTATATATAGCTATATAATATGGGTTTTTCATGTGTTGAAATACTGTCCGTGTCTAGGTTGATAAAACAAAGGCATTAATTAGGACACAATGCTATAATTATTATAACTTGGGTTTACTAGGGTTTTTAAAAGACATACTCTGGGCCCTTCTAGCGTTTTTTTTTTTTTTTTTTTCGGTTGTTGGCGTGTTTGTCAATGACTCTTCTTTTCCATTACTGTATAGCTAAGATTGTAAAAATGTCTAAACGTCCTTGCTCAGAAAGTTTAAATCTGATTTGTTCAAACTGTAAAAAAAAAAAAAAAAGAATTCAGTGTAATAGGAAGGAATATTCAGAGGAGTTTATTCAGCAAAGAAAAACTTGTGACTTCAACGTTCTTTGTACTAGTTCTAGAGCTAGTAAGCTAGTTGAGCCATTGAAGGCCCCATTGTCTGTAAAACGTAGGCCTACCTATACACTATACATTTTAAATAGTGAAATAAATTTACATTTTTTGTCAGGTGTTGTATTTATTTTGGACACGTATATATTGCATTTGGATTGATGTTATTTCACGTAGATTAAATATTATATCATATAATAACTAACTCAAACTAACAATGCTATTTTATTTATCTAGGAGTAATAATCAACGAAAAGTTATCTTGGAACCCTCATATTGATGAAGTAATTAAAAAATCAAACAAAACATTAGGATTCATAAAAAGGAACTTTTACAAATGTACTAAGAATATAAAACTAAAATTCTATCTCACATTAGTTAGACCTATACTAGAATATGCAGCACCTGTATGGGACCCATCAACTAAAGAAAACATTACAAAATTAGAACAAATCCAAAAAAGAGCTGCAAGGTTCATAACTCATAACCAGTTAATATTCCCAATTAACAAGAGTAACACCATTAATCAAATCACTAAACCTAGAAACACTAGAGGACAGAAGGGCAAAGAGTAAAGTAGTAATAATACATAAGGCATTAAACTCAAATTTAGAAATACAACCCAATAACAACCTGTTGCAAAGCTCAGATAAACATAGACAAAAACACTTTCCTTGTCCCTTATGCGAGAACAAATGCATATGAGTACTCTTTCTTCCCGAGTGGCATTCAGGCATGGAATGGGTTGCCTGAACAAACCAGGAAAACCAGTAACTTAACATCATTTAAAACATTAATAAAAATGCAAGACTCGGACCACGGATGAGCGTAGGACGCAATAATCTTCTTTATAGAAGGAGCGTCTGTTATGTATAAGATACGATTATGCTGCAAACCTGTTTCTTTGTAACCATGATAAAATAGTTTGTGTATAATCATAATTATTATTATGTATTTTTGTTACGCTGTTCTAAATCTTCCTCATCAATTGGAAAATCTCCCACATAACTAGCCTCTGTCTTCCTCATGGGTCCAGTGGGGGGTAGGCAGGTCTGACATAGGTTCTAAAAAAACGCATCTCATTTTTAAGCTACTATACTACAAGCTTTTGCCTATATTACATATTTAGACAGTTTAAAAAAAAAAATTTCTTTCCATAATGTAATTTGCTATCAATATGAAAAATTCCGCCTTACGCTACGCTTCAGTAATACCAAATGGGTTTAAAAGTTCAAAAGAAAAGGGTGTGAGTTCTGAAAACCTAAAATATTTGTTCATTTCAATTTTGTTATATAAAGATAGTATATTTACATCTAGGAAAGTTTTCTTAATGGAAAATGTAGGCTTAAGCAAAAGCCTAGTAATTCTACATCATAACAACCATCCATATGGGTGATAGTTGTAGCGTAAAGACAGAGTAGTGATCTTTTTTCAACTTTTTCAAAACTATCTTGAGTGTGGGCCAAAGATAAAAAACTTTAGCAAAAAAAATTAATAAATGTGGTAGGTTTTATTGCAGAAGGTGCTAGAATCAATCTTTCCAAACTTCTCACAAGGAAATTGGTACTAGAAATATTCAGACTCAGAAAATATATATTTGTCTACACAAATAGTCTCTAAACCATAACTACATAAAAAATAATAATTTTTAAATTAATTATTAATATAATTCTAGATAAACAATAGGGCGTTTGCAATCACGTGACAAAAAGCACGTGATTTTTGTTTACTTTGTGTAGTGGTGTACAATGGCTGCTGTATTAATAAAGTTTCATATAGGCTCGAGTGCAAATAGGTCTTGCCGGCCCTAGCCTAATCACATTAATCAATTAATCTGCAGTAATTAAATTTAAATTTTAAAATAGGGGAATACATATAATTAATGCTGTACCGAACGATTACAATTATTCGCAATGACATCAATAATATCAATAAAATCAATTCAATTGCAACATTTACCGGTCGGATAAGAAGAGGATAAATTGGGCATAAAATGTTGAAAATCGTTGGAAAAATACCATGTCAGGCTTTCTCTTGTACTCTGAAGATGATCTACTACTATTTACCCCCTTATTTTTTAGTAGGATAGCCAATATTCATCTGTGAATTTGGCATGATAAAGAACAATTTCACCATATTTGTTCCTCAAGTGGCTTCTATATTTACAAATGACGTCACTAAAATCTTAAGCTCTGCCCATTGCAAACGCTCTATATTAAGACAATTTAAACATGCTATACAATATAACAACATTTTAAAATAATTTAGACTACCTTATACAATTAGAGAAATGAAGATATTTTCTCAAATACTGATCTCTAAATTGGTTTGAGAATTTTGTGTAAAGTCAGGGAATAGTTTGGAAATTTTAAAATGATTTTAGAGTAAGCACCCCTGTAATATCAATATTTATATTCTGATTACTAGATTTAACAAATTTAATCATGAGTAATAGAACTTAGTATGAAATAGTATCATTGTTTCTTCCTTCCAGGGTTTGCTTCTCCACAACATGATGACTGTGTTCACTTTCATGGGAGCAAACATTCTACGCCAGGATGATGCCTACAGTTTTCATGTCATTGGAAGAATTCTAGAAAATGTCATACCTGCTCTCATTCTTGTAAGTTTCTCGTTGTGTTGTTGGAAATTGCTTTTGTTGTTACATAATTGATTAAAAAAAATAATTTTCATGGAACAATTTATTTTATTATATTTCATGATAAATGAATGTTATTAAGTTTCATGTTACTTTCCATACCTGAATGTCCTCCTGGAATTGTTCTTTATATTAAGATTAATTCTACAGAATAAAGAAAATAAATTGTTTTAGGTCTCCTACTATTTCTACGTTATATTAATGACTTATCCAATGGGATCAACACAAAAACAAAAGTATAGCTCTTTGCAGATGATTGTATAATTTTTTGGAGAAAAAATATTGAAATCTTATAAAAAGATCTAGATGAATTATAAGAGTTACAAAAATATAAATCTGATGGGAGTATGTCTTTCTACAATAGCTAAGAGTATCAAAGGAAAAAAATACAAACTACTTCATTTATGGAAAAGACCTAACCCAAACTGAAAATGCAAAGTACTTAGGAGTAATAATAAATGACAAATTATAATGAAATCCACATGTTGAAGAAATAATTTAAAAATCATACAAAACATGAGGCTTCATCAAAAGGAACTTTTACAAATGTAATAAGAACATAAAGCTGAAACGCTACCTATCATGAGTTAGACATGTACTAGAATATGCATCTTTTGTATAAAACCTTTCAACTAAAGAAAATATTGAAAAAAAAGCTAAATCAAATCCAGTAAACAGCTGCACATATACATGTTTAAATTATTTGAAATTTGCGTAATGGTAATGTCTTCTTTATACATCTGGGCTAAAATATTATCTATCAACAAAACCAAGACTTTGTCTAGAGAGACCCAGTATTATTCAGAATTCTGATTGTCCTTTAACATCCCTAATTGTCTTGAGAAAATCAAGAATTCTGATTGTCCTTTAATATCCCTAATTGTCTTGAGAGACCCAGTATTATTCAGAATTCTGATTGTCCTTTAACATCCCTAATTGTCTTGAGAGACCCAGTATTATTCAGAATTCTGATTGTCCTTTAACATCCCTAATTGTCTTGAGAGACCCAGTATTATTCAGAATTCTGATTGTCCTTTAACATCCCTAATTGTCTTGAGAGAATCAAGAATTCTGATTGTCCTTTTATATATCTAATTGTCTTGAGAGACCCAGTATTATTCAGAATTCTGATTGTCCTTTAACATCCCTAATTGTCTTGAGAGACCCAGTATTATTCAGAATCCTGATTGTCCTTTAACATCCCTAATTGTCTTGAGAGAATCAAGAATTCTGATTGTCCTTTAACATCCCTAATTGTCTTGAGAGACCCAGTATTATTCAGAATTCTGATTGTCCTTTAACATCCCTAATTGTCTTGAGAGACCCAGTATTATTCAGAATTCTGATTGTCCTTTAACATCCCTAATTGTCTTGAGAGACCCAATAATCCTGATTGTCCTTTAACATCCCTAATTGTCTTGAGAGACCCAGTATTATTCAGAATTCTGATTGTCCTTTAACATCCCTAATTGTCTTGAGAGACCCAGTATTATTCAGAATTCTGATTGTCCTTTAACATCCCTAATTGTCTTGAGAGACCCAGTATTATTCAGAATTCTGATTGTCCTTTAACATCCCTAATTGTCTTGAGAGACCCAATAATCCTGATTGTCCTTTAACATCCCTAATTGTCTTGAGAGACCCAGTATTATTCAGAATTCTGATTGTCCTTTAACATCCCTAATTGTCTTGAGAGACCCAGTATTATTCAGAATTCTGATTGTCCTTTAACATCCCTAATTGTCTTGAGAGACCCAGTATTATTCAGAATTCTGATTGTCCTTTAACATCCCTAATTGTCTTGAGAGACCCAGTATTATTCAGAATTCTGATTGTCCTTTAACATCCCTAATTGTCTTGAGAGACCCAGTATTATTCAGAATTCTGATTGTCCTTTAACATCCCTAATTGTCTTGAGAGACCCAGTATTATTCATAATCCTGATTGCAATTAGGTTCAGTGTTTTGCTCATGAAACCAATAATTTCTTTTATGCTTAAAGGCATGTCAAGAAAAGAGCAAAGCTGGAGTTGCAGAAACACAATGTACAAAAAACAGAGCAGAAGAAATGATGACTGTGATACTTCGAGTCTTTGTTGATGCTATACCACACATACCATCTCACAGAAAAATTATGCTGTTTGAAAAGCTAATGTCTATAATGGGTTCTGGCAGCTATTTGTGGAGGTTGATTTTGTTGTTTATTGAGAGCGTTACTGTGAGGACATCTAAAGCTAGTGATGAAGTTCATGCCAATGACTCTGAATATGATGAAAAGGCAAGTGTTGGATGTTATTATGTGTAGATTTCATGAACATATTGTGATGAACATATCATGAAAAAATGGCCATTTGTATATGAGTTAAGGCTGTGATAGTATTAGTACTATTTATGACTTTGACTTGGTCAGGTGATTTGAGAGGATAGGTCAGTTAGAGCTAAAGTGTAGAAGGAAGAGGTTGTGTACTGTTTTATAGCAACATGGACTTGTGTTTATAATCATACCTGGGTACCTGTCCGTATTTCGCCGTATTCGTACGCTTTTGACACCCCTAGTACGGCGATACGGCCAATACAAAAAAAATACGGGCAGCAATAATTTTTTCTTTTTTTTTTTTCTTTTTTTTTATGGCCGGCCAATGTAAATTTTGGAAATTTCGCCCGCCGGCTAATCGCCTTCGAGCTAAATTCGTAATTTCGAGTAGATCTTGTTGCACCGAAATCGGACTTTTTTGGCCGTAACAAACTAAATGATCAACTTTTTTCTTTCATGAAACTTAAAAGGCGAAACAAAAAAAAACGGCAACCGGAAAATACCAAAGTATCGCGCATGCGTGATTCTATATTTATTTCTAGGTCAGGATTTCCCTAACTTTGGTTTTCGTCGCCCGGTCCGCCCGGTAATTTTTATAGGCCTACCTGTCACTGGTAACCAGTCCCTCCTGAGTTTTAAAAACTTTTTTTTTATCGCAATTCCGTAATGTAGCTTGTTTGACCCGATAGTGTATATATAAATATATATAAATCTCCAAAAAGCCTTCGTTTTATGGTCTGACATGGCAATCGGTAATGGGTCTATTTTTAGGTCAATCTATACGTCATAGGATAGGCCTACGACGCATCGAACTAATCGAACGTTGTCGTTACTCGCGCTTTCTTATTCTTGACCGTAATTTGACGTTTTATTTTACTAATGAAGATATTAGGTCTACTAAAACGAACGCAACTAGATTTTCTATTTATTAATAGACTTTATCTCGGCCCAACGTCAAAGTTCAATTATTGTTATCAATGATGTAAAATCGTCACTATAAACTTGTTTTTGTAGAACACAGCCTGCGGTAGGCCCTACATTGTGACATTGTTATGTTACAGGCCCTACTTCTACATTGTTATGTTAGTTATGTTACTCGGCGCGGCAACCTTGACCTGACATCCTTTTTTTCTCTCTCACAAATGTCCAAATTCGGCGACCGTAGGCTATTTGTAAAAAAAAAAAAAATTGCAGATATGCGATCTTGTTTTGTTGATTTTTCCCGACAATATTGAAAATGTTAGAAGCTTTTTTTTAAAAAAAATGAAAAGTCGCCTAATGTAAATTCATATCACTGAACTATATAGGCCTATATATACTATATATTATTATTAAAATATCTAAGATGTGAAGTTTTTATTTTGCTGTTACTGTTAGTCCGTTATAAATGATTGGAAGTTAAGGCTAAGGGCACTAAGGCACATAACAGAGGTTTTTTTTTAAACAAGTTACCCTTAAATAACTAAGGCATGTCAGGCCTGAGAGTTAAGATAAACTATTTCATGAAATGTATTGGCCTAAGCCTAAAATTAAAACACTGACTAAAAATACTAAAATAAAAAGAGTGAAAAAAACATCTGAACAATTATAATTATATTTAGTTGAAATAGAAGTATCATAATTTAAATCTGCTTTATCTCATTAGTTTTATATCAGTTACAAATAATATCTTTGTGTGTAATAAGTGTAATAGTAGTCAATATTTTTATGTCATAATTTTGTGCCTAAATTAAGCAAAAGTTAAAAAAATGCGCGACACGACAAAATCTGGTCAACAGTCTCAAAATACTCTTGCCAGCCAATAAAAATACTCTTAAGAAAAATTTAAGGTACCCAGGTATGTATAATTCATATTTGTTGGATGTACTGTGAATAATGTATTGTGAGTAATAATAAATATATATACATTGCTGCAAAGATTTGCTTGATCAAGTTTATTCTACGTAATCTGAAAATAACATTAAGGAAACAAAGTTCAGCTCAACTCAATCAATTAGAGATTCTATTAGCCTCCGAAGAACACTAATAATTAAAATAGAATCAATTACAATATTTACAGCTGGTGAAGTTTTCATTCAAAAAGAGGCCATTTGAACAGTGTATACATTATAACAAAAACAACTTTAAGGGGCTTGCTGCATGAAATTCATTAATTTCCTTTAAGAAATCGTATTTTTTTTTACCTTGTATTTAGTTCGATAAACATTTGAAGAATACGATTACAATACATATTGTCTTTGAAATAATGTTTATTATACTTGTTTTCATGTTTGTTCAGTGCATGTGTGGAGTAAAAAAGGTGTTGTGATGTCTAATTTGATCATCTTTGAGGCATTGAATTGCTTAGCAACGTTTGCAAAGTCTATTGACATGGTACATCAAAATAAAGGTCTTTCTAAGCTGTATTCGATTATTTTGATGACGTAGAAATTCTAAAAATAAGTTATTAGCAGTCTTTCTAAAATTGGAACACACATTTTATAAAAGCGGCATTTTCATTGGTTAGTTTATTTTTATCGTTTTAGCACTGACACTTATAAGTGGTTTTACGAAATCTTATTGAAGAAAAGTTTAGTTTCTCATTGTTTTGCGCATGCGTGCTGAGACTATTTACATAGCTTTTCCTGTATCCGTAGACTCTTTCATTTCTCACATACATATTGTAAAATGCCCAAAAAAAGATTTACATTTGGAAAAAAAAAAAGATACTGCAAATTAAGAGGTCGCCATGCAGTGAGCAATACTACAATAGTAGAAAGGTAAGCTATGAATTTTATTTGTCACCTTTCAGTCTTGACTTAGGCTTATGCTTTAGACTTTATCTAAGCAAATTTTTTACAAAGATAAAAATGCAACGTGGTCCTAAACTGACCTAAACCTAAATGCCTAGGCATATGCTAGGCTAATCCTAATGATACGAATCAGATACTATTCTGATAAGTCTAATACCTAACTAAAAGATTATTATAATAAATATAATTATATTATTATATAAGCAAAATATATAGGCCTACCAATGACTCGTGTCATAATTCTAGAGGCTGGCGTCAGTGAGACAATGCCTTACCTAAATGTAGGCTAAAGTAAAACTTAGTAAAAGTTAAAAGGCTTTTTATTCCATTATTTCCTCAGAACTCAGAATTTAAAGACCTAGCCTACACGTAGGCCCTTTATATATGAACATGCAATTAATTTAGTATCCTAGTAATCTGAGGGCTCATGAACAAAATAGTATTTTTAACAATATTAATAATTTAATCATTAGGCTATATCAGCTATATACTATATGGCTATCTTATATGGGTTATTGTCGATAGTTGTTTTATTTTCTTCACTGCATATTAAAATGAGGCAGGCTGGTCTTGCGATTAGTTGGCCTACACCGGAATGTCAACAAAATGGTCCAGGTTCTACCCTTACCCTCAACCAATACCTGCTGCCCTACAGTGGTTTCCGGGTCTATGACATAATAATCTTTTATCTAGAAGGAAGATCTGTAAGTTTATCAGTGAAATAAAACAAAAAGAACTTATAAAATAGAGCTAATATATTTTATTTCATTTTTTTTTAGCTCAATGCCTGCTACTGTTGTGGAAGAAAGTGTACCAGTTGAAGCAGAGGATCACCAGGTACTCAATACCTCTGTTGCTGAAAGAAAGGTGGCATCTTCATCAATCAACCTCACAAACCCGGCTGACAGTGACCTACAATACAGCATCGTTAGCTCAATGTTTTTATCATCATTGGCTTCACTGGCATCTTGCCCTGAATGTTCCAACAACAAGCTGTCCATACAAACTACAAAGAAGATAGGCCTAGGTGAACATATCGTACTTTTCTGTGCTCATTGCGAAAAACGGGTTTGGTCTAATTGGACTTCACCACCAGTGCAAAACAAAAAAGGGATCCTAGACATCAACATCAGGAGTGTTCTAGTTTTAAAAGAATGTGGTATAACCCACTCTAAATTTTTCAACTTCTGTGGTCTCATGTCATTCCCAAAATATTTACACAGAAATACATTTGCAAGACTTGGGAAAATGGTTCGTGCCGCTGTAATCAATGCATCTGAGGACTGTATGAAAAATGCAGCTGCTGTTGTTTGTGAAAGAGCAAAAGTCCAACCGGATGAAAGGGCTAGCTCTTCTAATTGCCCAGTTATCACTGTGTCGTTTGATGGTACATGGCACAAGCGTGGTCACTCGTCGCATACTGGTGTTGGAACGGTAATCGAATTTCACACTGGGCTCATTTTAGATACTCAAGTGCTATCTAATTTGTGTAAAGGATGTTTATCCTCCCCAAAGCCAGACTCACAACAGTATATGCAGTGGCAAGCTTCACACAAAAGTAAATGTCAAAAAAATTTTGATGGTTCTGCCAATGCAATGGAACCACAGTCTGCGGCTCTTATTTTTTCACGTAGAGTTCTTAGCAGAGGTCTTGTATATGGAACTATTCTGAGTGATGGAGATTCAAAGTCACATGCGGCTGCAATAAAACATTCAGGATATGACATTAACATTATCAAAGAGGACTGCATCAACCACATTGCTAAAAGAATGTTTAATGCCCTAGAAACATTAAAATCGGCAAACAAAAAGGAATTAAACTATAAGCTGACACAACCAGATATAGAAAAGATAACTAATTTATATGCTAGCAATCTTCGTGAGCATGCGCCAGATGTGAACAGAATGAAAATGGCAGTAATGGCTTCTTTTTTTCATATGCTCAGTACTGATAGAGAGCCTAATCATCGTTTGTGTCCAGATGGTGAAACCTCTTGGTGCCATTTTAAAAGGGCTATAGCTTGTAATCGTCCTCCGCGGAAGCATACGCCTACTTTTACTTCAGATGTGGGTAAACTTATTTTTCCAATTGTGAAAAGGCTGACAGAACCAGACCTGTTGATTAGGTGTGCCAAGATGGGCACACAAAATGCTAATGAAAGTTTCCACTCCACAATTTGGAGAAGATGTCCCAAAATAGAACATGCATCATATGAAACAGTGGAAACTGCTACTCATCTGGCTGTGTTAAATTTTAACTGTGGACCTGCTGGTATAAGGGCTGCTTTTGGTTGTTTGAATCTGAAGTGGACTGTCCTTAATAATGACTTTGCCAAAAGGCAACAGGAGCAAAAGATTAAGTCGGCTACCAAAAAATCTAAGGGTTTGTCCAAGTGGAAACGCAAAAATTTGACAAAAAGACAGGTAGAAGCAGAACGCCGTAAAAAATCAATGGAAGGTACAACGTACAAACCTGGACAATTTAATGTTTAATGTTGTTTTTCTGTTTATGTATATGTCATTGTTGAAGAAATATATGTTTGTGGTGTAGTCTAGTGTAAATAAATTTTAAAAAAAAGTAAATATTTTTTTCAAAGTCATTTTTCTCTAAATGTTGTTTTTGTGGTATTTTGGTCATTAAAATCTTAAAATTTTTAAAGTCCTTTGAGATATATTAATTAAACTTATAAGGATGATGCATGGATATATATTGCAGCTAGCTAGCTAGTTACTGTTACATTAGTCTCTTTCGCTATTTTTTTATGAATATTATTTATGAGTTATAAAAAAAAATTTTCCGCAATTTATATAGACCAAAATAAAAAAAATCATAATTTCATAATTGTTTAAATAAAAACAACCAAAACTAGCCAGCTAGCCACAGAAACTATCATACAACAAATATATATTTAAAACTTTCATAAATTCATCTTAGTTTAGATAATTTTAAGATTTAAAAAATATATGTTTATTTTCAAGATGGCCGCCATTGCCATGGTAACCAATGCTCACATCATTATAAATACAAGATATTTTTTTTACTCTATCCTAATACAATATGGGGGTGAAACATTATAGTATTTAACCTGTAAATACATGATATAGCTTAATCATGCAGCAACCCCCTTAAATCCTTATTTACCAATCAATACAAATGTTTCAATAAATGACTTTTTCATTTCTTTTTTTTTTTTCAGTTTTCTGGACCATTGAGTTTATCAGATTTAGAGTTTCTCAATAGCATGGTAGAGAAATTTTCATGTCCCCAGTTATTCCAATGCTATCAAATAGCTTTATCATATCTCTTAGAACTACCAGAGGATAAAGAAAACAGTAAGTGACATGATAGAATTTTAGCTCTATATCAGTTTGAATCAATTCTGGCTCTATTTTGAAGATCAGTATTTGAATTATTTTTGTCTTAAAACACACATTTGTTATTTTGAAGATCAGTATTAGAATTATTTTTGTCTTAAAACTAGGGATGTTAAAATAAAACCGGATTCCGATTTTGAAACCAAAAACTGATTTGGCTTGTTGGTTGGAAGGTAATCATTACTTCAAGTAGCACACTCTTTTTTTTTTGTTCTGATGGAAATATTTTTAAAAAAGAATTTTGAATTGGCACAAAATTCTTGAAATGCCTTGCTAACACTAATTAGTCTTAGATATTGTGTTTCTTTTTTTTTTCTGAATACCAACTATGGCTTGCGAAAAAACATCAAACCAAATGTTAAGTTACAATTATCAATTAACATCAATTTTATTTCTTGTCGGCTCATCTTTTAGATGTGCGCTCCTATTTGATGTACGCAATGGAGAGACGCAAACTATTTTTTTCCTTTTACCCTGAACAATTTGGATAGGCACCATGTCTGTGCTTTATTGTTTTGAAAAAACGTCTTTAACGATGGCTCGGTGTAAACTATGTTCCCAACAGATAAGCCTGAGTGATGGCAGTACCACTGGATTGCGTACGCATCTGCGTACGAAGCATCTTAGATTAACATCATCATCCTTTTCATATGCTTCTTAATATTATGGTTAACGATAATCGGAAATTGGATTATCACTATTGACACTATTGAAAGCTATTATCGCTTTTAATTAATTAGCCCATATGTTTTTTTAAGTTTTTAAGAATTTTATGGTAAAGAGTACAAAATCATATTGTATTCACACAAATCAACCTCTTGAATGCCCTGCAAACACAAAATAAGTTTGAACTATTTTTCAAATATACCTACAAAACTTTGCACATTTGACTTTTCTGGCCTGTGACTTGTGACATTACACAGGGGGATGGGAACCGAAATCCAATTTTAAACTGGTTTTATAGAACCAAAACCCGGTTTTGAAAAAAAAAAGGTTTTAACAGCCCTACTTAAAAGACACATTTTTTTTTTTTTTAAACCAAAGTTTAAAATACTTAAAAACAACATTGTTTGTTATCTCTTACTGACCTATACAAAGTATAAATTATAAAGCAACATTGTTTACTACACTGAGCTATAATATATGGAGTGCTCAAAGGAAGTGAATTGTAGGAGAAAATGCAGACTTTTTGATATAGATAAGTGCACTGTAGTGCACTGAGCTATATATATTTATGGAGTGATAAATCAAATGCGGACTTAGTATATTTTTTTTTTACTTTTTGAAATTGGTTTATGTGCTTTTTTTAGTTAGGCTGTATTTGAAATGCGCTATGAGCTTACATTATATATTGAGATTTACATTAAAAGTATAGTAACCAAACTTGTAATTAATTTTTTTCAATTTGTTTATTCACATGATAAAATTCATAGGAGTAGCCATACAATTAGGCCTACCATAGTATAAACATTTGGATGATTTACTAAATCTTCTTCAATTTTAAATATACCATCTCTACAATTTTCAGCAATGGACATAAAATGTATGATTACATTTTTTTCTTATATTCAAACATATTTTTTTCATACTGTATATTCAGTGTTTCCTTAACTTTAAACAAAATGCAGTTTTCTTAAAAATCAAATCACTTTCAAAATTTTATAATTACTGTTATGGTTTCATTCCAATAGAACCTATCCACAACCTAAAATATAAAAACAATCATAATAAAGGTAATCATTTCAATAATGAAATTGTGCATATAGACATCACGTTCATGAATTGCTTATTATATATAGTAGTTTTTTAAATCCATCAATTATGAACAATTTTATTTCAACATTTGTTTATATCAACACACATACATTCAACAATATTGGCATAAAAAGAGTGTTTGAATTCAAAGTATCATAAAAGTAACATATACAATAATCAAAATAATTGTATTTTACATTCTACGATTTCAACAAAAGATATTCATTTCCTATTAATAGAATTTAATGTTGTAGGCCCTATGGATTGAAATCATAAATTATAATTGATAAATAAAGAATATTGAAGAATACTTTTACATGAAATGGCCAATACACACATGTTTATTATAACTTGTTTTGATGTTTTCACTTGATATATACACAGAAGAAGACTATATAATTGAAAATTATTGGTTCTTAAAGAGAACGAGTTTAGACATTTTTTTCTTATTTTTTGTCCTGAAACTTTTTCATTAAACATTTTACTAATTTTTAAATAGCTTTCTATGCAACATTTGATCAACAAAATGACATTATTACATGTTGGTGATGAATCAAATAAGTGGAAATCTAAACATGTAAAAAGCCTATTATTGTGACACATTATTAAGGTATTTGTGCAAATGTTTGAAACAGCTCTTGCATTCAACAAAGTTGACACTGAACTTTTCAGTTCTCTTTGAAGAGATTTTTCTTTTTCTAGGCATATAGAAAAGATATCACTATTGGGTATTGTTAATCCTCCCTTATTCTTATAACGTACAAGACTGACAGGACTATTTAAAAATTTAACATTATTTTCAAAAGATAAAGCTTCTAAACAAAGGCGACATTTAATTATTTGTTTCATCATGTTAATAACATATCCTGCAATGTAAGAAATTGCAGCTTCTTTAAATTCTGACAGTCTGCCTACTTCATAATCTGGGACATTATCTAATACTATGTCTGGTGTAATAGAATCAATACTAATATTAGTGTTGTGATTACCACATATTTCTAAAATCTTTGTATCATCTTGACAAATACAACTACCTCAGCAACACTTGTACTTAAACATTGAGCTGCTAAATTCACTTTCATTTTTTGATTTTGATAATGTATGTGATTAAAATTTAATTTGTTTCCTAGTCTAAGTCCTTCTTTTTCTTGAATAGCATGCAAATCTTCTATAAAAGACCATTTAATAAAGTTATTTTCTATTTTTAAACATTTTAATTCTGCCAAGCTATTTCTTACTAATTTCAACATATGACATGGATCTAAAAATACCGGAATTTTAATGGTTTTGTCTGCAGGATGTGAGAAATAAGACATTATATCTCCATCTATTTTGGCTCCTAAAGATATAATCATACTGAGATTTGAAGCCGATCCATCACATGTAATAGAGCTTACATAAACACCAATATCATGAAGATTTAATTTACAACTTTGTATTATGTTAGCCTTTTCATCTCCAAAAATACCATTTACTTAGAAATATCCGCATGGAACTTTCCAGTGATTATTTAACCCCACCAACATTTAAAAAAATGCCTCTCTAGCAATAGGGGCTGAGTCGCTGTTGTCAATGTTATTTCCAACATCAACACAACCTCTAAATTTTGTTCCATCCCATTTCAACATGTTTGCGAATGGCCATTTCATCTAAAAGTAAACTGCTTATGACTTTTTCACCAGATAATGTTTTAGATTTCAATGCATTAAAGCCTTCTGATGAAAAACCTGGTTCACCAGATATAGATGAATACCACTTCCTAATTACTGAAGGATGAGGTAATGAGAGCAAAAAACATTTCCTAACATAATTATAAGCCTTTGCGGAATAAAAATGTAAAGTCATAGCAAATGCTCTCAGTTCTTTTGGATATTCTCCTGATTTTTTAAGTAATATTCGAGATAAAAATTCTTTTGGGTGTTATGGTCCTCTTTATGATGACTATTATTACGACTCGTTAAATCGGATTCAATGAATATAGTTGTATCTTTATTAGAAGTCTCTAGATTCTGCTAATCTGTAGCCCAAGCTAGGGGTTCCTTGACTGACAGGTCTATGCAGCAATGTAGTTATATTCGTGATAATTATCTTCAACACCTTTCTCAACAATGATAGATCAAACAACTCCAGTTGTTGAATAAACAATTTTATTTAAATTGTAGACTCAATATAAACGATCAATAAATGCATCAACTGATGGCCACATAAGTATCAATAAAATGACATGAAATATACAAGCATTAATATAGCGACTTCACTCTACAAACTTTCGAACTGAACTAACTTTAAGGAGGTGGGGACTTTACAAAGAAAACTATCATCAAAGATTCTACAGGGTCTTAATACGCATTTTAACCTATTTCCTTATAGAATACTACAATCCAGAATTATCCTCCAATTTCCACGGGGTTGGACGAATTATTTTATTTAAACTGCCCTCAGGGCACAAAGGTCAAACCTTGGTCGCCTTGGACTCTGATACGCACTTGTTAAGAGGTCAATGCCTTACTACGTCATTCATTTATGACCGATATTCGTAACATCCCCCTCCTTCAAAAGTTTTATAATTATTTCTTTTACATTTTAACAATACTAAAAATGTTAATTTTAAGGAATAATTATAAAAGAAAATATTCCGGGGAAAACAATACAGTTCAATTGGCTATCCCAATAATTCAATCGAACTGATAACAATAACATATAATATATGCAATATAAGTTAATCTTATCAAATGGCTTAACTACCGTCATTCAATCATTCAATTTTAATTCAAAACAATGGACAATTAAATTATGTCTATCCAAATCTCGTATACAAGAAAAATACATAGGGTTAAATATTATACAATTTAATGAACATTCCACTGTAATAAAAACTCTCGCGTCCATTTAATTATAAACTAATATCTTTTACATTTGTAATCAAACAACAAAAGAAAAAATCACTTAATGTCTATTCAGACACGACTTATTTTTCATAAGGCGAGAAAAAAAACTCGATGAAAAAGTACTAGACCTGACCTAATTACCCGTTACAACAATGTTCTCGGCATTATTTTTTTCAGCCTGTAGGCTTGGACAACATTAGACAACTGTCTGTGACGCGACCCAAAATGTAGGTCAATTCCGCACTTCTCTCTCTCTCTCTCTTTTTTTTTCACTCTCTCATTCCCAATTGATTTTAACAATGTTGACATCGCTATTGTTACGTCCACAATCCCCTTGTGGCCAGAGCTGTGTAGATCTTGCTGATAATTCTCGTTAGTCCTAGGGGAGACTTTAATTATTAGTATTTATGTTTCAGTATTACACAAACTCTTCTTATAGTCCTGGGCACAAATTCAGTATTTGTATTCCAACATTTCCTTTCTTGTACATTATGGTAGTAGATAAGTCTTATAGTAATGTATACAACACAATAGGACAATAACTTGACAAGGAAGCTTCAGTGTAACTGTTGTTGATAGTTTATTTCAGGTGGTATGTTCAATATATACAATATATCTATTATGTACAGTTAGAATAAAATAGTGCAAACACAAACGTTCTCAAAGGAACATATTTTGAAACTCCCTGTCTTTCAGACAAAACAAATCATTAAATACTATCCGAGTGGTGCAAGGGATAGACCCATTACCAGTAGGGGTGAAAATCATGGTATCATTACAAAACTCATAACAAAAACGATAGGAACTTCCCCTATTAAATAATGAGTCGTTCCCAGACTCTGAGAATTTGAGATCAACACAGAATCCCAACATTACCTAGAACCTTTTATTTTCCTACTAAACGTCCTAATATGGTGTGTAGTAAGAAAAGAGAGAGAGAGAGGAATAAACATTGCGTGTTCCAATTCTTGGAAAAACAATATACATGACACGCCCCCACCCAATGAAAGAAATAATGTACCATAATTACCCAAGTAATACTCAACATGGTACATTTTTCGTACTTAACACTATCATTTTAACAACCATCAATCAATGGAAGATTATAAGACAATTTAAGCAAACATGGCTCACTGGCACAACTAAATTATAAATTGTCACTACCCAATGGTAATTGTGATTATAACGTGATGGACAAATATTTCCCCGTTAATATTAATATTAACTAATGTCTCAACAAGTACAAATAATTCAAAAATATTCTAGTCATTCTTATTTTAACTATGTACAGTTGTGTGGATTTCCACCAAAAATTTGCAAAAAGTCTTAATCTATTTAAACAAATATAACATTGCTCAAACTCTGTCAATTTTCAACAGTTTACTTCTAATATACCAACCAAAAGATAAGTAATACATAACTCGAATCAAACTATAGGTTACTTCCCCTTTAAATTACAGTGTCAACTTGACATTAACAGGGTTCATACCTAAGATGATGATACTTCCCCTTTTCTCAAATATGAGGAGAAAATACGCTCTAGTTACGATTACTACAGTAATCTCAATATTAAAATGTAATCCACTATTATGCGTTTTTGGCAAATTTGAAAGTTTAATATAAAAGATTGTTCAGGGTTGAATGAGTGCCCACCTTTAGGTACCTTTGTTTCCCTCCATTCCCGGATATATGGAATATATAACAACCTTTATACAACATAGTGAATATCCACTAGTTTTTCCCATTCTATTACCATGATATAACAATTTAGCAATAGATTTCCAATACTATCTATTAATTTATACCAATTGATATTACATCTCTTTCTAAGATAAAAATTGTACATATTATTATCTAGTTCCATTCATTAACTAAAATAAAACAAGATAATAAATCAACTAGCTCAAAGTTTTCTCACTTAATTGCATGTGATGACAATTACTTTCATCCATCCATATCAAGTAAATACGTGCATATATATTTATTGCATCATGCATCAAAATTTAAATGGAATCTCTTTTCCATAATCAAATGAATTTAAAATATATCAGAACATCAATATTATACATGATTATAAAAATTATTAATACTTTCAAAAGACTTGACTTCTGTATGATACAAGTATTCTATAGGTATTCCATAATCAAAATTCAAACGAATGATAGGTTATCATGACACATTCTTAATGAATAAGTGAGATGATCTGAAAAAGAAGTATAGGGTTATTCAGTCAATCATGTAGCACCCGGGATAGAGTATCAGCTGTGACGTTGTCTCTAGTCTCTATCTTGTCGATGATACGGGAATGGGACACCGGTCGGTCTTTGTCAAATTACTTAATTTCCCAAAGTCTCTATAAAACTGCAGTGTGTGGTCGGCTTTTGGTACCATCACACAGGGTGTAGACCATTTGCTATCACATTTTTCTCCTATGTCATCTTCTAACATATACTTTACATCTAATTTAATATGCTCAGGTCTGATGGGGTCAAATGGATGCTGTTTAATAGACCTGGCACTATTGGTTAACACTACATCGTGCTCTATGACATGTGTCCTACTGGGAACATTTGTAAACATTGACTTATTTTCATGTACCAGCTCAATAATCTTCTCCTTATCTTCTACCGGAGTATGTTCTAGCCTTGTATCTAAACTCTTAAGGGCATCTGTATCATCAAGTTTACTCTCTGCAAACTTATATTCTATCCTAGATAAATCCGTCAGGACTCTAGCTAATGAAATCATGGGGACCTCCCGTGGTTTACTCTTTTCCCTGGAAACATAGGGCTTAAGTAAATTAATATGGCATACCCTCTGTTTTTGTCTCCGGTCAGGAGTCTTTATCAAATAATTGACCTCGCCAAGCTTTGACTCTATCTCATAGGGTCCAATAAACTTTGCACTTAAAGGCTGATTTTGCAAAGGTAGAAACACAAGAACTTTGTCACCTGGTGCAAAAGTTCTAGCTGTAGCTTTACGGTCATAGTTCTGTCTCATACGCTCCTGCATCTGTGGAAAATGAATCTTCACATGGTTAAAAGCATGATAAAGCCTATTTTTAAATTTATCTACATATGACAAAAGTCCAATCGGTTCACTGTCTGTTAGCCAAGTTTCATGTAGAAGTTTCAACGGACCTCTGACTGAGTGTCCATACACAAGTTCGAATGGGCTAAACCCCAGGGATTCCTGAGTGGCCTCCCTTGCAGCGAACAGTACATAAGGCACACCCTTATCCCAGTCTTTCTCGTTTTCATAACAGTACTTTTTAAGCATCGATTTTAATGTCTGATGAAACCTTTCCAGAGCTCCCTGGCTCTCAGGATGATAGGCACTTGATAGCCTATGGCTTATCCCTAATTGTTCCATGACTTGTTTGAAAATGTTCGAAGTAAAGTTAGTCCCCTGGTCGGACTGTACTGTCTTCGGTAGGCCATAACGTGTGAAGAAATTTGTCAGGGCGTCTACCACCTTCACTGTTGTTATGTTCCGCAACGGAATGGCTTCCGGGAAGCGAGTGGATGAACACATGACTGTGAGCAGGTATTGAAAACCGGCTTTTGTTTTCGGCAACGGGCCCACGCAATCAATGAGTATATGACTGAATGGTTCGTCGAACGCTGGTATCGGCTGGAGTGGAGCGACAGGAATTCGTTGGTTAGGACGTCCTACCATTTGGCATACGTGGCAAGTCTTGCAGTATTGTTCGACATCTCTTCTCAGTCCTGGCCAGTAGAAGTAAGGGAGGATACGGTGGTGCGTTTTTCGGACTCCCATGTGACCAGCGAAAGGAAGATCATGCGCCATACGCAGTATATCTTGACGATAGCACTTAGGTATTACAATCTGGTGAATACTGTCCCACTCGTTTGTACCTGAGTTGAGCGGTTTCGACTTTCTCATCAACACTTCATCTTTCATGTAGAAACATTCCGCCATTGCATCTGCAGTCTTTTCGTCAACAGCTTTCATTCTGAGTTGCATTATTACTTCGTCATTAAATTGTTCTTTCACCAATTTCTGCTTTGGTGACAAAATGTTATCGTTCTCTGTTGCATCACCAGTTGTTAGTTCAGCAAAGAACGTAGCACTTAAATCGATGTCAGGTGTTTCTGTTATCACTGTTTCATTCGCATGTGTGTCTTCAGAACAGACAAACACATCTTTCGTTGCACTACACGGCGTAGCAGGAGTCTTTACCGACTTCTTTTTCTGCATTGCTCTTGTCAGTGCACATGTTGGGCGTTCATTGGCAGGACGTAGGTTTTTGTCCTCCGCCATCTTTGTCTCCAACACTTTAACCATGGGCTCGACAGTGACTCTGCCGCCCATAATGTCATTTCCTAATATCATGGAAACGCCTTTGACGGGTAGTGCGCGCCACACTCCCACTACGATGTTACCTGTAAAAATATCCGACTCGAGTTTTATTCTGTGCAGTGGAGCTTCCACAGCCTCCATACTAGCACCTCTCAGCACAACAGACTCACCGGTACTGGTGGCATCTGTTAACGGCACACTGCCCTCCAGGATCACGCTGACAGCAGAACCCGTGTCACGTAATATCTGTATTTTCTTCTTGCTGAGTACATCGACTTCTGTCGACACTGTCCCCTCGTAGACAAAGGGTCGAAAATCGGATAGGTCGTCCTCTTCCGGGACTTCAGGAACCATCTTTTCCTCACGGCCTTCTGAAAGCATAATAGATTGAGTACAGCTATTCTCTTTTACCTTAGATAGACTGTTCTCAAAAACCATCGACTCCACAACTATGGGCGATGCCGGCCGCATTTCTTTTGAGTTTCTTGACCCTGTGTTGCACACTTCTTCTGTCTGCTTGCTGTCTTTCTGCACTCTGGCACAGTGTAGAATAGCACCTTGCTTCTTGGTAAGGATCCAACAATCTTTCTTCATGTGGCCCTCTTTCTTGCAATTGAAACATACCACCTTTGCTTTATTTAGGCTACATCTGTCTGCTTCCTGAAATGAACTAAGTTACTATTATTATTTACACCACTGTTCTTATTATTGTTTTCACTTGTCTCTTTTGGTTTACTAGCCTCCTTGGGCTCTGGTTTGTGCACTTTGGGTTTGTCAGCATAATATGGCTTTATGCTGGCGTGAATTATGGCATAGTTATCTGCCAATCTAGCAGCTTCATGCACATCTTCAACCCCTCGGTCTGAGATGTGGGTTTTAATATCCACTCGAATACAATCATTGAATTCCTCAAACAATATTAGGTTCTTGAGTTTATCAAACTCACTTACATTCTGTGACCTTAGCCACTGTTCTAACATTTTCTCCTTTTGTCTCAAAAAGTCTACATGAGTTTGATCATATGCCTTCTTTCTGTCTCTAAATAGCTTTCTATATTTTTCTGGTGTCAGGGAATAACTTTTTAGCACCCTATCTTTGATTACTTCATAGTCATTTATTTCCTCGGGTGTTAAACTCAACACTACGTCCAATGCTTTTCCTTTGTTGAGAGTTGACCTTAACAATAAAGCCATCTTATCATCAGGGAACTGATAATCTACAGCTATCCTCTCAAAAAGCAAAAAGAAATCTTGAACATCTTCTTCCCTGAATATAGGCAAGTGTTGCTTCATTGCGCTAATATCCATACCATTGCTGTCCCTCCGATGGTCAGGTCTGTTCATGCGTGCCATCTCTATCCTTTCTCTGCTTTCAATCCTAATTCTTTCATTTTCCCTTTCAGTTTATATCCTAATTCTTTCATTT
The DNA here is from genome assembly GCA_949126835.1 of Anisus vortex. Lineage (NCBI taxonomy): Eukaryota > Metazoa > Mollusca > Gastropoda > Planorbidae > Anisus > Anisus vortex. Next base: position 330,862 of record OX421493.1, on the reverse strand, counting down.
TCCTTTTCAGTTTCTATCCTAATTCTTTCATTTTCCCTTTCAGTTTCTATCCTAATTCTTTCATTTTCTATCCTAATTCTTTCCAATTCCATTCTCTTCATAGCTAATTGGAATTTTAGGTTTTCACTCAACCCTTCATCTTCATCATTGTTTGATGATCTAGATGACATATTTTTTACCTCGTCTCCGTGGGCAATTACCTCGCACCCACTGGGAGCTACATAACCTTCATTGATATCGTTCTGTCCCACTTCAACTACACTACCAGTGTTCATGGCATTCTGCCCGTTCAAACATGTCATAATTTCTTTGGTCAAACGATTACGATTAGGTCTTGCCTGTCCTGCCTCAATCCCAAAGGACTCAGCTAATTCTTTTAGTTCAGCAAATGACATGGCATTAAGTTCCTCACTTGATATATTCGAAGCCATAGTATAGCGTTCGAAATATTTGTTATAGTAGAGTAGTATATATTGTTTAATAAAATATAAAGTTCCAACTTACGATTTGTCCAGAAATTTGCACAATATAATATTAAACACTTCGTGGAATCTTCACACTTCCCAAGGAATAAAAACGCAAACCAGTTCTCTCCTCTTTTTAAAAAGAATAGTTTCACAGTCCTAGAAATCGAAACACAAATATGCCGCTCTCAGTACTACTAATGTCACAAAATATTTATAGGTCAGGAAAAAAATATAACTCAAATTTTCCAGACGAGATCAACAAATTTTTTCCAATCCTAGATCAAGAAAAGTAGAACTCAAATCTACCGAACGAGACCACCAAATCTTGTCAATCCTAGGTCAGGAAAAGTAGAACTCAAATATCCCGGACGAGCCCCCAAATTTTGTTACGTCCACAATCCCCTTGTGGCCAGAGCTGTGTAGATCTTGCTGATAATTCTCGTTAGTCCTAGGGGAGACTTTAATTATTAGTATTTATATTTCAGTATTACACGAACTCTTCTTATAGTCCTGGGCACAAATTCAGTATTTGTATTCCAACATTTCCTTTCTTGTACATTATGGTAGTAGATAAGTCTTATAGTAATGTATACAACACAATAGGACAATAACTTGACAAGGAAGCTTCAGTGTAACTGTTGTTGATAGTTTATTTCAGGTGGTATGTTCAATATATACAATATATCTATTATGTACAGTTAGAATAAAATAGTGCAAACACAAACGTTCTCAAAGGAACATATTTTGAAACTCCCTGTCTTTCAGACAAAACAAATCATTAAATACTATCCGAGTGGTGCAAGGGATAGACCCATTACCAGTAGGGGTGAAAATCATGGTATCATTACAAAACTCATAACAAAAACGATAGGAACTTCCCCTATTAAATAATGAGTCGTTCCCAGACTCTGAGAATTTGAGATCAACACAGAATCCCAACATTACCTAGAACCTTTTATTTTCCTACTAAACGTCCTAATATGGTGTGTAGTAAGAAAAGAGAGAGAGAGAGAGGAATAAACATTGCGTGTTCCAATTCTTGGAAAAACAATATACATGACACTATGCAAATTTTTACCTTATAACAGCTTAGGTCAAAAATTGCTACGCGATTAAATAGTTATCGTACTAAATGAGCATTATTTAACCACTATTATCTCAAAATTAAATTCATTTATGTTATTTTAAGAAACTTAAACATAGTCTGTTCCAGAATTAAAATAGTTTATAGACAATTTCATTAAAAATATTTCAATTTCTCATTTTACCATGACCTTTCGACGTCATTATTTTCTTTTTTAAAAGAGTTCACAGCAGTTTTAAATTGAAACATTCTATCTTTCATGCCGACATGGATTTACTTAAAACAAATTTGGTTAATTTACTTAATTAACTATCAATCAAAGCAAATTATATTATCTTCATACAATCTTAGTACTAAACAGTAAGTTCTTATTTTCTTTAGATTACATTAAAGACATTTCAAATACAATATTATTTACGTACAAAAGATTAAAGACTTTAAAAGAGCATAGACTATTCATTTTTTTCAGACAGAAATCAATTTAACAATTTTTGTACAAAACAAATTGCTGGTCTGAATGGTGTGGTGAAAACATTCCATCTCCAATCTTTTCAGTTATGGTAAAGTGGAATACATTGCTCTCTTCCATTCCATAAAGGTTTTATTCATAGGTTGTAGGTTCCTGTTACTTTCATAGTGTTCAGGTCTACCCAGTCTTTTGATTGTCAGTACAATTCATTCAATCTATTTTAACTAATAAAAAAAAATATAGATTAGTTTTACAATCTTGACATGAAATCCTTAATTAATCATACATTTGTTGAACATTGGTGTGTCAACATTATAAATTCTCAACCATGACATTCTCAACCATTCTGGTTTACAGTGTCAAGTCAGTGGCACATATCCTAAATTTATACAAAACAAGGATAAGTTTTATTTTACATTAGTTTCACTTCTGGTCTGCTTTTCATGTAACAGTATCCTAAAAGTGAAAAATCATATATAATACAATTCTTGAAATTCTTGTTAGTCATAGTTCCGTCTCGCAGCAACTATTTTTACCCTTCATTATCATACATTCAATGATAATAGAACAAATGAATAAATTCACATAGAAGAAATTTGCATACTGACTCATTGCAATTATTTCAACAACAGTACATGATAAAATAAATTTCCATAGTACAATAATAAAACATTTCTCAATACTTTAGTGATAGAAAAATTCTCTTTTCTCAAAATCATTTACATCTTTTTCAATCAAATTATCCAATCTGTCAAATGTTTCAATTATCATTTCCAGAGTTTCTCAAACATCTTATAATCAGTCCACATTTATAATGTCCTCTGATTTAGAAACCAATTCTGCAGATAAAACTGATCTTTTTCTCTTATAGCAATTATTTTAAATGCTCAACCTAACAAGTTTGTTTAGAAATATCACAATATAATGATATCTGCTTTAACAATACTTTTACTCATTCCTTTTTCATCACAAGTAAGGGATTTTAGTTTTACAATAGTAAGTTTGGTAACTAACTATCAGTGAATTTGTCATTCAATTCATCCTGTACTCCAGGCATGAATTTTACAAATAAGAGTAACAATGTTAACAACATCAAGCTTATTCCAATTGTTTTCAGAAGGTAAGGCTTTATCATTTTCAAATGATATAATATTTTTGCCTTTCTTTCATCACACAACAATGGCATCTGCATGTGAGCAGTGTACAATTTTTTTCGAACAAAAACAGTTATGTCAGACAAAAAATTTATGTACTTATCTAGGTACTTGCTCAGCCCAAGGAGATCCAATTCGGTCTGCCATGCTTCTTGAAGTAGTTTGAGTGGTCCTCGGACAGTGGGTCCAAAGATTGGTCCATAGGCTCCTCGACTTTCCGGATAGGATTCAGTTGACATCTCCTGCTCCAGGCATAAGTTCTTTAGGACTGGATTGAAGAGTTCCGGGGCGAAGTTGGTCCCTCGATCTGTCGGTATGGATTGTGGTAACCCATAGCTTTTGATAGTTTCGGTCCAGCTCTCCGCACTCGTTTCTTCAGTGATGCTCCTCAAATCTTCATCTGTACCGGCAACTGCAGGTTTGCATTGTTGTTTGATCATGCTGTGGTCTATCTGTTCATAGACATCAGTAGTAGGAGGTTCTTCCTCGTCGACAGCTTTCTCATGTAGCTGTAGCAACTCTGGGTCTACTTTCTGCTCAGCAATCAATTCATTTTGTGATGACTTCTTTGATTGTTCATTTCCTTTCGGACAATCATCAATCTTGGAGAAAATAGTAGTATCAAGTTCCACTTCTTCCTCCTCTTTCTTCTCTCGTGGGAGAATTTCTTCTTTCTTTTTCTTTTCTTGTGAGAGAATTTCTTCTTTCTTTTTCTGTGGTGTCATACCATTTATGACATCACCTACAGGATAAAGTTCTTTTTCTTTTCCTGTCTCCACAATAGGACTAGGGTCTGGATTTTCCTTCACAATCAGTTCAGGTCTCACCCTCCCTTTCGCCAAATCATTTGCTAGGATAACGGATATGCCCTCAACAGGAAGTTTTGATATTACTCCAACTGTCACATATCCTGTCACCAAGTCAGATGCGAGGTATATCCTATGTAGAGGTATTTCTTCTTTCCATTCAAAACCTCTCAATAGGACAGTCTGTCCTGTCAATGTATTAACATTCAATGGTAATACATCTTTAAGCAGCAGGGTTAATGATGCCCCTGTGTCTCGTAATATGTTTACGGACTTCAGTGGTCCTTCCTTTTGTAAGGCCACACAACCTTCACTAATGAACGGTTGAAAACTGCACAGGGTCTCTGTGTCAATTTTATTCTTCCCTTGACCATGACTTTCGGGTGTTGTTTCATCTTTCGATGACTTCAGACTCTTGTTCGAGTCAAAAATACTTTGGTCTACTTTTTCGTCTCTGTGGACTTGGACAATTAATCCAATAGTAGCCATTCTGTATTTATAATCAGGATATTTATCCTCATTATCTTCAGTTGTAGATTTCTCTACCTTCTGACTTTTGCTCTCAGGCAAATCCACCCTCAGTGTTTCTGGTTTAGAAGAATCTTTCTTCGAATTCAGTTCGTTTGTATCTTCGCTTTCTTGTACTTTCTGTATTGGTGCATGGCTTGCACACAGTACCACTTTATTAGTTCCTTTATCTTTCCTTATGTTCCAACAGTCTTCAATGCTATGTCCTGTTCTCTTACAAAAAGTACATTGGACGTTTTTGTTGACAGGTTTCTTATGAACATCATTTTGTTTCACAAAATGCTCTTTTTCACGATGTTGTTGTTGTGTGTTTTCTGCTGGCCGTTGTGTCCTAGTAAAATTCTTTTCACCAGCGGTTCTATGACACAGTGTATATTGTTCCGCTAAATCAGCAGCCTTATGTGGGTCAGTGATGTCACGCTCGGATAAATACATTCTTACATCCGGCCTCACTTTGTTAATAAAATCTTCTAAGAGAATGATATCTTTCATTTCTTTTAATGTGGAGATATTTCTAGATTTTATCCACTGATCCATTAACTTTTCTTCTGCTCGAAGGAAGTCTAAGTGTGTTTGGTAAGGGGACATTGTGTACTGACGGAACCTTTTCCGATAACTTTCCGGTATTTGGTTATAGGCTTTTAGTACAGTGTCTTTAATGACTTCATAATCATTTAATTGTTCCTCTTTTAACAATAGAACACAATCTCTTGCCCTTCCCTGAGTAAAAGCTGTTCTGACTAATATTCCCCATTTATCTTCTGGGAACTTAAAATCTCTGCAAGAAATTTCAAAGGTCTGGAAGAAATTAGCTATTTCACTTTCTTTATCAATGTAGGTAGGGACTAGCTTTTTCCATCTGGCCATCTCTACATCATTATGAGATTCTTTTTTAGTAGCTCCTATCTTCGCTAGCTCTATTCTTTCCTGACTTTCTGTTTCTCTTTGACTTTTCTTATCTCTTTCCTGACTTTCTATTTCTCTTTGACTTTTCTTATCTCTTTCCTGACTTTCTATTTCTAGACGTATTTGTTCCATCTCCATTTCCATCCGTTTCATTTCTAGTTGAAATCGGAACTGTTCGGACATAGTCTGACCTTCAACTTGATATCCATCCCTCCGCGCTTGATTCTACTTTCAACTTGCCACTCGCAATCAACACATCTTTTATCTGCTGTGTCAACACAGTCCTGGATGGTGTAGTCTCAGTAACTTCTATCTTCAAGATCTCAGCGATCTCTTTTAACTTCTTTATTGATAAAGTTTTCAGAACTTCTTCTTCTGGATTTTCAATAAATTCCATTCTTTAGTTAAAAGATTTTTAAAGTAGTAAATTTTTCCAACTTACGTTTTTCCAATCGGAAGAATGAATTCAGCGTTATTAGGCTTGCTCAGTAGGTCACGGCTTTACACACACAACACAACACAACTTGAATATATGCTTCACTATACAACTATATCGGACGCAAGCCCTCAAATTGTTATGGTCCTCTTTATGATGACTATTATTACGACTCGTTAAATCGGATTCAATGAATATAGTTGTATCTTTATTAGAAGTCTCTAGATTCTGCTAATCTGTAGCCCAAGCTAGGGGTTCCTTGACTGACAGGTCTATGCAGCAATGTAGTTATATTCGTGATAATTATCTTCAACACCTTTCTCAACAATGATAGATCAAACAACTCCAGTTGTTGAATAAACAATTTTATTTAAATTGTAGACTCAATATAATTATAAACGATCAATAAATGCATCAACTGATGGCCACATAAGTATCAATAAAATGACATGAAATATACAAGCATTAATATAGCGACTTCACTCTACAAACTTTCGAACTGAACTAACTTTAAGGAGGTGGGGACTTTACAAAGAAAACTATCATCGAAGATTCTACAGGGTCTTAATACGCATTTTAACCTATTTCCTTATAGAATACTACGATCCAGAATTATCCTCCAATTTCCACGGGGTTGGACGAATTATTTTATTTAAACTGCCCTCAGGGCACAAAGGTCAAACCTTGGTCGCCTTGGACTCTGATACGCACTTGTTAAGAGGTCAATGCCTTACTACGTCATTTATTTATGACCGATATTCGTAACATGGGATATCGGAGAATGAAGAAAGTAAATATTCACCACACTGGCTTGTTACTAGTGATTTTTCTAGTAAATTTTCTATTAAACTTTTCATAGATTTTATACATTTTTTAGATTTACACAATTTAGTTTGACAAACTTTCAATTTCTTTCTAAGTACTCTGTTCTCATAGTCCATCTTTCTTTTAATTCTCTTGGGACTGTCTGTTATAAAATATGAATGATCTTGGTTGTTTTTTGTTGCCATAGTTGCAGTTTCAGTTCTGGGAATGGAAGTGGATGTCATTTCCTCCGGACAGAGCTGAAAGTATTTTAAAAAATAAAAATTTTGAACACATACCAAAATGTATTATCATACATAATGTAATATTATCAGCGCGCTCATGAATGGATTAAAAGTCTTTTCAATACTGAGCCATTTGCAGACCTGCCTACTCTCCCGCATTGTGCGGGAGTTCTACGCATTTGAACCCTGTTATCCGCTTTTACGCATACCTTTAAAATTCTTCTGCATTTTTGTTCGAAGTTTCGGTCATTTCAGTTTTTCACCACTGAGCTATAGACTTTTTTAGTTTGACCCCGGAAAAGGGGCTTGGCCTTGAGACTCACTGACATATATTTCTTTTGGGGGCACAAAGATTTTTGTTTCTTCTTTCCATATAGTATTTTATTAAAGGCGTTGGTTTTTTTTAATGTTATTATAGTTGTTTTCTAACTTTAAACCATAAAAACACATGGAGACCTTAAACTAAAAACCTAGGAAGGGAATTGTTAAAAAATAACGTTTAGAGCTTCTTATTGTGTTAAGAAAAATTTTTTTTAGACCTGGAATCTATGCTTTGGACCTTAATATTATGGTCGATTCTATCGTGATCACTGTGTCATTACTTTTTGTTGAGTTTCTTCAATGTAAAAAAAATTACGTTTAGAACTAGATCTAGAATCTAGTTTTGTATCGAAAAAATAATAATTAGGCTTTTATTACTGTCGGCTATTCAAGCTATTGCAGTATTGCTTAACTTAGCCCTAGACCTAGATCGCTCGTTTTGATTAATAAAAAGGCAAATATAATTCTAGATATATTTAAATTTAATGTTTGATAGAGACAGAGACAAGAGCCGATGCATCTTTAATCTTTACGAATATAAAAACCATAGTAGACCATATTATAGCCATAGCAAATATTATGTTAAACTTTAAAAAAATATTGTTTGTAGGAAGAGGCTAATATATATAGGCCTATGTGGTATAGTCGGGCCCAGGCCGATGTTTTCCATATTGAATATGATAGGTAGGCCTACTACTACTATAGATATTCATATTGTCATTGTGCATGAAATATTATTCAATAATTTTAATAGGCCTATAACTAAAAATTCTTAGCCTTAGCCTTATGGCTCTATTATATGGCATATAGAATCTAGATTATATTTATATAAGCAAAAGTCTTTTTTGTTCTATATTTAATATTGTCACATAGCTTAATAGGCTTAAATTATTATAGATTAGGCCTAGCCATATAGCTTATAATATAGTAGCCTAAATAGTTTGAGCTTAAACCGGCTTAAACCGTTTAAATTATAGCATAGGCCTAGGCATAAAGGCCTAGGCTTTATAAATATATAGGCCTACACTATAATTATATAAAGTTAGCTATATGAGTCATATGACAGACCGATTCGATAGATAGGGCAATAGACCTATGCCTATGCTGCTATGCTTCATTAAATAATAGGGCCTATAATCCTATATATTATAATTTATATAGGCCTATAGCTATGTTAAATTTATACTGCTCTGGCTCTAGTAGGATCTATAGTAGTCTATAGGTACTAGGCCTATATTAAAGGATAGGCTATTAGTCTAATTATTATTCTAGATTCTAGCCTATCTATTAAACTATTAGGCTTAGAACTAGAAGTAAGAAAAAGTAAAATTAGGCCTACAACGATTTATATTGCAAAATATAAGTATAAGAAAGTAATGCAAAATAAGTGTTGAGACTTCTACACAAACAAAGCTTTGTAACTATCTAAAATGCTATTTTTTGTAGCCTATGTTTTATATAACTGAGTTACTGACACATCGATTGCTCGGTACATTAACTGGGTCTGGGTAACCATACTGCATAGTCGCCATAGACGCTTCGTAAGCCTAAATGTATAATAAAGTTTTTTTTGTTAAAAACTGGTTCAAAATGTAAAAAAAAAGATACAGTTCGCACCCTGGCTTCTCTGTATAAAGTTTTTATGAAGTCATTATTTTTTTTAATGAACAACTAATATAATTACGCCTAAAAACAACTAGGCCCCCAGTTAAATAACAAAGGCAAAGAACAAACAGCTGACTCTTTCTGCCCCCCACCGAGTGCGCAGACGCAGAGCTTGACCTTTCTTTTGGAATAATTAACAAAATGAAAAGGTCTATATATTGCTATATATGGGTTGTCCATGTAAGGTTGATTAAACAAAGGCATTAATTAAGGACACAATGCTATAATTATTATAACTTGGGTTTTCTAGGGCTTTTAAAAGACATACTCTGGGCCCTTCTAACATTTTTTTTTTTTGCTGTATTCGGCGTGTTTGTCATGACTTTTCTTTTCCATTACTGTATTGCTAAGAATGTGAAAATGTCTAAACGTCCTGAGTCAGAAAGTTTAAATCTGATTTGTTCAAACTGTAAAAAAAAATTTAAAAAAATTCAGTGTTATAGGAAGGAATATTCAGAGGAGTTTATTCAGCAAAGAAAAACTTGTGACTTCAACGTTCTTTGTACTAGTTCTAGAGCTAGTAAGCTAGTTGAGCCATTGAAGGCCCCATTGTCTGTAAAACGTAGGCCTACCTATACACTATACATTTTAAATAGTGAAATAAATTTACATTTTTTGTCAGGTGTTGTATTTATTTTGGACACGTATAAATTGCATTTGGATTGATGTTATTTCATGTAGATTAAATATTATCATATATTAACTAACTCAAACTAACAATGCAAGTATCTAGGAGTAATAATAAATGACAAGTTATCTTGGAACCTTCATATTCATCATATTGATGAAGTAATTAGAAATCAAACAAAACATTAGGATTCATAAAAAGGAACTTTTACAAATGTAATAAGAACATAAAACTAAAATGCTATCTCACATTAGTTAGGCCTATACTAGAATATGCAGCATCTGTATGGGACCCATCAACTTTACTAAGGAAAACATTAAAAAATTAGAACAAATTCAAAAAAGAGCTGCAAGGTTCAAAACTCATAACCAGTTAATATTCCCAATTAACAAGAGTAACACCATTAGTCAAATCACTAAACCTAGAAACACTAGAGGACAGAAGGGCAAAGAGTAAAGTAGTAATAATACATAAGGCATTAAACTCTAATTTAAAAATACAACCCAATAACAACCTGTTGCAAAGCTCAGATAAACATAAAGACAAAAACACTTTCCTTGTCCCTTATGTGAGAACAAATGCATATAAGTACTCTTTCTTCCCGAGTGGCATTCGGGCATGGAATGGGTTGCCTGAACAAACAAGGAAAACCAGTAACTTAACATCATTTAAACATTAATAAAAATGCAAGACTAGACTCGGACCACGGATGAGCGTAGGACGCAATAATCTTCTTTATAGAATGAGCGTCTGTAATGTATAAGATACGATTATGCTGCAAGCCTGTGTTCCTAGACCAATAGTTCAGTCTACGGTGCACCTATCTATATTAAAAAGTCGGCATTTTCTCCTACAATTTACTTCCTTTGAGCACTCCATGTATGTGACCCGTTCTCACGAAAGGTGACATAAGTCGCAAATATCAATTTGTTCAAATAGCAATTTTGTGTTGTGGGGGGTCTTTCCGGTGAATTTTTTTTTATTTTAGTAAATACTAGGTTATATATTTCTAAATCATAATTTATATGTTTTTTTATACTTAAAAATACTTTAATTTATTATTTTGATCAACGTGTGATTTAGAATTTTGCATAAGTTCACTAAAATTCGACTTTATTTAACCTATTGTTTTGTACCTAAACCCTGACAGAACCCCATAACATTATATATCAATGAAAAGGGCAGACTCTCGGGAATTTTCTTGCGATCACTATTTATTTATAGAAACCAATCAGAAAATATTTAAGCCTGAAGTTTGGGATCAACAATTACTTTCTTTCTTTCTATCCAATGAAAATTCGTTTATAAATTGATCATTGGTTACAATACCATATTTTTCCAATACAAATTTGCTGATTGGCTAGTGGGATACAAGGCGGTAAAGAATTAGGCTTTCCGTTTTCGATATTATGAAAATTTCACACAATGGAGAGCGGCATAGCTTCACTGTTAAATTCTTTGAGAGATGTCATTTTTTATTATTTTTTGTTCAGTTTTATTATAAAATAATATCGTATATACACCACTAAAAAGATAATTGAATGCCCTTTCGATTGGTATGTAAATATAGATATTACGAATCTGGTTGCTATAGAGTTTAGACATTTTTAAATGCATTAACTTTAAAACCCCTTTTCTCGAAACTCTTGTTTTTTTGTCTGACTAGTTCTAAGTGATAGTAAGTGTCATAGAAAAATGAAATATTGACGTATAATAATAAATTTGGTATTAAAATAAAGCCTATTCAATGCCCTTTCAAACGATATATATAACTTAAAATGTTGAAAAAACCACTTATGTCTCCTTTTGTGGGAACGGGTCACCTATTATAGCTCAGTGGTTTACTATCTCTCACTGATCTATACAAAGTATAAATCAACATTGTTTACTATCTCTCACTGATCTATACAAAGTATAAAGCAACATTGTTTAGTATCTCTCACTGATCTATACAAAGTTTAAAACAACATTGTTTACTATCTCTCACTGATCTATACAAAGTTTAAAACAACATTGTTTACTATCTCTCACTGATCTATACAAAGTTTAAAACAACATTGTTTACTATCTCTCACTGATCTATACAAAGTTTAAAACAACATTGTTTACTATCTCTCACTGATCTATACAAAGTTTAAAACAACAGTCTTTACAATCTTTCACTGATCTATAAAAAGAATGGTTTTTGCCTGGAAGCAATTTTTTGGATGCAAAAATAGCCTGCCATTGTTATTTGCTTTCACTTATTTATATATAAAACTATATTTCCCCATCACTGAACTGTAAATGCAATTAAAGTGACTTCCTTTTTATAGCAGACATTTGTTTCAATTAAAGATGGTTATTCCTATTAATCACATATGGATACGTGAAAGGGTACAGTTATGGGTAAATGAAAGTGTTTATAGTGTTTCCACTTCCATTAAATAGGTACAAACTAATTTATTAAAGAAACTTTATCCATTCTTTTCTTACATCCTATTATCTCTACATATTTTAGTTTTCTTGCTGCATAGTTTGGTGAATATTCCGTGAATTTCTTACAGCTCCAGTCTTGAAGTTGAACAAAGAAAGTTTAAGTCTGGTGGAAATGAGCACAGAAGATATGGAGATTTTTAGCTTGGCACATCATACATCTAAACAACTTAGACATTTCAAGTTTACAACTATTTATGTACTGAGTGAATTTATTTGCAGTCAACATTTGGTGGCTCAGGTATGACTGATTGTTTATTGTAGGTTGTCCACAGGATGTAAGCTTTATAATATGACTGATTTTTTATTGTAGGTTGTCCACAGGATGTAAGCTTTATAGTATGACTGATTGTTTATTGTAGGTTGTCCACAACATGTAAGCTTTATGATATGACTGATTGTTTATTGTCGGTTGTCCACAACATGTAAGCTTTATGATATGACTGATTGTTTATTGTCGGTTGTCCACTAGATGTTAGCTTTATATATCCTTTATATAAAGATCATATTTACTACTGTGCCTAAGTGTTTAGAAACACTGAAAGTGGTTAAACTATTGGTAGTGGTAAAATTAACATGAATAGTTATGTTTATTTTATCCATTTTTGAATTAGATGGCCTCAAGTGAACCCAGTGTATTTCTAGGCAGCTATCAGGGTTTCTTGGAGACTGTCTTGAAATTCATTGGTCAAGTGACAGAGTCCAGTAAAAAACACAGAGATACAAATAGTGCCAGGTTCTGGAGAATTCTGTTGAACAAGTCACATGACATACTAGAGAATGTAAGATACTGTTATGAAACATAGTCAGTCTAGAGAATGTAAGATACTGTGATGAAACATAGTCAGTCTAGATTTATTGGTTCTAGAGAATGTAAGATACTGTGATGAATTATAGTCAGTATAGAGAATGTAAGATACTGTTATGAAACATAGTCAGTCTAGAGAATGTAAGATACTGTGATGAAACATAGTCAGTCTAGATTTATTGGTTCTAGAGAATGTAAGATACTGTGATGAAACATAGTCAGTATAGAGAATGTAAGATACTGTGATGAAACATAGTCAGTCTAGATTTATTGGTTCTAGAGAATGTAAGATACTGTGATGAATTATAGTCAGTATAGAGAATGTAAGATACTGTTATGAAACATAGTCAGTCTAGAGAATGTAAGATACTGTGATGAAACATAGTCAGTCTAGATTTATTGGTTCTAGAGAATGTAAGATACTGTGATGAAACATAGTCAGTATAGAGAATGTAAGATACTGTGATGAAACATAGTCAGTATAAAGAATGTAAATACTGTGATAAAAAATAGTCAGTCTAGATTTATTGTACCTAGAGAATGTAACATACTATGATGAAAAATAGTCAGTCTAGATTTATTGTACCTAGATAATGTAAGATACTATGATGAAAAATAGTCAGTCTAGATTTATTGGTCCTAGAGAATGTAATATACTGTGATGAAACAGTCAGTTTAGAGAATGTAAGATACTGTAATGAAAAATAGTTAGTTTGAGATATATTTTAGTCCTAGTGAATGTAAGATACTGTGATGAAAAATAGTTAGTTTGCGATATATTTTAGTCCTATAGAGCATGTAAGATACTTTGATGAAAAATAGTCAGTATAGAGAATGTAAGATACTGTGATGAAACATAGTTAGTCTAGAGAATGTAAGCTACTGTGATGAAAAATAGTCTTGATTTATTGGTCCTACTGAATGTAAGATACTGTGAAAAATAGTCAGTCTAGATTTATTGGTCCTAGAGAATGTAAGATACTGTGATGAAACATATTTAGTCTAGAGAATGTAAGATACTTTGATGAAAAATAGTCAGTCTAGATTTATTGGTCCTAGAGAATGTAAGATACTGTGATGAAAAATAGTCAGTCTAGATTTATTGGTTCTAGAGAATGTAAGATACTGTGATGAAACATAGTCAGTCTAGAGAATGTAAGATACTGTGATGAAACATAGTCAGTCTAGAGAATGTTAGATACTGTGATGAAACATAGTCAGTCTAGAGAATGTAAGATACTGTGATAAAACATAGTTAGTCTAGAGAATGTAAGATACTTTGATGAAACATAGTCTAGAGAATGTAAGATACTGTGATGAAAAAAAGTCTAGATTTATTGGTCCTAGAGAATGTAAGATACTGTGATGAAAAATAGTCAGTCTAGATTTATTGGTCCAAGAGAATGTAAGTTACTGTGATGAAACATAGTCTAGAGAATGTAAGATACTGTGATGAAAAAAAGTCTTGATTTATTGGTCCTAGAGAATGTAAGATACTGTGATGAAACATAGTTAGTCTAGAGAATGTAAGATACTTTGATGAAAAATAGTCAGTCTAGATTTATTGGTCCTAGAGAATGTAAGATACTGTGATGAAAAATAGTCAGTCTAGATTTATTGGTCCAAGAGAATGTAAGTTACTGTGATGAAACATAGTTAGTCTAGAGAATGTAAGATACTTTGATGAAAAATAGTCAGTCTAGATTTATTGGTCCTAGAGAATGTAAGATACTGTGATGAAAAATAGTCAGTCTAGATTTATTGGTTCTAGAGAATGTAAGATACTGTGATGAAACATAGTCAGTCTAGAGAATGTAAGATACTGTGATGAAACATAGTTAGTCTAGAGAATGTAAGATACTTTGATGAAAAATAGTCAGTCTAGATTTATTGGTCCTAGAGAATGTAAGATACTGTGATGAAAAATAGTCAGTCTAGATTTATTGGTTCTAGAGAATGTAAGATACTGTGATGAAACATAGTCAGTCTAGAGAATGTAAGATACTGTGATGAAACATAGTCAGTCTAGAGAATGTAAGATACTGTGATAAAACATAGTCAGTCTAGATTTATTGCTTCTAGAGAATGTAAGATACTGTGATGAAACATAGTCACTCTAGAGAATGTAATATACTGTGATGAAACATAGTCTAGAGAATGTAAGATACTGTGATGAAACATAGTCAGTCTAGATTTATTGGTTCTAGAGAATGTAAGATACTGTGATGAAACATAGTCTAGAGAATGTAAGATACTGTGATGAAACATAGTCAGTCTAGAGAATGTAAGATACTGTGATGAAACATGGTCAGTTTAGATTTATTGGTTATAGAGAATGTAAGATACTGTGATGAAACATAGTCTAGAGAATGTAAGATACTGTGATGAAACATAGTCAGTCTAGAGAATGTAAGATACTGTGATGAAACATAGTCAGTCTAGATTTATTGGTTCTAGAGAATGTAAGATACTGTGATGAAACATAGTCTAGAGAATGTAAGATACTGTGATGAAACATAGTCAGTCTAGAGAATGTAAGATACTGTGATGAAACATGGTCAGTTTAGATTTATTGGTTATAGAGAATGTAAGATACTGTGATGAAACATAGTCTAGAGAATGTAAGATACTGTGATGAAACATAGTCAGTCTAGAGAATGTAAGATACTGTGATGAAACATAGTCAGTCTAGAGAATGTAAGATACTGTGATGAAACATAGTCTAGAGAATGTAAGATACTGTGATGAAACATAGTCTAGAGAATGTAAGATACTGTGATGAAACATAGTCAGTCTAGAGAATGTAAGAAACTGTGATGAAACATAGTCAGTATAGAGAATGTAAGATACTGTGATGAAACATAGTCAGTATAGAGAATGTAAGATACTGTGATGAAACATAGTCAGTATAGAGAATGTATATACTGTGATAAAAAATAGTCAGTCTAGATTTATTGTACCTAGAGAATGTAAGATAATGTGTTGAAAAATAGTCAGTCTAGATTTATTGTACCTAGATAATGTAAGATACTGTGATGAAAAATAGTCAGTCTAGATTTATTGGTCCAAGAGAATGTAATATACTGTGATGAAACAATCAGTTTAGAGAATGTAAGATACTGTAATGAAAAATAGTTAGTTTGAGATTTATTTTAGTCCTAGTGAATGTAAGATACTGTGATGAAAAATAGTTAGTTTGCGACATATTTTAGTCCTATAGAGCATGTAAGATACTTTGACGAAAAATAGTCAGTATAGAGAATGTAAGATACTGTGATGAAACATAGTTAGTATAGAGAATGTAAGATACTGTGATGAAAAATAGTCTTGATTTATTGGTCCTAGAGAATGTAAGATACTGTGAGGAAAAATAGTCAGTCTAGATTTATTGGTCCTAGAGAATGTAAGATACTGTGATGAAACATAGTCAGTATAGATTTATTGGTCCTAGAGAATGTAAGATACTGTGATGAAACATAGTCAGTATAGATTTATTGGTCCTAGAGAATGTAAGATACTGTGATGAAACATAGTCAGTATAGATTTATTGGTCCTAGAGAATGTAAGATACTGTGATGAAACATAGTCAGTATAGATTTATTGGTCCTAGAGAATGTAAGATACTGTGATGAAACATAGTCAGTATAGAGAATGTAAGATACTGTGATGAAACATAGTTAGTCTAGAGAATGTAAGATACTTTGATGAAAAATAATCAGTCTAGATTTATTGGTCCTAGAGAATGTAAGATACTGTGATGAAAAATAGTCAGTCTAGATTTATTGGTCCTAGAGAATGTAATATACTGTGATGAAACATAGTCAGTTTAGAGAATTCAAGATACTGTGATGAAAAATAGTTAGATTGAGATATATTTTAGTCCTAGAGAATGTAACTAATGTAAGATACTGTGATGAAAAATAGTTAGTATAGAGAATGTAAGATACTGTGATGAAACATAGTTAGTCTAGATTTACTGGTCCAAGAGAATGTAAGATTCTGTGATGAAACATAGTCAGTATAGAGAATGTAAGATACTGTGATGATAAATAGTCAGGCTAGATAATGCAAGATGCAGTGATCAAACGTAGACACTATAGAGAATGTAAGATACTTTGATGAAACATAGACAGTCTAGAGAATGTAAGATACTGTGATGAAAAATAGTCAGCCTAGATTTATTGGTCCTAGAGAATGTAAGATACTGTGATGAAAAATAGTCAGTCTAGATTTATTGGTCCTAGAGAATATAAGATACTGTGATGAAAAATAGTTAGGTTGAGATATATTTTAGTCCTAGAGCATATAAGATACTGTGATGAAAAAAAGTCAGTATAGAGAATGTAAGATACTGTGATGAAAAATAGTCAGCCTAGATTTATTGGTCCTAGAGAATGTAAGATACTGTGATGAAAAATAGTCAGTCTAGATTTATTGGTCCTAAAGAATGTAATATACTGTGATGAAACATAGTCAGTTTAGAGAATGTAAGATACTGTGATGAAAAAAAGTTAGTTTGAGATATATTTTAGTCCTAGAGCATGTAAGATACTGTGATGAAAAAAAGTCAGTATAGAGAATGTAAGATACTGTGATGAAACATACTCAGTCTAGAGAATGTAAGTTACTGTGATGAAAAATAGTCAGTCTAGATTTATTGGTCCTAGAGAATGTAATATACTGTGACGAAAAATAGTCAGTCTAGAGAATGTAAGATACTGTGATGAAACATAGTCAGTCTTGAGACTGTAAGATACTGTGATCAAACGTTGACAGTATAGATTTATTGGCCCTGGAGAATGTAAGATACTGTGATGAAACATAGTCAGTATAGATTTATTGGCCCTAGAGAATGTAAGATACTGTGATCAAACGTAGACAGTATAGAGAATGTAAGATACTGTGATGAAAAATAGTCAGTATAGAGAATGTAAGATACTGTGATGAAAAATAGTCGGTCTAGATTTTTTGGTCTGAGAGAATGTAAGATACTGTGATGAAAAATAGTCAGTCTAGATTTTTTGGTCCTAGAGAATGTAAGATACTGTGATGAAACATAGTCAGTCTAGAGAATGTAAGATACTGTGATGAAACATAGTCAGTCTAGATTTATTGGTTAGATGGAAAACATACATTTTGAAATGGATAAAATTACTTGGGAACTAATGCTTAAAAGAAAAAAATGTAGTTTTTATAAAAGGTATATTTTAAGAATGATTAGAAATGTATTGATTCATCTGTGTGTGATTTCAGCTTGTGAATCTTCTACCTGACTCTATGTTTATGGAGGTAGTGTCTGGGTTAATGGATCACTCATTAGTGCAAAGAAGAGCCATGGAGTTACTTAACAACAAATTACAACACTATAAAGAAAATTTGACCCGTACTCAGGTTAGTATGAATGAAACTAAGTAACAAGTTGTTTTATTGTGTCTTTAATTTTGTTTATTTATATACACCTTGACTAAACTACTTGACAAAACTGTGCTTACCATAACTAAGACTATATTTCTATGAACAGATTGATATGTTGCAAACCATGTCAAGTAAACTGATATCGATAGCAAGTCAGTGCCTGCTGCAACCAGGAATGAACAATACAAAAGAAGAAAACCTAGTCAATGGCCAGACTGCATTATATTCACTCAAAGTCTTGTGTCGTGTATTCGGGGATAAGCATGATCAACTCTTAGAAGTTAGTTGATTGGTCAATTCTTGTTTTTCAAACTTATTTACTTGTATTGTAAATCCTCCCCATTGATGAGTTTGTCTACAAATTCTTGACTTGAATTACAGATTTTGCACCTGTGTATTAAAGTTCTTACTGGATACACTGACAATTGCCTTGTCTCCTCATCATGTCTGCTTTGTGTGGCAGAGGTAGTCAGCTGTCTCAAGCTACATACAATAGAATTCGTATCACAGTTTATGCCACTGGTTATTGGTCATCTCAAGTCTCCAGCTATTACTCAGTAAGGCTTCTTAAATACATCCTTATTTATTTTATAAGTTAGGACTGTAGCAGACATGCACACCACTTCACTTTTAATGTATCTGTTCCACCACCCTGCTTCACCCTAATTATGTTTAAGTCTAAAATATGTGTTTAAAAAAAAATTATGCAAAAGAAAATAGTCTCTGGATTGTTTACCAGGTCACTTTGTATTGTCAAATGTTAGCTTAGAATACTAGATGAAATATTTACCTCACCCTTACCTCTCATAGCACTTCACCAGGATATCTGGTCACTTTGTATTGTCAAATGTTACAGACCTGCCAAGTTGAAAACTTCAAAATTAGTAGTGAGCCACCTCAAAATTTGTATTTTGACCCCCAAATTCGTATTCCTTAGACCCCCAAATTAGTAGTCAATACACATTTTACACGGTGTATTTATTTCATTCATTATTCATATCCATTTCAAAGAAGCCTAAGACTAAGAAGCTTCATAAAGTATACACTATTTAATAAAACATAGAATAGGCTCATAGTGGCCTTCTATTTTAATTTAATTGTAAGTTAAATGAGTTGCTAGAACTTTAAAATTAGACTCAATTTCAATTAATTTTTTATTAGAGACGAATGCTAGCAAAGAATTTAAAAGAAGACCTTAGCCGGGCTTGGGCACTTGGCTTATCCGCCTAGCCTACCCTTAGTTATAGTATAGTCACTAGCATGATTAGCGCATTAGGCTTCGTAGCCCTACTCTCTAGCCTGGCCCTTGAAGCGAAAGATAATGCTATTAAATTTATTCATTTGTTGATAGAAACAATACAGTATCCCAGAATAATCCCAGTTTTAAAGCTTGTGAACTTTTTTTTATATAGATCTAGATCAGTGAGGGACACACATATTTATTAAATGCATCTTCCGGCCGGAAATCGTAATTTTAACTCTGAGAGCGTCGGCACGTGTCCCATTCGCATTTTTATATATACCAAATTAGTATTTTTCTTAGAAAATCAGAAAAAAATAGTAGTTTTTTGCTTTTTAGCAAAAATCGGAGAAAATTCGTATTTTTTTTGCCCATTTCGTAATTTCTTAGTCGGACCTTGTTTTTCGTATATACTACGAAAAATTCGTAGTACTTGGCAGGTCTGAATGTTAGCTGAGAATATTAGATGAAATATATACCTCACCCCCTACCTCTCATAGCACTTCACCCATAGCCTAGGCAGTTCTGTTGTTATAAGTGATAAGGGACCATAATGGTTGGCAGTTTTATGTTCAGTTAACAAAAAATCTTTAATCCAAAATATTGACAACCGGAACATCTTCAAAACATAATACAAGTGAATGTAAATACAACAATAACCCTCTCTTGACTGATTAGATCACCTCATGGGGAGAAGAAAACTCTATCCATGCTAGACCTGCCAGCCAAATTGTTTTTTTAATTTCGGCTGGCTGACATAATTTTTCGGCGGATATCCGGATTAGCCGGATTTTTCTGTAAATTGACATTTGCGGCTCAAAAAAAAGGACGAGCCTGAAATTTTCATCAATTTTTAGAAGTAGAAAGGTCAAGGTCATGTAAATCTTATTAAAACTTTTTTTTTCGCAAGGCAAAGTTATAGTTAAGGTCTAACTACAGTACAATGCTAAGAACTCATTTTTGTTTTTTTAAGTCATGTGAATATTTAATTAGAATTTTTTTACGAAGTGACCCATAAGTGGGACGCTAGCAGAAAATGGGAAAAAATATCAGTTTGTAATTGTCATGAATAAAACAAACGTGATGTAGTTTATCAGCTGTTAGGCTTGATCGTTTGCTGTTTATTATCAAACCAGCAACCAAAAACATGCACTCCACTGGTACAAATGATGCTGATTATGATAGGTGCGAGTTTTGTATGGATCATGGAATTTGGGAAAAGTTTTGGAAAATTGATAGGACCATTTCCAGTATGAAAAAATTTTGGAAAAATGCATTTTGATAACTAGATCATGGAAAATTTTGGAATTTTTTAATGTTTGGAATTTTTTAATTTAGATATTTTATTGCAAAATTTCGCTGAACCTGATTTTTTCCTTTTCCAACACGCGCGTCGCGCATCTCTAAATTATAAATACCCGGTACGCTAATTCCGCTTTTCTTGCAAACCTCCCATGTGTAAATTACGGGAAGCTCTCTTGTCTCGCTTTTTTTGGTCTTGTGAAGATGGTGCCAGCCTATGCTTGCCACTCCTCCCTTTCTCTCCTTCCCCCACAAATTGGTGACTGCTAGACTAGATAAGTTAAACAGACCTGTCAACCCTTTCGATTTTCTCAGAGTTTTACAGATTTTTACCCCTCATTCCACCCATTCTGACAAAAACCTTAAAACTCCGATTTTCGGAACATTATAAGTACAAGTTTTTTAGGCGAAGACGAGCCAGTTGAGTAAGTTGTGGATACGAGGATGATGCAGGACTGCTACGCCAGAAAGCGAGAACATCATGAAACTGAACAACAGGCGCCGTCAAATAGTTTGCAATTTCCATAGCTATCTGAAATAATTGATCAAAAAATCAAAACACAACAGTACTAACTGATAGGTTATAAAACATTTCATTATAGTACATAGTAGATGTAATATTTTGTTTGTTCAGTTAATAGATACCAGTAAAAAAATATTTGAGTAAAAACCTATACTAAATGTCACTAAATAGCCTAGTATTTAAATACTGTATGTATTTTAAAATATTTTATTGCAAACTGAATAGTCTATTGAGAGCAAAATAAAACGAAAACATAGATTAACAGAATACCTTATTAGTGCAATCGTTAGGTAACTGCTCAGTTCTCAGCTCATTCATCAGCTTTCTTCAGAAACATCTTCACTGACCAGCTGTGAATGGGATACATCAGTTTCAGACATGATGAATCCACGGGACATTGCTGACTGTATGGCATTCTCCAGAATTGTGGTTGCTTCTGGCCGTGGAATCAATGATTTGGAATCTGGATCAAGCAACTGATGCAGCTTGATGTGATCATTGACAGGAAATCGATGGTCAAGTTGGTTGAGAACTGACAGCTTAATCATTCGTATCTTGTCATCATCTGCATTTGATGCGGTGCAGATCTTTCTGATGTGCATTTTCACCAGTGGAATAGTTGATAAGGTTGGCATTGAACAGCTGAAGAGATCAGTTAGGTCTTGGAATGGTTTCAGAAAGGTAACGAGTTCACTTAAGAAGTCAATTTCATCTTCATGGAGACAAATATCAAAGCGACCAATACGCTTGAGAGTATTTTGAACTTCCCTTTTCAAGTCAAGTATGGACTGAATCATCGTCAGTGTTGAATTCTAACGCGTTGGACATGATGCCTTCACTGACTTATGATTGTGTGTATGACTGTCAACGATGGCGTCAGTGCTGCTCTCAGAGGCGTCCACTATTGATACACTGAATTGATTGTCTACAAGAAGCAATTCACACACTGAAGACATGCCTTCTTTCAGGGCCTTGATCATTTATTTATCCTCTGTGAATGCTGCCTCGTCTTCTATGATTGCAGTCTTGAAATGAAGTGCAGTTATGATGTTGCTGCACTTTTGGAGTATCTGCAGAACGTCTTCATTTCTATTGATACTGTCGGTAGTAAGCAGAAGGTGCAACGCATGTGCTGTACAGTGCTGATACGAGTCAACCTTCAGAAGCTTTGAAGTCTTTATCATATTTGCAGCACCGTCATGGCAGCTAGTTACGAACAGATTTCTGAGATCAACAGAAAAGCTTTTCAGAGCTGACATAGTCAGCAAGGTCATGTGCAGCATGAGTAGGCAATGCGTGACAGCCAAGTGTGACAATTTTATATGTCCAGTCATAGTCTAAAAAGGAGGCCCGGATGCCAAGATATCTGATAGCCCGGTAGCGATTGGTCCATCCATAAAACATCAGACAAAGTGAATTTACTTCAGCCACTTTAGTTTTGACTGCTGACCTGATGGCTTGGTAAACATCATCTAGGGCTGTTCCAGCAAGTGTTACCGGTGCCGGTGCCATCTTTAGCCACATTTTCAAAGGCAAGCAAGTCTCTACAGAACCGGATAACGATATCTCTTGTCAGTTCATGACTTGATGTTGGCTAACATTGACTGTTGCCTTCTCCATAATTACGGAAATATCCCAAAATTTTATTTGTCTTTTCTTCACTTTGTACTAACACATCGTGCTAGACACTTAAGGGAAGATTCATATTGCCACTTGATGTTGTTGCTGCAAATTTGTTACTTTTGAAATGTGACTCTTGTCACCCATTGACTGCTGAGCAGTGAGACACAGCTGACAATAAACTCGATCTTCGTCAACATTTCTCCCATCAGCAGAGAACAGGCCACCAAAGTATCTCCAGCATCGTGCTTTGGAATTTCCATGTTGGCTTGGCGGTTTAGGTTTTACATGTAGTTTTGTAATGAACTGCCTCTCTTCCCGGTTTAGATGACATTTGCTGACATTTTGAGTTCACCTAAAATCATCATATAGAATTGTTACATTAGAAATGATATAACATAAAAGTCACCAGTTATTGACTAAATTAGTATCTAGTTAACAGAAACAATTAATTTAGGCTTACCTTTCTACTAGTAAAGGTTCATTGAGCCATAATTCATAATTGAGTAATAATAAATCGTAGGCCTATATTTTACGACAAAGATTAACTTCCAGCGATGGTTAATCTAAAAATGCAATCAAACTTAAAACGGAATGCCATGAAATTTAAGAAAGCAAAAACATTACGTTACAGCGACTCGTTAATTTTTCTGCAGATTTTTGGCGGACGAAAATTTGGCGCGCGGGGTCGGCTGAGGGGTCTAATCTATGCCCTGATTAGATCACCTCATAAGGAGAACAAAACTCTATCCATGCCCTGATTAGATCACCTCATGGGGAGAATAAAACTATCCATGCCCTGATTAGGGTGTATGCTAGAGTAGAGACATTAACACTATATATTATAGACATTAACACTATATATTATAGACATTAACACTGTGTATTATAGGCATCAACACTGTGTAATATGGGCATTAACACTGTATGTTATAGTCATTACCACTGTATATTATAGACATGAACACTATATATAATAGACATTAACATTGTATATTATAGTCATTACCACTGTATATTATAGACATTAACACTATATATAATAGACATTAACACTGTGTATCAGAGACATTAACATTGTATATTATAGTCATTAACACTGTATATTATAGTTATGTTCCACTTATTGTTTAAAAATCCTTTTTATCAGGGTTATAGGTTGCTCCTCCTTTAGTTCCTTTAGGTAGGCATGTCTGCTGTAGTTATTTAAGTATGCATGTCTGCTGTAGTTATTTAAGTATGCATGTCTGCTGTAGTTATTTAAATATGCATGCCTGTTGTAGTTATTTAGGAAGGCATGTCTGCTGTAGTTATTTAGGTAGGCATGTCTGCGGTAGTTATGTAAGTAGGCATTTCTGCTGTAGTTATTTAGGTAGGCATGTCTGCGGTAGTTATAATGTAAGTAGGCATTTCTGTTGTAGTTATTTAGGTAGGCATGTCTGCTGTAGTTATTTTGTTGTTTCCCGTAAGTTCATTGGTTCAATTTTTTAATTTTTTAATTTTAGACATGAAGTGCTACTTTTGGCTGCCATTTCCTCTTTACAAAAAATTGTCGAGTCAATGTCTGTATTTCTCAGCCCTTACCTTGCAGATGTTGTGGTGCAGGTAATTCCATTACTTTAGTAGCAGTATTTTGCCTACTTAGGAGTAATAATACATAATAAATTATCTTGGAATGCACTTATTGATGAAGTAATAAAAAATCTAAAAAAACATTAGGCTTCATAAAAAGAAAGTTTTACAAATGTAATAAAAACAAAACTAAAATACTTTCTTACATTAGTTAGACCTGTAAGAGTATATGCATCTTCTATATATATAAGACTGATCAACTAAAGAAAACGTTTAAAAATTAGAACCAATTCAGAAAAGAGCTGCAGGGTTCATTATTAGCGAATATTCACAACAGACAAGAGTAACGCCAATATTTAAATCACTAAACCTTAAAACATTAGAGGTCAGAAGAGCAAAGAGTAAAGTATTAACTCAATAACACCGTAACGACGCTCCCAGCGTTCGGCCCTAAGGCTTGAGCTACCGTAACAACGCTCTGAGCGTTCGATGGTATTTTCTATGTTTAGTTCGTTGTTTTGTCTAATACACGTTTTTAATCGTCTAAATGACTTCTGGGATCTCTAAGGCGGCCATTTTAAAGTTTGTTTACTTCTTGCATCGTGCATTGAACAAGTGTTTTAAAATTGTCAGAATTTTTTAAAAAAGGTCAGTACCGTAAATTGTGTGTTTTGTTTATATTTCAAAATGGCTGATAATGCTTCTTCGTCTGGGTCTAGACCGCCTCGCAGCTTTACAGCCGATCAAGCTAGGAATTTATTTCTAGGAATGCGAGAATCGGGAGATAGTGAAGTGAAATCTTCTGAAAGCTAATTTCTGTCTTCAGATTATTCTAGTGAGTCGGACAGTGACACATTAGTTGCCACAGTCCCAACTCAAAGGGGGCGTCTCCCCTTTTCTTATTTGGGGTGTTAATAAAAATGTGTATATTTTAAAAACTATTTCATCAATTTTCATTCTGAAAAGTTCTTAGTGTGGTGAATTAAATGTACTTTATATTTTAATGACAATGGGTATGCAAAAAAGCAGCTGGATTTAATTAACACCTTCATTAAGTAAAATTTTAATTTTTTAAATTATAATTATTATTATCTCGCCCTAATAATATGCAAATTATCTTTTTTATATGAATATATTACAATATAAAAATGATATCACTGTAAAGCCCATTCAATTTCCTATTTTTCTACTCATTACATGTATGGGTTTAGAACAATAGATAACAAACTATAAAGGTTTTACAGATGCATCTATACAAAAAACTGTGTGCGGAGAAAAAAAATTCCGGCAGGAGTAGGAAAATAACTCCTGTCTTAAAGAGTTAATAAAACATAAGGCATTAATTAAATTCTAACCCAATAACAAGATGTTGCAATGCTCAGATAAACAAAAAAACAAAAACAAATTTTCTATACCTTTATGCGAGAACAAATACATAAAAGTACCCTTTCTTCCGGGGGGGGGGGGGGGGGGGGCATCTGGGCATGGAATGGGTTGCCTGAACAAATTAGGAAAACCAGTAACTTAACATCATTTAAAACACTAATAAAAATGCAAGACTAGATAGACTAAGACCACGGATGAGCATAGGAGGCGATAAATCTTTTTTATAGAAGGAACCTCTGTAAATTATAAGATGTTGTTACTTACAAGGAGCATCAGTAATGTATATGATGTTGTTACATATAAAGAATGCACGTAATGTATAAGATGTTGTTACATACAAGGAGTGTCTGTAATTATAAGATTTTGTTACAAACAAGGAGTGTCTGTAATGTATAAGATGCTGTTACATTTAAGGAATGTCTGTAATGTATAAGATGTTGTTACATATAAGGAGTGTCTGTAATGTATAAGATGTTGTTACATATAAGTAATGTCTGTAATGTATAAGATTTTGTTACATATAAGGAATGTCTGTAATATATAAGATGTTGTTACATATAAGGAGTTTCTGTTATGTAAAAGATGATGTTACATACAACGAGTGTCTGTAATGTATAAGATGTTGTTACATACAAGGAATGTCTGTAATGTAATGTATAAGATGTTGTTACATATAAGGAGTTTCTGTAATGTAAAAGATGTTGTTACATACAAGGAGTGTCTGTAATGTATTAAATGTTGTTACATACAAGGAATGTCTGTAATATATAAGATGTTGTTACATACAAGGAGTGTCTGTAATGTATAAGATGTTATTACATAAAAGGAGTGTCTTTAATGTATAAGATGTTGTTAAATACAAGGAGTGTCTGTAAAGTATATTATAACAGTGTCAATTCTAGGATTTCAGAAAAAGGAGATCAGGATCTCCCTCCAACCAAAAAAAGGAGAGCATCATTTTACAGGAGAGTAGGTTGTATTTTTTTTTTTCACGAAAAAGAACGCAATTATGTAATATTATGGTATATACCTTAGTTTAAAACAATAAAAACTGCATACACATGGGTGGCTGGGGTTTAGTTTTTCTGGAAAATTTGCCTTTGCTTCCTTTCTCTCCAGAGAGAGAAGGATTTTTCCAGGAAGTTTTCATCTTGCAGGTTTTCCTCACACTTAAGAGTCATAAGGGTATTCAGGCTCTCTTCCCCCAGCCTGTTCCTTTTTGAAGTGATGATCGCATTTTGGGCACTGAAGCCCCTCTCACAGTCAGCAGTTTGGAGAGGAAGAATGAGGGCCAACTCTGCAAGGACCAGGTGCTTGGGAAGTGCTTCCAATGTTTCCTTAAGAAGCTCTTTGGTCAGTCTTTCTCTTTCACAGTGGTCTGAGCTGAATGGAATGGTGGCTAATATAAGCATGACCTTGGACAGATATTTAATAAGAACTAGTCCTTTATCCTTCATCACCAGTTCTCTACATGTGGTATCAATACTATCAATAGCTACTTTTGAAGTTGTAGAAATGTCTAAAGCTTTATAACTAACAAATTTTGCTATAACAGAGTAATACATCTCTTGTTATTGTACTACAGTTTTAGTAGCTAAGGGAAATTTCGGAAATGATCCAATATCATTGCTACCATCTGTAGAAATTGTAAATGTAACTGTTTCATCCTTTGGTAGCGGGACTATTTTACACTATAAAAACAGATAAGCTTAGATTGATTTGCTACAGTGAAATGTAGTTATGGTTGACTCTAGAAACATTTCTATAAAGTCAGAAGTAAACTATGTGCTGCACAAAGAAGTAATAAAGTAGTAATCATTTGTAATAAGCTGATACCCTAACATAGCCTCAGCCTTCACAACAGCAGTATTTGTATTAGTGGTGACAAAGCAGTAGGCCTAGATAAAAAAAAACTTTTACTGAAATAGGAGAATATGTCTTATTTTTGCCAGAGCAATATTCGTGTCTTTTTATTGACACGCGTCATCTACAAAACTCTCGGCCTGCATGGGAAATATTTCTAACGGCACTTTTTAATTCATTGCATTGATAATGCAAGTACATTTTCAGACTGTGTGGCCCGTCTTGTTGTATAAAATTTCATATGCGGCCCAAAGCAGAAAAATGTTGCACACTCATGGTTTAATAGGTCTGTCGGAACGTTCAGCGTCAATAAGAAAACCCAGGTTGTTGCTTCTCTACTAGTCTAAGTGCCAACGTTTATCAAGATCGGATTCCCGATTTTCGCTTGATATTTTAGAAACCTTGCTTGTTAAAGTTTTGTGTGTGTGTGTGCTGGATGACGAGCTTTAGTTTTTTTTATTTAATTGTAACTGAGAGATCTTCATAACATGTAGTAACACAACTCCATAAACTTGATAAGACTTCACTTGAGGATAATAACTTTAATCCACGTATTGTATATCAACATCACTTCTACACTTCGTTACTACTATCATATCAAGACCAAGAACATCACTCTTCCACGGCCTAACATACACTGTCCTTGTTTACCATCTCTCTCTCCCAAGTAAACATTACATGACGTCAAACACACATTTCCTAGTTACTCCTTAATCGCACCTATTGCACAAACTTATTCCTTATAACTTCACACCAAGTCATGCATCACTTACACCCTCCTTCTCACATTTAAAAATACCTTTAGTATTTTTTTTTTACAACTTATAAATATACATCTGCTATTATACAAATGCTCCAACTCTATTTAATTAAAATTTTCAACAAATCATAACAAATATGCACTTCCTTTCAATACATCCATTACGCACCTAGTAAACAAAGTATTGTAAAATGTAAATTGCACACCAACATGTGTTCTCTTCAAGACAACAACTATTATTATATAAAAATAAGTATCATGAATAATATAATAATAATAACACTGAAAAATGATGTCTATACTGTATCCCTAGCAGTCATCATCCCAAACTTATCAATATAACTGTCATTACTTAAATAAAAAATGATTACATCTAATTCATTCACTCATTTACTCATGTTCACCCATTTTATTTTCACTTAACCACAACACCAATATAGAACATATAACTTGACTTGGGTACAATGTGTGGCAATATAACATCATCATCATCATCATCATCATCATCATCATCAAAATATCATCATCATAATAACCAAATCAAAATCTGTGAAAAATGTAACATTTGTTAATATCTCAAAATAATAATATAAAAAACACTATTTACAATATTATCTACAACAATCCCAGTTCTCCTCATATTTATTTCACCCATAATCATTTCCTTCTAGAACCACTTCATCTCTAAAACCATCTCCCCATTCGAATAAACACCAAACTATCTTCACATCGTTAATTACATTTTTCCTTATGTCTAATATCAACCAGTCTTCCCTCCATTCACTTATCTGCAATACCTTTTCTTCTTCCAACTCATCAACACTAACGTTAACAGTCCCCATCACTTCTCTGTATTTCCATTCTATCTCAATTCCTAATGTCTCTACTGTCACGACATTGTCCTTCCAACAATCTATATTCCCCAATGTTTCTATTATCCCAACATTGTCTTCTTGCCAATTTCTAATTTCCAATGCCTTAACTCTCTCAACATTGTCCTCGCGACAAACTCCCAATTCTTCATCTTTCGCGACACTATCTTTCCGACAATCTACAGTCAACAATGTTTCAACATTGTCTTTGTGACACTTTTTAGTCAACAACCTAAAACCTTTCTTTTCCCCCCTTTCACCTAACATAACACCTAAGACCTTGACACGTTTCTCCCTTTCACTTAACATAAGATCCACAACTATGTCATCATGACCTAAGTGAGGATCACTTAATATACTATCTTGTATACTCTCATCTCCCGACAATTTCAAATTGATCTCATCAAATAGCCCATCTTCAGTTCTTACATTAACTGTTTCCTTATCTGTCACCTCCACCTGTTCTTTTATCTTAATCATTGAATCTTCACCCAAGATTTCACCTTCATTTATAGTTTCTAACTTTTCAACTATAAGCTCTGATTCTCTTTTTTCAGTTTTAAAATCCTCAACCATGACCTCTGGTTCTACATTTATATTTTTCAAATCCACGACCTCTGGTTCTCTAATTATCATATCTGACACTTCCATTCTAATTTCTGACTCATTTACCATAATATTAGATTCTTCATTTAGTATTTTAGATTCTGTCAACTTAATCCCATAATCTTCCTTTACTATATCTTCATTTTTAGCTATCTTATCAACATCATCATATAAGTCAACTTCATTCCTTAACTCTGTAATTTTCACTTCAATAACTACTTTCTTACATAGAAAAACCATTTCTCTTTCTTCTATCTCCTCCTCCATTTCTCTTATTTGAGATTCTAAGACCATTATATCTTCATCACCATTATACAATTTACTTAACCACAGATTTTTCTTGTCATTTATCAGTCTACACAAATTTGTTCGTACTCTAATTCTCATAATGTCTAAGTCCAATAACTCCATATTTTGTTCATGTATCTTCTCCTTCCTTTCTTCCTTTTTATCTCTCTTTTTCTTCTCTCTTTCCCACTCTTCATTTTCCTTTTCCCATTCTATCCTTTGTTGCACTCTCTTCTCTACGTATTTCACAATAGCGTCCCCTTGTAACCCTATCTCTAAAGCTACTTCCGTCCACGCTTTCCATAGTTCAGGGTTCATGTTCAAATTTCTAATAGCACTGCGCACAGTACAGTACTCTAATATAGCACAAGTATCGTTCTAATACCACTATACGCGATATTCTAATACAATGCAGTATGTGTACCAAAATAAATGTATGCACAACCTCCAAATCAGCACAAATACCGTCCTAATATGTGCAATGTTTTTAATTTAAAATCTTTAAGTTTTGATTAACCTAAAGGCGTGTAAACGTTGACCATATAGCACACTACCTCAACCAACACACCAGCATGAATCATATATACTTACGATATAGCAATGTGATGCATATAACATTTATAGTTGCAATTAAAATTACAATTAGAAGTAAATCATAAAGCAAATAAATATATATATAGATACACAGATAGTTTAGCAGAAAGACAGAAGAATACAAACAAGTAAACTATACTTAATGTTTTGACACAAATCGCTAAACAAAACAGCCCAAAACAAGATACCAGCACGCTAACAAACTAAACAAATATTAAGTTCACTTTAATTCAATGGGAAGCCCACTCAAACCCACAGTCTAAGTCCGCACAATCCTTTTTCCAAAGGACGAATCTCCCCAATGAATAAAAATATACTCATGTAGCCCTAATAGAATTTACATATACAAATATACGAATATACATATAGCAATGATAATAAATTATACCCTAGATATTATCATACAAGTTAAAAAAATATTTAACTTAGCTTTCAGTAGTGCTGTCTCCAATCCAGGTCCACGCACGTCCCTTGTCCAACGTCCAAATTCCTCGACCTTGATAGCTCTGTCCAACCAAATCAACGTCAAATGTTCCACAGCATCCAACGGATCAACCTTGAGTGTCCTTTCCCAACCTTGAAGTCTTCCGGTAACCGTTGTGTCGACCTTGCATATGAACTTGCCTAACTTCCACCGACGTGTTGAATGCAGTCAGCAAACGAGATCAACAGCAAAGTTACACATCCGGCGCCAGGAGATGATATGCCCTCTGCACAAGGACGCAGACGATGTATACTTTTATCAGCGGTTGCAACGATGCAATGACGCCCGCAATAACATGCCCTCTGCACAAGGACGCAGACGATGTATGCCTTTATCAGCGGTTGCAACGATGCAATGACGCCCGCTTACTATGCCAGAAAGCTTTCGTAAGCAGTTACGGCTGGCAATAGGCAATAGTGTGTAGCCACGGCAAACCGGATAGTAACAACCCACGACGCCGACCTTGATAGACTTTGACACCAGATAGACACCAGCTCGTCAGTACAGCTCACAGACGACAGTACAACTTCAGGACACCCACAGGACAGCTTCGGATTTCGCAGCTCATCAGCTTCAGTACAATTCTGTAACTATTCCACAGGGTTGCTCCACAACTCACAAAAAACTCCACTGATCAGTAAACATCCCAGTCATATACCATGACTCACAGTGCAGCTCCACAAATCAATAAATCCACCAGTCATATACAATGACTCGCAGGGCAATCACACGTCGATTCCCTCAAGTTACCTCCTCCAAGACAGGCAGGCAGGTCAACTTCTAACAGTTCCAACAACTGTACATAAAGTAGGCTCTGTGATGTGTCTCTCTATGGTCTTGATTTCTACTGCTGCTCCACCATTTTGTAACTGAGAGATCTTCATAACATGTAGTAACACAACTCCATAAACTTGATAAGACTTCACTTGAGGATAATAACTTTAATCCACGTATTGTATATCAACATCACTTCTACACTTCGTTACTACTATCATATCAAGACCAAGAACATCACTCTTCCACGGCCTAACATACACTGTCCTTGTTTACCATCTCTCTCTCCCAAGTAAACATTACATGACGTCAAACACACATTTCCTAGTTACTCCTTAATCGCACCTATTGCACAAACTTATTCCTTATAACTTCACACCAAGTCATGCATCACTTGTAACTGAGAGATCTTCATAACATGTAGTAACACAACTCCATAAACTTGATAAGACTTCACTTGAGGATAATAACTTTAATCCACGTATTGTATATCAACATCACTATCTACACTTCGTTACTACTACCATATCAAGACCAAGAACATCACTCTTCCACGGCCTAACATACTCTGTCCTTGTTTACCATCTCTCTCTCCCAAGTAAACATTACATGACGTCAAACACACATTTCCTAGTTACTCCTTAATCGCACCTATTGCACAAACTTATTCCTTATAACTTCACACCAAGTCATGCATCACTTACATTAATCAACAGCATTTTACTTACGTAGGCCTACACTGCTTAGGCCCAGTAAAACTGGTAGAGCTACAACGTCGTTGATAATTGGAACAGAGGGATCTTGTGCAAATAATAGACTCTAGTGTTTTTTTTTTTAGCAGGCTGATTAAAAAAAATTCATTTAGAAACTCATGTTAAGGATGTCAAACATCGCGCGCTGTGTAACTTATACAGAAAACGGAAAAGATTCCGACAATAAAAGAAAGTAGGAAATATACGGTAATAGTATTACTAATACCAACTACCGCATCGGACCGTAAAGGCCATTTACCGTATTTTTTGGACATTTTCGGTGGGATTTTTTAAAGCGCCGTTAAGAAAACGTAAACGTATTTTACCGATTAAAGATAGGAACGAAACATTCGGGAATACTAGACTAGGTAAAAGTAGTTACCGTATCGGACAGTAACAACAATTAAACATATTTTTCGGACATTTTCTGATAATTTTTGGTGAGCTCCTTTTGAAAACTGATTTTTTAAGACTCGCACTGGTTTGTTAATTATGCGAGCTCCTTACGGAAAACGCGATCAGAGGGTCGCACTGGAATTCTTTTTTTGCGATCAGGTCCAAAAAAACGCGAAAATCTCGCGCGATCGCGCCCTAGAATTGACACTGTTATAAGATGTTGTTACATATAAGGAATGTCTGTAATGTATAAGATGTTGTTACATGTAAGTAATGTCTGTAATGTATAAGATGTTGTTACATATAAGGAATGTCTGTAATATATAAGATGTTGTTACATACAAGGAGTGTCTGTAATGTATATTATAAGATTTTCTTACATACAAGTAGTAAGGAATGTCTGTAATGTATAAGATGTTGTTACATACAAGGAGTGTCTGTAATGTATAAGATATTATTACATACAAGGAGTGTCTGTAATGTATAAGATGTTGTTACATACAAGGGGTGTCTGTAATGTATAAGATGTTGTTACATACAAGGAGTATCTGTAATGTACAAGATGTTGTTACATACAAGGAGTATCTGTAATGTACAAGATGTTGTTACATACTTCTGATGTTTCTGTTACATTTTCTGAATCATACTGGATTAACTGGTTATGCAATTTTTAACCATTCTATGCTACATTTTTCATTACATTCTTTAAACAGATTTGCCTTATTAGTTCTGATGTTGAGTCCCATGTAGATTCACACAAACCTACTGTGCTACAAAAAATAAAACTAATATGGTAAGTTTTTACAAGTAGAAAGTGAAAACTTAAACAAATGAAATGCTTATTTAGTAGACTATGGGCTGAATATAGAAAACATATTGATACTAATTGATCTTTCATAAAGAGAAGTGACCCTCATTTTCAACTTGTTTCTTGTTGGCTTTAAAGGAAAAAAACAACTTTGAATGTCAAAATTTAATGTAAGCCACACATAAGATAATTTTGTTTATTCAAAGACAGAATTATAAAATGTTTTCAAGGACTGAGTAAAGTTTCAGTCACAAGATGTTCAAGTAGTTTGGTTTGTCTTTTTCTTTAGTTTCTGTCTTAGTATAAATATAATTCATTCAAAATCTGGACACATTTTTCTCTTTGAAATATGTTTTAGTACAACTATAGCAACGATGACACCAACTAGAATTTTTCTGCCAGTACTTGAACAAAGTTTTACGGCTCTTGAGGATAAATTTGCTGTAAGAATTTTTTTTTCTTTTTAATACAATCCCATTTACAAATAGGATCCTTTAAATCAAATTTCATTTTGACATAATAAACAATTTTATTTATATACAATGAAATGTTTAGGTATAAGTTGTGTGCTATAAAAGTAATTTTTTTTAATTGCTGGCTTTTTAATTTTTTTCTCTAGTCTTGTGCTGATTCTGCCATGTCAATGCTTAAAGAACATATAGTGAAAATGTCCAAAGAAGACCTCACTACATTTTCTTCAGAACTTCTCAAATTTTTCTTCACTTGCTTTGATATTCGATCAACACATGATGAGGTATTTTAACAATTCATTTTCTGTGTGTGATACTGTGTTCTTTATAAGATCTAATGCTGAATTAATTTATTAGCATGTGGTTTCAGCGCAAATTAAAAAAATAATTTATTAGAATAATTAATTCAAGTTTATAAAATCATTTATTTCTTTTCAACTTTGTAATCCTCATTTGATGGTTCCTTAACCTTTTCTGTCCGTATTTTTTTTCATGTTCTACCAAAGTTTTCTTTTATAGACAAAATGTACATGTCTTTACAAAA
Organism: Anisus vortex; assembly: GCA_949126835.1. Taxonomy (NCBI): domain Eukaryota; kingdom Metazoa; phylum Mollusca; class Gastropoda; family Planorbidae; genus Anisus; species Anisus vortex. The sequence continues at coordinate 295,797 of OX421493.1, read as the reverse complement.
AAATTTTAACTAATCTATTTTTATCAAACATACCAAGTGTTATACATCAAGATAAAAATAAATGAATACTGAATCAAAATAAAGATATCTTGTTCTGAAGTTCTTATATAATCAATATTATTTCACAAATTGATAGTTGATCCTTTTAATTAATAACTGTTACCATTTGAAAAAACAATTTAAATATTTTAACATTTATTATTAGGAGTGGTTTTGAGATTAAAAAAAAAAAATTTTATTATAAAAAATTAGGCATATGTCATATATCAAATTTAAGATAGCAAAATATGTTTTAAATATAAAAGATTGAACAGTTCAATATTGTAGAGAATAAATCAATGATGAAAAAATCAGAAAGCTTAGGTCTACATTGGTGACGGCCATTTTCACAAGCTCATTCTCCCGACTCAATATAGTTGAGGCTTATATAATAATTTATTTCAGCATAAATGTTATAAAAGTTATGTCTATAATTATATCAACTAATTTTTATAAAAATATTATCTTCAAAAACACTGAGCAGACAGCATTTTAGTTGGTCATTATGTTTATTTATTTATGTTTATTTATTTATTTATGTTTATTTATTTATGACCATTGCAACAAAAAGAAAATCACCAGGATAAAGAATGAAAATTAAAGCATGAATGGTCATTAAATCCCCTTTAAACTTAACATAAAAAGAGTTGTTTTCTATAAATTGGCAGCAGAAGTTAAAATTAAATTTAGAAACGGCTTGGATTTAATCAAGAAAAATATATCAACAACCAAAACAACGCCAACTGTGTTGATTCAGCAAAATTTAAAGACTAACAAATGTAGCTTGCATTTTTAGGGTTAAAAAATGTATGAGATATTCTTCTCAGGTAGGTTAATTCAATGATGTTTCTTCTTCTGAAACAAAGAACATTGTTCCATTTCAAAGATGTAAAAAATAAAAATTTAATTTTAATCAGACTAAGAAATTACTGACACAATAACATTTATATCTTTAGAAATTACTGACACAATAACATTTATATCTATAGAAATTACTGACACAATAACATTTATATCTTTAGAAATTACTGTCACAATAACATTTATATCTCTAGAAATTACTGACACAATAACATTTATATCTCTAGAAATTACTGACACAATAACATTTATATCTCTAGAAATTACTGACACAATAACATTTATATCTCTAGAAATTACTGACACAATAACATTTATATCTTTAGAAATTACTGACACAATAACATTTATATCTCTAGAAATTACTGACACAATAACATTTATATCTCTAGAAATTACTGACACAATAACATTTATATCTCTAGAAATTACTGACACAATAACATTTATATCTCTAGAAATTACTGACACAATAACATTTATATCTCATATCACCCTCATGTTGTCAAGCTGTTCTCCTGGTTTTGATCACTCCTATTATTTGAACAATATGGTCACAAAGAGTCTCACCATGTAATTAATATATTAAAAACAGAGGGCAGGTATTTTCTGTTTAATTTTCTAAAAGTTGCCACCAAAGAAAACAATAAATAGAACACACTCCCACTCACTAGTCACAATCCATTGCCAATATGGTCAATGCCAAAACTGTTGTGAGGTAGATGTTGGTGCCAATATGGTCATGCCAAAACTGTTGTGAGGTAGATTTTGGTGTCAAAATGTCACCTACATAACTTATGCTTACTAATGTAACATGGTTAAAATATTGTTTATTAAGATGAATAGTGTTGAAAAAAAAAGTGCTGGTGTTAAGATACTTGATTTCTATTTCAGTTAAGTGACACTGATCTGAATATTATTGAAGGGTGTGTCATTGAGGCATTTTTGTGTCTTGTGTTCAAGCTGTCAGAGGCCCAGTTTAAGCCAATGTTGCTTCAGGTTATTGCTTATTTCTTGTCATTTATAGTCAATAAATACTAAATTTAGGAAAAAAAGAAAAAAACAAAGAATAAACTTATGAAGTATCTTCATCTGTAAGTGTTCTGTAAGTGTTCAATGTCATGACATCCTAAGAACATAATTTTGTTTACCTTTAGATTTACAACTGGGCAACAGATGAAAATGTCAATAGAAAGAGGTTGATTGTTTTCTATAGACTCTGTGACAGGTAAATCTCACTCAATTACATTACAATATATTCTTAGTACAAATGAACACTAGTTCACCTTATTATATTTTGGAACTAACATAATTTATATAAATAAAGAGTGACATAGCATAGGGTTTAAATCACAATCCCTGACATACTGGTTACTTTTATAGACAGTAATGAATTAAGGACTATCTCAATCCCCTTTTGATGGGCTATCTCAATCATCTATTGATGGGCTATCTCAATCATCTATTGATGGGCTATCTCAATCATCTATTGATGGGCTATCTCAATCATCTATTGATGGGCTATCTCAATCATCTATTGATGGGCTATCTCAATCATCTATTGATGGGCTATCTCAATCATCTATTGATGGGCTATCTCAATCATCTATTGATGGGTTATCTCAATCATCTAATGATGGGCTATTTCAATCATCTATTGATGGGCTATCTCAATCATCTATTGATGGGCTATCTCAATCATCTATTGATGGGCTATCTCAATCATCTATTGATGGGCTATCTCAATCATCTATTGATGGGCTATCTCAATCATCTATTGATGGGCTATCTCAATCATCTATTGATGGGCTATCTCAATCATCTATTGATGGGCTATCTCAATCATCTATTGATGGGCTATCTCAATCATCTATTGATGGGCTATCTCAATCATCTATTGATGGGCTATCTCAATCATCTATTGATGGGCTATCTCAATCATATATTGATGGGCTATCTCAATCCCTTATTGATGGGCTATCTCAATCATCTTTTGATGCCATTCAGAAAGTTCACAAGGTGTGTGTGCATATTATTTTAAAGTTCTTGGTAGTATAAAAATGTTGCTTGGATTAAAGTGTAATGATGGCATGAGCAGAAATGAATATAATGTTTTCTTTCTGTGTAGTCTTGCAGGAAAATTGAAGAATTTGTTCACCTTGTTTGCTGGTCATATATTGAAACACAGTGTTGACATGCTGGATAGAAACAACACAAGTAAACAGAGTAAGACACAATTAAAAACTTTACTTTTGGTGATTTATTCATGCTTATGAAGCTGTTTTTATTGTTTGTATATTGTATTCTATGTCAAACTCTGATGTTTAAACAAAATTTTATCATCAGAATGTAAATTCTTTGGTACGGGTAAATCTGCACGGACCAAGGTCTGCCAGATGTTGGTATATATTATAGATTGCTTACAGAAAACTTTTGCCCATGATACAGAAGGATTTTTAACCAAGGAGAGATTTGATATTGTCATGCAGCCTTTAGTGGATCAGGTCAGTAAAAAGTTGTGTTGTTGTTTTATACCATTAAAAAATTGGATGCAAATGAAATGTATATGCTGTCTACTTTAGGCCCCACATAGTGAGTGTGTGTGTGTGCAGTTATTGTGCACCGGGGCCCATAAGAGTTTATCTTTGTAATATTATTTATAAGATCAACACTGAAGTTTAGGGAAAGGTACATTAATTTAAATTAAAAACTGTACTTAATTAAAGTTTGTGAATAGGCCTGTAAGGCTGTGAATGATATAAAACTTTCACATGCTAGCAGCTGAAATTTCATGGTACTTTCCAAATCTACCTGACACAGGGCTGCCTACTGTTATGGTTTTGGCCATAACATGGTACCCAAAATACAGTGTTACGGCAAGGTTAAAATCTGTTACGCTTTTTATGGTCCAGTGGAAAAAAATATTTTCGAGACAAAAAATCGTCCGAAAAATAAGTTTAATTGTTTTTACTGTCCGATACGGTAACTAGTAGGCCTATTCCCGAATGTTTCGATTGTTCTTTTATATGTGAAATACGTTTCCGTTTTTTAAAAGGCGCTGTAAAAAATCCCACCGAAAATGTCAGAAAAATACAGTAAACAGTCTTTATGGTCCGATGCGGTAGTTGGTATTAATAATACTATTACCGTAAATTTCCCACTTTCTTTTATTATCGGAATCTATTTCCGCTTTCTTTATTGGTTGTACAGCGCCGCGATGTTTGACATCTTTAACATGATTTTCTGAATGATACTAAATACATTTTTTAATCAGCCTGCTAAAAATAAAAACACTAGAGTCTAGTAATTGCACAAGATCCCTCTGTTCCAATTATCAACGACGTTGTAGCTCTAGACTATCAGTTTTACTGGGCCTAGGGCGGTGTAGGCCTACGTGTGTAAAATGCCGTTGATAAAAAAAAAACGAGTATGCAATAACAAAAACACGTAGCTTTAACAGGTTTACGTATTGAAGATATAAGAAGGACTCCTTTTAAATTTTAAGGTTTTCACTGTAGTAGCAGCGAACGATAAACAGGTCACTTTGCTCGGGAGGGATGGGGTGGGGAGATGAAAGTTAATTTATCTTATCTTATCTTATACATTACAGACGCTCCTTCTATAAAGAAGATTATTGTGTCCTACGCTCATCCGTGGTCCGAGTCTAGTCTTGCATTTTTATTGATGTCTTAAATGATGTTAAGTTACTGGTTTTCCTGGTTTGTTCAGGCAACCCATTCCATGCCCGAATGCCACTCGGGAAGAAAGAGTACTTATATGCATTTGTTCTCGCATAAGGGACGAGGAAAGTGTTTTTATCTTTATGTTTATCTGAGATTTGCAACAGATTGTTATTGTGTTGTATTTCTAAATTAGAGTTTAATGCCTTATGTATTATTACTACTTTACTCTTTGCCCTTCTGTCTTCTAGTGTTTCTAGGTTTAATGATTTGACTAATGGTGTTACTCTTGTTAATTGGGAATATTCGCTAGTTATGAACCTTGCAGTCCTTTTTTGAATTTGTTCTAATTTTTTAATGTTTTCTTTAGTTGATGTGTCCCATACAGATGCTGCATATTCTAGTATAGGCCTAACTAATGTGAGATAGCATTTTAGTTTTATGTTCTTATTACATTTGTAAAACTTTATGAATCCTAAAGTTTTGTTTGATTTTTTTATTACTTCATCAATATGAGGGTTCCAAGATAACTTATCATTTATTATTACTCCTAGATACTTAGCATTGTTAGTTTGAGTTAGTTCTTTACCATGAATGAAGTAGTTTGCTATTATTTGTTTCTTTTTCTTGGATACCCTTATTAGTTGGCATTTTTCTGGGTGAAAAGACATACTCCAGTTTGATTCCCATTTTTGTAGTTCATCTAGGTCTTTTTGTAGGAGTTCACTATCTTTTCCTGTCTTTATTATTCTATAAATTATGCAATCATCGGCAAATAATCTTACTTTTGTTCCTGTGTTGATGCAGTTTGGCAGATCATTAATATAAATTAGAAATAGTAGGGGTCCTAGAACAGTTCCTTGTGGAACTCCTGAGTTTACAGTTATTGGTGATGACTTAGAGCCATTTATTATCACTGTTTGTTCTCTGCCTATAAGAAAGTCCTGAATCCACTGATGTAAGGGACCAGAGATGCCAAAATATTTAAGTTTTTTTAGTAGACTAGAATGATGAACTTTATCAAATGCTTTTGAAAAATCTAGTAATATAGCATCAATTTGGTTGTTATTATCTAATCCCTTTGACAAGTCATCTATTAGGCCTATTAATTGAGTCTCACATGATCTATTTTTCCTAAAGCCATGTTGGTGTGGCAGACCTGCCTACTCTCCCGCATTGTGCGGGAGTTCTACGCATTTGAACCCTGTTTTCCGCTTTTACGCACATCTTTAAAATTCTTCCGCTTTTTTGTTCCCCGCCTATGGATTTTTTTTCCGAAAATGGTAAAAAAAAATTTCCGATCGATATTTTTCCGACACTTGCAAAAAATGCGAATCTTTTTTCTGTCGAAAATCGGAAGTCGGAACTAAAATTTATTTGCATGGACATGCGCAGTATACACATTTCCCTTTATTTTACCATCGAATCGGCCAAAAAATGGCGGCACTTTCACTTTCTGTTCTGTGCCAGCCCAAAAAATCGGCAGATAAAAACTATGATTAAATAGCGATTTCCAATCCAATGTCTTCTAATAAATTTAGTTACTTTCTTTTACTAATAAATAATCTTCCGTTTTTCGCTCTTCTGTTCTTTTTTTAAAAATTAATTTTTACAACGATGGTTGTCGAACTTGTTGCTAGCAATGATCAATGCAATGCCTAGGCCTAGGCTAATGCTATTATTATTGTAGCCTACCGGTATTGAAATGGAATAAGCTAGGTCATCTGGCTTATGTTATAAATCAGTTAGGAACCTTTTTAAGGCATGCTTATGCTTTGTGACTCAGAATATAATTTTGCATCTACATATGAAAGACTGTTAGTTTAAAGTTTAGATTTTGAGTGGGAAAGCTGATCCGAAGCTTCAGCCATTGACTACGTCATACTCAAACACTGTTATTTTGCCATTAAGTTAGGCTATATCGGGAGAATTTTTTTTTTCAAAAGCCCTAAATAACTGAAACCTCTATGTAAATATAATAATAAATAGTAAGTTTTTTATAAGATAAATAAAATGGCTATTATTAAATTCCATTATATTTTTTTTTAATGAAAATTAATATGTGCCTTTGAAAAGTGGAGTTTGGTGCAGGGGTGCCACTTTTCCGGATTATCCCGGAAATCCGTATTCAGGAGGCTAAATAGTTTTCGGCTCTGGATTCGCGAGATTCAATTTACTTTGGTTCCGGATTCGTGGGTTAACCAACAAAAAAAAAATGTACGGGTCCGAAATCGCGGTACGAAACCCGGTTCGGTGAGAATCGGATCCGCTATAAATAGACTTAATAGACCTGGTAGGCGTACTGTAAACCATACCTAGATAGGCCTACAGTATTAGCCTATAAGTTTAGTTTAGTGAAATGTCACGCTATGTGGTTGGATTTTTTTTTAATCACTAAAAAAAATTTTAATGATCGGAAAAAAAGGTAGGCTACCTAAATTTTCCAGCCACCAAGATTTTCATCGTCATATTGGTAATTGGTAATTCCCGACTCGGCGACTGTTTCACACCTCCGTGTAGGCTATACTATTAGTAGGCCTATATTAGGCTAGGCCTAACTCCTAACTATAAGCTTGTAATATGAAAGGTTATTGTCATTTCAATGGAAAGATGAAAACTGCTTTTTTTTTCCTCCATTAAAAATGCGTTTTTTATCAGCCCGCTAAAATGAAGGCGACGAAATATGAATAAATTAATCTATTGGAGCAATGTCACAGTTAGGCCTACTGTTTAATATAGCCTATATATGTTGCGTTGCAGTCATATTTATTAGGCATTTAGGCCTAATGAATGGAGTAAAACTGTCGGTGTAGTGTTTAGAACTAGACCTAGTCCTAACAGTCACTTATGCTGGTGCATATTTTTTTCTAACAATATCGGACATAACAAGAAAATCATAAAATAATGTTGATTTAAATTAATTTCAAAACGAAGTTTTAAATTGTTAGTGTCTCGCATTCGCGAATTTGCTCATTTTCATAACAAAATAAAAAATACGTCATTTCACTGAACTATATAGTATAATATAGCCTACCGTAAAAAAAATGTGTATTAATCCTTCAGTTTTTATTTGTTCCCTCTTTTCAGTTATTAGGCATTTGAAGTTACAGACTAGATTCAATAGTTTACTAGTTAACATGTTATCCTAAATAAACTAAAGTTTCATATGCCTTAGAGTTAAAGTCACTAGGATTAGGATACAATATTTAAATTACATTTGTTGGTAGCTGACCAAGAAAATACAGAACCAAGTAAATGGGGAATAAAGAAACACATAATTATATCTTTAAAGTAGGCTAGCTTAGGCTAACTTGAAAAAAAAAAGGTTCATGATAAGATCAATAGGAATGATGTTATTAAATTGTTAAAATAACACATCTTTGTATGTTTAACTATGATTTTAGATTTGTCCATTTTTTTAAAAGATATTTCAAGCCATTTATCAATAACCAAAGTAAGCTTAGGCCTAGCAATAACACAATCATATACAACATTTTAAAGGCATAATTTTCCTATCATAATATGCAGAAACATATTGTAAAAACAACATTGCTTATTGGTGTAGCCTATATTATATTAAATTATATATATATATACCGGCATATACAATATGGTAAAAATAATATAAATTTTAGGAGTTGCGATAAATTTCAGGTTTTGTAAAATTTTGGAAAGTAGGTTTCAGGGTTCAAGAAATTTTAAGAAAAGGATTTCAGGGCTCACTGCTTCAAGTGAGTGGCACCCACGGTTTGGGGTTAGGGCCTAATCAAAAATTAAAACGACTTTTTCTGTCATGTGCCCCTCCTTCTATAAACTTAGAGAGGAGACAATTTCTGAGTTTTACAAGTCTGTAAGACTTTATTTTTGTAAAGTCTGTGAATACTTGGTGCAAAACCTGTCCTTGGATGACCAAGTCATTGTCAATTCAGTTGTAGTCAACCTTCATGAAAGAAAGAACATAACGTCTTCCCATCTAAATTACTTCTTAGATAGGTTTCCAATGCTGATAGGGGATGTTGCCAGGGATGTTATCCTTGAGCAGTTCGCCAAGCTGCAGAGTAGGCGACTGACTTGGATCTGCCAGTAAATGAACGGGTTGATCACAGCTGGACAAAGTTGTCCTCTGAGTATCCCCAACTCTCTAGTCATGAAGGGGATACTCACAATTCCCCACTCTAGCGCGCCTTGTGAGCATATTTTTTCAATGGTCAGGAAGACCTGCACTGACAATTGCATTTGGAATGATGTTATTTCGTGTAGATTAAATATTATCATGCTGCAAACCTGTGTTTCTTTATAACTATGATAAAATAGTTTGTGTATAATTATAATTATATTATTATATATTTTTGTTATGCTGCTCTATATCTCCCTCATCAGTTGGAAAATCTCCCACATAACTAGCCTCTGTCTCCCTCATGGGTCCAGTGGGGGGTAGGCAGGTCTGGTGTGGGCACAGTGCATTAAGTTTGTCTAGATGATTTACTATACTACTATATATAATATGTTCAAGTAATTTGCATGTTATGCTGGTTAGAGAAACAGGTCTATAATTACCGGGGTCAGATTTATCTCCTTTGAAAAGGGGGGTTACATTAGCTAATTTCCAATCTCTGGGCACTTTGCCCTGGTTTAGAGAGGCCTGAAAAAGTATTTTAAAGATTGGAGATATTTCATTGGTTAGTTCTTTAAGCAGTCTTGCTGGTATTTCATCTGGACCAGAAGCTTTGTTTGCTTTTAAGTTGGTTAGGAGTTGTTTAATGCCTTTTTCATCTACATTTATATGTCCCCTCTCTTCTAGTTTGTTTAAATTTATGAAGATTTCTTTGTCACCTGGATTTGAAAAAGATGATGCAAAGTGTGTGTTAAGGATATTAGCTTTGGTTTCCTTATCATTATAAGTTTCATTGTTTTGGCCTTTTAGTGGAGCTATGATTGTAGTGTCCATTTTTCTTGATTTAATGTAGGACCATAAGTTTTTATTATTATCTTTAGAAATTACATTGTTTACATATTCATTTTGCAGCTGTCTGCTTAGTTTCTGAGTTAAATGTTTAATTTTTAGGTATTTTTTATGTAGTCTAATTGAATTAGTTGCCTTAAACTTTTTGAATAGATTTTCTTTTTGTTTACACAGTTTCTTTAGTTTAGTGTTAAACCAACATTTGTTAATTTTATTTGATGTTTGTTTTGTTGGCACAGAATCAGCCATTATTGCTTTTAAGTTGGTTTTTATGAATTGCCAAATATCTTCAACTGGACTATTTATATTGTATTTAGTAAGAAAATTGGTTTGGAATTTTATTGCCGCTTGATGTAGTTCTGTTGTGTTACATTTATTCCAGAGGTAAATTATTCTTTTAGGTTTCTTGTTTATTTGGGTTTTTATTTTGTTATTTACTCTGACAATATCATGATCTGAAAGTCCAGGAATTATTTCATAATCTACTACTAGTCCTGGTCTGTTAGTTAAGAATAAATCTAGTATATTATGGTTTCTTGTTGGTTTTTTATTAATTTGATTTAAGTTTAGATTTTGGATGGTATTGATAAACATTTCATTTATTTCTTTTATGTTTTGGTGTTTTTCTATAGAGTAGCTATTCCAATTTATATCAGGGAGGTTGAAGTCTCCCATTATCCAAAATATAGCATTTTTATATTTAGCTTCAATACTTGTCATCTGATTACATAGATCAGTCATGTACTCTGATGTTGAGTTTGGTGGTCTATAAACACTGCCTACAATTAGTGGTTTAGAATTAGGTCTACTTATTTTACAAAAGACTGACTCTATGTTGTTTTTAGACTCTATTTTAATTTCTTCAGCTATTAGAGTAGATTTTATGGCTAGTAAGACTCCTCCATGCCTGTCTGACCTATCTTTCCTAAAAATTTCATAATTATTATTGAATATCTCTGTGTTGTAAATATCTGGGCTAAGCCATGTTTCAGAACCTGCAATTATGTCTGGTTCTTCTTTATTTATTAGGATTTCCAAATCAGCGGTTTTATTTTTAATGCTTTGGAAGTTTATTGTTAGTGATTTAAGGTTATGCTGATTAGGGGTTTTATGGTATTTAGTGTTGAAGAGTGTCTTTTTAATTGATAGGATTTTTTTTAGGAACCGAAAATAAACAAATAGATCTAGGCCTATTAACTATTAAAACATCCCTACCAGGAATATACATCAGCTTAGCCAGAGAAGGTGATATTTGTGTGAAAAGTGCTATTTGGAATTAAATATTTCCCATGCAGGACGAGAGTAGGTCTTATTGTAGATGACGCATGTCAATAAAAAGACACCAATATTGCTCTAGCAAAAATAAGACATTCTATTTCAGTAAAAGGTTTTTTTTACCTATTGCTTTGTCACCACTATCTAATACAGATTCTTCAATAATGAATGCTGAGGCTCTGTTAGCGTTTTAGCTTATTCCAATTGATTACTTCTTTGTGCAACACATAGGTATTACGTTTACTTCTGACTTTATAGAAATGTTTCCAGAGTCAACCATAACTATATTTCACTGTAGCAAAGGAAACTATTAGAATCTGTTTTTAAGTCTAAAATAGTCCTGCTACCAAAGGATGAAACAGTTCCATTTACAATTTCTACAGATGGTAGCAATGATATTGGATCATTTCAACTATTTCCCTTAGCTACTAAAACTGTAGTCCAATAACAAGAGATGTGTCTATCTGTTATAGTAAAATTTGTTAGTTATAAAGCTTGAGACTTGAGACATTTCTACAATTTCAAAAGTAGCTATTGATATCACATGAAGAGAACTGGTGATTCAGCTCAGACCACTGTGAAAGACAAAGACTGACCAGAGAGCTTTTTGAGGAAACATTGGAAGCTTGTATGGCTCTCTTGTCCAATGGAGACAAAGTTTTCATGAAAGGGTATTAAACCTGATGATGTTCTGCAACAGTCTGTCCTTTTAAAAATGACCCTCACTTTGCTGTATATAGTACACACACAATAATATATATATATATATATTATATATATATATATGAGTGTGCGAGAGCCTGATTTTATATAGTTAGAAAATGCTTTCTATTCATTGTTTTATTAAAGTGTTACTGACAAGAGGGTCTTGTTACTGACAATTCAGGCTTTTGTTACTGAGAAATTTTTTTGGGGGTAGGCAGCCCTGCTGACACCACATATCTATGTACTTGCCAGAAGCCCATTCGCATTCAAAGATGTTCCTGTGAAAGCAGAAAGGAGTTCATTGAGCATTGTAACAATGTAGCTTGGCTCGGACATTTTAACCAGGGCTGTGGAGTCAGAGTCGAGGAGTCGGAGGAAATTTGGGTACCTGGAGTCGGAGTTGGCAAATAATGCACTGACTCCGACTCCTACTAAATTTAGATTGGAAAAAGACATGGCTTCATTTATTTTAAACAACTGATCAATAGGCCTACAGAAATTAGTAATATGAGAAAGTAAAATATCTGTTTCTTCCTCTAAGTCCCCATCCCTACTCAAGATCCTATCCCTATTGTAATACTATAGCGGGTCGACACACAAAAAAAGTCTTTGAACTAATTTGAAATACGTCATTATACTGAACGTCATATAGACTGCTCGGCGCCGGCATTGATGACGCTATACAAGTGCCCAAATTACTAATTACCATTCACATTGTTTTTAATGATTTCAAATGCTAGGACATGGCACGCGCGGTTTTCTCGGAATGCTAAACACTGCCTTAGTGAAGCCGGCTGGTCCAGCGGTTAGTTCACCGGACTGTCAACCAAAAACCAACTGACAGGTCGCGGGTTCTAGCCCTGCCACCGGCGGATCCCTGTCGCCTTGCAGTGGACGTAATAATCTTCTATCTAGAAGGAACGTCTGTAAAACTTATAAGAATACTGTTATATAATTAGGCTATAGGCCTAGGCCATATGTCCTAAATAAAACGCATCTTAATTTAGCTACTAGTGTACAAGCATACCTTTATTGGAGGCCTAGAGAGGCTTTTACACATTTACGATTCTTTACATAATGTAATTTGCGTTCAATAGGCCTACAAAAAAAATGCCGCCTTTACGAGTTATAAATGCGCTACGCACGCAACGCACAATTAGGAGCTGCAATCAGTGGCGTATTTAGGCATGTTCCATTGGAACAGGGGCCCCCACACATCCCAAAAAGAAATGTTTGAGTGACATTTCCGTATTTCGTTGAAAATGTAAAATAAAATTCATTTATTCCAATACAATTGAAAGCGTTCCTGTTAAACCAAGCTACGTGCAACATAAAATGTATGATTTTACAGAATGTAATATGAATTAAAGGCCCTTCTCTGAGGTAGGCCCTATGTGGAAGGCAGGGCAAGACCACGAGGGGCCCCACATACATTTGGGAACAGGACCCACACCTAAATTTTGGAACAGGGCCCCCACAATCCTAAATACGGCCCTGGTGGCAATAATTATACTTTTCATAGTGTTGTGTTCTGCTTAAAGATGTTAAACGAAAACCGGATTCCGGATTTGAAACCGAAAACCGGTTTTGATTTTCAAAACACCGCATCTGTGCTTTATTATTAACGGCACTATTATATACACATTCTTTTGATTCTCTTTCAACACATTATTTTACAAGTTACCATAAATATATGCCTCTTCATATGCTTCTTAATATTATGGTCAACGATAATCGGTAATTTGATTATCACAATTGAAAAATTGAAAGCTATTATTGGTTTTAATCAATCAGCCCAGATTTTTTTAGTTCTAAAGAATTATATGGTAAAGAGTACAAAATCATATTGTATTCACACAAATCAACCCCTTGAATGCCCTGCAAACACTAATTAAGTTTGAAGTACTTTTCAAATGTGCCTACAAAACTACGCACATTTTGCTGTTCCGGCATGTGACTCGTGACATTGTGTGGGGGGTGAGGGGGAAACCGAAATTTGGTTTTAAACCAGTCTTATAGAACCGATAACCGGTTTTAACATCCCTAGTTCTGCTCTTTCAGGGAACGCAGCGCCCATATGTAACCTAGCCCCTCACTGGTAAGGGATAAACTGTTTGCCCCTTGAAGTCGCCAACCGTTTGCCCCTTGAAGTCGCCAATCGTGACCTCTACTGATCAGGCCCTACGAGAGGGGGGGTACAGCCGGTATTCCGTACCGGGGCCCTCAAGAATTTAGGGGGCCCATGAATATTTAAAATTAACTACAGTAGACTGTTAGCTTTCCAGCCAGTAGTCATGTGGTAATGACACGTAGATGTATGTTGCCTTTCTTTCCTTCAAGGAATGTACAAAATACATTCTCATATTAATACAGAGGAGTCGGAAGTAAAAAAAAATGAGGAGTCGGAGTCGGAACATTTATCTACCGACTCCGCAGCCCTAATTTTAACTGTAAAAATACACGGCAACGCTATAACAAAGACCCGGCCAGTTCGGTCGTTCCGACCATTTTAATCGCTAATTAGGAAAAGAAACTATACAGCGCCGCTCTACAAAACGAGAGATAGAATTTCCCAGCCAAGCGTAGGAAGGTTGACATGGCCGTGTAGTGTCATGGAAAATGGATGTGAGACGGCACTGCCTTCAGCACGTAGTCTAAGGTTGAATGGAATGAATGGAAGGAAGAGAGGTTAGAGTTAATCACTTGTTGTTGCTAGAAAAATGATTTTGCATGTAAATCAATGTCATTTCTTCTTTGTATTCTCACTCGCCTTTGCCTCCCCATCCCCCCCATTAGACCACGCTGTTCACCCTGTTTTAACCTTAGCATAGCAGAGATAATAGGGCTCCTCAGCCCTCCCCCCCCCCCCATTTCTCCGCCTCTACCCCACAAAATGCTCTTCTAAAATTTATTTAGCCCACAACAATGCCATGGCTTTAAAAATACATTAACAGGCCCCCTGGGAATTCCCGATAATTATTGTTTGTAAAATGGAGGCCGATAGTGATACCACACGTCTCAGCTGTAAATGTTTCCCCTACCCCTTCTGTAAATACTATTACAAGGCAATTTATTCACCATAATAAATTATGGATGAGACCTTCTATTTATATCACACAAGTATAATTATGATTTATAATGTTATTACGGCTAGAGCCCCCATTCAATTTATGAAAATAATAGTTATAGTATTGTTATTATTAGTGTGAGTATCCTTGTATTAGTGAAGATCTTATTATATCATTCTGAAGTTTATTTGTAGTTGTCTAGAGTATTCCGTGGTTCTTAGTATCCCCTGGCAATTCACATAACGTGGCTTTAGAGTTTTCAGTTGATTTACTTCATGTATAATTATTTATGTGGCTCATATTATACAGCAAGAACCTCGATGTCGAGTGGTAGTGTAGATTATTAATATAGTTGAATAAATATTACACATACACACATGTATATAACTTTGAAATATCGACGTTAACCAAGTTGTGTAGAAAGCAACGATAAATTTGGTTTAATTTACAACATCAATCCAGTAGGAATCCAAATAATATTATATACACAATCAAGAAATACACATATTCCAATTAGTAATGAATATCCTCAATGAACATATAGCATTGTAGTTAATAGTAGAATAATAAATTTTCCATCAAACAAATCAAATAGAAATGATACTCAGAGCGGAGAATATTTGATGTTACTAGATCGAATGCAAGCCAAGAACTGACTAAAGTGTCGAATTGCGTAGAAATATATTACGGGTCAATCGTTGGAAAAACCAGACAGTCTAGTGACACGAATATTTTAATCAAGCCTGCATGTTGACTGCGTGATCAAAATAATTTTTATTAAGAACAAGCAATAATGCTCTAACAAAATAAGGAGAGACCGATCGACCTTGACATGCTGTACTCGCGTGAACAGTTCATGTTTTTATCGAGGTTAATAAAAAAACAATAATGCTCAAATTAGGTTAGGAAAAACCCGGGGAAAACCGTGAGCTGAGAAATATTTTGTATCGTTTAAACGCAATTCGCTTAAATGATTTAGTTGGTTTATTAACATTACAATGTAGGGAATTTACGTTTCGTAACAGTCGCCCATACCAAAAGGAAAAGAACATTGCATACTAAACAATAGAAGTGTGCAATTTCTTTTAGAACCGCCTGCACTTAACTTTAGTTCTAAACAATATAAAAAAAAAAAAAAACTGACTCCACCTGGGTAGTCCGTTAAATAAGACAAGTAAGGGAAATAATTTATTCTATTAAACCCTCATCATATAGGATCTCAAGTTATCCTTAGACCATAACACATGTTCGCGTCATTAAAAAAATTATACTCTCTGAGATATCATTCCTTATAAACATCATCATCTTATTTATAAGGTAAAAATCAACATAACTAATGTTATCATATTAAACAATTCAATCATTAATTAATTCAACTTAAATGAAATTAATATTTAAATAAACTTAAGAGTAAGAATTTAATCTTAAGTGTGTAAGCATGTGAAGTGTATGCACATTACTCTATTTTGGTTTTTACATAATCACAACTATAGTTTGATTGTTTCAAAATAAGGATGTACATTTCTGTTCATTCATTATCTTACCAATAAAGAAAAATTATGTTCATAAATCCATAATATTTATGAGTAACTTATTAGGTTCTTTCTTTTTCTTACCACAATAATAATATTTGTTTTAGCAAATGGAAATATTCATGGCATAAAATAAGGCATAAGATATTGCATAAAATAATCACAACATATTCATGTATTCATGCATTTATATTTTAAATGATCCAATTCTCTTAGTTAGGATTATCAGAATATATACATGAAGTTATCTATTTCCTTATACATTTGTTACATGCGCGGTAGGGTGTCCGCGACGATGTGATCTTTTACCAATACGTAAGTTATTCTTAAGTTGTATGGTATTAACCCTATACGGATGTTGTTTGACAGGTTTAACATTATCATCTTTTAAAACTACATCATGGGTAACCAAAGTTGTTTTGTTAGGAACATCACTAAACAAATTTACATGATCATAGATTAAACCCTTGATAGAAGTCTGTTCACCTGAGTCTAGATGTGTCAGTTTATCATTGAGGTTTTTAAGTGCTTCAGTGTTCTGAAGTTTACTTTCTATGATTGTCTTTTTAAATTTAGGCGGGGGTGTTTCAACAGTTTTGATAGCACTCACTGGCCTAATGTCAGTTTGTTCTTCCCTAACAACATAAGGTTTTAGCATGTTTATATGGCACAGTCTCTGTGTTTTCCTTCTATCAGGGGTTTTTACAAGGTATGTTACATCACTGATTTTATCTAAAACCTGATATGGTCCTGTATATTTTGCACTCAGGGGTTGTCCAGACAATTGGGTCAACATGAGGACTTTATCACCAGGATGGAAACATCGGGATCTGGCCTTGACATCATAGTACCCTTTCATTCTTTTCTGAGCCTGCAAAAGATTATCTTTAACATGATTAAAAGCATGATAGATTCTATTGCTAAATTGTTCCACATAAGCTACGAGTCCAGTCTCTTCATCAGAATTTAACAAGGTTTCCTGCAACAGTTTTAGAGGTCCTCGAACTGAATGTCCAAACACTAACTCGAACGGACTGAATCCAAGAGATTCCTGCACAGTTTCTCTAGTCGCGAAAAGAGCGAATGGAATACCGCGATCCCAGTCTTCAGTGTTCTCAAAACAGTATGTGCGGAGCATGGTTTTCAGAGTCTGATGATATCTTTCTAGGGCACCTTGGCTTTGCGGATGGTACGCAGTTGAAGTTGCATGTTGGATGCCTAGTTTCTTTAAGACCTGGTTAAACAGCTTTGATGTAAAGTTAGATCCTTGGTCTGACTGTATAGTCTTTGGAAGACCGTATCTTGAACAAAATGCAATCAGTGCGTCAGATATCTTATCTGCGTTAATGGTGCGTAGCGGAATAGCTTCAGGGTATCTCGTGGCAGTGCACATTATAGTGAATAAGTACTGGTGTCCTGTCTTTGTTTTAGGCAAAGGACCTACACAGTCTATTAGCAAGTGGCTAAATGGTTCTGCAAAGGCAGGTATTGGCTTTAGAGGTGCTACCGGTATAGTCTGGTTAGGTTTACCAACTATCTGGCATGTATTGCATGACTTGCAGTATTTTGTGACGTCACGATGTAGTCCAGGCCAATAGAAGTACGGAAGAATTCGACGGTAAGTCTTGTTCACTCCTAGATGACCAGCATATGGCGTATCATGAGCCATGTGTAAGATGTCATTACGATATATGGCTGGTACCACAATCTGACTTCCTTCTCTGCAATTGTCATTATCACATTTCACATCTCTCCATTTTTGCATTAATATTCCCTCCTTCAGAAAAAATCCATTTCCTTTAATTTCTGCCTCCTGTTCAGTTATCACCTTTTTCTTCAGGTGTTTAATTCCTGAATCTCTATTCTGTTCTAATAGGAGTAATTGTCGAGGTGACAAATTACTTTCAGTAGTCTTGACTGAGGGACCACTCAAGATGTCAGCCAGGAAAGTTGCCTGTAGGTCAATTTCTGGTTCTATTTTTGACTTTGACATGGTTTCGACAGACTTTTGTTGTTGGGCCATACCTCTAGTGACGATGCATATAGGTTTGATAAAGCTCTCACTTTTATTAAGGCATTGTTTTTTCTTGGATATGGAATGCACCACATCTCCAGCAATATCATTTCCCAGTATTAAAGAAACACCTTTAAACGGAAGTGATTTGTATACACCCACAACTACATTTCCAGTGAAGTACGCACTCTTCAGCTGTATTTGATGCAAAGGAACTTGTACATTTTTCCTTGATACACCTTGAATAGTGAGATCCTGTCCTGTATATGTCGATTGTGACGTAGGAACAGTATTCTCTAAAAGTAGTGAAACCTCAGCCCCTGTATCACGGAGTATTCTGATGTTCTTTTCACTAGTGACACCATTTATTATGGATGACACGGTACCTTCTTCAATGAATGGTAAACAATTACTTGGTATCTCAGTATCGATGAGATCTGTATCCAAGTTATTTTTGTAAGAGGTATGTTTAGTACTCATGGTGATTCTATCTGATATAGACTCCTTGGAGCTATGATTAGAATTAGAATTATTGAAAACCATTGTCTCTATTTCAGGAACTATTTCTGGTTTCAAGTTTCCTAGATACGTGTGTTTTGTCAGGTTATCTGCATTAGCACTAGGTATCTCTGTTTGAGTTCTAATATCCTTCTTTACATTTTCATGAGTTCTTTGTTTTGGCATTGCTACATACGATAAGACAACATTCTTTTTATTCGGGTTCCCATTCAATATCCAGCACTTTTCCTTAGTATGTCCAATTCGTTTACAATGGCTACAGGTTGGCTTGGAATTTGTTGGACCTTCATTGCTCTGCTGATGTCTCTTTGATTGATAGGATTCATTTGGATTTATGGTTTTCTTTTCTACCTTCATATCTCGATTCTGGAATTTTGATTTATCAACTGTTGTAAATTTATTGCTGGAATGGATAATAACATATTCGTCTGCCATTACTGCTGCTGTTTCTACTTGTTCTACACCTTTGTCTGCTAAATGTATTCTTACATCACCTCTGATGTTATTGTTAAAGTCTTCCATTAGCATAAGATTAGCTAATTTATCAAAGTCTTTGTTTACACCTTTGGATCGAATCCATCTTTCAAAATATTTCTTTTTCTGTCTTAGAAAATCAACATGGGATTGTTCCTGTTCTTTCTTAGACTCACGAAACACTTTTCTATATTTTTCAGGTGTCAATGCATAACTTAGCAGTACTCTATTCTTGATCAGTTCATAATCATACAATTCCTCTTCAGTAAGACTTAATACAACATCAAGTGCCTTTCCTTTGTTCAGAGCTGAGCGTAGGAGTATAGCTTTCTTGCCCTCGGGAAATTGATAGTCTCTAGCGTTTCTCTCGAAAATCATGAAGAACTCTTCCACCGAATTATCTTCAAAAACTGGAATATGTTTCTTAAACTTATACAGTTCTGCATCTGCTTCAGAGTTTGCATTCGAATGATTTGACGTACGAGACCTTGCTATCTCAATTCTTTCTTGGCTTGCTATTTTCTCTCTTGCTATTTCTCTTTCCATCTCAATTCTCTGGCTTTCTCTCTCTCTTTCCATCTCAATTCTCTTGTTTTCTCTTTCTCTTTCCATCTCTAATTCCATCTTTCTTAACTCAAGTTTAAATTTCAATTCTTCACTTAAGTCACCAGTTGTATGCTTCACTCTTTGTTTTATAGGAAAAGGTAATTCATCATCTGATTCATCATTAATGTTATCATTAGCAGTAGTTTCTTCAATAATTAGTGTACCTTGTTTTCTTAAACACTCAGTTACCTCTTGAAGTAATTTAGTTTTTGATGGCCTAGTTTCTGTGATAGAAATGCCCAATGATTTAGCCAATTCTTTTAGTTGTATCATCGACATTTTATTAAGCTGTTCTGAGGTTAGATCAAATATCTCTGGATCCAATGTAAGATTATTTGTGGCTTCCATTTTATATATTATTAAAAGTTACTATAAATCTTGTTAATAATACAATAAAGAGTCCAACTTACTTTCTGTCCTTTGAATAATTCACTACACCACACAGTTCAGATTTGTCACAACAAGGTCATAAAAATAATACTTTCTTAGAGTTACTCTGTTTGATAAGGTAATACACAAGATAATTTTCCAGGCTGAATAGTTAAGTTTTCCGATTCTCAATAGCAATGTTCAATTCAATCACAATCTTTAGTATATTGTATATTGTTCATATTTTCCAACACAATCCATCCAAGTTACGAGTATGTATTACGGCAGTTGTAAATAGTTTGTGTAAATAGTATAACGATTCTTGAAGTTGAAGTAAATCCTCTAAACGTTTGTTAGTAAATCACTGACGAGCAAAACCCATTTTATTACAAGGCAATTTATTCACCATAATAAATTATGGATGAGACCTTCTATTTATATCACACAAGTATAATTATGATTTATAATGTTATTACGGCTAGAGCCCCCATTCAATTTATGAAAATAATAGTTATAGTATTGTTATTATTAGTGTGAGTATCCTTGTATTAGTGAAGATCTTATTATATCATTCTGAAGTTTATTTGTAGTTGTCTAGAGTATTCCGTGGTTCTTAGTATCCCCTGGCAATTCACATAACGTGGCTTTAGAGTTTTCAGTTGATTTACTTCATGTATAATTATTTATGTGGCTCATATTATACAGCAAGAACCTCGATGTCGAGTGGTAGTGTAGATTATTAATATAGTTGAATAAATATTACACATACACACATGTATATAACTTTGAAATATCGACGTTAACCAAGTTGTGTAGAAAGCAACGATAAATTTGGTTTAATTTACAACATCAATCCAGTAGGAATCCAAATAATATTATATACACAATCAAGAAATACACATATTCCAATTAGTAATGAATATCCTCAATGAACATATAGCATTGTAGTTAATAGTAGAATAATAAATTTTCCATCAAACAAATCAAATAGAAATGATACTCAGAGCGGAGAATATTTGATGTTACTAGATCGAATGCAAGCCAAGAACTGACTAAAGTGTCGAATTGCGTAGAAATATATTACGGGTCAATCGTTGGAAAAACCAGACAGTCTAGTGACACGAATATTTTAATCAAGCCTGCATGTTGACTGCGTGATCAAAATAATTTTTATTAAGAACAAGCAATAATGCTCTAACAAAATAAGGAGAGACCGATCGACCTTGACATGCTGTACTCGCGTGAACAGTTCATGTTTTTATCGAGGTTAATAAAAAAACAATAATGCTCAAATTAGGTTAGGAAAAACCCGGGGAAAACCGTGAGCTGAGAAATATTTTGTATCGTTTAAACGCAATTCGCTTAAATGATTTAGTTGGTTTATTAACATTACAATGTAGGGAATTTACGTTTCGTAACAATACCCACGCCCTTTCCTTAAAAAGAGATTTATCTTCTAGACACATGTTTAATTTAGTTCTAGTAATTCACTGCCCATGTGTATTTAAAGACTCCAGCTTCCCAGATTTAGTTAGTTGAGATTGTTCTATGGAACAGAAACGTACTTTACTCCGTGATACAGAAGTCACGTATTATTATTATTATTATTATTATTATTCACCGTACAGTGGTGTAAAAGTTTTATAGTATATTCACCAATGGATAACATTGTGTATGACATTATCGACTTATAGCATTGTTTACATTATTATTGGATTCTTCCAGTCCAACCAGTTATATATATATATATATATATATATATATATATACGTTTTCTAGCATTAAAGACTTGTCTTGAAACCATATCTTCAGACTTTTGTTGATATACATAAATATCTATTGTCGTATATTCGTTGTGTGCTGTAAGCCAATTAGTCTAGCAGCTTGGTAGTGACACTGGTATATTCCCTCCACACCAAGCGCTAGATTCCAAAGGCAGAGTGGATAAATATAAATTTGTAAGACTGATGAAGGATCTGTACGTCTATCGTACCCCTTGACAACCAGCCATGGGTGTGATTCTATGACTCACACTTACATGTGACAACAGTTGTTCGCAAATAACACTGTATTGCCACAAGCATATTAACAACGATGCAGAGAGAACTGATTTCTCTATAAGGCCAGGTACAAAATTCTGGATCAAATGTTTGCAGTCATAAAATATTTTGGCTGAGATTGTGTTGCGCCATTTTCTTCCATTTGCAACAAAATATCTTAGTAAACATGATTTTCCACCTTGTTGGTTACTAAGTGACTTAAAGTCTAAACACAGTAGACTTATTGTCGGAGATGCTCTGCTGGCAAAGACTGTCCGAGAATGTCTCAACCGATAAAAAATACGCAATGTCAACCATCACAATAGCTGACGTTCGCGTTGTAATTAGATATATAGGCCTAAGCCTATACCGGTATCTTGCAATATTTAATTACATGTGTTTTTATGTTTTCTTTTTGTTATGATTAATCGCTATGCTTTAATTAGGTTCATTTCGTGACAATAAAAATACATCCTGTACATTAGATATTTACATTACAATTTATAACAGTCGCAAAATGCAGTATCAAAGTAGGGACAAAATTATTTATTATTATTGTTTGTTTGTTGTTTTTTTTTGGGGGGGGTTGCAAAAGCATCAGAAACTGTATAAAGTGGTCGCGGCCTAAAAAAGTTTGGGAACCACTGCTTTAGTTTCATTGCCATTATAGGTTAAGTAGAGAGATACCAAAGTATTTAAGTTTTTTTATTTCAATTAGTAAATTAGTTGCTCTAAACCTTTGTCATAGATTTTTGTTTACATAGTTTCTTTAGTTTGAATCAACATTTGTTAAATTTTTTTTTATGTTTGTTTTGTTGGCACAGAATTATTCATTATTGCTTTTAAGTTTGTTCCAAATATCTTCTACTGGGCAAGTTATATTATGTTTATTAAGAAAAGTTATATTCCAGAGATAAATTATTCTTTTAGGTTTCTTGCATATTTGGGTTTTATTCTTTTTGTATCTGTTTGTGGTGGAGGAATAAAAGGTCTATAGTTTTGTGAATATATGAATGTATGTAGAGATATCTGTTTGTGGTGGAGGAATAAAAGGTCTATAGTTTTGTGAATATATGAATGTATGTAGAGATATCTGTTTGTGGTGGAGGAATAAAAGGTCTATAGTTTTGTGAATATATGAATGTATGTAGAGATATCTGTTTGTGGTGGAGGAATAAAAGGTCTATAGTTTTGTGAATATATGAATGTATGTAGAGATCAAACACTAAGTCACAGCGTGACCCTATATGTACACAATGATTACCTTGCCTAATTTACAACACCAAAAAAAGGAGGAGGAAAAAAAAAAGAAAGTACTGGTAGGTCTATGTTTTTGTGTGTCAAAGAGAGAAAAAATGAGTGAGAGTAAAATCGAGAGAGATAGAAAGACTGAAAGAGAGCGTGAGATAAATCTATAGTTTTGGTTTATACACATGTATTTAAATGTATAAGCTTAACATGATATTTCTGTTTGAATTTAAAGCATATTTGGCAAGTCAATTATTTAATCTACGTACTTGGGAAGCAAACATGAAATTTAGGTTTTCATGTTGCAGACAGACGAAATGACAGATACACATTTCCGTGGGGCTTCTAGTATTATTAACCATGTATGTTATTTTCACTTTTGGTGGTTTAATTTGTATTTTCAGTTAGAAAATACTTTAGGCAAAGCTTCTGTGTGTGAAGACAGAGTTGTGAATCATGTTGTTCCTTGTTTAGCAAGTCTTGCTGTAGCCTCCCATGATGACTCATTATGGAAGGATCTCAACTACCAAATTTTATTGAAGACCAGACACGAGAACTATAAAGTAAGTAAAGAATTGTAGTGTAACTAGAGAAATGTAAAGTAATTATAAAGTAAGCAGAGAAGTATAAAGTAAGCAGGGAAGTATAAAGTAAGCAGAGAAGTATAAAGTAAGCAGAGAAGTATAAAGTAAGCAGAGAAGTATAAAGTAAGTAAATAACTGTAGTGTAACTAGAGAAATGTAAAGTAATTATAAAGTAAGCAGAGAAGTATACAGTAAGCAGGGAAGTATAAAGAAAGCAGAGAAGTATAAAGTAAGCAGAGAAGTATAGAGTAAGCAGAGAAGTATACAGTAAGCAGGGAAGTATAAAGTAAGCAGAGAAGTATAAAGTAAGCAGAGAAGTATAAAGTAAGCAGAGAAGTATAAAGTAAGCAGAGAAGTATAAAGTAAACAGAAGTATAAAGTAAGCAGAGAAGTATAAAGTAAGCAGAGAAGTATAAAGAAAGCAGAGAAGTATAAAGTAAGTAAATAACTGTAGTGTAACTAGAGAAATGTAAAGTAATTATAAAGTAAGCAGAGAAGTATACAGTAAGCAGAGAAGTATAAAGTAAGTAAATAACTGAAGTGAAACGAGAGAAATGTAAAGTAATTATAAAGTAAGCAGAGAAGTATAAAGTAAGCAGAGAAGTATAAAGTAAGTAAATAACTGAAGTGAAACGAGAGAAATGTAAAGTAATTATAAAGTAAGCAGAGAAGTATAAAGAAAGCAGAGAAGTATAAAGTAAGTAAATAACTGTAGTGTAACTAGAGAAATGTAAAGTAATTATAAAGTAAGCAGAGAAGTATAAAGTAAGCAGAGAAGTATAAAGTAAGCAGAGAAGTATAGAGTAAGCAGAGAAGTATAGAGTAAGCAGAGAAGTATACAGTAAGCAGGGAAGTATAAAGTAAGCAGAGAAGTATAAAGTAAGCAGAGAAGTATAAAGTAAGTATTATTATCGCAGTAGTTACTTGTTTAGTTGTTACTTAATTAAAGCTTGAATATTTAAACTATTTCATTTTTCAAGGTTCGTATCTGGGCCCTGGCTGCAATCGATGCCTTTCACAAACAGCTTGGAGAGGATTACACACAACTGGTGCCAGAAACTATTCCTTTTATGGCTGAGCTGATGGAAGGTGAACACTTTATTTATATCTTCTCTTGATGTAGTGAAGTTTCTTTTTAATATCATTTCATTCCTAACTCACTCTTCTATTGTGTTGTTTTACAGATGAATCAGATGAAGTGGAAAAATGTACACAGAAAGTACTTGCTTCCATGGAGGTTTCTGTTGGAGAAAACCTACAGGAATACTTTTAGTAGATACAATGTTTGCTGCAGTAAAGTGCAATGCTTTACATTTTTATGGTAGTTTTATTTAGATGATTGGTTGAAAAGATAATGGCTTAAGTTGTCATATACATCAATTGATTGAAAGAAATACACGAGAAACAATAAATGAATATTAAAATCACAATGATGATGTTTTTATTTGTTTCCTCTTATTCATTTTTCTTACTGTATAGTATTTATAGATTTTAAATTAAAAACTAAAGCCAGTTGTTGTAAGTTGTAACCTGCAAAGTCATCTTTTATTACCAATAAAAATATAAAACAATTAAATATTAAAACAATTATTTTTATTCTTTTAAAATTATCCAATATCCATAGAAATACAACACAATAATAATTTATTACAGTACTGATATAAACATAAGGACAAAAGCACTTTCCTTTTTCTATTTTCCAAATATAATATATAAACTAATAAAAACTGAGCAAAACAAAATACGAAGGAAGTCCAGTGTTAAGATACCATAAAAGTTTAATAACTGAAAAATAAATTTTACATTTACAAAGAACAACATAAATAAATTTAAACAAAATACAGAACAGAATCCTAACCCTTGAAATCTTGAATCACAAATGAGTTGTAAGTAATGTAAGTATATATAAACAGGGTTCCCGCGGCCTCCTGAAATTTTGATTTGAGTTTGGTGCAGGAACCCTGTATAAAGTACACTTCGGACCAAACTGATCATTTCATTTACTTTACCGGTACAGATTTACAAAAGTATGCAAGGATTTGTTGAAGTAATATGATCATAATTAAAAATCGAAAAAATAGTACAATGATTAATGTTGGGAATTACTGGAGTATGTCTTTTCACTCAGAAAAATGCTAACTGGTAAGAGTATCCATTAAAAAGAAACAAATAATAACAAACTACTTCATTCATGGTAAACTCTAGAAATACAACCCAATAAGTTTCAATAACAGCCTGTTGCAATGCTCTGATAAACAGAAAGACAAAATCACTTTCCTTATGCAAGAACAAATGCATATAAGTAGGCCTACTATTTCTTCCTGAGTGGCATTAGGATGATTAGGGCATGGAATGGGTTGCCTGGACATACCAGGAAAACCAGTAACTTAACATCATTAAAAACATTAATAAAAATGCAAGACTAGACTCGGACCACCAATGAGCTTAGGACGCAATAATCTCCTTTATAGATGGAGCGTATGTAATGTATAAGATAATTCCTATTCGTCCTTTATCCCTGGTACATTCCCAATGACCAAATCATATATGAATATATGGCCCTTTTTTAAAACTACAACTTCCATCAAGCCGGACACATACGGAGTGTCCACCTTAATAAATGCCGTCGGCCACCTATATATTTTACCTCCCAATGCCTTTAGGCCTAGAGCATAGGTTCTCAACGGGGTATTATCGATTACATTTCTGACGAAAATTGCAATTACTGCTAAATATCTATCACCAGCCTGTACAAATTATACAAATAATAAATATGAGTCGCACTGATTTTTAGAAGAAAAAGTAGGGACTGTGGTCAAATTAAATATCTGGATAGTTCATGCTTTCTTTAATTATCGCAATTTCAGATCGGTTTGGTTTTAATTTGAATAAAATATGTTTAAATGTATATATAACTATCATAGTACACCGGAACTTGTGTGCAACTAGAAATATAAGTTAAGTAATAGCATTGTGCAGAGACGAATTGATGAAATGTCAGCTGATGAAGAGAGTGCATTGTGTGATTACCTAAAAACTTTCCAATTTTCTTTATAACTTGATGAGTCCACGCTACCAGACAGTCAAGCTTTACTTTTACTTTAGTTAACCTTATTTTTTATTATATTCTATAAGGGAAAATTTGTCAATTGGCAACAAAAATTAATTAAAAACACTACAGGCTTGAACTATATAAGACTTGTTTGGGAAAAAATAAATTAATACCGGTATTGATTATTAATAAAATAGCTATGGATTATTAAAATAGCCCTTTCTTCCATGTTATTACATTTGGCTTGTTAAGTGCGCTCTTGGTATAAATTGCAGTGGCAGGTGTATGGGCTAAAGATCATGTAAGGCACGCAGCCACTAGTTAATTGACAAAGGTCTTGAAATTCTTTTTTAAAAGACTATTGCTGCTGTTTTGATCAGGGGCAATCCCCCCCCCCCCCCCCCCGGTATTTGGTAAAGTTTGTCTCGCAAAAGTTCACCCTCCCCCCCCCCCCCCCCCCGGTATTTGGTAAATATTTGTCACTCGAAAGTTCAGCCCCCCCCCCCCCCCCCCGATATTTGGTAAAGTTTGTCTCGCAAAAGTTCACCCTCCCCCCCCCCCGGTATTTGGTAAATATTTGTCACTCGAAAGTTCAGCCCCCCCCCCCCCCCCCCCTGGAGAAAATGTAGCCTAATTTTTATAAAATTTAATTAAAGTCTGCAGGCAACTGTGATGATATATGTTGCTATCACGGATTAATTTCATAGGCCCTGTTCAAATAGTCTGTGCAAGATGTTTTAGCTGTGTGTTTTAAGAGATAGGCGTTGATCAAACGTTTTGTTGGAAAAGGACATCCATCAATTTCTCTAGGTCTTTGGGTTTTGGCAACAATTTTCTATTGCATTTCCATTCCCCCGTTTTTGTTTAAACTTCTTGTCAGGTCTTTTTTTAGTTTTTAGGATCGTAAAAAACTAACCCATAAAAAACATTTTTTTAATACTCCCTTTCTTTGTAAACTAAACTAAGTTTATATTTAATTTATATTTTGATAGATTAAAATAAAAATAAGTAATATCATACCTTATGAATTTCCACACAAAAATTTTGCGCATCCTTTTTTTTTTCGGGCCAAAGCTGAAAAGTTTATTTACTTCCATCTCTTCCGGTAGAGGCAGTCATGTTTTACGTAAAATATTTTCTTCGATTTGCAAATTGGTCGAAGGAAATCGTGACTATTCCAAAGGCTATGATGCGGAAAATTCGATAGAATGTATTGTTAGTCGGGGCAAGTCTAGGCTGTTGCCCAAGTTTCAGCTTCATTGTCGACGGGAAGTGGTCTTAAAATCGATGAAAAGTTTTGCTAACAAGCAACCAAGCAGACAGACAGACAGTACGAATTAAAAGAAAGGGAGTAAAAATACACACAAATCTAATTGGCCTAAATATTTTTTGGGGCAAATTTCACCTCTAATTTAATTTCGGGGGGATGGGGGGGGGGGATGAGGCGGTGAAGGATAAACAAATTGAAAAAGGGGGCGGTGAGCCGAAAAAGGTTGAGAACCTATGGCCTAGAGTAAATGACCTCAGCGCGAACACCACCTCATAGCTAACACCACTCGAAAAAACTTTGCAGTTTCTCTATGCTCATGTTTACTACGAAAACGAGCGTCAATTTAAAGTAAAGTAGTAATTCCTCAATATTCTGTGGGCTATTTCAGTTCCGGTAAGAGCATTTTTAAAAATAAAAAAGTGTCGATATTTGGAGTTATGGTGGTGGTTATGCTAGAAACCTTCCACCGAATGAACGAGGGTGGTATCCGGGTTAAGACTACTTTTCCTTTCATTTTTACATTTAAATGTGTTTGCTATGGGATCACCATTAGCTTATAGTTACGGAGCAATGCTGTTATGATATACAATGCTTATTTATAATAATGTTCGTTTTAAAGGGGTGTTCGCAATGAAGTATGCAAAACGTAGGATTGAACATTTTTTTTTCTGTTGGAGTGACTCAACGGAGAAGAAGAGGCGAAAAAAACACTGAAAAGAGAAGGGTCAAGAAAAGTAGCTCAAGTAATCTCTAATAGTAGCAGCAACGATTCAGATTTACTAACTAATGTAACTAGAAATGGTTGTGAAGGAGGGAGGATGAAGACTATTCAATAGCTTGGCAAGATCTATAGGCTAGCCTAGATCTAATTGTTGTTAGGCGTCTGTGCAAAAAAGGGAGAGTGACAGAGGTTTGGGTGCAGTGTGAGATATGTGATGGCTGTTGGCATGGTCATAGTTGGCATCTTCAGACAGATGGTATATAATCTGTATTTAGCTTTGTATTTTCGTTAGCCATTTAGATATCTTTTTTTTTGTGTATTTTGCTAATAATTCATATGGCTAATAGATCTAGTCAAGTTTATGTCAATCATTCACATTTTTGTATAATTTAAAACTTTTTACTCCCTTTATTTTAAGTTGCAATGTCTGCAATCGTCAATCGTCAATGCATGGTGCAAAAATTGGCTTCGATTTTTCGACCACTTCCCGTGGTCCGATCGAGCTGAAATTTGGACAGCAGATTTGGGGCGCCTAACAATACATCCTATCAAATTTTCAGTTAAAACGACTTAATAATACTACACTTATGACAATATTCATTTCTTTAAAAGGAAAGTATAAGAAATATTTTGATTTCGCGTTAAAAATGCCTGTGTAACTTTTTATACTTTTTTCGGCGCAAAGCTAGAAAAAAAAATTATGCGCTAAGGTTATTTTTAGAACAATTCATACGGAGTAAGGAGATATTTTTGAGATTTGCAACACAGATATTTTTTCTGTACGTTTCATTTGCAGTAGTCAATTAATTATTTAATTACATGATGGTAAACTTAGTTTGCAAATAAAGGGAGTATGATAAAAACTGTGTTTTTATGGTTTTCTTGTTACTCCCTTTATTACTCCCTTTATTTTAAGTTGCAATGTCTGCAATCGTCCGTCAATCGTGGTGCAAAACTTTGCTTCGATTTTTCGACCACTTCCCGTGGTCCGATCGAGCTGAAATTTGGACAGCAGATTTGGGGCGCCTAACAATACATCCTATCAAATTTTCAGTTAAAACGACTTAATAATACTACACTTATGACAATATTCATTTCTTAAAAGGAAAGTATAAGAAATATTTTGATTTCGCGTTAAAAATGCCTGTGAAACTTTTTATACTGTTTCGGCGCAAAGCTAGAAAAAAAATTATGCGCTAAGATTATTTTTAGAACAATTCATACTGAGTATGGAGATATTTTTGAGATTTGCAACACAGATATTTTTTTCTGTACGTTTCATTTGCAGTAGTCAATCAATTATTTAATTACATGATGGTAAACTTAGTTTGCAAATAAAGGGAGTATAATGAAAACTTCGTTTTTATAGTTTTCTTGTTACTCCCTTTATTTTAAGTTGCATTTTCTGTCTGTCTGCAATCGTCGTGGGTGCAAAAATTGGCTTCGATTTTTCGACCATTTCCCGTGGTCCGATCGAGGTGAAATTTGGACAGCAGATTTGTGGCGCCTAACAATACATCCTATCAAATTTTCAGTTAAAACGACTTAATAATACTACACTTATGACAATATTCATTTCTTAAAAGGAAAGTATAAGAAATATTTAAATTTCGCGTTAAAAATGCCTGTGCAACTTTTTATAGTTTTTCGGCGCAAAGCTAGAAAAAAAAATATGCGCTAAGATTATTTTTAGAACAATTCATACGGAGTAAGGAGATATTTTTTAGATTTGCGACACATATATTTTTCTGTACGTTTCATTTGCAGTAGTCAATCAATTATTTAATTACATGATGGTAAACTTAGTTTGCAAATAAAGGGAGTATAATAAAAACTTAGTTTTTATGGTTTTCTTGTTACTCCCTTTATTTTAAGTTGCATTTTCTGTCTGTCTGTCTGTCTGCAATGGTGCTAAAATTGGCTTCGATTTTTCGACCATTTCCCGTGGTCCGATCGAGCTGAAATTTGGACCACTGACTTTTGGCGCCTAACAATACATCCTATCAAATTTTCAGTTAAAACAACTTAATAATACTACACTTATGACAATATTCATTTCTTAAAAGGAAAGTATAAGATATATGCCTGTGCAACTTTTTATAGTTTTTCGGCGCAAAGGTAGAAAAAAAATTTATGCTTCACACATTTAAAAAAAATGCGCAATCGTTATAATTAGATATGTATTTGCCGACATTACCGATTCGAAATTTTAGTTTTGTAGTGTTGTGTTTACTGCAAGAGTTACATTACCAATTGGAAATTTTAGTGTTGAAATTCATAAGGTATGATATTACTTATTTGTTCTATACATTAAACACATAGTTTGCAAATAAAGGTAGTATAATAAAAACTTTGTTTTTACGGTTTTCTTGTTAATCCCTTTATTTTAAGTTGCATTTTCTGTCTGTCTGTCTGTCTGCAATGGTGCAAAAATTGGCTTCAATTTTTCGACCACTTCCCGTGTTCCGATCGAGCTGAAATTTGGACAACAGACTTGTGGCGCCTAACAATACATCCTATCAAATTTTCAGTTAAAACAACTTAATAATACTGTTGTTGTTCGTTCGTCGAGATCGACGATGACCATTTTTGTCGTCCTATGAAGTATGGGGTGTTGCTGTGCGGTGGGTTTTCATGTGGCTAATGAGGCCTATCCTGGCACGGAAGGTACGACTGCAAACCGTACAGGGGAAGGTCAGAACGTCGACAGTGAGCTCTAGGGCACGATCTTTCATGGCTTGTCTCTTGGACTCAGCTGCTCTCTGTTTTTGCTCTTCGCAAAGAGCTGCTCCTTCATGGACCGCTGAGCGCCATGAGGCACGGTCTTTGGCTGTCACCTCCCAGGAGTCCTCTTTAATGGAAAACGCTTTGAGTGATGCCTTGAGGGTGTCTTTATAGCGCTTTTTTGGACCTCCGCGAGCTCGCTGACCGTTTTTTAGCTCGCCATAGAAGAGCCTCTTTGGAAGACGGCAGTCTGGCATGCGTATAACATGCCCTGCCCAGCGAAGTTGAGACTGCATCAGACTTGTGTGGATGCTTGGGAGTCCTGCCCTGGCAAGTACCTCAAAGTCTGGAATTTTGTCCTGCCATTTGATATTTAGGATTTTTCTCAGGCTTTTTGTGTGGAAGTGATTCAGTAGCTTAGCATGTCGTTGATAAACAGTCCAAGTCTCACATGCATATAGTAAAGTAGGGAGCACGACTGCTCTGTAGACTTTTATTTTGGTTTGGGTGCTAATGCCCCTTCTGTTCCAAAAATTTTTGTACAGACTTCCAAAGGTTGCACTGGCTTTTGAGATACGGAGGTTTACTTCCTCATCAATGACAACACCCTGAGACAGTGTACTACCGAGGTAAGTAAAGCGGTTTACTGTGTTGATTTTTTCACCATTGATACTGATGTTTGGCTCGACGTAGGGATTTCCGGGGGCTGGTTGGTACAGGACTTCTGTCTTCTTAGTGCTGATGGTAAGTCCAAAGTTTGAGCATGCGCTGGAAAATTTTTCAACACTGTGTTTCAGATCAGCTTCAGAGCCGGCATTGAGAGCGCAGTCGTCGGCAAATAGTAAGTCATGAATGGTGTCAGACTTGACCTTTGTTTTTGCTTTGAGTCTCCTAAGGTTGAACAGCCCGCCATCAGTGCGGTACCTAATGTCTACACCCTCACGTCCATCCCTAAATGCATCACTGAGCATGGCTGTGAACATTAGACTAAACAGTGTTGGAGCCAGAACGCATCCCTGCTTGACGCCATTTGTCACTGGGAAGGGTTCATTCATCTCTCCGTTGTCCTTGACACGGGCCTGCATACCGTCATGAAACTGCCTTACCATAGCTATGAACTTTCTTGGGCAGCCGAACTTTGCCATGATTTTCCATAGGCCATCTCTGCTGACTGAGTCAAAGGCCTTGGTCAGATCGATAAAAATTGAATACAGGTCTAAGTTCTGCTCTTGGCACTTCTCTTGGAGCTGTCTAGCTGCGAATACCATGTCGATCGTGCCGCGCTCCTTGCGGAAGCCGCACTGGCTTTCTGGTAGTAGACCTTGCTCCAGATGTACATTTAAACGATTAAGTAGAATTCTAGCCAAGATCTTGCCAGCAATGGACAACAATGAGATTCCGCGGTGGTTTCAGGCCTGTCGGTTTCCTTTGCGTTTGTAGAGGTGAATTATGGAAGCATCTTTGAGGTTCTGTGGTACCGTTTCTGTCTCCCATATGGTTTGAAGTAGGCAAAGCAGTTTACCTGTCTCACAGGACCACCCTCTTTATAGATCTCAACAGGAATCATATCGGGGCCAGGTGCTTTCCCATTGGAAATTTGTCGGATGGCTGCCATTAGCTCGTTCATAGTTGGGACAGCCTCAAGTGTGTAGTTCACCGGGACTTGAATTAATCTTTCGATGGCTTCGTGGCCCACAAAAGAGGGTGTGTTTAATACATTCCTGAAGTGCTCCGCCCACCTTTCTAAGATTTCCACCTTGTCAGTGATAAGCGTGGAACCTTCTGCATCAAGGAGCGGAGATGAGCCTGAGGTGACAGGGTAGGTCGGCGCTACCGCTGAGTAGGTCGGCGCTACAGCTGAGTACGTCGGCGCTACCTTTAAGTAGGTTAGCGCTACCTTTAAGTACGTCGGTGCTACCGCTAAGTAGGTTGGCGCTACCGCTTAGTAGGACGGCGCTACCGCTGGGTAGGTCGGCGCTACCGCTGGGTAGTGCGGCGCTACCTCTGAGTACGTCGGCGCTACCTTTTAGGTCGGCGCTACCTTTCAGTAGGTCGGCGCCACTGCTAAGTAGGTCGGCGCTACCGCTGGGTAGGTCGGCGCTACCGCTGAATAGGTCGGCGCTACCGCCGGGTAGGTCGGCGCTACCGCTGGGTAGGTCTGCGCTACCGCTGGGTAGGTCGGCGCTACCGCTAAGTAGGTCGGCGCTAAGCCTGGGTAGGTCGGCGCTACCGCTGGGTAGGTCGGCGCTACCGCTGAGTAGGTCGGCGCTACAGCTGGGTAGGGCGGCGCTACCACTGGGTAGGTCGGCGCTACCGCTGGGTAGGTCGGCGCTACCGCTGGGTAGGTCGGCGCTACCTTTGAGTTGGTCGGCGCCACCGCTAAGTAGGCCGGCGCTACCGCTAAGTTGGTCGGCGCTACCGTTGAGTTGGTCGGCGCTACCGCTGGGTAGGTCGGCGCTACCTCTGAGTACGTCGGCGCTACGTTTTAGTAGGTCGGCGCTACCTTTCAGTAGGTCTGCGCCACTGCTAAGTAGGTCGGCGCTACCGCTGTGTAGGTCGGTGCTACCGCGGGGTAGGTCGGCGCTACCGCCGGGTAGGTCGGCGCTACCGCTGGGTAGGTCGGTGCTACCGCTGGGTAGGTGGGCGCTATCGCTGGGTAGGTCGGCGCTACCGCTGGGTAGGTCGGCGCTACCGCTGAGTAGGTCGGCGCTACAGCTAAGTACGTCGTCGCTACCTTTTAGTAGGTCGGCGCTACCTTTGAGTAGGTCGGCGCAACCGCTAAGTAGGTCAGCGCTACCTTTGAGTTGGTCGGCGCCACCGCTAAGTAGGCCGGCGCTACCGCTAAGTTGGTCGGCGCTACCGTTGAGTTGGTCGGCGCTACCGCTGGGTAGGTCGGCGCTACCTCTGAGTACGTCAGCGCTAACTTTTAGTAGGCCAGCGCTACTTTTGAGTAGGTCGGCGCTACCGCTGGGTAGGTCGGCGCTACCGCTGTGTAGGTCGGCGCTACCGCAGGGTAGGTCGGCGCTACCGCTGGGTAGGACGGCGCTACCTCTGAGTACGTCGGCGCTACCTTTTAGTAAGTCGGCGCTACCTTTGAGTAGGTCGGCGCTACCTCTGAGTACGTCAGCGCTACCTTTTAGTAGGTCGGCGCTACCTTTGAGTAGGTCGGCGCTACCGCTGAGTAGGTCGGCGCTACAGCTGAGTACGTCGGCGCTACCTTTTAGTAGGTCGGCGCTACCTTTGAGTGGGTCGGCGCTACCGCTGGGTAGGTCGGCGCTACCTCTGAATACGTCGGCGCTACCTTTTAGTAGGTCGGCGCTACCTTTTAGTAGGTCGGCGCTACCTTTGAGTAGGTCGGCGCCACCGCTCAGTAGGTCGGCGCTACCGCTAAGTAGGTCGGAGCTACCGCTGGGTAGGTCGGCGCTACCGCAGGGTAGGTCGGCGTTACCTCTGAGTACGTCGGCGCTAAGTTTTAGTAGGCCGGCGCTACCTCTGAGTAGGTCGGCGCCACCGCTAAGTAGGTCGGCGCTACCGCTAGGTAGGACGGCGCTACGGCTGGGTAGGTCGGCGCTACCGCTGGGTAGTGCGGCGCTACCTCTGAGTACGTCGGCGCTACCTTTTAGTAGTTCGGCGCTACCTTTCAGTAGGTCGGCGCTACCGCTGGGTAGGTCGGCGCTACCGCTGAATAGGTCGGCGCTACCGCCGGGTAGGTCGGCGCTACCGCTGGGTAGGTCGGCGCTACCGCTGAGTAGGTCGGCGCTACAGCTGAGTACGTCGGCGCTACCTTTAAGTAGGATAGCGCTACCTTTGAGTACGTCGGTGCTACCGCTAAGTAGGTCGACGCTACCGCTTAGTAGGACGGCGCTACCGCTGGGTAGGTCGGCGCTACCGCTGGGTAGTGCGGCGCTACGTCTGAGTACGTCGGCGCTACCTTTTAGTAGTTCGGCGCTACCTTTCAGTAGGTCGGCGCCACTGCTAAGTAGGTCGGCGCTACCGCTGGGTAGGTCGGCGCTACCGCTAAATAGGTCGGCGCTACCGCCGGTTAGGTCGGCGCTACCGCTGGGTAGGTCTGCGCTACCGCTGGGTAGGTCGGCGCCAACGCTAAGTAGGTCGGCGCTACCTCTGAGTACGTCGGCGCTACCTTTTAGTAGGTTAGCGCTACCTTTAAGTACGTCGGTGCTACCGCTAAGTAGGTTGGCGCTACCGCTTAGTAGGACGGCGCTACCGCTGGGTAGGTCGGCGCTACCGCTGGGTAGTGCGGCGCTACCTCTGAGTACGTCGGCGCTACCTTTTAGTAGGTCGGCGCTACCTTTCAGTAGGTCGGCGCCACTGCTAAGTAGGTCGGCGCTACCGCTGGGTAGGTCGGCGCTACCGCTGAATAGGTCGGCGCTACCGCCGGGTAGGTCGGCGCTACCGCTGGGTAGGTCTGCGCTACCGCTGGGTAGGTCGGCGCTACCGCTAAGTAGGTCGGCGCTAAGCCTGGGTAGGTCGGCGCTACCGCTGGGTAGGTCGGCGCTACCGCTGAGTAGGTCGGCGCTACAGCTGGGTAGGGCGGCGCTACCGCTGGGTAGGTCGGCGCTACCGCTGGGTAGGTCGGCGCTACCGCTGGGTAGGTCGGCGCTACCTTTGAGTTGGTCGGCGCCACCGCTAAGTAGGCCGGCGCTACCGCTAAGTTGGTCGGCGCTACCGTTGAGTTGGTCGGCGCTACCGCTGGGTAGGTCGGCGCTACCTCTGAGTACGTCGGCGCTACGTTTTAGTAGGTCGGCGCTACCTTTCAGTAGGTCTGCGCCACTGCTAAGTAGGTCGGCGCTACCGCTGTGTAGGTCGGTGCTACCGCGGGGTAGGTCGGCGCTACCGCCGGGTAGGTCGGCGCTACCGCTGGGTAGGTCGGTGCTACCGCTGGGTAGGTGGGCGCTATCGCTGGGTAGGTCGGCGCTACCGCTGGGTAGGTCGGCGCTACCGCTGAGTAGGTCGGCGCTACAGCTAAGTACGTCGTCGCTACCTTTTAGTAGGTCGGCGCTACCTTTGAGTAGGTCGGCGCAACCGCTAAGTAGGTCAGCACTACCTTTGAGTTGGTCGGCGCCACCGCTAAGTAGGCCGGCGCTACCGCTAAGTTGGTCGGCGCTACCGTTGAGTTGGTCGGCGCTACCGCTGGGTAGGTCGGCGCTACCTCTGAGTACGTCAGCGCTAACTTTTAGTAGGCCAGCGCTACTTTTGAGTAGGTCGGCGCTACCGCTGGGTAGGTCGGCGCTACCGCTGTGTAGGTCGGCGCTACCGCAGGGTAGGTCGGCGCTACCGCTGGGTAGGACGGCGCTACCTCTGAGTACGTCGGCGCTACCTTTTAGTAAGTCGGCGCTACCTTTGAGTAGGTCGGCGCTACCTCTGAGTACGTCAGCGCTACCTTTTAGTAGGTCGGCGCTACCTTTGAGTAGGTCGGCGCTACCGCTGAGTAGGTCGGCGCTACAGCTGAGTACGTCGGCACTACCTTTTAGTAGGTCGGCGCTACCTTTGAGTGGGTCGGCGCTACCGCTGGGTAGGTCGGCGCTACCTCTGAATACGTCGGCGCTACCTTTTAGTAGGTCGGCGCTACCTTTTAGTAGGTCGGCGCTACCTTTGAGTAGGTCGGCGCCACCGCTCAGTAGGTCGGCGCTACCGCTAAGTAGGTCGGAGCTACCGCTGGGTAGGTCGGCGCTACCGCTGGGTAGGTCGGCGTTACCTCTGAGTACGTCGGCGCTAAGTTTTAGTAGGCCGGCGCTACCTCTGAGTAGGTCGGCGCCACCGCTAAGTAGGTCGGCGCTACCGCTAGGTAGGACGGCGCTACGGCTGGGTAGGTCGGCGCTACCGCTGGGTAGGTCGGCGCTACCGCTGGATAGGTCGGCGCTACCGCCGGGTAGGTCGGCGCTACCGCTGAGTAGGTCGGCGCTACAGCTGAGTACGTCGGCGCTACCTTTAAGTAGGTTAGCGCTACCTTTGAGTACGTCGGTGCTACCGCTAAGTAGGTCGGCGCTACAGCTTAGTAGGACTGCGCTACCGCTGGGTAGGTCGGCGCTACCGCTGGGTAGTGCGGCGCTACCTCTGAGTACGTCGGCGCTACCTTTTAGTAGTTCGGCGCTACCTTTCAGTAGGTCGGCGCCACTGCTAAGTAGGTCGGCGCTACCGCTGGGTAGGTCGGCGCTACCGCTGAATAGGTCGGCGCTACCGCCGGGTAGGTCGGCGCTACCGCTGGGTAGGTCGGCGCTACCGCTGAGTAGGTCGGCGCTACAGCTGAGTACGTCGGCGCTACCTTTAAGTAGGATAGCGCTACCTTTGAGTACGTCGGTGCTACCGCTAAGTAGGTCGACGCTACCGCTTAGTAGGACGGCGCTACCGCTGGGTAGGTTGGCGCTACCGCTGGGTAGTGCGGCGCTACGTCTGAGTACGTCGGCGCTACCTTTTAGTAGTTCGGCGCTACCTTTCAGTAGGTCGGCGCCACTGCTAAGTAGGTCGGCGCTACCGCTGGGTAGGTCGGCGCTACCGCTAAATAGGTCGGCGCTACCGCCGGTTAGGTCGGCGCTACCGCTGGGTAGGTCTGCGCTACCGCTGGGTAGGTCGGCGCCAACGCTAAGTAGGTCGGCGCTACCTCTGAGTACGTCGGCGCTACCTTTTAGTAGGTTAGCGCTACCTTTGAGTACGTCGGTGCCACCGCTAAATAGGTCGGCGCTACCGCTGAGTAGGACGGCGCTACCGCTGGGTAGGTCGGCGCTACCGCTGGGTAGGACGGCGCTACCTTTGAGTACGTCGGCGCTACCTTTTAGTAGGTCGGCGCTACCTTTGAGTAGGTCGGCGCTATCTCTGAGTACGTCGGCGCTACCTTTTAGTAGGTCGGCGCTACCTTTGAGTAGGTCGGCGCTACCTCTGAGTAGTCGGCACTACCTTTTAGTAGGTCGGCGCTACCTCTGAGTAGGTCGGCGCTACCTCTGAATACGTCGGCGCTACCTTTTAGTAGGTCGGCGCTACCTTTTAGTAGGTCGGCGCTACCTTTGAGTTGGTCGGCGCTACCGCTGGGTAGGTCGGCGCTACCTCTGAGTACGTCAGCGCTAACTTTTAGTAGGCCAGCGCTACTTTTGAGTAGGTCGGCGCTACCGCTGGGTAGGTCGGCGCTACCGCTGTGTAGGTCGGCGCTACCGCAGGGTAGGTCGGCGCTACCGCTGGGTAGGACGGCGCTACCTCTGAGTACGTCGGCGCTACCTTTTAGTAAGTCGGCGCTACCTTTGAGTAGGTCGGCGCTACCTCTGAGTACGTCAGCGCTACCTTTTAGTAGGTCGGCGCTACCTTTGAGTAGGTCGGCGCTACCGCTGAGTAGGTCGGCGCTACAGCTGAGTACGTCGGCACTACCTTTTAGTAGGTCGGCGCTACCTTTGAGTGGGTCGGCGCTACCGCTGGGTAGGTCGGCGCTACCTCTGAATACGTCGGCGCTACCTTTTAGTAGGTCGGCGCTACCTTTTAGTAGGTCGGCGCTACCTTTGAGTAGGTCGGCGCCACCGCTCAGTAGGTCGGCGCTACCGCTAAGTAGGTCGGAGCTACCGCTGGGTAGGTCGGCGCTACCGCTGGGTAGGTCGGCGTTACCTCTGAGTACGTCGGCGCTAAGTTTTAGTAGGCCGGCGCTACCTCTGAGTAGGTCGGCGCCACCGCTAAGTAGGTCGGCGCTACCGCTAGGTAGGACGGCGCTACGGCTGGGTAGGTCGGCGCTACCGCTGGGTAGGTCGGCGCTACCGCTGGATAGGTCGGCGCTACCGCCGGGTAGGTCGGCGCTACCGCTGAGTAGGTCGGCGCTACAGCTGAGTACGTCGGCGCTACCTTTAAGTAGGTTAGCGCTACCTTTGAGTACGTCGGTGCTACCGCTAAGTAGGTCGGCGCTACCGCTTAGTAGGACTGCGCTACCGCTGGGTAGGTCGGCGCTACCGCTGGGTAGTGCGGCGCTACCTCTGAGTACGTCGGCGCTACCTTTTAGTAGTTCGGCGCTACCTTTCAGTAGGTCGGCGCCACTGCTAAGTAGGTCGGCGCTACCGCTGGGTAGGTCGGCGCTACCGCTGAATAGGTCGGCGCTACCGCCGGGTAGGTCGGCGCTACCGCTGGGTAGGTCGGCGCTACCGCTGAGTAGGTCGGCGCTACAGCTGAGTACGTCGGCGCTACCTTTAAGTAGGATAGCGCTACCTTTGAGTACGTCGGTGCTACCGCTAAGTAGGTCGACGCTACCGCTTAGTAGGACGGCGCTACCGCTGGGTAGGTCGGCGCTACCGCTGGGTAGTGCGGCGCTACGTCTGAGTACGTCGGCGCTACCTTTTAGTAGTTCGGCGCTACCTTTCAGTAGGTCGGCGCCACTGCTAAGTAGGTCGGCGCTACCGCTGGGTAGGTCGGCGCTACCGCTAAATAGGTCGGCGCTACCGCCGGTTAGGTCGGCGCTACCGCTGGGTAGGTCTGCGCTACCGCTGGGTAGGTCGGCGCCAACGCTAAGTAGGTCGGCGCTACCTCTGAGTACGTCGGCGCTACCTTTTAGTAGGTTAGCGCTACCTTTGAGTACGTCGGTGCCACCGCTAAATAGGTCGGCGCTACCGCTGAGTAGGACGGCGCTACCGCTGGGTAGGTCGGCGCTACCGCTGGGTAGGACGGCGCTACCTTTGAGTACGTCGGCGCTACCTTTTAGTAGGTCGGCGCTACCTTTGAGTAGGTCGGCGCTATCTCTGAGTACGTCGGCGCTACCTTTTAGTAGGTCGGCGCTACCTTTGAGTAGGTCGGCGCTACCTCTGAGTAGTCGGCACTACCTTTTAGTAGGTCGGCGCTACCTCTGAGTAGGTCGGCGCTACCTCTGAATACGTCGGCGCTACCTTTTAGTAGGTCGGCGCTACCTTTTAGTAGGTCGGCGCTACCTTTGAGTAGGTCGGCGCCACCGCTAAGTAGGTCGGCGCTACCGCTGAGTAGGTCGGAGCTACCGCTGGGTAGGTCGGCGCTACCGCTGGGTAGGTCGGCGCTACCTCTGAGTACGTCAGCGCTACCTTTTAGTAGGTCGGCGCTACCTTTGAGTAGGTCGGCGCTACCGCTGAGTAGGTCGGCGCTACAGCTGAGTACGTCGGCGCTACCTTTTAGTAGGTCGGCGCTACCTTTGAGTGGGTCGGCGCTACCGCTGGGTAGGTCGGCGCTACCTCTGAGTAGGTCGGCGCTACCTCTGAAAACGTTGGCGCTACCTTTTAGTAGGTCGGCGCTACCTTTTAGTAGGTCGGCGCTACCTTTGAGCAGGTCGGCGCCACCGCTAAGTAGGTCGGCGCTACCGCTGAGTAGGTCGGAGCTACCGCTGGGTAGGTCGGCGCTACCGCTGGGTAGCTCGGCGCTACCTCTGAGTACGTCGGCGCTAAGTTTTAGTAGGCCGGTGCTACCTCTGAGTAGGTCGGCGCCACAGCTAAGTAGGTCGGCGCTACCGCTGGGTAGGACGGCGCTACGCCTGGGTAGGTCGGCGCTACCGCTGGGTAGGTCGGCGCTACCGCTGAGTAGGTCGGCGCTACAGCTGAGTACGTCGGCGCTACCTTTAAGTAGGTTAGCACTACCTTTGAGTACGTCAGTGCCACCGCTAAATAGGTCGGCGCTACCGCTTAGTAGGACGGCGCTCCCGCTACGTAGGTCGGCGCTACCGCTGGGTAGTGCGGCGCTACCTCTGAGTACGTCGGCGCTACCATTTAGTAGGTCGGCGCTACCTTTCAGTAGGTCGGCGCCACTGCTAAGTAGGTCGGCGCTACCGCTGGGTAGGTGGGCGCTACCGCTGGATAGGTCGGCGCTACAGCTGAGTACGTCGGCGCTACCTTTAAGTAGGTTAGCGCTACCTTTGAGTACGTCGGTGCTACCGCTAAGTAGGTCGGCGCTACCGCTGGGTAGGACGGCGCTACCTTTGAGTACGTCGGCGCTACCTTTTAGTAGGTCGGCGCTACCTTTGAGTAGGTCGGCGCTATCTCTGAGTACGTCGGCGCTACCTTTTAGTAGGTCGGCGCTACCTTTGAGTAGGTCGGCGCTACCTCTGAGTAGTCGGCACTACCTTTTAGTAGGTCGGCGCTACCTCTGAGTAGGT
Source organism: Anisus vortex (assembly GCA_949126835.1). Taxonomy (NCBI): domain Eukaryota; kingdom Metazoa; phylum Mollusca; class Gastropoda; family Planorbidae; genus Anisus; species Anisus vortex. Next base: position 253,961 of record OX421493.1, on the reverse strand, counting down.
CGGCGCTACCTCTGAATACGTCGGCGCTACCTTTTAGTAGGTCGGCGCTACCTTTTAGTAGGTCGGCGCTACCTTTGAGTAGGTCGGCGCCACCGCTAAGTAGGTCGGCGCTACCGCTGAGTAGGTCGGAGCTACCGCTGGGTAGGTCGGCGCTACCGCTGGGTAGGTCGGCGCTACCTCTGAGTACGTCGGCGCTACCTTTTAGTAGGTCGGCGCTACCTTTGAGTAGGTCGGCGCTACCGCTGAGTAGGTCGGCGCTACAGCTGAGTACGTCGGCGCTACCTTTTAGTAGGTCGGCGCTACCTTTGAGTGGGTCGGCGCTACCGCTGGGTAGGTCGGCGCTACCTCTGAGTAGGTCGGCGCTACCTCTGAAAACGTCGGCGCTACCTTTTAGTAGGTCGGCGCTACCTTTTAGTAGGTCGGCGCTACCTTTGAGCAGGTCGGCGCCACCGCTAAGTAGGTCGGCGCTACCGCTGAGTAGGTCGGAGCTACCGCTGGGTAGGTCGGCGCTACCGCTGGGTAGGTCGGCGCTACCTCTGAGTACGTCGGCGCTAAGTTTTAGTAGGCCGGTGCTACCTCTGAGTAGGTCGGTGCCACAGCTAAGTAGGTCGGCGCTACCGCTGGGTAGGACGGCGCTACGCCTGGGTAGGTCGGCGCTACCGCTGGGGAGGTCGGCGCTACCGCTGAGTAGGTCGGCGCTACAGCTGAGTACGTCGGCGCTACCTTTAAGTAGGTTAGCACTACCTTTGAGTACGTCAGTGCCATCGCTAAGTAGGTCGGCGCTACCGCTTAGTAGGACGGCGCTCCCGCTACGTAGGTCGGCGCTACCGCTGGGTAGTGCGGCGCTACCTCTGAGTACGTCGGCGCTACCATTTAGTAGGTCGGCGCTACCTTTCAGTAGGTCGGCGCCACTGCTAAGTAGGTCGGCGCTACCGCTGGGTAGGTCGGCGCTACCGCTGGATAGGTCGGCGCTACAGCTGAGTACGTCGGCGCTACCTTTAAGTAGGTTAGCGCTACCTTTGAGTACGTCGGTGCTACCGCTAAGTAGGTCGGCGCTATCGCTTAGTAGGACGGCGCTACCGCTGGGTAGGTCGGCGCTACCGCTGGGTAGTGCGGCGCTACCTCTGAGTACGTCGGCGCTACCTTTTAGTAGTTCGGCGCTACCTTTCAGTAGGTCGGCGCCACTGCTAAGTAGGTCGGCGCTACCACTGGGTAGGTCGGCGCTTCCGCTGAATAGGTCGGCGCTACCGCCGGGTAGGTCGGCGCTACCGCTAAGTAGGTCGGCGCTACCGCTGAGTAGGTCGGCGCTACAGCTGAGTACGTCGGCGCTACCTTTAAGTAGGTTAGCGCTACCTTTGAGTACGTCGGTGCTACCGCTAAGTAGGTCGGCGCTACCTTTTAGTAGGTCGGCGCTACCTTTGAGTGGGTCGGCGCTACCTCTGAAAACGTCGGCGCTACCTTTTAGTAGGTCGGCGCTACCTTTTAGTAGGTCGGCGCTACCTTTGAGCAGGTCGGCGCCACCGCTAAGTAGGTCGGCGCTACCGCTGAGTAGGTCGGAGCTACCATTTAGTAGGTCGGCGCTACCTTTCAGTAGGTCGGCGCCACTGCTAAGTAGGTCGGCGATACCGCTGGGTAGGTCGGCGCTACCGCTGGATAGGTCGGCGCTACCTCTGAGTAGGTCGGCGCTACCTCTGAAAACGTCGGCGCTACCTTTTAGTAGGTCGGCGCTACCTTTTAGTAGGTCGGCGCTACCTTTGAGCAGGTCGGCGCCACCGCTAAGTAGGTCGGCGCTACCGCTGAGTAGGTCGGAGCTACCATTTAGTAGGTCGGCGCTACCTTTCAGTAGGTCGGCGCCACTGCTAAGTAGGTCGGCGATACCGCTGGGTAGGTCGGCGCTACCGCTGGATAGGTCGGCGCTACCGCCGGGTAGGTAGGCGCTACCGCTGGGTAGGTCGGCGCTACCGCTGAGTAGGTCGGCGCTACAGCTGAGTACGTCGGCGCTACCTTTAAGTAGGTTAGCGCTACCTTTGAGTACGTCGGTGCTACCGCTAAGTAGGTTGGCGCTACCGCTTAGTAGGACGGCGCTACCGCTGGGTAGGTCGGCGCTACCGCTGGGTAGTGCGGCGCTACCTCTGAGTACGTCGGCGCTACCTTTTAGTAGTTCGGCGCTACCTTTCAGTAGGTCGGCGCCACTGCTAAGTAGGTCGGCGCTACCGCTGGGTAGTTCGGCGCTACCGCTGAATAGGTCGGCGCTACCGCCGGGTAGGTCGGCGCTACCGCTGGGTAGGTCGGCGCTACCGCTGAGTAGGTCGGCGCTACAGCTGAGTACGTCGGCGCTACCTTTAAGTAGGAAAGCGCTACCTTTGAGTACGTCGGCGCCACCGCTAAGTAGGTTGGCGCTACCGCTGAGTAGGTCGGAGCTACCGCTGGGTAGGTCGGCGCTACCGCTGGGTAGGCCGGCGCTACCTCTGAGTACGTCGGCGCTACCTTTTAGTAGGTCGGCGCTACCTTTGAGTAGGTCGGAGCTACCGCTGAGTAGGTCGGCGCTACAGCTGAGTACGTCGGCGCTACCTTTTAGTAGGTCGGCGCTACCTTTGAGTGGGTCGGCGCTACCGCTGGGTAGGTCGGCGCTACCTCTGAGTAGGTCGGAGCTACCTCTGAAAACGTCGGCGCTACCTTTTAGTAGGTCGGCGCTACCTTTTAGTAGGTCGGCGCTACCTTTGAGCAGGTCGGCGCCACCGCTAAGTAGGTCTGCGCTACCGCTGAGTAGGTCGGAGCTACCGCTGGGTAGGTCGGCGCTACCGCTGGGTAGGTCGGCGCTATCTCTGAGTACGTCGGCGCTAAGTTTTAGTAGGCCGGTGCTACCTCTGAGTAGGTCGGCGCCACCGCTAAGTAGGTCGGCGCTACCGCTGGGTAGGACGGCGCTACGGCTGGGTAGGTCGGCGCTACCGCTGGGTAGGTCGGCGCTACCGCTGAGTAGGTCGGCGCTACAGCTGAGTACGTCGGCGCTACCTTTAAGTAGGTTAGCACTACCTTTGAGTACATCGTTGCCACCGCTAAGTAGGTCGGCGCTACCGCTTATTAGGACGGCGCTCCCGCTACGTAGGCCGGCGCTACCGCTGGGTAGTGCGGCGCTACCTATGAGTACGTCGGCGCTACCATTTAGTAGGTCGGCGCTACCTTTCAGTAGGTCGGCGCCACTGCTAAGTAGGTCGGCGCTACCGCTGGGTAGGTCGGCGCTACCGCTGAATAGGTCGGCGCTACCGCCGGGTAGGTCGGCGCTACCGCTAAGTAGGTCGGCGCTACCGCTGAGTAGGTCGGCGCTACAGCTAAGTACGTCGGCGCTACCTTTAAGTAGGTTAGCGCTACCTTTGAGTACGTCGGTGCTACCGCTAAGTAGGTCGGCGCTACCGCTTAGTAGGACGGCGCTACCGCTGGGTAGGTCGGCGCTACCGCTGGGTAGGTCGGCGCTACCGCTGAGTAGGTCGGCGCTACAGCTGAGTACGTCGGCGCTACCTTTAAGTAGGTTAGCACTACCTTTGAGTACGTCGGTGCCACCGCTAAGTAGGTCGGCGCTACCGCTTAGTAGGACGGCGCTCCCGCTACGTAGGCCGGCGCTACCGCTGGGTAGTGCGGCGCTACCTATGAGTACGTCGGCGCTACCATTTAGTAGGTCGGCGCTACCTTTCAGTTGGTCGGCGCCACCGCTAAGTAGGCCGGCGCTACCGCTAAGTTGGTCGGCGCTACCGTTGAGTTGGTCGGCGCTACCGCTGGGTAGGTCGGCGCTACCTCTGAGTACGTCAGCGCTAACTTTTAGTAGGCCAGCGCTACTTTTGAGTAGGTCGGCGCTACCGCTGGGTAGGTCGGCGCTACCGCTGTGTAGGTCGGCGCTACCGCAGGGTAGGTCGGCGCTACCGCTGGGTAGGACGGCGCTACCTCTGAGTACGTCGGCGCTACCTTTTAGTAAGTCGGCGCTACCTTTGAGTAGGTCGGCGCTACCTCTGAGTACGTCAGCGCTACCTTTTAGTAGGTCGGCGCTACCTTTGAGTAGGTCGGCGCTACCGCTGAGTAGGTCGGCGCTACAGCTGAGTACGTCGGCGCTACCTTTTAGTAGGTCGGCGCTACCTTTGAGTGGGTCGGCGCTACCGCTGGGTAGGTCGGCGCTACCTCTGAATACGTCGGCGCTACCTTTTAGTAGGTCGGCGCTACCTTTTAGTAGGTCGGCGCTACCTTTGAGTAGGTCGGCGCCACCGCTCAGTAGGTCGGCGCTACCGCTAAGTAGGTCGGAGCTACCGCTGGGTAGGTCGGCGCTACCGCAGGGTAGGTCGGCGTTACCTCTGAGTACGTCGGCGCTAAGTTTTAGTAGGCCGGCGCTACCTCTGAGTAGGTCGGCGCCACCGCTAAGTAGGTCGGCGCTACCGCTAGGTAGGACGGCGCTACGGCTGGGTAGGTCGGCGCTACCGCTGGGTAGTGCGGCGCTACCTCTGAGTACGTCGGCGCTACCTTTTAGTAGTTCGGCGCTACCTTTCAGTAGGTCGGCGCTACCGCTGGGTAGGTCGGCGCTACCGCTGAATAGGTCGGCGCTACCGCCGGGTAGGTCGGCGCTACCGCTGGGTAGGTCGGCGCTACCGCTGAGTAGGTCGGCGCTACAGCTGAGTACGTCGGCGCTACCTTTAAGTAGGATAGCGCTACCTTTGAGTACGTCGGTGCTACCGCTAAGTAGGTCGACGCTACCGCTTAGTAGGACGGCGCTACCGCTGGGTAGGTCGGCGCTACCGCTGGGTAGTGCGGCGCTACGTCTGAGTACGTCGGCGCTACCTTTTAGTAGTTCGGCGCTACCTTTCAGTAGGTCGGCGCCACTGCTAAGTAGGTCGGCGCTACCGCTGGGTAGGTCGGCGCTACCGCTAAATAGGTCGGCGCTACCGCCGGTTAGGTCGGCGCTACCGCTGGGTAGGTCTGCGCTACCGCTGGGTAGGTCGGCGCCAACGCTAAGTAGGTCGGCGCTACCTCTGAGTACGTCGGCGCTACCTTTTAGTAGGTTAGCGCTACCTTTAAGTACGTCGGTGCTACCGCTAAGTAGGTTGGCGCTACCGCTTAGTAGGACGGCGCTACCGCTGGGTAGGTCGGCGCTACCGCTGGGTAGTGCGGCGCTACCTCTGAGTACGTCGGCGCTACCTTTTAGTAGGTCGGCGCTACCTTTCAGTAGGTCGGCGCCACTGCTAAGTAGGTCGGCGCTACCGCTGGGTAGGTCGGCGCTACCGCTGAATAGGTCGGCGCTACCGCCGGGTAGGTCGGCGCTACCGCTGGGTAGGTCTGCGCTACCGCTGGGTAGGTCGGCGCTACCGCTAAGTAGGTCGGCGCTAAGCCTGGGTAGGTCGGCGCTACCGCTGGGTAGGTCGGCGCTACCGCTGAGTAGGTCGGCGCTACAGCTGGGTAGGGCGGCGCTACCGCTGGGTAGGTCGGCGCTACCGCTGGGTAGGTCGGCGCTACCGCTGGGTAGGTCGGCGCTACCTTTGAGTTGGTCGGCGCCACCGCTAAGTAGGCCGGCGCTACCGCTAAGTTGGTCGGCGCTACCGTTGAGTTGGTCGGCGCTACCGCTGGGTAGGTCGGCGCTACCTCTGAGTACGTCGGCGCTACGTTTTAGTAGGTCGGCGCTACCTTTCAGTAGGTCTGCGCCACTGCTAAGTAGGTCGGCGCTACCGCTGTGTAGGTCGGTGCTACCGCGGGGTAGGTCGGCGCTACCGCCGGGTAGGTCGGCGCTACCGCTGGGTAGGTCGGTGCTACCGCTGGGTAGGTGGGCGCTATCGCTGGGTAGGTCGGCGCTACCGCTGGGTAGGTCGGCGCTACCGCTGAGTAGGTCGGCGCTACAGCTAAGTACGTCGTCGCTACCTTTTAGTAGGTCGGCGCTACCTTTGAGTAGGTCGGCGCAACCGCTAAGTAGGTCAGCACTACCTTTGAGTTGGTCGGCGCCACCGCTAAGTAGGCCGGCGCTACCGCTAAGTTGGTCGGCGCTACCGTTGAGTTGGTCGGCGCTACCGCTGGGTAGGTCGGCGCTACCTCTGAGTACGTCAGCGCTAACTTTTAGTAGGCCAGCGCTACTTTTGAGTAGGTCGGCGCTACCGCTGGGTAGGTCGGCGCTACCGCTGTGTAGGTCGGCGCTACCGCAGGGTAGGTCGGCGCTACCGCTGGGTAGGACGGCGCTACCTCTGAGTACGTCGGCGCTACCTTTTAGTAAGTCGGCGCTACCTTTGAGTAGGTCGGCGCTACCTCTGAGTACGTCAGCGCTACCTTTTAGTAGGTCGGCGCTACCTTTGAGTAGGTCGGCGCTACCGCTGAGTAGGTCGGCGCTACAGCTGAGTACGTCGGCACTACCTTTTAGTAGGTCGGCGCTACCTTTGAGTGGGTCGGCGCTACCGCTGGGTAGGTCGGCGCTACCTCTGAATACGTCGGCGCTACCTTTTAGTAGGTCGGCGCTACCTTTTAGTAGGTCGGCGCTACCTTTGAGTAGGTCGGCGCCACCGCTCAGTAGGTCGGCGCTACCGCTAAGTAGGTCGGAGCTACCGCTGGGTAGGTCGGCGCTACCGCTGGGTAGGTCGGCGTTACCTCTGAGTACGTCGGCGCTAAGTTTTAGTAGGCCGGCGCTACCTCTGAGTAGGTCGGCGCCACCGCTAAGTAGGTCGGCGCTACCGCTAGGTAGGACGGCGCTACGGCTGGGTAGGTCGGCGCTACCGCTGGGTAGGTCGGCGCTACCGCTGGATAGGTCGGCGCTACCGCCGGGTAGGTCGGCGCTACCGCTGAGTAGGTCGGCGCTACAGCTGAGTACGTCGGCGCTACCTTTAAGTAGGTTAGCGCTACCTTTGAGTACGTCGGTGCTACCGCTAAGTAGGTCGGCGCTACCGCTTAGTAGGACTGCGCTACCGCTGGGTAGGTCGGCGCTACCGCTGGGTAGTGCGGCGCTACCTCTGAGTACGTCGGCGCTACCTTTTAGTAGTTCGGCGCTACCTTTCAGTAGGTCGGCGCCACTGCTAAGTAGGTCGGCGCTACCGCTGGGTAGGTCGGCGCTACCGCTGAATAGGTCGGCGCTACCGCCGGGTAGGTCGGCGCTACCGCTGGGTAGGTCGGCGCTACCGCTGAGTAGGTCGGCGCTACAGCTGAGTACGTCGGCGCTACCTTTAAGTAGGATAGCGCTACCTTTGAGTACGTCGGTGCTACCGCTAAGTAGGTCGACGCTACCGCTTAGTAGGACGGCGCTACCGCTGGGTAGGTTGGCGCTACCGCTGGGTAGTGCGGCGCTACGTCTGAGTACGTCGGCGCTACCTTTTAGTAGTTCGGCGCTACCTTTCAGTAGGTCGGCGCCACTGCTAAGTAGGTCGGCGCTACCGCTGGGTAGGTCGGCGCTACCGCTAAATAGGTCGGCGCTACCGCCGGTTAGGTCGGCGCTACCGCTGGGTAGGTCTGCGCTACCGCTGGGTAGGTCGGCGCCAACGCTAAGTAGGTCGGCGCTACCTCTGAGTACGTCGGCGCTACCTTTTAGTAGGTTAGCGCTACCTTTGAGTACGTCGGTGCCACCGCTAAATAGGTCGGCGCTACCGCTGAGTAGGACGGCGCTACCGCTGGGTAGGTCGGCGCTACCGCTGGGTAGGACGGCGCTACCTTTGAGTACGTCGGCGCTACCTTTTAGTAGGTCGGCGCTACCTTTGAGTAGGTCGGCGCTATCTCTGAGTACGTCGGCGCTACCTTTTAGTAGGTCGGCGCTACCTTTGAGTAGGTCGGCGCTACCTCTGAGTAGTCGGCACTACCTTTTAGTAGGTCGGCGCTACCTCTGAGTAGGTCGGCGCTACCTCTGAATACGTCGGCGCTACCTTTTAGTAGGTCGGCGCTACCTTTTAGTAGGTCGGCGCTACCTTTGAGTTGGTCGGCGCTACCGCTGGGTAGGTCGGCGCTACCTCTGAGTACGTCAGCGCTAACTTTTAGTAGGCCAGCGCTACTTTTGAGTAGGTCGGCGCTACCGCTGGGTAGGTCGGCGCTACCGCTGTGTAGGTCGGCGCTACCGCAGGGTAGGTCGGCGCTACTGCTGGGTAGGACGGCGCTACCTCTGAGTACGTCGGCGCTACCTTTTAGTAAGTCGGCGCTACCTTTGAGTAGGTCGGCGCTACCTCTGAGTACGTCAGCGCTACCTTTTAGTAGGTCGGCGCTACCTTTGAGTAGGTCGGCGCTACCGCTGAGTAGGTCGGCGCTACAGCTGAGTACGTCGGCACTACCTTTTAGTAGGTCGGCGCTACCTTTGAGTGGGTCGGCGCTACCGCTGGGTAGGTCGGCGCTACCTCTGAATACGTCGGCGCTACCTTTTAGTAGGTCGGCGCTACCTTTTAGTAGGTCGGCGCTACCTTTGAGTAGGTCGGCGCCACCGCTCAGTAGGTCGGCGCTACCGCTAAGTAGGTCGGAGCTACCGCTGGGTAGGTCGGCGCTACCGCTGGGTAGGTCGGCGTTACCTCTGAGTACGTCGGCGCTAAGTTTTAGTAGGCCGGCGCTACCTCTGAGTAGGTCGGCGCCACCGCTAAGTAGGTCGGCGCTACCGCTAGGTAGGACGGCGCTACGGCTGGGTAGGTCGGCGCTACCGCTGGGTAGGTCGGCGCTACCGCTGGATAGGTCGGCGCTACCGCCGGGTAGGTCGGCGCTACCGCTGAGTAGGTCGGCGCTACAGCTGAGTACGTCGGCGCTACCTTTAAGTAGGTTAGCGCTACCTTTGAGTACGTCGGTGCTACCGCTAAGTAGGTCGGCGCTACCGCTTAGTAGGACTGCGCTACCGCTGGGTAGGTCGGCGCTACCGCTGGGTAGTGCGGCGCTACCTCTGAGTACGTCGGCGCTACCTTTTAGTAGTTCGGCGCTACCTTTCAGTAGGTCGGCGCCACTGCTAAGTAGGTCGGCGCTACCGCTGGGTAGGTCGGCGCTACCGCTGAATAGGTCGGCGCTACCGCCGGGTAGGTCGGCGCTACCGCTGGGTAGGTCGGCGCTACCGCTGAGTAGGTCGGCGCTACAGCTGAGTACGTCGGCGCTACCTTTAAGTAGGATAGCGCTACCTTTGAGTACGTCGGTGCTACCGCTAAGTTGGTCGACGCTACCGCTTAGTAGGACGGCGCTACCGCTGGGTAGGTCGGCGCTACCGCTGGGTAGTGCGGCGCTACGTCTGAGTACGTCGGCGCTACCTTTTAGTAGTTCGGCGCTACCTTTCAGTAGGTCGGCGCCACTGCTAAGTAGGTCGGCGCTACCGCTGGGTAGGTCGGCGCTACCGCTAAATAGGTCGGCGCTACCGCCGGTTAGGTCGGCGCTACCGCTGGGTAGGTCTGCGCTACCGCTGGGTAGGTCGGCGCCAACGCTAAGTAGGTCGGCGCTACCTCTGAGTACGTCGGCGCTACCTTTTAGTAGGTTAGCGCTACCTTTGAGTACGTCGGTGCCACCGCTAAATAGGTCGGCGCTACCGCTGAGTAGGACGGCGCTACCGCTGGGTAGGTCGGCGCTACCGCTGGGTAGGACGGCGCTACCTTTGAGTACGTCGGCGCTACCTTTTAGTAGGTCGGCGCTACCTTTGAGTAGGTCGGCGCTATCTCTGAGTACGTCGGCGCTACCTTTTAGTAGGTCGGCGCTACCTTTGAGTAGGTCGGCGCTACCTCTGAGTAGTCGGCACTACCTTTTAGTAGGTCGGCGCTACCTCTGAGTAGGTCGGCGCTACCTCTGAATACGTCGGCGCTACCTTTTAGTAGGTCGGCGCTACCTTTTAGTAGGTCGGCGCTACCTTTGAGTAGGTCGGCGCCACCGCTAAGTAGGTCGGCGCTACCGCTGAGTAGGTCGGAGCTACCGCTGGGTAGGTCGGCGCTACCGCTGGGTAGGTCGGCGCTACCTCTGAGTACGTCAGCGCTACCTTTTAGTAGGTCGGCGCTACCTTTGAGTAGGTCGGCGCTACCGCTGAGTAGGTCGGCGCTACAGCTGAGTACGTCGGCGCTACCTTTTAGTAGGTCGGCGCTACCTTTGAGTGGGTCGGCGCTACCGCTGGGTAGGTCGGCGCTACCTCTGAGTAGGTCGGCGCTACCTCTGAAAACGTTGGCGCTACCTTTTAGTAGGTCGGCGCTACCTTTTAGTAGGTCGGCGCTACCTTTGAGCAGGTCGGCGCCACCGCTAAGTAGGTCGGCGCTACCGCTGAGTAGGTCGGAGCTACCGCTGGGTAGGTCGGCGCTACCGCTGGGTAGCTCGGCGCTACCTCTGAGTACGTCGGCGCTAAGTTTTAGTAGGCCGGTGCTACCTCTGAGTAGGTCGGCGCCACAGCTAAGTAGGTCGGCGCTACCGCTGGGTAGGACGGCGCTACGCCTGGGTAGGTCGGCGCTACCGCTGGGTAGGTCGGCGCTACCGCTGAGTAGGTCGGCGCTACAGCTGAGTACGTCGGCGCTACCTTTAAGTAGGTTAGCACTACCTTTGAGTACGTCAGTGCCACCGCTAAATAGGTCGGCGCTACCGCTTAGTAGGACGGCGCTCCCGCTACGTAGGTCGGCGCTACCGCTGGGTAGTGCGGCGCTACCTCTGAGTACGTCGGCGCTACCATTTAGTAGGTCGGCGCTACCTTTCAGTAGGTCGGCGCCACTGCTAAGTAGGTCGGCGCTACCGCTGGGTAGGTGGGCGCTACCGCTGGATAGGTCGGCGCTACAGCTGAGTACGTCGGCGCTACCTTTAAGTAGGTTAGCGCTACCTTTGAGTACGTCGGTGCTACCGCTAAGTAGGTCGGCGCTACCGCTGGGTAGGACGGCGCTACCTTTGAGTACGTCGGCGCTACCTTTTAGTAGGTCGGCGCTACCTTTGAGTAGGTCGGCGCTATCTCTGAGTACGTCGGCGCTACCTTTTAGTAGGTCGGCGCTACCTTTGAGTAGGTCGGCGCTACCTCTGAGTAGTCGGCACTACCTTTTAGTAGGTCGGCGCTACCTCTGAGTAGGTCGGCGCTACCTCTGAATACGTCGGCGCTACCTTTTAGTAGGTCGGCGCTACCTTTTAGTAGGTCGGCGCTACCTTTGAGTAGGTCGGCGCCACCGCTAAGTAGGTCGGCGCTACCGCTGAGTAGGTCGGAGCTACCGCTGGGTAGGTCGGCGCTACCGCTGGGTAGGTCGGCGCTACCTCTGAGTACGTCGGCGCTACCTTTTAGTAGGTCGGCGCTACCTTTGAGTAGGTCGGCGCTACCGCTGAGTAGGTCGGCGCTACAGCTGAGTACGTCGGCGCTACCTTTTAGTAGGTCGGCGCTACCTTTGAGTGGGTCGGCGCTACCGCTGGGTAGGTCGGCGCTACCTCTGAGTAGGTCGGCGCTACCTCTGAAAACGTCGGCGCTACCTTTTAGTAGGTCGGCGCTACCTTTTAGTAGGTCGGCGCTACCTTTGAGCAGGTCGGCGCCACCGCTAAGTAGGTCGGCGCTACCGCTGAGTAGGTCGGAGCTACCGCTGGGTAGGTCGGCGCTACCGCTGGGTAGGTCGGCGCTACCTCTGAGTACGTCGGCGCTAAGTTTTAGTAGGCCGGTGCTACCTCTGAGTAGGTCGGTGCCACAGCTAAGTAGGTCGGCGCTACCGCTGGGTAGGACGGCGCTACGCCTGGGTAGGTCGGCGCTACCGCTGGGGAGGTCGGCGCTACCGCTGAGTAGGTCGGCGCTACAGCTGAGTACGTCGGCGCTACCTTTAAGTAGGTTAGCACTACCTTTGAGTACGTCAGTGCCATCGCTAAGTAGGTCGGCGCTACCGCTTAGTAGGACGGCGCTCCCGCTACGTAGGTCGGCGCTACCGCTGGGTAGTGCGGCGCTACCTCTGAGTACGTCGGCGCTACCATTTAGTAGGTCGGCGCTACCTTTCAGTAGGTCGGCGCCACTGCTAAGTAGGTCGGCGCTACCGCTGGGTAGGTCGGCGCTACCGCTGGATAGGTCGGCGCTACAGCTGAGTACGTCGGCGCTACCTTTAAGTAGGTTAGCGCTACCTTTGAGTACGTCGGTGCTACCGCTAAGTAGGTCGGCGCTACCGCTTAGTAGGACGGCGCTACCGCTGGGTAGGTCGGCGCTACCGCTGGGTAGTGCGGCGCTACCTCTGAGTACGTCGGCGCTACCTTTTAGTAGTTCGGCGCTACCTTTCAGTAGGTCGGCGCCACTGCTAAGTAGGTCGGCGCTACCACTGGGTAGGTCGGCGCTTCCGCTGAATAGGTCGGCGCTACCGCCGGGTAGGTCGGCGCTACCGCTAAGTAGGTCGGCGCTACCGCTGAGTAGGTCGGCGCTACAGCTGAGTACGTCGGCGCTACCTTTAAGTAGGTTAGCGCTACCTTTGAGTACGTCGGTGCTACCGCTAAGTAGGTCGGCGCTACCTTTTAGTAGGTCGGCGCTACCTTTGAGTGGGTCGGCGCTACCTCTGAAAACGTCGGCGCTACCTTTTAGTAGGTCGGCGCTACCTTTTAGTAGGTCGGCGCTACCTTTGAGCAGGTCGGCGCCACCGCTAAGTAGGTCGGCGCTACCGCTGAGTAGGTCGGAGCTACCATTTAGTAGGTCGGCGCTACCTTTCAGTAGGTCGGCGCCACTGCTAAGTAGGTCGGCGATACCGCTGGGTAGGTCGGCGCTACCGCTGGATAGGTCGGCGCTACCTCTGAGTAGGTCGGCGCTACCTCTGAAAACGTCGGCGCTACCTTTTAGTAGGTCGGCGCTACCTTTTAGTAGGTCGGCGCTACCTTTGAGCAGGTCGGCGCCACCGCTAAGTAGGTCGGCGCTACCGCTGAGTAGGTCGGAGCTACCATTTAGTAGGTCGGCGCTACCTTTCAGTAGGTCGGCGCCACTGCTAAGTAGGTCGGCGATACCGCTGGGTAGGTCGGCGCTACCGCTGGATAGGTCGGCGCTACCGCCGGGTAGGTAGGCGCTACCGCTGGGTAGGTCGGCGCTACCGCTGAGTAGGTCGGCGCTACAGCTGAGTACGTCGGCGCTACCTTTAAGTAGGTTAGCGCTACCTTTGAGTACGTCGGTGCTACCGCTAAGTAGGTTGGCGCTACCGCTTAGTAGGACGGCGCTACCGCTGGGTAGGTCGGCGCTACCGCTGGGTAGTGCGGCGCTACCTCTGAGTACGTCGGCGCTACCTTTTAGTAGTTCGGCGCTACCTTTCAGTAGGTCGGCGCCACTGCTAAGTAGGTCGGCGCTACCGCTGGGTAGTTCGGCGCTACCGCTGAATAGGTCGGCGCTACCGCCGGGTAGGTCGGCGCTACCGCTGGGTAGGTCGGCGCTACCGCTGAGTAGGTCGGCGCTACAGCTGAGTACGTCGGCGCTACCTTTAAGTAGGAAAGCGCTACCTTTGAGTACGTCGGCGCCACCGCTAAGTAGGTTGGCGCTACCGCTGAGTAGGTCGGAGCTACCGCTGGGTAGGTCGGCGCTACCGCTGGGTAGGCCGGCGCTACCTCTGAGTACGTCGGCGCTACCTTTTAGTAGGTCGGCGCTACCTTTGAGTAGGTCGGAGCTACCGCTGAGTAGGTCGGCGCTACAGCTGAGTACGTCGGCGCTACCTTTTAGTAGGTCGGCGCTACCTTTGAGTGGGTCGGCGCTACCGCTGGGTAGGTCGGCGCTACCTCTGAGTAGGTCGGAGCTACCTCTGAAAACGTCGGCGCTACCTTTTAGTAGGTCGGCGCTACCTTTTAGTAGGTCGGCGCTACCTTTGAGCAGGTCGGCGCCACCGCTAAGTAGGTCTGCGCTACCGCTGAGTAGGTCGGAGCTACCGCTGGGTAGGTCGGCGCTACCGCTGGGTAGGTCGGCGCTATCTCTGAGTACGTCGGCGCTAAGTTTTAGTAGGCCGGTGCTACCTCTGAGTAGGTCGGCGCCACCGCTAAGTAGGTCGGCGCTACCGCTGGGTAGGACGGCGCTACGGCTGGGTAGGTCGGCGCTACCGCTGGGTAGGTCGGCGCTACCGCTGAGTAGGTCGGCGCTACAGCTGAGTACGTCGGCGCTACCTTTAAGTAGGTTAGCACTACCTTTGAGTACATCGTTGCCACCGCTAAGTAGGTCGGCGCTACCGCTTATTAGGACGGCGCTCCCGCTACGTAGGCCGGCGCTACCGCTGGGTAGTGCGGCGCTACCTATGAGTACGTCGGCGCTACCATTTAGTAGGTCGGCGCTACCTTTCAGTAGGTCGGCGCCACTGCTAAGTAGGTCGGCGCTACCGCTGGGTAGGTCGGCGCTACCGCTGAATAGGTCGGCGCTACCGCCGGGTAGGTCGGCGCTACCGCTAAGTAGGTCGGCGCTACCGCTGAGTAGGTCGGCGCTACAGCTAAGTACGTCGGCGCTACCTTTAAGTAGGTTAGCGCTACCTTTGAGTACGTCGGTGCTACCGCTAAGTAGGTCGGCGCTACCGCTTAGTAGGACGGCGCTACCGCTGGGTAGGTCGGCGCTACCGCTGGGTAGGTCGGCGCTACCGCTGAGTAGGTCGGCGCTACAGCTGAGTACGTCGGCGCTACCTTTAAGTAGGTTAGCACTACCTTTGAGTACGTCGGTGCCACCGCTAAGTAGGTCGGCGCTACCGCTTAGTAGGACGGCGCTACCGCTACGTAGGTCGGCGCTACCGCTGGGTAGTGCGGCGCTACCTCTGAGTACGTCGGCGCTACCATTTAGTAGGTCGGCGCTAACTTTCAGTAGGTCGGCGCCACTGCTAAGTAGGTTGGCGCTACCGCTGGGTAGGTCGGCGCTACTGCTGGATAGGTCGGCGCTAACGCCGGGTAGGTCGGCGCTACCGCTGGGTAGGTCTGCGCTACCGCTGGGTAGGTCGGCGCCAACGCTAAGTAGGTCGGCGCTACCTCTGAGTACGTCGGCGCTACCTTTTAGTAGGTTAGCGCTACCTTTGAGTACGTCGGTGCCACCGCTAAATAGGTCGGCGCTACCGCTGAGTAGGACGGCGCTACCGCTGGGTAGGTCGGCGCTACCGCTGGGTAGGACGGCGCTACCTTTGAGTACGTCGGCGCTACCTTTTAGTAGGTCGGCGCTACCTTTGAGTAGGTCGGCGCTATCTCTGAGTACGTCGGCGCTACCTTTTAGTAGGTCGGCGCTACCTTTGAGTAGGTCGGCGCTACCTCTGAGTAGTCGGCACTACCTTTTAGTAGGTCGGCGCTACCTCTGAGTAGGTCGGCGCTACCTCTGAATACGTCGGCGCTACCTTTTAGTAGGTCGGCGCTACCTTTTAGTAGGTCGGCGCTACCTTTGAGTAGGTCGGCGCCACCGCTAAGTAGGTCGGCGCTACCGCTGAGTAGGTCGGAGCTACCGCTGGGTAGGTCGGCGCTACCGCTGGGTAGGTCGGCGCTACCTCTGAGTACGTCAGCGCTACCTTTTAGTAGGTCGGCGCTACCTTTGAGTAGGTCGGCGCTACCGCTGAGTAGGTCGGCGCTACAGCTGAGTACGTCGGCGCTACCTTTTAGTAGGTCGGCGCTACCTTTGAGTGGGTCGGCGCTACCGCTGGGTAGGTCGGCGCTACCTCTGAGTAGGTCGGCGCTACCTCTGAAAACGTTGGCGCTACCTTTTAGTAGGTCGGCGCTACCTTTTAGTAGGTCGGCGCTACCTTTGAGCAGGTCGGCGCCACCGCTAAGTAGGTCGGCGCTACCGCTGAGTAGGTCGGAGCTACCGCTGGGTAGGTCGGCGCTACCGCTGGGTAGCTCGGCGCTACCTCTGAGTACGTCGGCGCTAAGTTTTAGTAGGCCGGTGCTACCTCTGAGTAGGTCGGCGCCACAGCTAAGTAGGTCGGCGCTACCGCTGGGTAGGACGGCGCTACGCCTGGGTAGGTCGGCGCTACCGCTGGGTAGGTCGGCGCTACCGCTGAGTAGGTCGGCGCTACAGCTGAGTACGTCGGCGCTACCTTTAAGTAGGTTAGCACTACCTTTGAGTACGTCAGTGCCACCGCTAAATAGGTCGGCGCTACCGCTTAGTAGGACGGCGCTCCCGCTACGTAGGTCGGCGCTACCGCTGGGTAGTGCGGCGCTACCTCTGAGTACGTCGGCGCTACCATTTAGTAGGTCGGCGCTACCTTTCAGTAGGTCGGCGCCACTGCTAAGTAGGTCGGCGCTACCGCTGGGTAGGTGGGCGCTACCGCTGGATAGGTCGGCGCTACAGCTGAGTACGTCGGCGCTACCTTTAAGTAGGTTAGCGCTACCTTTGAGTACGTCGGTGCTACCGCTAAGTAGGTCGGCGCTACCGCTGGGTAGGACGGCGCTACCTTTGAGTACGTCGGCGCTACCTTTTAGTAGGTCGGCGCTACCTTTGAGTAGGTCGGCGCTATCTCTGAGTACGTCGGCGCTACCTTTTAGTAGGTCGGCGCTACCTTTGAGTAGGTCGGCGCTACCTCTGAGTAGTCGGCACTACCTTTTAGTAGGTCGGCGCTACCTCTGAGTAGGTCGGCGCTACCTCTGAATACGTCGGCGCTACCTTTTAGTAGGTCGGCGCTACCTTTTAGTAGGTCGGCGCTACCTTTGAGTAGGTCGGCGCCACCGCTAAGTAGGTCGGCGCTACCGCTGAGTAGGTCGGAGCTACCGCTGGGTAGGTCGGCGCTACCGCTGGGTAGGTCGGCGCTACCTCTGAGTACGTCGGCGCTACCTTTTAGTAGGTCGGCGCTACCTTTGAGTAGGTCGGCGCTACCGCTGAGTAGGTCGGCGCTACAGCTGAGTACGTCGGCGCTACCTTTTAGTAGGTCGGCGCTACCTTTGAGTGGGTCGGCGCTACCGCTGGGTAGGTCGGCGCTACCTCTGAGTAGGTCGGCGCTACCTCTGAAAACGTCGGCGCTACCTTTTAGTAGGTCGGCGCTACCTTTTAGTAGGTCGGCGCTACCTTTGAGCAGGTCGGCGCCACCGCTAAGTAGGTCGGCGCTACCGCTGAGTAGGTCGGAGCTACCGCTGGGTAGGTCGGCGCTACCGCTGGGTAGGTCGGCGCTACCTCTGAGTACGTCGGCGCTAAGTTTTAGTAGGCCGGTGCTACCTCTGAGTAGGTCGGTGCCACAGCTAAGTAGGTCGGCGCTACCGCTGGGTAGGACGGCGCTACGCCTGGGTAGGTCGGCGCTACCGCTGGGGAGGTCGGCGCTACCGCTGAGTAGGTCGGCGCTACAGCTGAGTACGTCGGCGCTACCTTTAAGTAGGTTAGCACTACCTTTGAGTACGTCAGTGCCATCGCTAAGTAGGTCGGCGCTACCGCTTAGTAGGACGGCGCTCCCGCTACGTAGGTCGGCGCTACCGCTGGGTAGTGCGGCGCTACCTCTGAGTACGTCGGCGCTACCATTTAGTAGGTCGGCGCTACCTTTCAGTAGGTCGGCGCCACTGCTAAGTAGGTCGGCGCTACCGCTGGGTAGGTCGGCGCTACCGCTGGATAGGTCGGCGCTACAGCTGAGTACGTCGGCGCTACCTTTAAGTAGGTTAGCGCTACCTTTGAGTACGTCGGTGCTACCGCTAAGTAGGTCGGCGCTACCGCTTAGTAGGACGGCGCTACCGCTGGGTAGGTCGGCGCTACCGCTGGGTAGTGCGGCGCTACCTCTGAGTACGTCGGCGCTACCTTTTAGTAGTTCGGCGCTACCTTTCAGTAGGTCGGCGCCACTGCTAAGTAGGTCGGCGCTACCACTGGGTAGGTCGGCGCTTCCGCTGAATAGGTCGGCGCTACCGCCGGGTAGGTCGGCGCTACCGCTAAGTAGGTCGGCGCTACCGCTGAGTAGGTCGGCGCTACAGCTGAGTACGTCGGCGCTACCTTTAAGTAGGTTAGCGCTACCTTTGAGTACGTCGGTGCTACCGCTAAGTAGGTCGGCGCTACCTTTTAGTAGGTCGGCGCTACCTTTGAGTGGGTCGGCGCTACCTCTGAAAACGTCGGCGCTACCTTTTAGTAGGTCGGCGCTACCTTTTAGTAGGTCGGCGCTACCTTTGAGCAGGTCGGCGCCACCGCTAAGTAGGTCGGCGCTACCGCTGAGTAGGTCGGAGCTACCATTTAGTAGGTCGGCGCTACCTTTCAGTAGGTCGGCGCCACTGCTAAGTAGGTCGGCGATACCGCTGGGTAGGTCGGCGCTACCGCTGGATAGGTCGGCGCTACCTCTGAGTAGGTCGGCGCTACCTCTGAAAACGTCGGCGCTACCTTTTAGTAGGTCGGCGCTACCTTTTAGTAGGTCGGCGCTACCTTTGAGCAGGTCGGCGCCACCGCTAAGTAGGTCGGCGCTACCGCTGAGTAGGTCGGAGCTACCATTTAGTAGGTCGGCGCTACCTTTCAGTAGGTCGGCGCCACTGCTAAGTAGGTCGGCGATACCGCTGGGTAGGTCGGCGCTACCGCTGGATAGGTCGGCGCTACCGCCGGGTAGGTAGGCGCTACCGCTGGGTAGGTCGGCGCTACCGCTGAGTAGGTCGGCGCTACAGCTGAGTACGTCGGCGCTACCTTTAAGTAGGTTAGCGCTACCTTTGAGTACGTCGGTGCTACCGCTAAGTAGGTTGGCGCTACCGCTTAGTAGGACGGCGCTACCGCTGGGTAGGTCGGCGCTACCGCTGGGTAGTGCGGCGCTACCTCTGAGTACGTCGGCGCTACCTTTTAGTAGTTCGGCGCTACCTTTCAGTAGGTCGGCGCCACTGCTAAGTAGGTCGGCGCTACCGCTGGGTAGTTCGGCGCTACCGCTGAATAGGTCGGCGCTACCGCCGGGTAGGTCGGCGCTACCGCTGGGTAGGTCGGCGCTACCGCTGAGTAGGTCGGCGCTACAGCTGAGTACGTCGGCGCTACCTTTAAGTAGGAAAGCGCTACCTTTGAGTACGTCGGCGCCACCGCTAAGTAGGTTGGCGCTACCGCTGAGTAGGTCGGAGCTACCGCTGGGTAGGTCGGCGCTACCGCTGGGTAGGCCGGCGCTACCTCTGAGTACGTCGGCGCTACCTTTTAGTAGGTCGGCGCTACCTTTGAGTAGGTCGGAGCTACCGCTGAGTAGGTCGGCGCTACAGCTGAGTACGTCGGCGCTACCTTTTAGTAGGTCGGCGCTACCTTTGAGTGGGTCGGCGCTACCGCTGGGTAGGTCGGCGCTACCTCTGAGTAGGTCGGAGCTACCTCTGAAAACGTCGGCGCTACCTTTTAGTAGGTCGGCGCTACCTTTTAGTAGGTCGGCGCTACCTTTGAGCAGGTCGGCGCCACCGCTAAGTAGGTCTGCGCTACCGCTGAGTAGGTCGGAGCTACCGCTGGGTAGGTCGGCGCTACCGCTGGGTAGGTCGGCGCTATCTCTGAGTACGTCGGCGCTAAGTTTTAGTAGGCCGGTGCTACCTCTGAGTAGGTCGGCGCCACCGCTAAGTAGGTCGGCGCTACCGCTGGGTAGGACGGCGCTACGGCTGGGTAGGTCGGCGCTACCGCTGGGTAGGTCGGCGCTACCGCTGAGTAGGTCGGCGCTACAGCTGAGTACGTCGGCGCTACCTTTAAGTAGGTTAGCACTACCTTTGAGTACATCGTTGCCACCGCTAAGTAGGTCGGCGCTACCGCTTATTAGGACGGCGCTCCCGCTACGTAGGCCGGCGCTACCGCTGGGTAGTGCGGCGCTACCTATGAGTACGTCGGCGCTACCATTTAGTAGGTCGGCGCTACCTTTCAGTAGGTCGGCGCCACTGCTAAGTAGGTCGGCGCTACCGCTGGGTAGGTCGGCGCTACCGCTGAATAGGTCGGCGCTACCGCCGGGTAGGTCGGCGCTACCGCTAAGTAGGTCGGCGCTACCGCTGAGTAGGTCGGCGCTACAGCTAAGTACGTCGGCGCTACCTTTAAGTAGGTTAGCGCTACCTTTGAGTACGTCGGTGCTACCGCTAAGTAGGTCGGCGCTACCGCTTAGTAGGACGGCGCTACCGCTGGGTAGGTCGGCGCTACCGCTGGGTAGGTCGGCGCTACCGCTGAGTAGGTCGGCGCTACAGCTGAGTACGTCGGCGCTACCTTTAAGTAGGTTAGCACTACCTTTGAGTACGTCGGTGCCACCGCTAAGTAGGTCGGCGCTACCGCTTAGTAGGACGGCGCTACCGCTACGTAGGTCGGCGCTACCGCTGGGTAGTGCGGCGCTACCTCTGAGTACGTCGGCGCTACCATTTAGTAGGTCGGCGCTAACTTTCAGTAGGTCGGCGCCACTGCTAAGTAGGTTGGCGCTACCGCTGGGTAGGTCGGCGCTACTGCTGGATAGGTCGGCGCTAACGCCGGGTAGGTCGGCGCTACCGCTGGGTAGGTCGGCGCTACCGCTGAGTAGGTCGGCGCTACAGCTGAGTACGTCGGCGCTACCTTTAAGTAGGTTAGCGCTACCTTTGAGTACGTCGATGCTACCGCTAAGTAGGTCGGCGCTACCGCTTAGTAGGACGGCGCTACCGCTGGGTAGGTCGGCGCTACCGCTGGGTAGTGCGGCGCTACCTCTGAGTACGTCGGCGCTACCTTTTAGTAGTTCGGCGCTACCTTTCAGTAGGTCGGCGCCACTGCTAAGTAGGTCGGCGCTACCGCTGGGTAGGTCGGCGCTACCGCTGAATAGGTCGGCGCTACCGCCGGGTAGGTCGGCGCTACCGCTGGGTAGGTCGGCGCTACCGCTGAGTAGGTCGGCGCTACAGCTGAGTACGTCGG
Organism: Anisus vortex; assembly: GCA_949126835.1. NCBI lineage: Eukaryota > Metazoa > Mollusca > Gastropoda > Planorbidae > Anisus > Anisus vortex. The sequence continues at coordinate 233,362 of OX421493.1, read as the reverse complement.
CGCTACCTTTAAGTAGGATAGCGCTACCTTTGAGTACGTCGGTGCTACCGCTAAGTAGGTCGACGCTACCGCTTAGTAGGACGGCGCTACCGCTGGGTAGGTCGGCGCTACCGCTGGGTAGTGCGGCGCTACCTCTGAGTACGTCGGCGCTACCTTTTAGTAGTTCGGCGCTACCTTTCAGTAGGTCGGCGCCACTGCTAAGTAAATCGGCGCTACCGCTGAGTAGGTCGGCGCTACCGCTGAATAGGTCGGCGCTACCGCCGGTTAGGTCGGCGCTACCGCTGGGTAGGTCTGCGCAACCGCTGGGTAGGTCGGCGCTACCGCTGGGTAGGTCGGCGATACCGCTGGGTAGTGCGGCGCTACCTCTGAGTACGTCGGCGCTACCTTTTAGTAGTTCGGCGCTACCTTTCAGTAGGTCGGCGCCACTGCTAAGTAGGTCGGCGCTACCGCTGGGTAGGTCGGCGCTACCGCTGAATAGGTCGGCGCTACCGCCGGGTAGGTCGGCGCTACCGCTGGGTAGGTCGGCGCTACCGCTGAGTAGGTCGGCGCTACAGCTAAGTACGTCGGCGCTACCTTTAAGTAGGAAAGCGCTACCTTTGAGTACGTCGGCGCCACCGCTAAGTAGGTCGGCGCTACCGCTGAGTAGGTCGGAGCTACCGCTGGGTAGGTCGGCGCTACCGCTGGGTAGGTCGGCGCTACCTCTGAGTACGTCGGCGCTACCTTTTAGTAGGTCGGCGCTACCTTTGAGTAGGTCGGCGCTACCGCTGAGTAGGTCGGCGCTACAGCTGAGTACGTCGGCGCTACCTTTTAGTAGGTCGGCGCTACCTTTGAGTGGGTCGGCGCTACCGCTGGGTAGGTCGGCGCTACCTCTGAGTAGGTCGGAGCTACCTCTGAAAACGTCGGCGCTACCTTTTAGTAGGTCGGCGCTACCTTTTAGTAGGTCGGCGCTACCTTTGAGCAGGTCGGCGCCACCGCTAAGTAGGTCGGCGCTACCGCTGAGTAGGTCGGAGCTACCGCTGGGTAGGTCGGCGCTACCGCTGGGTAGGTCGGCGCTATCTCTGAGTACGTCGGCGCTAAGTTTTAGTAGGCCGGTGCTACCTCTGAGTAGGTCGGCGCCACCGCTAAGTAGGTCGGCGCTACCGCTGGGTAGGACGGCGCTACGGCTGGGTAGGTCGGCGCTACCGCTGGGTAGGTCGGCGCTACCGCTGAGTAGGTCGGAGCTACCGCTGGGTAGGTCGGCGCTACCGCTGGGTAGGTCGGCGCTATCTCTGAGTACGTCGGCGCTAAGTTTTAGTAGGCCGGTGCTACCTCTGAGTAGGTCGGCGCCACCGCTAAGTAGGTCGGCGCTACCGCTGGGTAGGACGGCGCTACGGCTGGGTAGGTCGGCGCTACCGCTGGGTAGGTCGGCGCTACCGCTGAGTAGGTCGGCGCTACAGCTGAGTACGTCGGCGCTACCTTTAAGTAGGTTAGCACTACCTTTGAGTACGTCGGTGCCACCGCTAAGTAGGTCGGCGCTACCGCTTATTAGGACGGCGCTCCCGCTACGTAGGCCGGCGCTACCGCTGGGTAGTGCGGCGCTACCCCTGAGTACGTCGGCGCTACCATTTAGTAGGTCGGCGCTACCTTTCAGTAGGTCGGCGCCACTGCTAAGTAGGTCGGCGCTACCGCTGGGTAGGTCGGCGCTACCGCTGGATAGGTCGGCGCTACAGCTGAGTACGTCGGCGCTACCTTTAAGTAGGTTAGCGCTACCTTTGAGTACGTCGGTGCTACCGCTAAGTAGGTCGGCGCTACCGCTTAGTAGGACGGCGCTACCGCTGGGTAGGTCGGCGCTACCGCTGGGTAGTGCGGCGCTACCTCTGAGTACGTCGGCGCTACCTTTTAGTAGTTCGGCGCTACCTTTCAGTAGGTCGGCGCCACTGCTAAGTAGGTCGGCGCTACCGCTGGGTAGGTCGGCGCTACCGCTGAATAGGTCGGCGCTACCGCCGGGTAGGTCGGCGCTACCGCTAAGTAGGTCGGCGCTACCGCTGAGTAGGTCGGCGCTACAGCTGAGTACGTCGGCGCTACCTTTAAGTAGGTTAGCGCTACCTTTGAGTACGTCGGTGCTACCGCTAAGTAGGTCGGCGCTACCGCTTAGTAGGACGGCGCTACCGCTGGGTAGGTCGGCGCTACCGCTGGGTAGGTCGGCGCTACCGCTAAGTAGGTCGGCGCTACAGCTGAGTACGTCGGCGCTACCTTTAAGTAGGTTAGCACTACCTTTGAGTACGTCGGTGCCACCGCTAAGTAGGTCGGCGCTACCGCTTAGTAGGACGGCGCTACCGCTACGTAGGTCGGCGCTACCGCTGGGTAGTGCGGCGCTACCTCTGAGTACGTCGGCGCTACCTTTTAGTAGGTCGGCGCTACCTTTGAGTAGGTCGGCGCTACCGCTGAGTAGGTCGGCGCTACAGCTGAGTACGTCGGCGCTACCTTTTAGTAGGTCGGCGCTACCTTTGAGTGGGTCGGCGCTACCGCTGGGTAGGTCGGCGCTACCTCTGAGTAGGTCGGAGCTACCTCTGAAAACGTCGGCGCTACCTTTTAGTAGGTCGGCGCTACCTTTTAGTAGGTCGGCGCTACCTTTGAGCAGGTCGGCGCCACCGCTAAGTAGGTCGGCGCTACCGCTGAGTAGGTCGGAGCTACCGCTGGGTAGGTCGGCGCTACCGCTGGGTAGGTCGGCGCTATCTCTGAGTACGTCGGCGCTAAGTTTTAGTAGGCCGGTGCTACCTCTGAGTAGGTCGGCGCCACCGCTAAGTAGGTCGGCGCTACAGCTGGGTAGGACGGCGCTACGGCTGGGTAGGTCGGCGCTACCGCTGGGTAGGTCGGCGCTACCGCTGAGTAGGTCGGCGCTACAGCTGAGTACGTCGGCGCTACCTTTAAGTAGGTTAGCACTACCTTTGAGTACGTCGGTGCCACCGCTAAGTAGGTCGGCGCTACCGCTTATTAGGACGGCGCTCCCGCTACGTAGGCCGGCGCTACCGCTGGGTAGTGCGGCGCTACCCCTGAGTACGTCGGCGCTACCATTTAGTAGGTCGGCGCTACCTTTCAGTAGGTCGGCGCCACTGCTAAGTAGGTCGGCGCTACCGCTGGGTAGGTCGGCGCTACCGCTGGATAGGTCGGCGCTACAGCTGAGTACGTCGGCGCTACCTTTAAGTAGGTTAGCGCTACCTTTGAGTACGTCGGTGCTACCGCTAAGTAGGTCGGCGCTACCGCTTAGTAGGACGGCGCTACCGCTGGGTAGGTCGGCGCTACCGCTGGGTAGTGCGGCGCTACCTCTGAGTACGTCGGCGCTACCTTTTAGTAGTTCGGCGCTACCTTTCAGTAGGTCGGCGCCACTGCTAAGTAGGTCGGCGCTACCGCTGGGTAGGTCGGCGCTACCGCTGAATAGGTCGGCGCTACCGCCGGGTAGGTCGGCGCTACCGCTAAGTAGGTCGGCGCTACCGCTGAGTAGGTCGGCGCTACAGCTGAGTACGTCGGCGCTACCTTTAAGTAGGTTAGCGCTACCTTTGAGTACGTCGGTGCTACCGCTAAGTAGGTCGGCGCTACCGCTTAGTAGGACGGCGCTACCGCTGGGTAGGTCGGCGCTACCGCTGGGTAGGTCGGCGCTACCGCTGAGTAGGTCGGCGCTACAGCTGAGTACGTCGGCGCTACCTTTAAGTAGGTTAGCACTACCTTTGAGTACGTCGGTGCCACCGCTAAGTAGGTCGGCGCTACCGCTTAGTAGGACGGCGCTACCGCTACGTAGGTCGGCGCTACCGCTGGGTAGTGCGGCGCTACCTCTGAGTACGTCGGCGCTACCATTTAGTAGGTCGGCGCTAACTTTCAGTAGGTCGGCGCCACTGCTAAGTAGGTTGGCGCTACCGCTGGGTAGGTCGGCGCTACTGCTGGATAGGTCGGCGCTAACGCCGGGTAGGTCGGCGCTACCGCTGGGTAGGTCGGCGCTACCGCTGAGTAGGTCGGCGCTACCGCTGAGTAGGTCGGCGCTACAGCTGAGTACGTCGGCGCTACCTTTTAGTAGTTCGGCGCTACCTTTCAGTAGGTCGGCGCCACTGCTAAGTAGGTCGGCGCAACCGCTGGGTAGGTCGGCGCTACCGCTGAATAGGTCGGCGCTACCGCCGGGTAGGTCGGCGCTACCGCTGGGTAGGTCGGCGCTACCGCTGAGTAGGTCGGCGCTACAGCTGAGTACGTCGGCGCTACCTTTAAGTAGGATAGCGCTACCTTTGAGTACGTCGGTGCTACCGCTAAGTAGGTCGACGCTACCGCTTAGTAGGACGGCGCTACCGCTGGGTAGGTCGGCGCTACCGCTGGGTAGTGCGGCGCTACCTCTGAGTACGTCGGCGCTACCTTTTAGTAGTTCGGCGCTACCTTTCAGTAGGTCGGCGCCACTGCTAAGTAAATCGGCGCTACCGCTGAGTAGGTCGGCGCTACCGCTGAATAGGTCGGCGCTACCGCCGGTTAGGTTGGCGCTACCGCCGGTTAGGTTGGCGCTACCGCTGGGTAGGTCTGCGCTACCGCTGGGTAGGTCGGCGCTACCGCTGGGTAGGTCGGCGCTACCGCTGAGTAGGTCGGCGCTACAGCTGAGTACGTCGGCGCTACCTTTTAGTAGGTCGGCGCTACCTTTGAGTAGGTCGGCGCCACCGCTAAGTAGGTCGGCGCTACCTCTGAGTACGTCGGCGCTACCTTTTAGTAGGTTAGCGCTACCTTTGAGTACGTCGGTGCCACCGCTAAATAGGTCGGCGCTACCGCTGAGTAGGACGGCGCTACCGCTGGGTAGGACGGCGCTACCTCTGAATACGTCGGCGCTACCTTTTAGTAGGTCGGCGCTACCTTTGAGTAGGTCGGCGCTACCTCTCAGTACGTCGGCGCTACCTTTTAGTAGGTCGGCGCTACCTTTGAGTAGGTCGGCGCTACCTCTGAGTAGTCGGCACTACCTTTTAGTAGGTCGGCGCTACCTTTGAGTAGGTCGGCGCTACCGCTGAGTAGGTCGGCGCTACAGCTGAGTACGTCGGCGCTACCTTTTAGTAGGTCGGCGCTACATTAGAGTGGGTCGGCGCTACCGCTGGGTAGGTCGGCGCTACCTCTGAGTAGGTCGGCGCTACCTCTGAATACGTCGGCGCTACCTTTTAGTAGGTCGGCACTACCTTTTAGTAGGTCGGCGCTACCTTTGAGTAGGTCGGCGCTACCGCTGAGTAGGTCGGCGCTTCATCTGAGTACGTCGGCGATACCTTTTAGTAGGTCGGCGCTACCTTTGAGTGGGTTGGCGCTACCGCTGGGTAGGTCGGCGCTACCTCTGAGTAGGTCGGCGCTACCTCTGAATACGTCGGCGCTCCCTTTTAGTAGGTCGGCGCTACCTTTTAGTAGGTCGGCTCTACCTTTGAGTAGGTCGGAGCTACCGCTTGGTAGGTCGGCGCTACCGCTGGGTAGGTCGGCGCTACCTCTGAGTACGTCGGCGCTAAGTTTGAGTAGGCCGGCGCTACCTTTGAGTAGGTTGGCGCCACCGCTAAGTAGGTCGGCGCTAGCGCTGGGTAGGACGGCGCTACGGCTGGGTAGGTCGGCGCTACCGCTGAGTAGGTCGGCGCTACAGCTGTGTACGTCGGCGCTACCTTTAAGTAGGTTAGCGCTACCTTTGAGTACGTCGGTGCTACCGCTAAGTAGGTCGGCGCTACCGCTTAGTAGGACGGCGCTACAACTGGGTAGGTCGACGCTACCGCTGGGTAGTGCGGCGCTACCTCTGAGTACGTCGGCGCTACCTTTTAGTAGGTCGGCGCTACCTTTCAGTAGGTCGGCGCCACTGCTAAGTAGGTCAGCGCTACCGCTGGGTAGGTCGGCGCTACCGCTAGATAGGTCGGCGCTACCGCCGGGTAGGTCGGCGCTACCGCTGGGTAGGTCTGCGCTATTTCTGGGTAGGTCGGCGCTACCGCTGGGAAGGTCGGCGCTACCACTGGGTAGGTCGGCGCTACCGTTGAGTAGGTCGGCGCTACAGCTGAGTACGTCGGCGCTACCTTTTAGTAGGTCGGCGCTACCTTTGAGTAGGTCGGCGCCACCGCTAAGTAGGTCGGCGCTACCTCTGAGTACGTCGGCGCTACCTTTTAGTAGGTTAGCGCTACCTTTGAGTACGTCGGTGCCACCGCTAAGTAGGTCGGCGCTACCGCTGAGTAGGACGGCGCTACCGCTGGGTAGGTCGGCGCTACCGCTGGGTAGGACGGCGCTACCTCTGAGTACGTCGGCGCTACCTTTTAGTAGGTCGGCGCTACCTCTGAGAAGGTCGGCGCTACCTTTTAGTAGGTCGGCGCTACCTTTGAGTAGGTCGGCGCTATCTCTGAGTACGTCGGCACTACCTTTTAGTAGGTCGGCGCTACCTTTGAGTAGGTCGGCGCTACCGCTGAGTAGCTCGGCGCTACAGTTGAGTACGTCGGCGCTACCTTTTAGTAGGTTAGCGCTACCATTGAGTACGTCGGTGCAACCGCTAAGTAGGTCGGCGCTACTGCTGAGTAGGACGGCGCTACCGCTGGGTAGGTCAGCGCTACCGCTGGATAGGGCGGCGCTACCTCTGAATACGTCGTCGCTACCTTTTAGTCAGTCGGCGCTACCTTTGAGTAGGTCGGCGCTACCGCTGAGTAGGTCGGCGCTACATCTGAGTACGTCGGCGATACCTTTTAGTAGGTCGGCGCTACCTTTGAGTGGGTCGGCGCTACCGCTGGGTAGGTCGGCGCTACCTCTGAGTAGGTCGGCGCTACCTCTGAATACGTCGGCGCTCCCTTTTAGTAGGTCGGCGCTACCTTTTAGTAGGTCGGCTCTACCTTTGAGTAGGTCGGAGCTACCGCTTGGTAGGTCGGCGCTACCGCTGGGTAGGTCGGCGCTACCTCTGAGTACGTCGGCGCTAAGTTTGAGTAGGCCGGCGCTACCTTTGAGTAGGTTGGCGCCACCGCTAAGTAGGTCGGCGCTACTGCTGGGTAGGACGGCGCTACGGCTGGGTAGGTCGGCGCTACCGCTGAGTAGGTCGGCGCTACAGCTGAGTACGTCGGCGCTACCTTTAAGTAGGTTAACGCTACCTTTGAGTACGTCGGTGCTACCGCTAAGTAGGTCGGCGCTACCGCTTAGTAGGACGGCGCTACCGCTGGGTAGGTCGACGCTACCGCTGGGTAGTGCGGCGCTACCTCTGAGTACGTCGGCGCTACCTTTTAGTAGGTCGGCGCTACCTTTCAGTAGGTCGGCGCCACTGCTAAGTAGGTCGGCGCTACCGCCGGGTAGGTCGGCGCTACCGCTGGGTAGGTCTGCGCTACCGCTGGGTAGGTCGGCGCTACCGCTGGGTAGGTCGGCGCTACCACTGGGTAGGTCGGCGCTACCGTTGAGTAGGTCGGCGCTACAGCTGAGTACGTCGGCGCTACCTTTTAGTAGGTCGGCGCTACCTTTGAGTAGGTCGGCGCCACCGCTAAGTAGGTCGGCGCTACCTCTGAGTACGTCGGCGCTAACTTTTAGTAGGTTAGCGCTACCTTTGAGTACGTCGGTGCCACCGCTAAGTAGGTCGGCGCTACCGCTGAGTAGGACGGCGCTACCGCTGGGTAGGTCGGCGCTACCGCTGGGTAGGACGGCGCTACCTCTGAGTACTTCGGCGCTACCTTTTAGTAGGTCGGCGCTACCTCTGAGAAGGTCGGCGCTACCTTTTAGTAGGTCAGCACTACCTTTGAGTAGGTCGGCGCTATCTCTGAGTACGTCGGCACTACCTTTTAGTAGGTCGGCGCTACCTTTGAGTAGGTCGGCGCTACCTTTTAGTAGGTTAGCGCTACCATTGAGTACGTCGGTGCAACCGCTAAGTAGGTCGGCGCTACTGCTGAGTAGGACGGCGCTACCGCTGGGTAGGTCAGCGCTACCGCTGGATAGGGCGGCGCTACCTCTAAATAAGTCGTCGCTACCTTTTAGTCAGTCGGCGCTACTTTTGAGTAGGTCGGCGCTACCTCTGAGTACGTCGGCGCTACCTTTTAGTAGGTCGGCGCTACCGCTGATTAGGTCGGCGCTACCGCTGAGTAGGTAAGCTCTACAGCTGAGTAAGTCGGCGCTACCTTTAAGTAGGTTAGCGCTACCTTTGAGTACGTCGGTGCTACCGCTAAGTAGGTCGGCGCTACCGCTTAGTAGGACGGCGCTACCGCTGGGTAGGTCGGCGCTACCGCTGGGTAGGTCGGCGCTACCGCTGGGTAGGTCGGCGCTACCGCTGGGTAGGTCGGCGCTACCGCTGAGTAGGTTGGCGCTACAGCTGAGTACGTCAGTGCTACCTTTAAGTAGGTTAGCGCTACCTTTGAGTACGTCGGTGCTACCGCTAAGTAGGTCGGCGCTACCGCTTAGTAGGACGGCGCTACCGCTGGGTAGGTCGGCGCTACCGCTGGGTGGTGCGGCGCTACCTCTGAGCACGTCGGCGCTACCTTTTAGTAGGTCGGCGCTACCTTTTAGTAGGTCGGCGCTACCTTTCAGTAGGTCGGCGCCACTGCTAAGTAGGTCGGCGCTACCGCTGGGTAGGTCGGCGCTACCGCTGAATAGGTCGGCGCTACCGCCAGGTAGGTCGGTGCTACCGCTGGGTAGGTCTGCGCTACCGCTGGGTAGGTCGGCGCTACCACTGGGTAGGTCGGCGCTACCGCTAAGTAGGTCGGCGCTACAGCTGAGTACGTCGGCGCTACCTTTTAGTAGGTCGGCGCTACCTTTGAGTATGTCGGCGCCACTGCTAAGTAGGTCGGCGCTACCTCTGAGTACGTCGGCGCTACCTTTTAGTAGGTTAGCACTACCTTTGAGTACGTCGGTGCCACCGCTAAGTAGGTCGGCGCTACCGCTGAGTAGGACGGCGCTAAAGCTGGGTAGGTCGGCGCTACCGCTAAGTAGGACGGCGCTACCTCTGAGTACGTCGGCGCTACCTTTTAGTAGGTCGGCGCTACCTTTGAGTAGGTCGGCGCTACCTCTGAGTAGGTCGGCGCTTTCTTTTAGTAGGTCGGCGCTACCTTTGAGTAGGTCGGCGCTACCTCTGAGTACGTCGGCACTACCTTTTAGTAGGTCGGCGCTACCTTTGAGTAGGTCGGCGCTACCGCTGAGTAGGTCGGCGCTACAGCTGAGTACGTCGGCGCTACCTTTTAGTAGGTCGGCGCTACCTTTGAGTGGGTCGGCGCTACCGCTGGGTAGGTCGGCGCCACCGCTAGGTAGGTCGGCGCTACCTCTGAGTAGGTCGGCGCTACCTTTTAGTAGGTCGGCGCTACCTTTAAGTAGGCCGGCGCTACCTTTTAGTAGGTCGGCGCTACCTTTGAGTAGGTCGGCGCTACATTTTAGTAGGTCGGCGCTACCTTTTAGTAGGTCGGCGCTACCTTTGAGTAGGTCGGCGCCACTGCTAAGTAGGTCGGCGCTACCGCTGAGTAGGTCGAGCTACCCCTGGGTAAATCGGCGCTACCGCTGGGTAGGTCGGCGCTACCTCTGAGTACGTCGGCGCTAAGTTTTAGTAGGCCGGCGCTACCTTTGAGTAGGTCGGCGCCACCGCTAAGTAGGTCGGCGCTACCGCTGGGTAGGACGGCGCTACGGCTGGGTAGGTCGGCGCTACCGCTGAGTAGGTTGGCGCTACAGCTGAGTACGTCGGCGCTACCTTTAAGTAGGTTAGCGCTACCTTTGAGTACGTCGGTGCTACCGCTAAGTAGGTCGGCGCTACCGCTGAGTAGGTCGAGCTACCCCTGGGTAAATCGGCGCTACCGCTGGGTAGGTCGGCGCTACCTCTCAGTACGTCGGCGCTACCTTTTAGTAGGCCGGAGCTGTCTCTGAGTAGGTCGGCGCCACCGCTAAGTAGGTCGGCGCTACCGCTGGGTAGGACGGCGCTACGGCTGGGTAGGTCGGCGCTACCGCTGAGTAGGTTGGCGCTACAGCTGAGTACGTCGGCGCTACCTTTAAGTAGGTTAGCGCTACCTTTGAGTACGTCGGTGCTACCGCTAAGTAGGTCGGCGCTACCGCTTAGTAGGACTGCGCTACCGCTGGGTAGGTCGACGCTACCGCTGGGTAGTGCGGCGCTACCTCTGAGTACGTCGGCGCTCCCTTTTAGTAGGTCGTTGCTACTGCTAAGTAGGTCGGCGCTACCGCTGGGTAGGTCGGCGCTACCGCTGAATAGGTCGGCGCTACCGCCGGGTAGGTCGGCGCTACCGCTGGGTAGGTCTGCGCTACCGCTGGGTAGGTCGGCGCTACCGCTGGGTAGGTCGGCGCTACCACTGGGTAGGTCGGCGCTACCGCTGAGTAGGTCGGCCCTACAGCTGAGTATGTCGGCGCTACCTTTTAGTAGGTCGGCGCTACCTTTGAGTAGGTCGGCGCCAACGTTAAGTAGGTCGGCGCCACCTCTGAGTACGTCGGCGCTACCTTTTAGTAGGTTAGCGCTACCTTTGAGTACGTCGGTGCCACCGCTAAGTAGGTCGGCGCTACCTCTGAGTAGGACGGTACTACAGCTGGGTAGGGCGGCGCTACCTCTGAATACGTCGTCGCTACCTTTTAGTAAGTCGGCGCTACCTTTGAGTAGGTCGGCGCTACCTCTGAGTACGTCGGCGCTACCTTTTAGTAGGTCGGCGCTACAGCTGATTAGGTCGGCGCTACCGCTGAGTAGGTCGGCGCTACAGCTGATTACGTCGGCGCTACCTTTAAGTAGGCTAGCGCTACCTTTGAGTACGTCGGTGCTACCGCTAAGTAGGTCGGCGCTACCGCTTAGTAGGACGGCGCTACCGCTGAGTAGGTCGGCGCTACCGCTGGGTAGGTCGGCGCTACCGCTGGGTAGGTCGGCGCTACCGCTGAAGGGGTCGGCGCTACAGCTGAGTACGTCGGTGCTACCTTTAAGTAGGTTAGCGCTACCTTTGAGTACGTCGGTGCTACCGCTAAGTAGGTCGGCGCTACCGCTTAGTAGGACGGCGCTACCGCTGGGTAGGTCGGCGCTACCGCTGGGTAGTGCGGCGCTACCTCTGAGTACCTCGGCGCTACCTTTTAGTAGGTCGGCGCTACCTTTCAGTAGGTCGGCGCCACTGCTAAGAAGGTCGGCGCTACCGCTGGGTAGGTCGGCGCTACCGCTGAATAGGTCGGCGCTACCGCCGGGTAGGTCGGCGCTACCGCTGGGTAGGTCGGCGCTACCGCTGGGTAGGTCGGCGCTACCGCTTAGTAGGTCGGCGCTACCACTGGGTAGGTCGGCGCTACCGCTGAGTAGGTCGGCGCTACAGCTGAGTACGTCGGCGCTACCTTTTAGTAGGTCGGCGCTACCTTTGAGTAGGTCGGCGCCACCGCTAAGTAGGTCGGCGCTACCTCTGAGTACGTCGGCGCTACCTTTTAGTAGGTTAGCGCTACCTTTGAGTACGTCGGTGCCACTGCTAAGTAGGTCGGCGCTACCGCTGAGTAGGACGGCGCTACCGCTAAGTAGGTCGGCGCTACCGCTGAGTAGGTCGAGCTACCGCTGGGTAAATCGGCGCTACCGCTGGGTAGGTCGGCGCTACCTCTGAGTACGTCGGCGCTAAGTTTTAGTAGGCCGGCGCTACCTTTGAGTAGGTCGGCGCCACCGCTAAGTAGGTCGGCGCTACCGCTGGGTAGGTCGGCGCTACCTCTGAGTACGTCGGCGCTACCTTTTAGTAGGCCGGAGCTGTCTCTGAGTAGGTCGGCGCCACCGCTAAGTAGGTCGGCGCTACCGCTGGGTAGGACGGCGCTACGGCTGGGTAGGTCGGCGCTACCGCTGAGTAGGTCGGCGCTACAGCTGAGTACGTCGGCGCTACCTTTAAGTAGGTTAGCGCTACCTTTGAGTACGTCGGTGCTACCGATAAGTAGGTCGGCGCTACCGCTTAGTAGGACGGCGCTACCGCTGGGTAGGTCGACGCTACCGCTGGGTAGTGCGGCGCTACCTCTGAGTACGTCGGCGCTACCTTTTAGTAGGTCGGCGCTACCTTTCACTAGGTCGGCGCCACTGCTAAGTAGGTCGGCGCTACCGCTGGGTAGGTCGGCGCTACCGCTGAATAGGTCGGCGCTACCGCCGGGTAGGTCGGCGCTACCGCTGGGTAGGTCGGCGCTACCGCTGGGTAGGTCGGCGCTACCACTGGGTAGGTCGGCGCTACCGCTGAGTAGGTCGGCCCTACAGCTGAGTACGTCGGCGCTACCTTTTAGTAGGTCGGCGCTACCTTTGAGTAGGTCGGCGCCACCGTTAAGTAGGTCGGCGCTACCTCTGAGTACGTCGGCGCTACCTTTTAGTAGGTTAGCGCTACCTTTGAGTACGTCGGTGCCACCGTTAAGTAGGTCGGCGCTACCTCTGAGTAGGACGGTACTACAGCTGGGTAGGGCGGCGCTACCTCTGAATACTTCGTCGCTACCTTTTAGTAAGTCGGCGCTACCTTTGAGTAAATCGGTGCTACCTCTGAGTACGTCGGCGCTACCTTTTAGTAGGTCGGCGCTACCGCTGATTAGGTCGGCGCTACCGCTGAGTAGGTCGGCGCTACAGCTGATTACGTCGGCGCTACCTTTAAGTAGGTTAGCGCTACCTTTGAGTACGTCGGTGCTACCGCTAAGTAGGTCGGCGCTACCGCTTAGTAGGACGGCGCTACCGCTGGGTAGGTCGGCGCTACCGCTGGGTAGGTCGGCGCTACCGCTGGGTAGGTCGGCGCTACCGCTGAGTGGGTCGGCGCTACAGCTGAGTACGTCGGTGCTACCTTTAAGTAGGTTAGCGCTACCTTTGAGTACGTCGGTGCTACCGCTAAGTAGGTCGGCGCTACCGCTTAGTAGGACGGCGCTACCGCTGGGTAGGTCGGCGCTACCGCTGGGTAGTGCGGCGCTACCTCTGAGTACGTCGGCGCTACCTTTTAGTAGGTCGGCGCTACCTTTCAGTAGGTCGGCGCCACTGCTAAGTAGGTCGGCGCTACCGTTGGGTAGGTCGGCGCTACCGCTGAATAGGTCGGCGCTACCGCCGGGTAGGTCGGCGCTACCGCTGGGTAGGTCTGCGCTACCGCTGGGTAGGTCGGCGCTACCGCTTAGTAGGTCGGCGCTACCACTGGGTAGGTCGGCGCTACCGCTGAGTAGGTCGGCGCTACAGCTGAGTACGTCGGCGCTACCTTTTAGTAGGTCGGCGCTACCTTTAAGTAGGTCGGCGCCACCGCTAAGTAGGTCGGCGCTACCTCTGAGTACGTCGGCGCTACCTTTTAGTAGGTTAGCGCTACCTTTGAGTACGTAGCTGCCACCGCTAAGTAGGTCGGCGCTACCGCTGAGTAGGACGGCGCTACCGCTGGATAGGTCGGCGCTACCGCTAAGTAGGACGGCGCTACCTCTGAGTACGTCGGCGCTACCTTTTAGTAGGTCGGCGCTACCTTTGAGTAGGTCGGCGCTACCTCTGAGTACGTCGGCGCTACCTTTTAGTAGGTCGGCACTACCTTTGAGTAGGTCGGCGCTACCTCTGAGTACGTCGGCACTACCTTTTAGTAGGTCGGCGCTACCTTCGATTAGGTCGGCGCTACCGCTGAGTAGGTCGGCGCTACAGCTGAGTACGTCGGCGCTACCTTTTAGTAGGTCGGCGCTACCTTTGAGTGGGTCGGCGCTACCGCTGAATAGGTCGGCGCTACCTCTGAGTAGGTCGGCGCTACCTCTGAATACGTCGGCGCTACCTTTTAGTAGGTCGGCGCTACCTTTTAGTAGGTCGGCTCTACCTTTGAGTAGGTCGGCGCCACCGCTAAGTAGGTCGGCGCTACCGCTGAGTAGGTCGGAGCTACCTGTAAGTGTTGCATGACTTGGTGTGAAGTTATAAGGAATAAGTTTGTGCAATAGGTGCGATTAATGAGTAACTAGGAAATGTGTGTTTTACGTCATGTAATGTTTACTTGGGAGAGAGAGATGGTAAACAAGGACAGTGTATGTTAGGCCGTGGAAGAGTGATGTTCTTGGTCTTGATGTGATAGTAGTAACGAAGTATAGAAGTGATGTCGCTATAGGATATATGGATTAAAGTTATTATCTACAACCAAAGGCTTTATCAAGTATTGTTCAAGTTATGTTACTACTGTTATGAAGATCTCTCAGTTACAAAATGGTGGAGCAGCAGCAGAAATCAAGACCAGAATTATAGAGAGACACATCACAGAGCCTACTTTATGTACAGTTGTTGGAACTGTTAGAAGTTGACCTGCCTGCCTGTCTTGGAGGAGGTAACTTGAGGGAATCGACGTTTGATTGCCCTGCGAGTCATTGTATATGACTGGTGGATTTATTGATTTGTGGAGCTGCACTGTGAGTCATGGTATATGACTGGGATGTTTACTGATCAGTGGAGTTTTTTGTGAGTTGTGGAGCAACCCTGTGGAATAGTTACAGAATTGTACTGAAGCTGATGAGCTGCGAAATCCAAAGCTGTCCTGTGGGTGTCCTGAAACTGTACTGTCGTCTGTGAGCTGTACTGACGAGCTGGTGTCTATCTGGTGTCAACGTCGTAGGTTGTTACTATCCGGTTTGCCGTGCCTATTGCCAGCCGTAACTGCTTACGAGAGCTTTCTGGCATAGTAGCGGGCGTCATTGCATCGTTGCAACCGCTGATAAAGGCATACATAGTCTGCGTCCTTGTGCAGAGGGCATATTATTGCGGGCGTCATTGCATCGTTGCAACCGCTGATAAAGGTATACATCGTCTGCGTCCTTGTGCAGAGGGCATATCATCTCTTGGCGCCGGATGTGTAACTTTGCTGTTGATCTCGTTTGCTGACTGTATTCAATACGTCGGTGGAGGGTATTCAAGTTCATATGCAAGGTCGACACAACGGTTACCGGAAGATTACAAGGTTGGAACAACGGTTACTGGAAGACTTCAAGGTTGGGAAAGGACACTCAAGGTTGATCCGTTGGATACTGTTGATTTGGTTGGACAGAGCTATCAAGGTCAAGGAATTTGGACGTTGGACAAGGGACGTGCGTGGACTTGGATTGGAGACAGCACTACTGAAAGCTAAGTTAAATATTTTTTTAACTTGTATGATAATATCTAGGGTATAATTTATTATCATTGCTATATGTATATTCGTATATTTGTGTTATGTATTTTGCGGGCGGTTGGATGGGATTGTTGTGAGGCCACATAGTTTATATCTGGGTGACCCCATGACAATGGAACTCTATTAGGTTACTTGTATGTATTTTTCTTCATTGGGGAGATTCGTCCTTTGAAAAAAGGATTGTGCGGACTTAGACTGTGGGTTTGAGTGGGCTTCCCAACGAATTAAAGTATATGTTATTTGTTTAGTTTGTTAGCGTGCTGGTATCTTGTTTTGGGCTGTTTTGTCTATCGATTTGTGTCAAAACATTAAGTATAGTTTACTTGTTTGTATTCTTCTGTCTTTCTGCTAAACTATCTGTGTATCTATATATATATTTATTTGCTTTATGATTTACTTCTAATTGTAATTTTAATTGCAACTATAAATGTTATATGCATCACATTGCTATATCGTAAGTATATATGATTCATGCTGGTGTGTTGGTTGAGGTAGTGTGCTATATGGTCAACGTTTACACGCCTTTATGTTAATCAAAACTTAAAGATTTTAAATTAAAAACATTGCACATATTAGGACGGTATTTGTGCTGATTTGGAGGTTGTGCATACATTTATTTTGGTACACATATTGCATTGTATTAGAATATCGCGTGTAGTAGTATTAGAACGATACTTGTGCTATATTAGAGTACTGTACTGTGCGCCATATTTTTTCTTGTATACACTTGTTGGTATAGCGGTTAATAATAAACATGAACCCTGAACTATGGAAAGCGTGGACTGAAGTAGCTTTAGAGATAGGGTTACAAGGGGATGCTATTGTGAAATACGTAGAGAAGAGAGTGCAACAAAGGATAGAATGGGAAAAGGAAAATGAAGAGTGGGAAAGAGAGAAGAAAAAGAGAGATAAAAAGGAAGAAAGGAAGGAGAAGATACATGAACAAAATATGGAGTTATTGGACTTAGACATTATGAGAATTAGAGTACGAACAAATTTGTGTAGACTGATAAATGACAAGAAAAATCTGTGGTTAAGTAAAATGTATAATGGTGATGAAGATATAATGGTCTTAGAATCTCAAATAAGAGAAATGGAGGAGGAGATAGAAGAAAGAGAAATGGTTTTTCTATGTAAGAAAGTAGTTATTGAAGTGAAAATTACAGAGTTAAGGAATGAAGTTGACTTATATGATGATGTTGATAAGATAGCTAAAAATGAAGATATAGTAAAGGAAGATAATGGGATTAAGTTGACAGAATCTAAAATACTAAATGAAGAATCTAATATCATGGTAAATGAGTCAGAAATTAGAATGGAAGTTTCAGATATGATAATTAGAGAACCAGAGGTTATGGTTGAGGACTTGAAAACTATAAATATAGAATCAGAGGTCGTGGTTGAAGAGTTAGAGGTTATAAATGAAGGTGAAATCTTGGGTAAAGATTCAATGATTAAGATAAAAGAACAAGTGGAGGTGATAGATGAGAAAACACCTAATGTAATAACTGAAGCATTTCTAGTTGAGGAGATCAGTTTAAGAATGTCGGGAGATGAGGGGATACAAGGTAGTATACTAGGTGACCCTCACTCAGGTCATTATGACAAGGGATTATATGCTATGTTAAGTGAAAAGGAGGAGAAGAAAGGTTTTAGGTTGTTGACTAGAGATTATCAGAAGGACAATGTAGGGATAGTTGAGGTACAGTTGACTGTAGATTGTCGGGAGAACGATGTTGTGAGAGTAGAAGCGTTGAGGACTGAAAATTGTCGGGTAGACAATGTAGAATATGAGATGTTGGGAATTGAAAAAGGTTGGAAATACAAAGAAGTGGTGAGGAGTGTTAGCATTAGTCTTGGTAAGTTGAAAGAAGAGATAAGTGATTGGAAGGAAGACTGGTTGATATTAGACATAAGAAAAAATGTACTCGATGATATGAAGATAGTTGGGTGTTTGTTCGAATGGGGAGATGGTTTTAGAGATGAAGTGGTTCTGGAAGGAAATGATTATGGGTGAAATAAATATGAGGAGAACTGGGATTGTTGTAAATAATGTTGTAAATAGTGTATTTTTGTTATTATATTGAGATATTAACAAATGTTACATTTTTCACAGATTTTGATTTGTGTATTATGATGATGATATTTGATGATGATGATGATGATGATGATGATGATATTTGATGATGATGATGATGATGATGTTATCTTGCCACACATTGTACCCAAGTCAAGTTATATGTTCTATATTGGTGTTGTGGTCAAGTGGAAATAAAATGGGTGAACATGAGTAAATGAGTGAATGAATTAGATGTAATCATTTTTTTATTTAAGTAATGACAGTTATATTGATAAGTATGGGATGATGACTGGTTGGGATACAGTATAGACATCATTTTTCAGTGTTATTATTATTATATTATTCATAATAGTTATTTTTATATAATAATAGTTGTTGTCTTGAAGAGAACATATGTTGGTGTGCAATTTACATTTTACAATACTTTGTTTACTAGGTGCGTAATGGATGTGATGAAAGGAAGTGGATATTTGTTATGATTTGTTGAAAATTTTAATTAAATAGAAATGGAGCATTTGTAATAATAGCAGATGTATATTTATAAGTTTTTAAAAAAAAAAAAAAAAAGAAAAAAAATACTAAAGGTATTTTTAAATGTGAGAAGGAGGGTGTAAGTGATGCATGACTTGGTGTGAAGTTATAAGGAATAAGTTTGTGCAATAGGTGCGATTAATGAGTAACTAGGAAATGTGTGTTTGACGTCATGTAATGTTTACTTGGGAGAGAGAGATGGTAAACAAGGACAGTGTATGTTAGGCCGTGGAAGAGTGATGTTCTTGGTCTTGATGTGATAGTAGTAACGAAGTATAGAAGTGATGTCGCTATAGGATATATGGATTAAAGTTATTATCTACAACCAAAGGCTTTATCAAGTATTGTTCAAGTTATGTTACTACTGTTATGAAGATCTCTCAGTTACACTACCGCTGGGTAGGTCGGCGCTACCGCTGGGTAGGTCGGCGCAACCTCTGAGTACGTCGGCGCTAAGTTTTAGTAGGCCTGCGCTACCTTTGAGTAGGTCGGCGCCACCGCTAAGTAGGTCGGCGCTACCGCTGGGTAGGTCAGCGCTACCTCTGAGTACGTCGGCGCTACCTTTTAGTAGGCCGGCGCTACCTCTGAGTAGGTCGGCGCCACCGCTAGATAGGTCGGCGCTACCGCTGGGTAGGACGGCGCTACGGCTGGGTAGGTCGGCGCTACCGCTGAGTAGGTCGGCGCTACAGCTGAGTACGTCGGCGCTACCTTTAAGTAGGTTAGCGCTACCTTTGAGTACGTCGGTGCTACCGCTAAGTAGGTCGGCGCTACCGCTTAGTAGGACGGCGCTACCGCTGGGTAGGTCGGCGCTACCGCTGGGTAGTGCGGCGCTACCTCTGCGTACGTCGGCGCTACCTTTTAGTAGGTCGGCGCTACCTTTCAGTAGGTCGTCGCCACTGCTAAGTAGGTCGGCGCTACCGCTGGGTAAGTCGGCGCTACCGCTGAATAGGTCGGCGCTACCGCCGGGTAGGTCGGCGCTACCGCTGGGTAGGTCTGCGCTACCGCTGGGTAGGTCGGCGCTACCGCTGGGTAGGTCGGCGCTACCACTGGGTAGGTCGGCGCTACCGCTGAGTAGGTCGGCGCTACAGCTGAGTACGTCGGCGCTACCTTTTAGTAGGTCGGCGCTACCTTTGAGTAGGTCGGCGCCACCGCTAAGTAGGTCGGCGCTACCTCTCAGTACGTCGGCGCTACCTTTTAGTAGGTTAGCGCTACCTTTGAGTACGTCGGTGCCACCGCTAAGTAGGTCGGCGCTACCGCTGAGTAGGACGGCGCTACCGCTGAGTAGGTCGGCGCTACCGCTGGGTAGGACGGCGCTACCTCTGAGTACGTCGGCGCTACCTTTTAGTAGGTCGGCGCTACCTTTGAGTAGGTCGGCGCTACCTCTGAGAAGGTCGGCGCTACCTTTTAGTAGGTCGGCGCTACCTTTGAGTAGGTCGGCGCTACCTCTGAGTACGTCGGCACTACCTTTTAGTAGGTCGGCGCTACCTTTGAGTAGGTCGGCGCTACCGCTGAGTAGCTCGGCGCTACAGTTGAGTACGTCGGCGCTACCTTTTAGTAGGTTAGCGCTACCATTGAGTACGTCGGTGCCACCGCTAAGTAGGTCGGCGCTACTGCTGAGTAGGACGGCGCTACCGCTGGGTAGGTCAGCGCTACCGCTGGGTAGGGCGGCGCTACCTCTGAATACGTCGTCGCTACCTTTTAGTAAGTCGGCGCTACCTTTGAGTAGGTCGGCGCTACCTCTGAGTACGTCGGCGCTACCTTTTAGTAGGTCGGCGCTACCGCTGATTAGGTCGGCGCTACCGCTGAGTAGGTCGGCGCTACAGCTGAGTACGTCGGCGCTACCTTTAAGTAGGTTAGCGCTACGTTTGAGTACGTCGTTGCTACCGCTAAGTAGGTCGGCGCTACCGCTTAGTAGGTCGGCGCTACCGCTGGGTAGGTCGGCGCTACCGCTGGGTAGGTTGGCGCTACCGCTGATTAGGTCGGCGCTACAGCTGAGTACGTCGGTGCTACCTTTAAGTAAGTTAGCGCTACCTTTGAGTACGTCGGTGCTACCGCTAAATAGGTCGGCGCTACCGCTTAGTAGGACGGCGCTACCGCTGGGTAGGTCGGCGCTACCGCTGGGTAGTGCGGCGCTACCTCTGAGTACGTCGGCGCTACCTTTTAGTAGGTCGGCGCTACCTTTCAGTAGGTCGGCGCCACTGCTAAGTAGGTCGGCGCTACCGCTGGGTAGGTCGGCGCTACCGCTGAATAGGTCGGCGCTACCGCTGGGTAGGTCGGCGCTACCGCTGGGTAGGTCTGCGCTACCGCTGGGTAGGTCGGCGCTACCGCTGGGTAGGTCGGCGCTACCACTGGGTAGGTCGGCGCTACCGCTGGGTAGGTCGGCGCTACAGCTGAGTACGTCGGCGCTACCTTTTAGTAGGTCGGCGCTACCTTTGAGTAGGTCGGCGCCACCGCTAAGTAGGTCGGCGCTACCTCTGAGTACGTCGGCGCTACCTTTTAGTAGGTTAGCGCTACCTTTGAGTACTTCGGTGCCACCGCTAAGTAGGTCGGCGCTACCGCTGAGTAGGACGGCGCTACCGCTGGGTCGGTCGGCGCTACCGCTAAGTAGGACGGCGCTACCTCTGAGTACGTCGGCGCTACCTTTTAGTAGGTCGGCGCGACCTTTGAGTAGGTCGGCGCTACCTCTGAGTACGTCGGCGCTACCTTTTAGTAGGTCGGCGCTAACTTTGAGTAGGTCGGCGCTACCGCTGAGTAGGTCGGCGCTACAGCTGAGTACGTCGGCGCTACCTTTTAGTAGGTCGGCGCTACCTTTGAGTGGGTCGGCGCTACCGCTGGGTAGGTCGGCGCTACCTCTGAGTAGGTCGGCGCTACCTCTGAATACGTCGGCACTACCTTTTAGTATGTCGGCGCTACCTTTTAGAAGGTCGGCTCTACCTTTGAGTAGGTCGGCGCCACCGCTAAGTAGGTCGGCGCTACCGCTGAGTAGGTCGTAGCTACCGCTGGGTAGGTCGGCGCTACCGCTGGGTAGGTCAGCGCTACCTCTGAGTACGTCGGCGCTAAGTTTTAGTAGGCCGGCGCTACCTTTGAGTAGGTCGGCGCCACCGCTAAGTAGGTCGGCGCTACCGCTGGGTAGGTCAGCGCTACCTCTGAGTACGTCGGCGCTACCTTTTAGTAGGCCGGCGCTACCTCTGAGTAGGTCGGCGCCACCGCTAAGTAGGTCGGCGCTACCCTACGGCTGGGTAGGTCGGCGCTACCGCTGAGTAGGTCGGCGCTACAGCTGAGTACGTCGGCGCTACCTTTAAGTAGGTTAGCGCTACCTTTGAGTACGTCTGTGCTACCGCTAAGTAGGTCGGCGCTACCGCTTAGTAGGACGGCGCTACCGCTGGGTAGGTCGGCGCTACCGCTGGGTAGTGCGGCGCTACCTCTGAGTACGTCGGCGCTACCTTTTAGTAGGTCGGCGCTACCGCTGGGTAGGTCAGCGCTACCTCTGAGTACGTCGGCGCTACCTTTTAGTAGGTCGGCGCCACCGCTAAATAGGTCGGCGCTACCGCTGGGTAGGACGGCGCTACGGCTGGGTAGGTCGGCGCTACCGCTGAGTAGGTCGGCGCTACAGCTGAGTACGTCGGCGCTACCTTTAAGTAGGTTAGCGCTACCTTTGAGTACGTCGGTGCTACCGCTAAGTAGGTCGGCGCTACCGCTTAGTAGGACGGCGCTACCGCTGGGTAGGTCGGCGCTACCGCTGGGTAGTGCGGCGCTACCTCTGAGTACGTCGGCGCTACCTTTTAGTAGGTCGGCGCTACCTTTCAGTAGGTCGTCGCCACTGCTAAGTAGGTCGGCGCTACCGCTGGGTAGGTCAGCGCTACCGCTGAATAGGTCGGCGCTACCGCCGGGTAGGTCGGCGCTACCGCTAGGTAGGTCTGCGCTACCGCTGGGTAGGTCGGCGCTACCGCTGGGTAGGTCGGCGCTACCACTGGGTAGGTCGGCGCTACCGCTGAGTAGGTCGGCGCTACAGCTGAATACGTCGGCGCTACCTTTTAGTAGGTCGGCGCTACCTTTGAGTAGGTCGGCGCCACCGCTAAGTAGGTCGGCGCTACCTCTGAGTACGTCGGCGCTACCTTTTAGTAGGTTAGCGCTACCTTTGAGTACGTCGGTGCCACCGCTAAGTAGGTCGGCGCTACCGCTGAGTAGGACGGCGCTACCGCTGAGTAGGTCGGCGCTACCGCTGGGTAGGACGGCGCTACCTCTGAGTACGTCGGCCCTACCTTTTAGTAGGTCGGCGCTACCTTTGAGTAGGTCGGCGCTACCTCTGAGAAGGTCGGCGCTACCTTTTAGTAGGTCGGCGCTACCTTTGAGTAGGTCGGCGCTACCTCTGAGTACGTCGGCACTACCTTTTAGTAGGTCGGCGCTACCTTTGAGTAGGTCGGCGCTACCGCTGAGTAGCTCGGCGCTACAGTTGAGTACGTCGGCGCTACCTTTTAGTAGGTTAGCGCTACCATTGAGTACGTCGGTGCCACCGCTAAGTAGGTCGGCGCTACTGCTGAGTAGGACGGCGCTACCGCTGGGTAGGTCAGCGCTACCGCTGGGTAGGGCGGCGCTACCTCTGAATACGTCGTCGCTACCTTTTAGTAAGTCAGCGCTACCTTTGAGTAGGTCGGCGCTACCTCTAAGTACGTCGGCGCTACCTTTTAGTAAGTCGGCGCTACCGCTGATTAGGTCGGCGCTACCGCTGAGTAGATGGGCGCTACAGATGAGTACGTCGGCGCTACCTTTAAGTAGGTTAGCGCTACGTTTGAGTACGTCGGTGCTACCGCTAAGTAGGTCGGCGCTACCGCTTAGTAGGACGGCGCTACCGCTGGGTAGGTCGGCGCTACCGCTGGGTAGGTCGGCGCTACCGCTGGGTAGGTCGGCTCTACCGCTGAGTAGGTCGGCGCTACAGCTGAGTACGTCGGTGCTACCTTTAAGCAGGTTAGCGCTACCTTTGAGTACGTCGGTGCTACCGCTAAATAGGTCGGCGCTACCGCTTAGTAGGACGGCGCTACCGCTGGGTAGGTCGGCGCTACCGCTGGGTAGTGCGGGGCTACCTCTGAGTACGTCGGCGCTACCTTTTAGTAGGTCGGCGCTACCTTTCAGTAGGTCGGCGCCACTGCTAAGTAGGTCGGCGCTACCGCTGGGTAGGTCGGCGCTACCGCTGAATAGGTCGGCGCTACCGCTGGGTAGGTCGGCGCTACCGCTGGGTAGGTCTGCGCTACCGCTGGGTAGGTCGGCGCTACCGCTGGGTAGGTCGGCGCTACCACTGGGTAGGTCGGCGCTACCGCTGAGTAGGTCGGCGCTACAGCTGAGTACGTCGGCGCTACCTTTTAGTAGGTCGGCGCTACCTTTGAGTAGGTCGGCGACACCGCTAAGTAGGTCGGCGCTACCTCTGAGTACGTCGGCGCTACCTTTTAGTAGGTTAGCGCTACCTTTGAGTACTTCGGTGCCACCGCTAAGTAGGTCGGCGCTACCGCTGAGTAGGACGGCGCTACCGCTGGGTAGGTCGGCGCTACCGCTAAGTAGGACGGCGCTACCTCTGAGTACGTCGGCGCTACCTTTTAGTAGGTCGGCGCGACCTTTGAGTAGGTCGGCGCTACCTCTGAGTACGTCGGCGCTACCTTTTAGTAGGTCGGCGCTAACTTTGAGTAGGTCGGCGCTACCGCTGAGTAGGTCGGCGCTACAGCTGAGTACGTCGGCGCTACCTTTTAGTAGGTCGGCGCTACATTTGAGTGGGTCGGCGCTACCGCTGGGTAGGTCGGCGCTACCTCTGAGTAGGTCGGCGCTACCTCTGAATACGTCGGCGCTACCTTTTAGTATGTCGGCGCTACCTTTTAGAAGGTCGGCTCTACCTTTGAGTAGGTCGGCGCCACCGCTAAGTAGGTCGGCGCTACCGCTGAGTAGTTCGGAGCTACCGCTGGGTAGGTCGGCGCTACCGCTGGGAAGGTCAGCGCTACCTCTGAGTACGTCGGCGCTAAGTTTTAGTAGGCCGGCGCTACCTTTGAGTAGGTCGGCGCCACCGCTAAGTAGGTCGGCGCTACCGCTGGGTAGGTCAGCGCTACCTCTGAGTACGTCGGCGCTACCTTTTAGTAGGCCGGCGCTACCTCTGAGTAGGTCGGCGCCACCGCTAAGTAGGTCGGCGCTTTCCTACGGCTGGGTAAGTCGGCGCTACCGCTGAATAGGTCGGCACTACTGCCGGGTAGGTCGGCGCTACCGCTGGGTAGGTCTGCGCTACCGCTGGGTAGGTCGGCGCTACCGCTGGGTAGGTCGGCGCTACCACTGGGTAGGTCGGCGCTACCGCTGAGTAGGTCGGCGCTACAGCTGAGTACGTCGACGCTACCTTTTAGTAGGTCGGCGCTACCTTTGAGTAGGTCGGCGCCACCGCTAAGTAGGTCGGCGCTACCTCTGAGTACGTCGGCGCTACCTTTTAGTAGGTTAGCGCTACCTTTGAGTACGTCGGTGCCACCGCTAAGTAGGTCGGCGCTACCGCTGAGTAGGACGGCGCTACCGCTGAGTAGGTCGGCGCTACCGCTGGGTAGGACGGCGCTACCTCTGAGTACGTCGGCGCTACCTTTTAGTAGGTCGGCGCTACCTTTGAGTAGGTCGGCGCTACCTCTGAGTAGGTCAATGCTACCTTTTAGTAGGTCGGCGCTACCTTTGAGTAGGTCGGCGCTACCTCTGAGTACGTCGGCACTACCTTTTAGTAGGTCGGCGCTACCTTTGAGTAGGTCGGCGCTACCGCTAAGTAGGTCGGCGCTACCGCTTAGTAGGACGGCGCTACCGCTGGGTAGGTCGGCGCTACCGCTGGGTAGTGCGGCGCTACCTCTGAGTACGTCGGCGCTACCTTTTAGTAGGTCGGCGCTACCTTTTAGTAGGTCGGCGCCACTGCTAAGTAGTTCGGCGCTACCGCTGGGTAAGTCGGCGCTACCGCTGAATAGGTCGTCGCTACCGCCGGGTAGGTCGGCGCTACCGCTGGGTAGGTCTGCGCTACCGCTGGGTAGGTGGGCGCTACCGCTGGGTAGGTCGGCGCTACCACTAGGTAGGTCGGCGCTACCGCTGAGTAGGTCGGCGCTACAGTTGAGTACGTCGATGCTACCTTTTAGTAGGTCGGCGCTACCTTTGAGTAGGTCGGCGCCACCGCTAAGTAGGTCGGCGCTACCTCTGAGTACGTCGGCGCTACCTTTTAGTAGGTTAGCGCTACCTTTGAGTACGTCGGTGTTACCGCTAAGTAGGTCGGCGCTACCGCTGAGTAGGACGGCGCTACCGCTGAGTAGGTCGGCGCTACCGCTGGGTAGGACGGCGCTACCTCTGAGTACGTCGGCGCTACCTTTTAGTAGGTCGGCGCTACCTTTGAGTAGGTCGGCGCTACCTCTGAGTAGGTCGGCGCTACCTCTGAGTAGGTCGGCGCTACCTTTTAGTAGGTCGGCGCTACCTTTGAGTAGGTCGGCGCTACCTCTGAGTACGTCGGCACTACCTTTTAGTAGGTCGGCGCTACCTTTGAGTAGGTCGGCGCTACCGCTGAGTAGCTCGGCGCTACAGTTGAGTACGTCGGCGCTACCTTTTAGTAGGTTAGCGCTACCATTGAGTACGTCGGTGCCACCGCTAAGTAGGTCGGCGCTACTGCTGAGTAGGACGGCGCTACCGCTGGGTAGGTCAGCGCTACCGCTGGGTAGGGCGGCGCTACCTCTGAATACGTCGTCGCTACCTTTTAGTAAGTCGGCGCTACCTTTGAGTAGGTCGGCGCTACCTCTGAGTACGTCGGCGCTACCTTTTAGTAGGTCGGCGCTACCGCTGATTAGGTCGGCGCTACCGCTGAGTAGGTCGGCGCTACAGCTGAGTACGTCGGCGCTACCTTTAAGTAGGTTAGCGCTACGTTTGAGTACGTCGTTGCTACCGCTAAGTAGGTCGGCGCTACCGCTTAGTAGGTCGGCGCTACCGCTGGGTAGGTCGGCGCTACCGCTGGGTAGGTTGGCGCTACCGCTGATTAGGTCGGCGCTACAGCTGAGTACGTCGGTGCTACCTTTAAGTAAGTTAGCGCTACCTTTGAGTACGTCGGTGCTACCGCTAAATAGGTCGGCGCTACCGCTTAGTAGGACGGCGCTACCGCTGGGTAGGTCGGCGCTACCGCTGGGTAGTGCGGCGCTACCTCTGAGTACGTCGGCGCTACCTTTTAGTAGGTCGGCGCTACCTTTCAGTAGGTCGGCGCCACTGCTAAGTAGGTCGGCGCTACCGCTGGGTAGGTCGGCGCTACCGCTGAATAGGTCGGCGCTACCGCTGGGTAGGTCGGCGCTACCGCTGGGTAGGTCTGCGCTACCGCTGGGTAGGTCGGCGCTACCGCTGGGTAGGTCGGCGCTACCACTGGGTAGGTCGGCGCTACCGCTGGGTAGGTCGGCGCTACAGCTGAGTACGTCGGCGCTACCTTTTAGTAGGTCGGCGCTACCTTTGAGTAGGTCGGCGCCACCGCTAAGTAGGTCGGCGCTACCTCTGAGTACGTCGGCGCTACCTTTTAGTAGGTTAGCGCTACCTTTGAGTACTTCGGTGCCACCGCTAAGTAGGTCGGCGCTACCGCTGAGTAGGACGGCGCTACTGCTGGGTCGGTCGGCGCTACCGCTAAGTAGGACGGCGCTACCTCTGAGTACGTCGGCGCTACCTTTTAGTAGGTCGGCGCGACCTTTGAGTAGGTCGGCGCTACCTCTGAGTACGTCGGCGCTACCTTTTAGTAGGTCGGCGCTAACTTTGAGTAGGTCGGCGCTACCGCTGAGTAGGTCGGCGCTACAGCTGAGTACGTCGGCGCTACCTTTTAGTAGGTCGGCGCTACCTTTGAGTGGGTCGGCGCTACCGCTGGGTAGGTCGGCGCTACCTCTGAGTAGGTCGGCGCTACCTCTGAATACGTCGGCACTACCTTTTAGTATGTCGGCGCTACCTTTTAGAAGGTCGGCTCTACCTTTGAGTAGGTCGGCGCCACCGCTAAGTAGGTCGGCGCTACCGCTGAGTAGGTCGTAGCTACCGCTGGGTAGGTCGGCGCTACCGCTGGGTAGGTCAGCGCTACCTCTGAGTACGTCGGCGCTAAGTTTTAGTAGGCCGGCGCTACCTTTGAGTAGGTCGGCGCCACCGCTAAGTAGGTCGGCGCTACCGCTGGGTAGGTCAGCGCTACCTCTGAGTACGTCGGCGCTACCTTTTAGTAGGCCGGCGCTACCTCTGAGTAGGTCGGCGCCACCGCTAAGTAGGTCGGCGCTACCCTACGGCTGGGTAGGTCGGCGCTACCGCTGAGTAGGTCGGCGCTACAGCTGAGTACGTCGGCGCTACCTTTAAGTAGGTTAGCGCTACCTTTGAGTACGTCTGTGCTACCGCTAAGTAGGTCGGCGCTACCGCTTAGTAGGACGGCGCTACCGCTGGGTAGGTCGGCGCTACCGCTGGGTAGTGCGGCGCTACCTCTGAGTACGTCGGCGCTACCTTTTAGTAGGTCGGCGCTACCGCTGGGTAGGTCAGCGCTACCTCTGAGTACGTCGGCGCTACCTTTTAGTAGGTCGGCGCCACCGCTAAATAGGTCGGCGCTACCGCTGGGTAGGACGGCGCTACGGCTGGGTAGGTCGGCGCTACCGCTGAGTAGGTCGGCGCTACAGCTGAGTACGTCGGCGCTACCTTTAAGTAGGTTAGCTAACTTTGAGTACGTCGGTGCTACCGCTAAGTAGGTCGGCGCTACCGCTTAGTAGGACGGCGCTACCGCTGGGTAGGTCGGCGCTACCGCTGGGTAGTGCGGCGCTACCTCTGAGTACGTCGGCGCTACCTTTTAGTAGGTCGGCGCTACATTTCAGTAGGTCGTCGCCACTGCTAAGTAGGTCGGCGCTACCGCTGGGTAGGTCAGCGCTACCGCTGAATAGGTCGGCGCTACCGCCGGGTAGGTCGGCGCTACCGCTAGGTAGGTCTGCGCTACCGCTGGGTAGGTCGGCGCTACCGCTGGGTAGGTCGGCGCTACCACTGGGTAGGTCGGCGCTACCGCTGAGTAGGTCGGCGCTACAGCTGAGTACGTCGGCGCTACCTTTTAGTAGGTCGGCGCTACCTTTGAGTAGGTCGGCGCCACCGCTAAGTAGGTCGGCGCTACCTCTGAGTACGTCGGCGCTACCTTTTAGTAGGTTAGCGCTACCTTTGAGTACGTCGGTGCCACCGCTAAGTAGGTCGGCGCTACCGCTGAGTAGGACGGCGCTACCGCTGAGTAGGTCGGCGCTACCGCTGGGTAGGACGGCGCTACCTCTGAGTACGTCGGCCCTACCTTTTAGTAGGTCGGCGCTACCTTTGAGTAGGTCGGCGCTACCTCTGAGAAGGTCGGCGCTACCTTTTAGTAGGTCGGCGCTACCTTTGAGTAGGTCGGCGCTACCTCTGAGTACGTCGGCACTACCTTTTAGTAGGTCGGCGCTACCTTTGAGTAGGTCGGCGCTACCGCTGAGTAGCTCGGCGCTACAGTTGAGTACGTCGGCGCTACCTTTTAGTAGGTTAGCGCTACCATTGAGTACGTCGGTGCCACCGCTAAGTAGGTCGGCGCTACTGCTGAGTAGGACGGCGCTACCGCTGGGTAGGTCAGCGCTACCGCTGGGTAGGGCGGCGCTACCTCTGAATACGTCGTCGCTACCTTTTAGTAAGTCAGCGCTACCTTTGAGTAGGTCGGCGCTACCTCTAAGTACGTCGGCGCTACCTTTTAGTAGGTCGGCGCTACCGCTGATTAGGTCGGCGCTACCGCTGAGTAGATGGGCGCTACAGATGAGTACGTCGGCGCTACCTTTAAGTAGGTTAGCGCTACGTTTGAGTACGTCGGTGCTACCGCTAAGTAGGTCGGCGCTACCGCTTAGTAGGACGGCGCTACCGCTGGGTAGGTCGGCGCTACCGCTGGGTAGGTCGGCGCTACCGCTGGGTAGGTCGGCTCTACCGCTGAGTAGGTCGGCGCTACAGCTGAGTACGTCGGTGCTACCTTTAAGCAGGTTAGCGCTACCTTTGAGTACGTCGGTGCTACCGCTAAATAGGTCGGCGCTACCGCTTAGTAGGACGGCGCTACCGCTGGGTAGGTCGGCGCTACCGCTGGGTAGTGCGGGGCTACCTCTGAGTACGTCGGCGCTACCTTTTAGTAGGTCGGCGCTACCTTTCAGTAGGTCGGCGCCACTGCTAAGTAGGTCGGCGCTACCGCTGGGTAGGTCGGCGCTACCGCTGAATAGGTCGGCGCTACCGCTGGGTAGGTCGGCGCTACCGCTGGGTAGGTCTGCGCTACCGCTGGGTAGGTCGGCGCTACCGCTGGGTAGGTCGGCGCTACCACTGGGTAGGTCGGCGCTACCGCTGAGTAGGTCGGCGCTACAGCTGAGTACGTCGGCGCTACCTTTTAGTAGGTCGGCGCTACCTTTGAGTAGGTCGGCGACACCGCTAAGTAGGTCGGCGCTACAGCTGAGTACGTCGGCGCTACCTTTTAGTAGGTCGGCGCTACCTTTGAGTAGGTCGGCGACACCGCTAAGTAGGTCGGCGCTACCTCTGAGTACGTCGGCGCTACCTTTTAGTAGGTTAGCGCTACCTTTGAGTACTTCGGTGCCACCGCTAAGTAGGTCGGCGCTACCGCTGAGTAGGACGGCGCTACCGCTGGGTAGGTCGGCGCTACCGCTAAGTAGGACGGCGCTACCTCTGAGTACGTCGGCGCTACCTTTTAGTAGGTCGGCGCGACCTTTGAGTAGGTCTGCGCTACCTCTGAGTACGTCGGCGCTACCTTTTAGTAGGTCGGCGCTAACTTTGAGTAGGTCGGCGCTACCGCTGAGTAGGTCGGCGCTACAGCTGAGTACGTCGGCGCTACCTTTTAGTAGGTCGGCGCTACATTTGAGTGGGTCGGCGCTACCGCTGGGTAGGTCGGCGCTACCTCTGAGTAGGTCGGCGCTACCTCTGAATACGTCGGCGCTACCTTTTAGTATGTCGGCGCTACCTTTTAGAAGGTCGGCTCTACCTTTGAGTAGGTCGGCGCCACCGCTAAGTAGGTCGGCGCTACCGCTGAGTAGTTCGGAGCTACCGCTGGGTAGGTCGGCGCTACCGCTGGGAAGGTCAGCGCTACCTCTGAGTACGTCGGCGCTAAGTTTTAGTAGGCCGGCGCTACCTTTGAGTAGGTCGGCGCCACCGCTAAGTAGGTCGGCGCTACCGCTGGGTAGGTCAGCGCTACCTCTGAGTACGTCGGCGCTACCTTTTAGTAGGCCGGCGCTACCTCTGAGTAGGTCGGCGCCACCGCTAAGTAGGTCGGCGCTTTCCTACGGCTGGGTAAGTCGGCGCTACCGCTGAATAGGTCGGCACTACTGCCGGGTAGGTCGGCGCTACCGCTGGGTAGGTCTGCGCTACCGCTGGGTAGGTCGGCGCTACCGCTGGGTAGGTCGGCGCTACCACTGGGTAGGTCGGCGCTACCGCTGAGTAGGTCGGCGCTACAGCTGAGTACGTCGACGCTACCTTTTAGTAGGTCGGCGCTACCTTTGAGTAGGTCGGCGCCACCGCTAAGTAGGTCGGCGCTACCTCTGAGTACGTCGGCGCTACCTTTTAGTAGGTTAGCGCTACCTTTGAGTACGTCGGTGCCACCGCTAAGTAGGTCGGCGCTACCGCTGAGTAGGACGGCGCTACCGCTGAGTAGGTCGGCGCTACCGCTGGGTAGGACGGCGCTACCTCTGAGTACGTCGGCGCTACCTTTTAGTAGGTCGGCGCTACCTTTGAGTAGGTCGGCGCTACCTCTGAGTAGGTCAATGCTACCTTTTAGTAGGTCGGCGCTACCTTTGAGTAGGTCGGCGCTACCTCTGAGTACGTCGGCACTACCTTTTAGTAGGTCGGCGCTACCTTTGAGTAGGTCGGCGCTACCGCTAAGTAGGTCGGCGCTACCGCTTAGTAGGACGGCGCTACCGCTGGGTAGGTCGGCGCTACCGCTGGGTAGTGCGGCGCTACCTCTGAGTACGTCGGCGCTACCTTTTAGTAGGTCGGCGCTACCTTTTAGTAGGTCGGCGCCACTGCTAAGTAGTTCGGCGCTACCGCTGGGTAAGTCGGCGCTACCGCTGAATAGGTCGTCGCTACCGCCGGGTAGGTCGGCGCTACCGCTGGGTAGGTCTGCGCTACCGCTGGGTAGGTGGGCGCTACCGCTGGGTAGGTCGGCGCTACCACTAGGTAGGTCGGCGCTACCGCTGAGTAGGTCGGCGCTACAGTTGAGTACGTCGATGCTACCTTTTAGTAGGTCGGCGCTACCTTTGAGTAGGTCGGCGCCACCGCTAAGTAGGTCGGCGCTACCTCTGAGTACGTCGGCGCTACCTTTTAGTAGGTTAGCGCTACCTTTGAGTACGTCGGTGTTACCGCTAAGTAGGTCGGCGCTACCGCTGAGTAGGACGGCGCTACCGCTGAGTAGGTCGGCGCTACCGCTGGGTAGGACGGCGCTACCTCTGAGTACGTCGGCGCTACCTTTTAGTAGGTCGGCGCTACCTTTGAGTAGGTCGGCGCTACCTCTGAGTAGGTC
The DNA here is from genome assembly GCA_949126835.1 of Anisus vortex. Classification (NCBI taxonomy): domain Eukaryota; kingdom Metazoa; phylum Mollusca; class Gastropoda; family Planorbidae; genus Anisus; species Anisus vortex. The sequence continues at coordinate 202,197 of OX421493.1, read as the reverse complement.
GGCGCTACCTCTGAGTAGGTCGGCGCTACCTTTTAGTAGGTCGGCGCTACCTTTGAGTAGGTCGGCGCTACCTCTGAGTACGTCGGCACTACCTTTTAGTAGGTCGGCGCTACCTTTGAGTAGGTCGGCGCTACCGCTGAGTAGCTCGGCGCTACAGTTGAGTACTTCGGCGCTACCTTTTAGTAGGTTAGCGCTACCATTGAGTACGTCGGTGCCACCGCTAAGTAGGTCGGCGCTACTGCTGAGTAGGACGGCGCTACCGCTGGGTAGGTCAGCGCTACCGCTGGGTAGGGCTGCGCTACCTCTGAATACGTCGGCGCTACCTTTTAGTAAGTCGGCGCTACCTTTGAGTAGGTCGGCGCTACATCTGAGTACGTCGGCGCTACCTTTTAGTAGGTCGGCGCTATCGCTGGGTAGGTCTGCGCTACCGCTGGGTAGGTCGGCGCTACCGCTTAGTAGGTCGGCGCTACCACTGGGTAGGTCGGCGCTACCGCTGAGTAGGTCGGCGCTACAGCTGAGTACGTCGGCGCTACCTTTTAGTAGGTCGGCGCTACCTTTGAGTAGGTCGGCGCCACCGCTAAGTAGGTCGGCGCTACCTCTGAGTACGTCGGCGCTGCCTTTTAGTAGGTTAGCGCTATCTTTGAGTACGTCGGTGCCACCGCTAAGTAGGTCGGCGCTACCGCTGAGTAGGACGGCGCTAGCGCTAAGTAGGTCGGCGCTACCGCTGAGTAGGTCGAGCTACCGCTGGGTAAATCGGCGCTACCGCTGGATAGGTCGGCGCTACCTTTAAGTAGGTTAGCGCTACCTTTGAGTACGTCGGTGCTACCGCTAAGTAGGTCGGCGCTACCGCTTAGTAGGACGGCGCTACCGCTGGGTAGTGCGGCGCTACCTCTGAGTACGTCGGCGCTACCTTTTAGTAGGTCGACGCTACCTTTCAGTAGGTCGGCACCACTGCTAAGTAGGTCGGCGCTACCGCTGGGTAGGTCGGCGCTACCGCTGAATAGGTTTGCGCTACCGCCGGGTAGGTCGGCGCTACCGCTGGGTAGGTCTGCGCTACCGCTGGTTAGGTCGGCGCTACCGCTGGGTAGGTCGGCGCTACCACTGGGTAGGTCGGCGCTACCGCTGAGTAGATCGGCCCTACAGCTGAGTACGTCGGCGCTACCTTTTAGTAGGTCGGCGCTACCTTTGAGTAGGTCGGCGCCACCGTTAAGTAGGTCGGCGCTACCTCTGAGTACGTCGGCGCTACCTTTTAGTAGGTTAGCGCTACCTTTGAGTACGTCGGTGCCACCGTTAAGTAGGTCGGCGCTACCTCTGAGTAGGACGGTACTACAGCTGGGTAGGGCGGCGCTACCTCTGAATACGTCGTCGCTACCTTTTAGTAAGTCGGCGCTACCTTTGAGTAGGTCGGCGCTACCTCTGAGTACGTCGGCGCTACCTTTTAGTAGGTCGGCGCTACCGCTGATTAGGTCGGCGCTACCGCTGAGTAGGTCGGCGCTACAGCTGATTACGTCGGCGCTACCTTTAAGTAGGTTAGCGCTACCTTTGAGTACGTCGGTGCTACCGCTAAGTAGGTCGGCGCTACCGCTTAGTAGGACGGCGCTACCGCTGGGTAGGTCGGCGCTACCGCTGGGTAGGTCGGCGCTACCGCTGGGTAGGTCGGCGCTACCGCTGAGTGGGTCGGCGCTACAGCTGAGTACGTCGGTGCTACCTTTAAGTAGGTTAGCGCTACCTTTGAGTACGTCGGTGCTACCGCTAAGTAGGTCGGCGCTACCGCTTAGTAGGACGGCGCTACCGCTGGGTAGGTTGGCGCTACCGCTGGGTAGTGCGGCGCTACCTCTGAGTACGTCGGCGCTACCTTTTAGTAGGTCGGCGCTACCTTTCAGTAGGTCGGCGCCACTGCTAAGTAGGTCGGCGCTACCGCTGGGTAGGTCGGCGCTACCGCTGAATAGGTCGGCGCTACCGCCGGGTAGGTCGGCGCTACCGCTGGGTAGGTCGGCGCTACCGCTTAGTAGGTCGGCGCTACCACTGGGTAGGTCGGCGCTACCGCTGAGTAGGTCGGCGCTACAGCTGAGTACGTCGGAGCTACCTTTTAGTAGGTCGGCGCTACCTTTGAGTAGGTCGGCGCCACCGCTAAGTAGGTCGGCGCTACCTCTGAGTACGTCGGCGCTACCTTTTAGTAGGTTAGCGCTACCTTCGAGTACGTCGGTGCCACCGCTAAGTCGGTCGGCGCTACCGCTGAGTAGGACGGCGCTACCGCTGGGTAGGTCGGCGCTACCGCTAAGTAGGACGGCGCTACCTCTGAGTACGTCGGCGCTACCTTTTAGTAGGTCGGCGCTACCTTTGAGTAGGTCGGCGCTACCTCTGAGTACGTCGGCGCTACCTTTTAGTAGGTCGGCACTACCTTTGAGTAGGTCGGCGCTACCTCTGAGTACGTCGGCACTACCTTTTAGTAGGTCGGCGCTACCTTCGAGTAGGTCGGCGCTACCGCTGAGTAGGTCGGCGCTACAGCTGAGTACGTCGGTGCTACCTTTTAGTAGAACGGCGCTACCTTCGAGTGGGTCGGCGCTACCGCTGGGTAGGTCGACGCTACCTCTGAGTAGGTCGGCGCTACCTTTGAATACGTCGGCGCTACCTTTTAGTAGGTCGGCGCTACCTTTTAGTAGGTCGGCTCTACCTTTGAGTAGGTCGGCGCCACCGCTAAGTAGGTCGGCGCTACCGCTGAGTAGGTCGGAGCTACCGCTGGGTAGGTCGGCGCTACCGCTGAGTAGGTCGGCGCAACCTCTGAGTACGTCGGCGCTAAGTTTTAGTAGGCCTGCGCTACCTTTGAGTAGGTCGGCGCCACCGCTAAGTAGGTCGGCGCTACCGCTGGGTAGGTCAGCGCTACCTCTGAGTACGTCGGCGCTACCTTTTAGTAGGCCGGCGCTACCTCTGAGTAGGTCGGCGCCACCGCTAAATAGGTCGGCGCTACCGCTGGGTAGGACGGCGCTACGGCTGGGTAGGTCGGCGCTACCGCTGAGTAGGTCGGCGCTACAGCTGAGTACGTCGGCGCTACCTTTAAGTAGGTTAGCGCTACCTTTGAGTACGTCGGTGCTACCGCTAAGTAGGTCGGCGCTACCGCTTAGTAGGACGGCGCTACCGCTGGGTAGGTCGGCGCTACCGCTGGGTAGTGCGGCGCTACCTCTGAGTACGTCGGCGCTACCTTTTAGTAGGTCGGCGCTACCTTTCAGTAGGTCGTCGCCACTGATAAGTAGGTCGGCGCTACCGCTGGGTAGGTCGGCGCTACCGCTGAATAAGTCGGCGCTACCGCCGGGTAGGTCGGCGCTACCACTGGGTAGGTCGGCGCTACCGCTGAGTAGGTCGGCGCTACAGCAGAGTACGTCGGCGCTACCTTTTAGTAGGTCGGCGCTACCTTTGAGTAGGTCGGCGGCGCCACCGCTAAGTAGGTCGGCGCTACCTCTGAGTACGTCGGCACTACCTTTTAGTAGGTTAGCGCTACCTTTGAGTACGTCGGTGCCACCGCTGAGTAGGTCGGCGCTACCGCTGAGTAGGACGGCGCTACCGCTGAGTAGGTCGGCGCTACCGTTGAGTAGGACGGCGCTACCTCTGAGTACGTCGGCGCTACCTTTTAGTAGGTCGGCGCTACCTTTGAGTAGGTCGGCTCTACCTTTGAGTAGGTCGGAGCTACCGCTTGGTAGGTCGGCGCTACCGCTGGGTAGGTCGGCGCTACCTCTGAGTACGTTGGCGCTAAGTTTGAGTAGGCCGGCGCTACCTTTGAGTAGGTTGGCGCCACCGCTAAGTAGGTCGGCGCTACTGCTGGGTAGGACGGCGCTACGGCTGGGTAGGTCGGCGCTACCGCTGAGTAGGTCGGCGCTACAGCTGAGTACGTCGGCGCTACCTTTAAGTCGGTTAACGCTACCTTTGAGTACGTCGGTGCTACCGCTAAGTAGGTCGGCGCTACCGCTTAGTAGGACGGCGCTACCGCTGGGTAGGTCGACGCTACCGCTGGGTAGTGCGGCACTACCTCTGAGTACGTCGGCGCTACCTTTTAGTAGGTCGGCGCTACCTTTCAGTAGGTCGGCGCCACTGCTAAGTAGGTCGGCGCTACCGCCGGGTAGGTCGGCGCTACCGCTGGGTAGGTCTGCGCTACCGCTGGGTAGGTCGGCGCTACCGCTGGGTAGGTCGGCGCTACCACTGGGTAGGTCGGCGCTACCGTTGAGTAGGTCGGCGCTACAGCTGAGTACGTCGGCGCTACCTTTTAGTAGGTCGGCGCTACCTTTGAGTAGGTCGGCGCCACCGCTAAGTAGGTCGGCGCTACCTCTGAGTACGTCGGCGCTAACTTTTAGTAGGTTAGCGCTACCTTTGAGTACGTCGGTGCCACCGCTAAGTAGGTCGGCGCTACCGCTGAGTAGGACGGCGCTACCGCTGGGTAGGTCGGCGCTACCGCTGGGTAGGACGGCGCTACCTCTGAGTACTTCGGCGCTACCTTTTAGTAGGTCGGCGCTACCTCTGAGAAGGTCGGCGCTACCTTTTAGTAGGTCAGCACTACCTTTGAGTAGGTCGGCGCTATCTCTAAGTACGTCGGCACTACCTTTTAGTAGGTCGGCGCTACCTTTGAGTAGGTCGGCGCTACCTTTTAGTAGGTTAGCGCTACCATTGAGTACGTCGGTGCAACCGCTAAGTAGGTCGGCGCTACTGCTGAGTAGGACGGCGCTACCGCTGGGTAGGTCAGCGCTACCGCTGGATAGGGCGGCGCTACCTCTAAATACGTCGTCGCTACCTTTTAGTCAGTCGGCGCTACTTTTGAGTAGGTCGGCGCTACCTCTGAGTACGTCGGCGCTACCTTTTAGTAGGTCGGCGCTACCGCTGATTAGGTCGGCGCTACCGCTGAGTAGGTAAGCTCTACAGCTGAGTACGTCGGCGCTACCTTTAAGTAGGTTAGCGCTACCTTTGAGTACGTCGGTGCTACCGCTAAGTAGGTCGGCGCTACCGCTTAGTAGGACGGCGCTACCGCTGGGTTGGTCGGCGCTACCGCTGGGTAGGTCGGCGCTACCGCTGGGTAGGTCGGCGCTACCGCTGAAGGGGTCGGCGCTACAGCTGAGTACGTCGGTGCTACCTTTAAGTAGGTTAGTGCTACCTTTGAGTACGTCGGTGCTACCGCTAAGTAGGTCGGCGCTACCGCTTAGTAGGACGGCGCTACCGCTGGGTAGGTCGGCGCTACCGCTGGGTAGTGCGGCGCTACCTCTGAGTACCTCGGCGCTACCTTTTAGTAGGTCGGCGCTACCTTTCAGTAGGTCGGCGCCACTGCTAAGAAGGTCGGCGCTACCGCTGGGTAGGTCGGCGCTACCGCTGAATAGGTCGGCGCTACCGCCGGGTAGGTCGGCGCTACCGCTGGGTAGGTCGGCGCTACCGCTGGGTAGGTCGGCGCTACCGCTTAGTAGGTCGGCGCTACCACTGGGTAGGTCGGCGCTACCGCTGAGTAGGTCGGCGCTACAGCTGAGTACGTCGGCGCTACCTTTAAGTAGGTTAGCGCTACCTTTGAGTACGTCGGTGCTACCGCTAAGTAGGTCGGCGCTACCGCTTAGTAGGACGGCGCTACCGCTGGGTAGGTCGACGCTACCGCTGGGTAGTGCGGCGCTACCTCTGAGTACGTCGGCGCTCCCTTTTAGTAGGTCGTCGCTACTGCTAAGTAGGTCGGCGCTACCGCTGGGTAGGTCGGCGCTACCGCTGAATAGGTCGGCGCTACCGCCGGGTAGGTCGGCGCTACCGCTGGGTAGGTCTGCGCTACCGCTGGGTAGGTCGGCGCTACCGCTGGGTAGGTCGGCGCTACCACTGGGTAGGTCGGCGCTACCGCTGAGTAGGTCGGCCCTACAGCTGAGTATGTCGGCGCTACCTTTTAGTAGGTCGGCGCTACCTTTGAGTAGGTCGGCGCCAACGTTAAGTAGGTCGGCGCCACCTCTGAGTACGTCGGCGCTACCTTTTAGTAGGTTAGCGCTACCTTTGAGTACGTCGGTGCCACCGCTAAGTAGGTCGGCGCTACCTCTGAGTAGGACGGTACTACAGCTGGGTAGGGCGGCGCTACCTCTGAATACGTCGTCGCTACCTTTTAGTAAGTCGGCGCTACCTTTGACTAGGTCGGCGCTACCTCTGAGTACGTCGGCGCTACCTTTTAGTAGGTTAGCGCTATCTTTGAGTACGTCGGTGCCACCGCTAAGTAGGTCGGCGCTACCTCTGAGTAGGACGGTACTACAGCTGGGTAGGGCGGCGCTTCCTCTGAATACGTCGTCGCTACCTTTTAGTAAGTCGGCGCTACCTTTGAGTAGGTCGGCGCTACCTCTGAGTACGTCGGCGCTACCTTTTAGTAGGTCGGCGCTACAGCTGATTAGGTCGGCGCTACCGCTGAGTAGGTCGGCGCTACAGCTGATTACGTCGGCGCTACCTTTAAGTAGGCTAGCGCTACCTTTGAGTACGTCGGTGCTACCGCTAAGTAGGTCGGAGCTACCGCTTAGTAGGACGGCGCTACCGCTGGGTAGGTCGGCGCTACCGCTGGGTAGGTCGGCGCTACCGCTGGGTAGGTCGGCGCTACCGCTGAAGGGGTCGGCGCTACAGCTGAGTACGTCGGTGCTACCTTTAAGTAGGTTAGCGCTACCTTTGAGTACGTCGGTGCTACCGCTAAGTAGGTCGGCGCTACCGCTTAGTAGGACGGCGCTACCGCTGGGTAGGTCGGCGCTACCGCTGGGTAGTGCGGCGCTACCTCTGAGTACCTCGGCGCTACCTTTTAGTAGGTCGGCGCTACCTTTCAGTAGGTCGGCGCCACTGCTAAGAAGGTCGGCGCTACCGCTGGGTAGGTCGGCGCTACCGCTGAATAGGTCGACGCTACCGCCGGGTAGGTCGGCGCTACCGCTGGGTAGGTCGGCGCTACCGCTGGGTAGGTCGGCGCTACCGCTTAGTAGGTCGGCGCTACCACTGGGTAGGTCGGCGCTACCGCTGAGTAGGTCGGCGCTACAGCTGAGTACGTCGGCGCTACCTTTTAGTAGGTCGGCGCTACCTTTGAGTAGGTCGGCGCCACCGCTAAGTAGGTCGGCGCTACCTCTGAGTACGTCGGCGCTACCTTTTAGTAGGTTAGCGCTACCTTTGAGTACGTCGGTGCCACCGCTAAGTAGGTCGGCGCTACAGCTGAGTAGGACGGCGCTACCGCTAAGTAGGTCGGCGCTACCGCTGAGTAGGTCGAGCTACCGCTGGGTACATCGGCGCTACCGCTGGGTAGGTCGGCGCTACCTCTGAGTACGTCGGCGCTAAGTTTTAGTAGGCCGGCGCTACCTTTAAGTAGGTCGGCGCCACCGCTAAGTAGGTCGGCGCTACCGCTGGGTAGGTCGGCGCTACCTCTGAGTACGTCGGCGCTACCTTTTAGTAGGCCGGAGCTGTCTCTGAGTAGGTCGGCGCCACCGCTAAGTAGGTCGGCGCTACCGCTGGGTAGGACGGCGCTACGGCTGGGTAGGTCGGCGCTACCGCTGAGTAGGTTGGCGCTACAGCTGAGTACGTCGGCGCTACCTTTAAGTAGGTTAGCGCTACCTTTGAGTACGTCGGTGCTACCGCTAAGTAGGTCGGCGCTACCGCTTAGTAGGACGGCGCTACCGCTGGGTAGGTCGACGCTACCGCTGGGTAGTGCGGCGCTACCTCTGAGTACGTCGGCGCTCCCTTTTAGTAGGTCGGCGCTACTGCTAAGTAGGTCGGCGCTACCGCTGGGTAGGTCGGCGCTACCGCTGAATAGGTCGGCGCTACCGCCGGGTAGGTCGGCGCTACCGCTGGGTAGGTCGGCGCTACCACTGGGTAGGTCGGCGCTACCGCTGAGTAGGTCGGCCCTACAGCTGAGTATGTCGGCGCTACCTTTTAGTAGGTCGGCGCTACCTTTGAGTAGGTCGGCGCCAACGTTAAGTAGGTCGGCGCCACCTCTGAGTACGTCGGCGCTACCTTTTAGTAGGTTAGCGCTACCTTTGAGTACGTCGGTGCCACCGCTAAGTAGGTCGGCGCTACCTCTGAGTAGGACGGTACTACAGCTAGGTAGGGCGGCGCTACCTCTGAATACGTCGTCGCTACCTTTTAGTAAGTCGGCGCTACCTTTGAGTAGGTCGGCGCTACCTCTGAGTACGTCGGCGCTACCTTTTAGTAGGTTAGCGCTACCTTTGAGTACGTCGGTGCCACCGCTAAGTAGGTCGGCGCTACCTCTGAGTAGGACGGTACTACAGCTGGGTAGGGCGGCGCTACCTCTGAATACGTCGTCGCTACCTTTTAGTAAGTCGGCGCTACCTTTGAGTAGGTCGGCGCTACCTCTGAGTACGTCGGCGCTACCTTTTAGTAGGTCGGCGCTACAGCTGATTAGGTCGGCGCTACCGCTGAGTAGGTCGGCGCTACAGCTGATTACGTCGGCGCTACCTTTAAGTAGGCTAGCGCTACCTTTGAGTACGTCGGTGCTACCGCTAAGTAGGTCGGCGCTACCGCTTAGTAGGACGGCGCTACCGCTGGGTAGGTCGGCGCTACCGCTGGGTAGGTCGGCGCTACCGCTGGGTAGGTCGGCGCTACCGCTGAAGGGGTCGGCGCTACAGCTGAGTACGTCGGTGCTACCTTTAAGTAGGTTAGCGCTACCTTTGAGTACGTCGGTGCTACCGCTAAGTAGGTCGGCGCTACCGCTTAGTAGGACGGCGCTACCGCTGGGTAGGTCGGCGCTACCGCTGGGTAGTGCGGCGCTACCTCTGAGTACCTCCACGCTACCTTTTAGTAGGTCGGCGCTACCTTTCAGTAGGTCGGCGCCACTGCTAAGAAGGTCGGCGCTACCGCTGGGTAGGTCGGCGCTACCGCTGAATAGGTCGGCGCTACCGCCGGGTAGGTCGGCGCTACCGCTGGGTAGGTCGGCGCTACCGCTGGGTAGGTCGGCGCTACCGCTTAGTAGGTCGGCGCTACCACTGGGTAGGTCGGCGCTACCGCTGAGTAGGTCGGCGCTACAGCTGAGTACGTCGGCGCTACCTTTTAGTAGGTCGGCGCTACCTTTGAGTAGGTCGGCGCCACCGCTAAGTAGGTCGGCGCTACCTCTGAGTACGTCGGCGCTACCTTTTAGTAGGTTAGCGCTACCTTTGAGTACGTCGGTGCCACCGCTAAGTAGGTCGGCGCTACAGCTGAGTAGGACGGCGCTACCGCTAAGTAGGTCGGCGCTACCGCTGAGTAGGTCGAGCTACCGCTGGGTAAATCGGCGCTACCGCTGGGTAGGTCGGCGCTACCTCTGAGTACGTCGGCGCTAAGTTTTAGTAGGCCGGCGCTACCTTTGAGTAGGTCGGCGCCACCGCTAAGTAGGTCGGCGCTACCGCTGGGTAGGTCGGCGCTACCTCTGAGTACGTCGGCGCTACCTTTTAGTAGGCCGGAGCTGTCTCTGAGTAGGTCGGCGCCACCGCTAAGTAGGTCGGCGCTACCGCTGGGTAGGACGGCGCTACGGCTGGGTAGGTCGGCGCTACCGCTGAGTAGGTTGGCGCTACAGCTGAGTACGTCGGCGCTACCTTTAAGTAGGTTAGCGCTACCTTTGAGTACGTCGGTGCTACCGCTAAGTAGGTCGGCGCTACCGCTTAGTAGGACGGCGCTACCGCTGGGTAGGTCGACGCTACCGCTGGGTAGTGCGGCGCTACCTCTGAGTACGTCGGCGCTCCCTTTTAGTAGGTCGGCGCTACTGCTAAGTAGGTCGGCGCTACCGCTGGGTAGGTCAGCGCTACCGCTGAATAGGTCGGCGCTACCGCCGGGTAGGTCGGCGCTACCGCTGGGTACGTCTGCGCTACCGCTGGGTAGGTCGGCGCTACCGCTGGGTAGGTCGGCGCTACCACTGGGTAGGTCGGCGCTACCGCTGAGTAGGTCGGCCCTACAGCTGAGTATGTCGGCGCTACCTTTTAGTAGGTCGGCGCTACCTTTGAGTAGGTCGGCGCCAACGTTAAGTAGGTCGGCGCCACCTCTGAGTACGTCGGCGCTACCTTTTAGTAGGTTAGCGCTACCTTTGAGTACGTCGGTGCCACCGCTAAGTAGGTCGGCGCTACCTCTGAGTAGGACGGTACTACAGCTGGGTAGGGCGGCGCTACCTCTGAATACGTCGTCGCTACCTTTTAGTAAGTCGGCGCTACCTTTGAGTAGGTCGGCGCTACCTCTGAGTACGTCGGCGCTACCTTTTAGTAGGTTAGCGCTACCTTTGAGTACGTCGGTGCCACCGCTAAGTAGGTCGGCGCAACCTCTGAGTAGGACGGTACTACAGCTGGGTAGGGCGGCGCTACCTCTGAGTACGTCGTCGCTACCTTTTAGTAAGTCGGCGCTACCTTTGAGTAGGTCGGCGCTACCTCTGAGTACGTCGGCGCTACCTTTTAGTAGGTCGGCGCTACAGCTGATTAGGTCGGCGCTACCGCTGAGTAGGTCGGCGCTACAGCTGATTACGTCGGCGCTACCTTTAAGTAGGCTAGCGCTACCTTTGAGTACGTCGGTGCTACCGCTAAGTAGGTCGGCGCTACCGCTTAGTAGGACGGCGCTACCGCTGGGTAGGTCGGCGCTACCGCTGGGTAGGTCGGCGCTACCGCTGGGTAGGTCGGCGCTACCGCTGAAGGGGTCGGCGCTACAGCTGAGTACGTCGGTGCTACCTTTAAGTAGGTTAGCGCTACCTTTGAGTACGTCGGTGCTACCGCTAAGTAGGTCGGCGCTACCGCTTAGTAGGACGGCGCTACCGCTGGGTAGGTCGGCGCTACCGCTGGGTAGTGCGGCGCTACCTCTGAGTACCTCGGCGCTACCTTTTAGTAGGTCGGCGCTACCTTTCAGTAGGTCGGCGCCACTGCTAAGAAGGTCGGCGCTACCGCTGGGTAGGTCGGCGCTACCGCTGAATAGGTCGGCGCTACCGCCGGGTAGGTCGGCGCTACCGCTGGGTAGGTCGGCGCTACCGCTGGGTAGGTCGGCGCTACCGCTTAGTAGGTCGGCGCTACCACTGGGTAGGTCGGCGCTACCGCTGAGTAGGTCGGCGCTACAGCTTAGTACGTCGGCGCTACCTTTTAGTAGGTCGGCGCTACCTTTGAGTAGGTCGGCGCCACCGATAAGTAGGTCGGCGCTACCTCTGAGTACGTCGGCGCTACCTTTTAGTAGGTTAGCGCTACCTTTGAGTACGTCGGTGCCACCGCTAAGTAGGTCGGCGCTACAGCTGAGTAGGACGGCGCTACCGCTAAGTAGGTCGGCGCTACCGCTGAGTAGGTCGAGCTACCGCTGGGTAAATCGGCGCTACCGCTGGGTAGGTCGGCGCTACCTCTGAGTACGTCGGCGCTAAGTTTTAGTAGGCCGGCGCTACCTTTGAGTAGGTCGGCGCCACCGCTAAGTAGGTCGGCGCTACCGCTGGGTAGGTCGGCGCTACCTCTGAGTACGTCGGCGCTACCTTTTAGTAGGCCGGAGCTGTCTCTGAGTAGGTCGGCGCCACCGCTAAGTAGGTCGGCGCTACCGCTGGGTAGGACGGCGCTACGGCTGGGTAGGTCGGCGCTACCGCTGAGTAGGTTGGCGCTACAGCTGAGTACGTCGGCGCTACCTTTAAGTAGGTTAGCGCTACCTTTGAGTACGTCGGTGCTACCGCTAAGTAGGTCGGCGCTACCGCTTAGTAGGACGGCGCTACCGCTGGGTAGGTCGACGCTACCGCTGGGTAGTGCGGCGCTACCTCTGAGTACGTCGGCGCTCCCTTTTAGTAGGTCGGCGCTACTGCTAAGTAGGTCGGCGCTACCGCTGGGTAGGTCGGCGCTACCGCTGAATAGGTCGGCGCTACCGCCGGGTAGGTCGGCGCTACCGCTGGGTAGGTCTGCGCTACCGCTGGGTAGGTCGGCGCTACCGCTGGGTAGGTCGGCGCTACCACTGGGTAGGTCGGCGCTACCGCTGAGTAGGTCGGCCCTACAGCTGAGTATGTCGGCGCTACCTTTTAGTAGGTCGGCGCTACCTTTGAGTAGGTCGGCGCCAACGTTAAGTAGGTCGGCGCCACCTCTGAGTACGTCGGCGCTACCTTTTAGTAGGTTAGCGCTACCTTTGAGTACGTCGGTGCCACCGCTAAGTAGGTCGGCGCTACCTCTGAGTAGGACGGTACTACAGCTGGGTAGGGCGGCGCTACCTCTGAATACGTCGTCGCTACCTTTTAGTAAGTCGGCGCTACCTTTGAGTAGGTCGGCGCTACCTCTGAGTACGTCGGCGCTACCTTTTAGTAGGTTAGCGCTACCTTTGAGTACGTCGGTGCCACCGCTAAGTAGGTCGGCGCTACCTCTGAGTAGGACGGTACTACAGCTGGGTAGGGCGGCGCTACCTCTGAATACGTCGTCGCTACCTTTTAGTAAGTCGGCGCTACCTTTGAGTAGGTCGGCGCTACCTCTGAGTACGTCGGCGCTACCTTTTAGTAGGTCGGCGCTACAGCTGATTAGGTCGGCGCTACCGCTGAGTAGGTCGGCGCTACAGCTGATTACGTCGGCGCTACCTTTAAGTAGGCTAGCGCTACCTTTGAGTACGTCGAAGCTACCGCTAAGTAGGTCGGCGCTACCGCTTAGTAGGACGGCGCTACCGCTGGGTAGGTCGGCGCTACCGCTGGGTAGGTCGGCGCTACCGCTGGGTAGGTCGGCGCTACCGCTGAAGGGGTCGGCGCTACAGCTGAGTACGTCGGTGCTACCTTTAAGTAGGTTAGCGCTACCTTTGAGTACGTCGGTGCTACCGCTAAGTAGGTCGGCGCTACCGCTTAGTAGGACGGCGCTACCGCTGGGTAGGTCGGCGCTACCGCTGGGTAGTGCGGCGCTACCTCTAAGTACCTCGGCGCTACCTTTTAGTAGGTCGGCGCTACCTTTCAGTAGGTCGGCGCCACTGCTAAGAAGGTCGGCGCTACCGCTGGGTAGGTCGGCGCTACCGCTGAATAGGTCGGCGCTACCGCCGGGTAGGTCGGCGCTACCGCTGGGTAGGTCGGCGCTACCGCTGGGTAGGTCGGCGCTACCGCTTAGTAGGTCGGCGCTACCACTGGGTAGGTCGGCGCTACCGCTGAGTAGGTCGGCGCTACAGCTGAGTACGTCGGCGCTACCTTTTAGTAGGTCGGCGCTACCTTTGAGTAGGTCGGCGCCACCGCTAAGTAGGTCGGCGCTACCTCTGAGTACGTCGGCGCTACCTTTTAGTAGGTTAGCGCTACCTTTGAGTACGTCGGTGCCACCGCTAAGTAGGTCGGCGCTACAGCTGAGTAGGACGGCGCTACCGCTAAGTAGGTCGGCGCTACCGCTGAGTAGGTCGAGCTACCGCTGGGTAAATCGGCGCTACCGCTGGGTAGGTCGGCGCTACCTCTGAGTACGTCGGCGCTAAGTTTTAGTAGGCCGGCGCTACCTTTGAGTAGGTCGGCGCCACCGCTAAGTAGGTCGGCGCTACCGCTGGGTAGGTCGGCGCTACCTCTGAGTACGTCGGCGCTACCTTTTAGTAGGCCGGAGCTGTCTCTGAGTAGGTCGGCGCCACCGCTAAGTAGGTCGGCGCTACCGCTGGGTAGGACGGCGCTACGGCTGGGTAGGTCGGCGCTACCGCTGAGTAGGTTGGCGCTACAGCTGAGTACGTCGGCGCTACCTTTAAGTAGGTTAGCGCTACCTTTGAGTACGTCGGTGCTACCGCTAAGTAGGTCGGCGCTACCGCTTAGTAGGACGGCGCTACCGCTGGGTAGGTCGACGCTACCGCTGGGTAGTGCGGCGCTACCTCTGAGTACGTCGGCGCTCCCTTTTAGTAGGTCGGCGCTACTGCTAAGTAGGTCGGCGCTACCGCTGGGTAGGTCGGCGCTACCGCTGAATAGGTCGGCGCTACCGCCGGGTAGGTCGGCGCTACCGCTGGGTAGGTCTGCGCTACCGCTGGGTAGGTCGGCGCTACCGCTGGGTAGGTCGGCGCTACCACTGGGTAGGTCGGCGCTACCGCTGAGTAGGTCGGCCCTACAGCTGAGTATGTCGGCGCTACCTTTTAGTAGGTCGGCGCTACCTTTCAGTAGGTCGGCGCCAACGTTAAGTAGGTCGGCGCCACCTCTGAGTACGTCGGCGCTACCTTTTAGTAGGTTAGCGCTACCTTTGAGTACGTCGGTGCCACCGCTAAGTAGGTCGGCGCTACCTCTGAGTAGGACGGTACTACAGCTGAGTAGGGCGGCGCTACCTCTGAATACGTCGTCGCTACCTTTTAGTAAGTCGGCGCTACCTTTGAGTAGGTCGGCGCTACCTCTGAGTACGTCGGCGCTACCTTTTAGTAGGTTAGCGCTACCTTTGAGTACGTCGGTGCCACCGCTAAGTAGGTCGGCGCTACCTCTGAATAGGACGGTACTACAGCTGGGTAGGGCGGCGCTACCTCTGAATACGTCGTCGCTACCTTTTAGTAAGTCGGCGCTACCTTTGAGTAGGTCGGCGCTACCTCTGAGTACGTCGGCGCTACCTTTTAGTAGGTCGGCGCTACAGCTGATTAGGTCGGCGCTACCGCTGAGTAGGTCGGCGCTACAGCTGATTACGTCGGCGCTACCTTTAAGTAGGCTAGCGCTACCTTTGAGTACGTCGGTGCTACCGCTAAGTAGGTCGGCGCTACCGCTTAGTAGGACGGCGCTACCGCTGGGTAGGTCGGCGCTACCGCTGGGTAGGTCGGCGCTACCGCTGGGTAAATCGGCGCTACCGCTGGGTAGGTCGGCGCTACCTCTGAGTACGTCGGCGCTAAGTTTTAGTAGGCCGGCGCTACCTTTGAGTAGGTCGGCGCCACCGCTAAGTAGGTCGGCGCTACCGCTGGGTATGTCGGCGCTACCTCTGAGTACGTCGGCGCTACCTTTTAGTAGGCCGGAGCTGTCTCTGAGTAGGTCGGCGCCACCGCTAAGTAGGTCGGCGCTACCGCTGGGTAGGACGGCGCTACGGCTGGGTAGGTCGGCGCTACCGCTGAGTAGGTTGGCGCTACAGCTGAGTACGTCGGCGCTACCTTTAAGTAGGTTAGCGCTACCTTTGAGTACGTCGGTGCTACCGCTAAGTAGGTCGGCGCTACCGCTTAGTAGGACGGCGCTACCGCTGGGTAGGTCGACGCTACCGCTGGGTAGTGCGGCGCTACCTCTGAGTACGTCGGCGCTCCCTTTTAGTAGGTCGGCGCTACTGCTAAGTAGGTCGGCGCTACCGCTGGGTAGGTCGGCGCTACCGCTGAATAGGTCGGCGCTACCGCCGGGTAGGTCGGCGCTACCGCTGGGTAGGTCTGCGCTACCGCTGGGTAGGTCGGCGCTACCACTGGGTAGGTCGGCGCTACCGCTGAGTAGGTCGGCCCTACAGCTGAGTATGTCGGCGCTACCTTTTAGTAGGTCGGCGCTACCTTTGAGTAGGTCGGCGCCAACGTTAAGTAGGTCGGCGCCACCTCTGAGTACGTCGGCGCTACCTTTTAGTAGGTTAGCGCTACCTTTGAGTACGTCGGTGCCACCGCTAAGTAGGTCGGCGCTACCTCTGAGTAGGACGGTACTACAGCTGGGTAGGGCGGCGCTACCTCTGAATACGTCGTCGCTACCTTTTAGTAAGTCGGCGCTACCTTTGAGTAGGTCGGCGCTACCTCTGAGTACGTCGGCGCTACCTTTTAGTAGGTTAGCGCTACCTTTGAGTACGTCGGTGCCACCGCTAAGTAGGTCGGCGCTACCTCTGAGTAGGACGGTACTACAGCTGGGTAGGGCGGCGCTACCTCTGAATACGTCGTCGCTACCTTTTAGTAAGTCGGCGCTACCTTTGAGTAGGTCGGCGCTACCTCTGAGTACGTCGGCGCTACATTTTAGTAGGTCGGCGCTACAGCTGATTAGGTCGGCGCTACCGCTGAGTAGGTCGGCGCTACAGCTGATTACGTCGGCGCTACCTTTAAGTAGGCTAGCGCTACCTTTGAGTACGTCGGTGCTACCGCTAAGTAGGTCGGCGCTACCGCTTAGTAGGACGGCGCTACCACTGGGTAGGTCGGCGCTACCGCTGGGTAGGTCGGCGCTACCGCTGGGTAGGTTGGCGCTACCGCTGAAGGGGTCGGCGCTACAGCTGAGTACGTCGGTGCTACCTTTAAGTAGGTTAGCGCTACCTTTGAGTACGTCGGTGCTACCGCTAAGTAGGTCGGCGCTACCGCTTAGTAGGACGGCGCTACCGCTGGGTAGGTCGGCGCTACCGCTGGGTAGTGCGGCGCTACCTCTGAGTACCTCGGCGCTACCTTTTAGTAGGTCGGCGCTACCTTTCAGTAGGTCGGCGCCACTGCTAAGAAGGTCGGCGCTACCGCTGGGTAGGTCGGCGCTACCGCTGAATAGGTCGGCGCTACCGCCGGGTAGGTCGGCGCTACCGCTGGGTAGGTCGGCGCTACCGCTGGGTAGGTCGGCGCTACCGCTTAGTAGGTCGGCGCTACCACTGGGTAGGTCGGCGCTACCGCTGAGTAGGTCGGCGCTACAGCTGAGTACGTCGGCGCTACCTTTTAGTAGGTCGGCGCTACCTTTGAGTAGGTCGGCGCCACCGCTAAGTAGGTCGGCGCTACAGCTGAGTAGGACGGCGCTACCGCTAAGTAGGTCGGCGCTACCGCTGAGTAGGTCGAGCTACCGCTGGGTAAATCGGCGCTACCGCTGGGTAGGTCGGCGCTACCTCTGAGTACGTCGGCGCTAAGTTTTAGTAGGCCGGCGCTACCTTTGAGTAGGTCGGCGCCACCGCTAAGTAGGTCGGCGCTACCGCTGGGTAGGTCGGCGCTACCTCTGAGTACGTCGGCGCTACCTTTTAGTAGGCCGGAGCTGTCTCTGAGTAGGTCGGCGCCACCGCTAAGTAGGTCGGCGCTACCGCTGGGTAGGACGGCGCTACGGCTGGGTAGGTCGGCGCTACCGCTGAGTAGGTTGGCGCTACAGCTGAGTACGTCGGCGCTACCTTTAAGTAGGTTAGCGCTACCTTTGAGTACGTCGGTGCTACCGCTAAGTAGGTCGGCGCTACCGCTTAGTAGGACGGCGCTACCGCTGGGTAGGTCGACGCTACCGCTGGGTAGTGCGGCGCTACCTCTGAGTACGTCGGCGCTCCCTTTTAGTAGGTCGGCGCTACTGCTAAGTAGGTCGGCGCTACCGCTGGGTAGGTCGGCGCTACCGCTGAATAGGTCGGCGCTACCGCCGGGTAGGTCGGCGCTACCGCTGGGTAGGTCTGCGCTACCGCTGGGTAGGTCGGCGCTACCGCTGGGTAGGTCGGCGCTACCACTGGGTAGGTCGGCGCTACCGCTGAGTAGGTCGGCCCTACATCTGAGTATGTCGGCGCTACCTTTTAGTAGGTCGGCGCTACCTTTGAGTAGGTCGGCGCCAACGTTAAGTAGGTCGGCGCCACCTCTGAGTACGTCGGCGCTACCTTTTAGTAGGTTAGCGCTACCTTTTAGTACGTCGGTGCCACCGCTAAGTAGGTCGGCGCTACCTCTGAGTAGGACGGTACTACAGCTGGGTAGGGCGGCGCTACCTCTGAATACGTAGTCGCTACCTTTTAGTAAGTCGGCGCTACCTTTGAGTAGGTCGGCGCTACCTCTGAGTACGTCGGCGCTACCTTTTAGTAAGTCGGCGCTACCTTTGAGTAGGTCGGTGCCACCGCTAAGTAGGTCGGCGCTACCTCTGAGTAGGACGGTACTACAGCTGGGTAGGGCGGCGCTACCTCTGAATACGTCGTCGCTACCTTTTAGTAAGTCGGCGCTACCTTTGAGTAGGTCGGCGCTACCTCTGAGTACGTCGGCGCTACCTTTTAGTAGGTCGGCGCTACAGCTGATTAGGTCGGCGCTACCGCTGAGTAGGTCGGCGCTACAGCTGATTACGTCGGCGCTACCTTTAAGTAGGCTAGCGCTACCTTTGAGTACGTCGGTGCTACCGCTAAGTAGGTCGGCGCTACCGCTTAGTAGGACGGCGCTACCGCTGGGTAGGTCGGCGCTACCGCTGGGTAGGTCGGCGCTACCGCTGGGTAGGTCGGCGCTACCGCTGAAGGGGTCGGCGCTACAGCTGAGTACGTCGGTGCTACCTTTAAGTAGGTTAGCGCTACCTTTGAGTACGTCGGTGCTACCGCTAAGTAGGTCGGCGCTACCGCTTAGTAGGACGGCGCTACCGCTGGGTAGGTCGGCGCTACCGCTGGGTAGTGCGGCGCTACCTCTGAGTACCTCGGCGCTACCTTTTAGTAGGTCGGCGCTACCTTTCAGTAGGTCGGCGCCACTGCTAAGAAGGTCGGCGCTACCGCTGGGTAGGTCGGCGCTACCGCTTAGTAGGTCGGCGCTACCACTGGGTAGGTCGGCGCTACCGCTGAGTAGGTCGGCGCTACAGCTGAGTACGTCGGCGCTACCTTTTAGTAGGTCGGCGCTACCTTTGAGTAGGTCGGCGCCACCGCTAAGTAGGTCGGCGCTACCTCTGAGTACGTCGGCGCTACCTTTTAGTAGGTTAGCGCTACCTTTGAGTACGTCGGTGCCACCGCTAAGTAGGTCGGCGCTACAGCTGAGTAGGACGGCGCTACCGCTAAGTAGGTCGGCGCTACCGCTGAGTAGGTCGAGCTACTGCTGGGTAAATCGGCGCTACCGCTGGGTAGGTCGGCGCTACCTCTGAGTACGTCGGTGCTAAGTTTTAGTAGGCCGGCGCTACCTTTGAGTAGGTCGGCGCCACCGCTAAGTAGGTCGGCGCTACCGCTGGGTAGGTCGGCGCTACCTCTGAGTACGTCGGCGCTACCTTTTAGTAGGCCGGAGCTGTCTCTGAGTAGGTCGGCGCCACCGCTAAGTAGGTCGGCGCTACCGCTGGGTAGGACGGCGCTACGGCTGGGTAGGTCGGCGCTACCGCTGAGTAGGTTGGCGCTACAGCTGAGTACGTCGGCGCTACCTTTAAGTAGGTTAGCGCTACCTTTGAGTACGTCGGTGCTACCGCTAAGTAGGTCGGCGCTACCGCTTAGTAGGACGGCGCTACCGCTGGGTAGGTCGACGCTACCGCTGGGTAGTGCGGCGCTACCTCTGAGTACGTCGGCGCTCCCTTTTAGTAGGTCGGCGCTACTGCTAAGTAGGTCGGCGCTACCGCAGGGTAGGTCGGCGCTACCGCTGAATAGGTCGGCGCTACCGCCGGGTAGGTCGGCGCTACCGCTGGGTAGGTCTGCGCTACCGCTGGGTAGGTCGGCGCTACCGCTGGGTAGGTCGGCGCTACCACTGGGTAGGTCGGCGCTACCGCTGAGTAGGTCGGCCCTACAGCTGAGTATGTCGGCGCTACCTTTTAGTAGGTCGGCGCTACCTTTGAGTAGGTCGGCGCCAACGTTAAGTAGGTCGGCGCCACCTCTGAGTACGTCGGCGCTACCTTTTAGTAGGTTAGCGCTACCTTTGAGTACGTCGGTGCCACCGCTAAGTAGGTCGGCGCTACCGCTTAGTAGGACGGCGCTACCGCTGGGTAGGTCGGCGCTACCGCTGGGTAGTGCGGCGCTACCTCTGAGTACCTCGGCGCTACCTTTTAGTAGGTCGGCGCTACCTTTCAGTAGGTCGGCGCCACTGCTAAGAAGGTCGGCGCTACCGCTGGGTAGGTGGGCGCTACCGCTGAATAGGTCGGCGCTACCGCCGGGTAGGTCGGCGCTACCGCTGGGTAGGTCGGCGCTACCGCTGGGTAGGTCGGCGCTACCGCTTAGTAGGTCGGCGCTACCACTGGGTAGGTCGGCGCTACCGCTGAGTAGGTCGGCGCTACAGCTGAGTACGTCGGCGCTACCTTTTAGTAGGTCGGCGCTACCTTTGAGTAGGTCGGCGCCACCGCTAAGTAGGTCGGCGCTACCTCTGAGTACGTCGGCGCTACCTTTTAGTAGGTTAGCGCTACCTTTGAGTACGTCGGTGCCACCGCTAAGTAGGTCGGCGCTACAGTTGAGTAGGACGGCGCTACCGCTAAGTAGGTCGGCGCTACCGCTGAGTAGGTCGAGCTACCGCTGGGTAAATCGGCGCTACCGCTGGGTAGGTCGGCGCTACCTCTGAGTACGTCGGCGCTAAGTTTTAGTAGGCCGGCGCTACCTTTGAGTAGGTCGGCGCCACCGCTAAGTAGGTCGGCGCTACCGCTGGGTAGGTCGGCGCTACCTCTGAGTACGTCGGCGCTACCTTTTAGTAGGCCGGAGCTGTCTCTGAGTAGGTCGGCGCCACCGCTAAGTAGGTCGGCGCTACCGCTGGGTAGGACGGCGCTACGGCTGGGTAGGTCGGCGCTACCGCTGAGTAGGTCGGCGCTACAGCTGAGTACGTCGGCGCTACCTTTAAGTAGGTTAGCGCTACCTTTGAGTACGTCGGTGCTACCGATAAGTAGGTCGGCGCTACCGCTTAGTAGGACGGCGCTACCGCTGGGTAGGTCGACGCTACCGCTGGGTAGTGCGGCGCTACCTCTGAGTACGTCGGCGCTACCTTTTAGTAGGTCGGCGCTACCTTTCACTAGGTCGGCGCCACTGCTAAGTAGGTCGGCGCTACCGCTGGGTAGGTCGGCGCTACCGCTGAATAGGTCGGCGCTACCGCCGGGTAGGTCGGCGCTACCGCTGGGTAGGTCGGCGCTACCGCTGGGTAGGTCGGCGCTACCACTGGGTAGGTCGGCGCTACCGCTGAGTAGGTCGGCCCTACAGCTGAGTACGTCGGCGCTACCTTTTAGTAGGTCGGCGCTACCTTTGAGTAGGTCGGCGCCACCGTTAAGTAGGTCGGCGCTACCTCTGAGTACGTCGGCGCTACCTTTTAGTAGGTTAGCGCTACCTTTGAGTACGTCGGTGCCACCGCTAAGTAGGTCGGCGCTACCTCTGAGTAGGACGGTACTACAGCTGGGTAGGGCGGCGCTACCTCTGAATACTTCGTCGCTACCTTTTAGTAAGTCGGCGCTACCTTTGAGTAGGTCGGCGCTACCTCTGAGTACGTCGGCGCTACCTTTTAGTAGGTCGGCGCTACCGCTGATTAGGTCGGCGCTACCGCTGAGTAGGTCGGCGCTACAGCTGATTACGTCGGCGCTACCTTTAAGTAGGTTAGCGCTACCTTTGAGTACGTCGGTGCTACCGCTAAGTAGGTCGGCGCTACCGCTTAGTAGGACGGCGCTACCGCTGGGTAGGTCGGCGCTACCGCTGGGTAGGTCGGCGCTACCGCTGGGTAGGTCGGCGCTACCGCTGAGTGGGTCGGCGCTACAGCTGAGTACGTCGGTGCTACCTTTAAGTAGGTTAGCGCTACCTTTGAGTACGTCGGTGCTACCGCTAAGTAGGTCGGCGCTACCGCTTAGTAGGACGGCGCTACCGCTGGGTAGGTCGGCGCTACCGCTGGGTAGTGCGGCGCTACCTCTGAGTACGTCGGCGCTACCTTTTAGTAGGTCGGCGCTACCTTTCAGTAGGTCGGCGCCACTGCTAAGTAGGTCGGCGCTACCGTTGGGTAGGTCGGCGCTACTGCTGAATAGGTCGGCGCTACCGCCGGGTAGGTCGGCGCTACCGCTGGGTAGGTCTGCGCTACCGCTGGGTAGGTCGGCGCTACCGCTTAGTAGGTCGGCGCTACCACTGGGTAGGTCGGCGCTACCGCTGAGTAGGTCGGCGCTACAGCTGAGTACGTCGGCGCTACCTTTTAGTAGGTCGGCGCTACCTTTAAGTAGGTCGGCGCCACCGCTAAGTAGGTCGGCGCTACCTCTGAGTACGTCGGCGCTACCTTTTAGTAGGTTAGCGCTACCTTTGAGTACGTCGGTGCCACCGCTAAGTAGGTCGGCGCTACCGCTGAGTAGGACGGCGCTACCGCTGGATAGGTCGGCGCTACCGCTGAGTAGGTCGAGCTACCGCTGGGTAAATCGGCGCTACCGCTGGGTAGGTCGGCGCTACCTCTGAGTACGTCGGCGCTAAGTTTTAGTAGGCCGGCGCTACCTTTGAGTAGGTCGGCGCCACCGCTAAGTAGGTCGGCGCTACCGCTGGGTAGGTCGGCGCTACCTCTGAGTACGTCGGCGCTACCTTTTAGTAGGCCGGAGCTGTCTCTGAGTAGGTCGGCGCCACCGCTAAGTAGGTCGGCGCTACCGCTGGGTAGGACGGCGCTACGGCTGGGTAGGTCGGCGCTACCGCTGAGTAGGTCGGCGCTACAGCTGAGTACGTCGGCGCTACCTTTAAGTAGGTTAGCGCTACCTTTGAGTACGTCGGTGCTACCGATAAGTAGGTCGGCGCTACCGCTTAGTAGAACGGCGCTACCGCTGGGTAGGTCGACGCTACCGCTGGGTAGTGCGGCGCTACCTCTGAGTACGTCGGCGCTACCTTTTAGTAGGTCGGCGCTACCTTTCACTAGGTCGGCGCCACTGCTAAGTAGGTCGGCGCTACCGCTGGGTAGGTCGGCGCTACCGCTGAATAGGTCGGCGCTACCGCCGGGTAGGTCGGCGCTACCGCTGGGTAGGTCGGCGCTACCGCTGGGTAGGTCGGCGCTACCACTGGGTAGGTCGGCGCTACCGCTGAGTAGGTCGGCCCTACAGCTGAGTACGTCGGCGCTACCTTTTAGTAGGTCGGCGCTACCTTTGAGTAGGTCGGCGCCACCGTTAAGTAGGTCGGCGCTACCTCTGAGTACGTCGGCGCTACCTTTTAGTAGGTTAGCGCTACCTTTGAGTACGTCGGTGCCACCGCTAAGTAGGTCGGCGCTACCTCTGAGTAGGACGGTACTACAGCTGGGTAGGGCGGCGCTACCTCTGAATACTTCGTCGCTACCTTTTAGTAAGTCGGCGCTACCTTTGAGTAGGTCGGCGCTACCTCTGAGTACGTCGGCGCTACCTTTTAGTAGGTCGGCGCTACCGCTGATTAGGTCGGCGCTACCGCTGAGTAGGTCGGCGCTACAGCTGATTACGTCGGCGCTACCTTTAAGTAGGTTAGCGCTACCTTTGAGTACGTCGGTGCTACCGCTAAGTAGGTCGGCGCTACCGCTTAGTAGGACGGCGCTACCGCTGGGTAGGTCGGCGCTACCGCTGGGTAGGTCGGCGCTACCGCTGGGTAGGTCGGCGCTACCGCTGAGTGGGTCGGCGCTACAGCTGAGTACGTCGGTGCTACCTTTAAGTAGGTTAGCGCTACCTTTGAGTACGTCGGTGCTACCGCTAAGTAGGTCGGCGCTACCGCTTAGTAGGACGGCGCTACCGCTGGGTAGGTCGGCGCTACCGCTGGGTAGTGCGGCGCTACCTCTGAGTACGTCGGCGCTACCTTTTAGTAGGTCGGCGCTACCTTTCAGTAGGTCGGCGCCACTGCTAAGTAGGTCGGCGCTACCGTTGGGTAGGTCGGCGCTACCGCTGAATAGGTCGGCGCTACCGCCGGGTAGGTCGGCGCTACCGCTGGGTAGGTCTGCGCTACCGCTGGGTAGGTCGGCGCTACCGCTTAGTAGGTCGGCGCTACCACTGGGTAGGTCGGCGCTACCGCTGAGTAGGTCGGCGCTACAGCTGAGTACGTCGGCGCTACCTTTTAGTAGGTCGGCGCTACCTTTAAGTAGGTCGGCGCCACCGCTAAGTAGGTCGGCGCTACCTCTGAGTACGTCGGCGCTACCTTTTAGTAGGTTAGCGCTACCTTTGAGTACGTCGGTGCCACCGCTAAGTAGGTCGGCGCTACCGCTGAGTAGGACGGCGCTACCGCTGGATAGGTCGGCGCTACCGCTAAGTAGGACGGCGCTACCTCTGAGTACGTCGGCGCTACCTTTTAGTAGGTCGGCGCTACCTTTGAGTAGGTCGGCGCTACCTCTGAGTACGTCGGCGCTACCTTTTAGTAGGTCGGCACTACCTTTGAGTAGGTCGGCGCTACCTCTGAGTACGTCGGCACTACCTTTTAGTAGGTCGGCGCTACCTTCGATTAGGTCGGCGCTACCGCTGAGTAGGTCGGCGCTACAGCTGAGTACGTCGGCGCTACCTTTTAGTAGGTCGGCGCTACCTTTGAGTGGGTCGGCGCTACCGCTGAATAGGTCGGCGCTACCTCTGAGTAGGTCGGCGCTACCTCTTAATACGTCGGCGCTACCTTTTAGTAGGTCGGCGCTACCTTTTAGTAGGTCGGCTCTACCTTTGAGTAGGTCGGCGCCACCGCTAAGTAGGTCGGCGCTACCGCTGAGTAGGTCGGAGCTACCTGTAAGTGTTGCATGACTTGGTGTGAAGTTATAAGGAATAAGTTTGTGCAATAGGTGCGATTAATGAGTAACTAGGAAATGTGTGTTTGACGTCATGTAATGTTTACTTGGGAGAGAGAGATGGTAAACAAGGACAGTGAATGTTAGGCCGTGGAAGAGTGATGTTCTTGGTCTTGATGTGATAGTAGTAACGAAGTATAGAAGTGATGTCGCTATAGGATATATGGATTAAAGTTATTATCTACAACCAAAGGCTTTATAAAGTATTGTTCAAGTTATGTTACTACTGTTATGAAGATCTCTCAGTTACAAAATGGTGGAGCAGCAGCAGAAATCAAGACCAGAATTATAGAGAGACACATCACAGAGCCTACTTTATGTACAGTTGTTGGAACGGTTAGAAGTTGACCTGCCTGCCTGTCTTGGAGGAGGTAACTTGAGGGAATCGACGTTTGATTGCCCTGCGAGTCATTGTATATGACTGGTGGATTTATTGATTTGTGGAGCTGCACTGTGAGTCATGGTATATGACTGGGATGTTTACTGATCAGTGGAGTTTTTTGTGAGTTGTGGAGCAACCCTGTGGAATAGTTACAGAATTGTACTGAAGCTGATGAGCTGCGAAATCCAAAGCTGTCCTGTGGGTGTCCTGAAACTGTACTGTCGTCTGTGAGCTGTACTGACGAGCTGGTGTCTATCTGGTGTCAACGTCGTAGGTTGTTACTATCCGGTTTGCCGTGCCTATTGCCAGCCGTAACTGCTTACGAGAGCTTTCTGGCATAGTAGCGGGCGTCATTGCATCGTTGCAACCGCTGATAAAGGCATACATCGTCTGCGTCCTTGTGCAGAGGGCATATTATTGCGGGCGTCATTGCATCGTTGCAACCGCTGATAAAGGTATACATCGTCTGCGTCCTTGTGCAGAGGGCATATCATCTCTTGGCGCCGGATGTGTAACTTTGCTGTTGATCTCGTTTGCTGACTGTATTCAATACGTCGGTGGAGGGTATTCAAGTTCATATGCAAGGTCGACACAACGGTTACCGGAAGATTACAAGGTTGGAACAACGGTTACTGGAAGACTTCAAGGTTGGGAAAAGACACTCAAGGTTGATCCGTTGGATACTGTTGATTTGGTTGGACAGAGCTATCAAGGTCAAGGAATTTGGACGTTGGACAAGGGACGTGCGTGGACTTGGATTGGAGACAGCACTACTGAAAGCTAAGTTAAATATTTTTTTAACTTGTATGATAATATCTAGGGTATAATTTATTATCATTGCTATATGTATATTCGTATATTTGTGTTATGTATTTTGCGGGCGGTTGGATGGGATTGTTGTGAGGCCACATAGTTTATATCTGGGTGACCCCATGACAATGGAACTCTATTAGGTTACTTGTATGTATTTTTCTTCATTGGGGAGATTCGTCCTTTGAAAAAAGGATTGTGCGGACTTAGACTGTGGGTTTGAGTGGGCTTCCCAACGAATTAAAGTATATGTTATTTGTTTAGTTTGTTAGCGTGCTGGTATCTTGTTTTGGGCTGTTTTGTCTATCGATTTGTGTCAAAACATTAAGTATAGTTTACTTGTTTGTATTCTTCTGTCTTTCTGCTAAACTATCTGTGTATCTATATATATATTTATTTGCTTTATGATTTACTTCTAATTGTAATTTTAATTGCAACTATAAATGTTATATGCATCACATTGCTATCTCGTAAGTATATATGATTCATGCTGGTGTGTTGGTTGAGGTAGTGTGCTATATGGTCAACGTTTACACGCCTTTATGTTAATCAAAACTTAAAGATTTTAAATTAAAAACATTGCACATATTAGGACGGTATTTGTGCTGATTTGGAGGTTGTGCATACATTTATTTTGGTACACATATTGCATTGTATTAGAATATCGCGTGTAGTAGTATTAGAACGATACTTGTGCTATATTAGAGTACTGTACTGTGCGCCATATTTTTTCTTGTATACACTTGTTGGTATAGCGGTTAATAATAAACATGAACCCTGAACTATGGAAAGCGTGGACTGAAGTAGCTTTAGAGATAGGGTTACAAGGGGATGCTATTGTGAAATACGTAGAGAAGAGAGTGCAACAAAGGATAGAATGGGAAAAGGAAAATGAAGAGTGGGAAAGAGAGAAGAAAAAGAGAGATAAAAAGGAAGAAAGGAAGGAGAAGATACATGAACAAAATATGGAGTTATTGGACTTAGACATTATGAGAATTAGAGTACGAACAAATTTGTGTAGACTGATAAATGACAAGAAAAATCTGTGGTTAAGTAAATTGTATAATGGTGATGAAGATATAATGGTCTTAGAATCTCAAATAAGAGAAATGGAGGAGGAGATAGAAGAAAGAGAAATGGTTTTTCTATGTAAGAAAGTAGTTATTGAAGTGAAAATTACAGAGTTAAGGAATGAAGTTGACTTATATGATGATGTTGATAAGATAGCTAAAAATGAAGATATAGTAAAGGAAGATAATGGGATTAAGTTGACAGAATCTAAAATACTAAATGAAGAATCTAATATCATGGTAAATGAGTCAGAAATTAGAATGGAAGTGTCAGATATGATAATTAGAGAACCAGAGGTTATGGTTGAGGACTTGAAAACTATAAATATAGAATCAGAGGTCGTGGTTGAAGAGTTAGAGGTTATAAATGAAGGTGAAATCTTGGGTAAAGATTCAATGATTAAGATAAAAGAACAAGTGGAGGTGATAGATGAGAAAACACCTAATGTAATAACTGAAGCATTTCTAGTTGAGGAGATCAGTTTAAGAATGTCGGGAGATGAGGGGATACAAGGTAGTATACTAGGTGACCCTCACTCAGGTCATTATGACAAGGGATTATATGCTATGTTAAGTGAAAAGGAGGAGAAGAAAGGTTTTAGGTTGTTGACTAGAGATTATCAGAAGGACAATGTAGGGATAGTTGAGGTACAGTTGACTGTAGATTGTCGGGAGAACGATGTTGTGAGAGTAGAAGCGTTGAGGACTGAAAATTGTCGGGTAGACAATGTAGAATATGAGATGTTGGGAATTGAAAAAGGTTGGAAATACAAAGAAGTGGTGAGGAGTGTTAGCATTAGTCTTGGTAAGTTGAAAGAAGAGATAAGTGATTGGAAGGAAGACTGGTTGATATTAGACATAAGAAAAAATGTACTCGATGATATGAAGATAGTTGGGTGTTTGTTCGAATGGGGAGATGGTTTTAGAGATGAAGTGGTTCTGGAAGGAAATGATTATGGGTGAAATAAATATGAGGAGAACTGGGATTGTTGTAAATAATGTTGTAAATAGTGTATTTTTGTTATTATATTGAGATATTAACAAATGTTACATTTTTCACAGATTTTGATTTGTGTATTATGATGATGATATTTGATGATGATGATGATGATGATGATGATGATGATATTTGATGATGATGATGATGATGATGTTATCTTGCCACACATTGTACCCAAGTCAAGTTATATGTTCTATATTGGTGTTGTGGTCAAGTGGAAATAAAATGGGTGAACATGAGTAAATGAGTGAATGAATTAGATGTAATCATTTTTTTTATTTAAGTAATGACAGTTATATTGATAAGTATGGGATGATGACTGGTTGGGATACAGTATAGACATCATTTTTCAGTGTTATTATTATTATATTATTCATGATAGTTATTTTTATATAATAATAGTTGTTGTCTTGAAGAGAACATATGTTGGTGTGCAATTTACATTTTACAATACTTTGTTTACTAGGTGCGTAATGGATGTGATGAAAGGAAGTGGATATTTGTTATGATTTGTTGAAAATTTTAATTAAATAGAGTTGGAGCATTTGTAATAATAGCAGATGTATATTTATAAGTTTTAAAAAAAAAAAAAAAAGAAAAAAAATACTAAAGGTATTTTTAAATGTGAGAAGGAGGGTGTAAGTGATGCATGACTTGGTGTGAAGTTATAAGGAATAAGTTTGTGCAATAGGTGCGATTAATGAGTAACTAGGAAATGTGTGTTTGACGTCATGTAATGTTTACTTGGGAGAGAGAGATGGTAAACAAGGACAGTGTATGTTAGGCCGTGGAAGAGTGATGTTCTTGGTCTTGATGTGATAGTAGTAACGAAGTATAGAAGTGATGTCGCTATAGGATATATGGATTAAAGTTATTATCTACAACCAAAGGCTTTATCAAGTATTGTTCAAGTTATGTTACTACTGTTATGAAGATCTCTCAGTTACACTACCGCTGGGTAGGTCGGCGCTACCGCTGGGTAGGTCGGCGCAACCTCTGAGTACGTCGGCGCTAAGTTTTAGTAGGCCTGCGCTACCTTTGAGTAGGTCGGCGCCACCGCTAAGTAGGTCGGCGCTACCGCTGGGTAGGTCAGCGCTACCTCTGAGTACGTCGGCGCTACCTTTTAGTAGGCCGGCGCTACCTCTGAGTAGGTCGGCGCCACCGCTAAATAGGTCGGCGCTACCGCTGGGTAGGACGGCGCTACGGCTGGGTAGGTCGGCGCTACCGCTGAGTAGGTCGGCGCTACAGCTGAGTACGTCGGCGCTACCTTTAAGTAGGTTAGCGCTACCTTTGAGTACGTCGGTGCTACCGCTAAGTAGGTCGGCGCTACCGCTTAGTAGGACGGCGCTACCGCTGGGTAGGTCGGCGCTACCGCTGGGTAGTGCGGCGCTACCTCTGCGTACGTCGGCGCTACCTTTTAGTAGGTCGGCGCTACCTTTCAGTAGGTCGTCGCCACTGCTAAATAGGTCGGCGATACCGCTGGGTAGGTCGGCGCTACCGCTGAATAGGTCGGCGCTACCGCCGGGTAGGTCGGCGCTACCGCTGGGTAGGTCTGCGCTACCGCTGGGTAGGTCGGCGCTACCGCTGGGTAGGTCGGCGCTACCACTGGGTAGGTCGGCGCTACCGCTGAGTAGGTCGGCGCTACAGCTGAGTACGTCGGCGCTACCTTTTAGTAGGTCGGCGCTACCTTTGAGTAGGTCGGCGCCACCGCTAAGTAGGTCGGCGCTACCTCTCAGTACGTCGGCGCTACCTTTTAGTAGGTTAGCGCTACCTTTGAGTACGTCGGTGCCACCGCTAAGTAGGTCGGCGCTACCGCTGAGTAGGACGGCGCTACCGCTGAGTAGGTCGGCGCTACCGCTGGGTAGGACGGCGCTACCTCTGAGTACGTCGGCGCTACCTTTTAGTAGGTCGGCGCTACCTTTGAGTAGGTCGGCGCTACCTCTGAGAAGGTCGGCGCTACCTTTTAGTAGGTCGGCGCTACCTTTGAGTAGGTCGGCGCTACCTCTGAGTACGTCGGCACTACCTTTTAGTAGGTCGGCGCTACCTTTGAGTAGGTCGGCGCTACCGCTGAGTAGCTCGGCGCTACAGTTGAGTACGTCGGCGCTACCTTTTAGTAGGTTAGCGCTACCATTGAGTACGTCGGTGCCACCGCTAAGTAGGTCGGCGCTACTGCTGAGTAGGACGGCGCTACCGCTGGGTAGGTCAGCGCTACCGCTGGGTAGGGCGGCGCTACCTCTGAATACGTCGTCGCTACCTTTTAGTAAGTCGGCGCTACCTTTGAGTAGGTCGGCGCTACCTCTGAGTACGTCGGCGCTACCTTTTAGTAGGTCGGCGCTACCGCTGATTAGGTCGGCGCTACCGCTGAGTAGGTCGGCGCTACAGCTGAGTACGTCGGCGCTACCTTTAAGTAGGTTAGCGCTACGTTTGAGTACGTCGGTGCTACCGCTAAGTAGGTCGGCGCTACCGCTTAGTAGGTCGGCGCTACCGCTGGGTAGGTCGGCGCTACCGCTGGGTAGGTCGGCGCTACCGCTGAGTAGGTCGGCGCTACAGCTGAGTACGTCGGTGCTACCTTTAAGTAAGTTAGCGCTACCTTTGAGTACGTCGGTGCTACCGCTAAATAGGTCGGCGCTACCGCTTAGTAGGACGGCGCTACCGCTGGGTAGGTCGGCGCTACCGCTGGGTAGTGCGGCGCTACCTCTGAGTACGTCGGCGCTACCTTTTAGTAGGTCGGCGCTACCTTTCAGTAGGTCGGCGCCACTGCTAAGTAGGTCGGTGCTACCGCTGGGTAGGTCGGCGCTACCGCTGAATAGGTCGGCGCTACCGCTGGGTAGTTCGGCGCTACCGCTGGGTAGGTCTGCGCTACCGCTGGGTAGGTCGGCGCTACCGCTGGGTAGGTCGGCGCTACCACTGGGTAGGTCGGCGCTACCGCTGGGTAGGTCGGCGCTACAGCTGAGTACGTCGGCGCTACCTTTTAGTAGGTCGGCGCTACCTTTGAGTAGGTCGGCGCCACCGCTAAGTAGGTCGGCGCTACCTGTGAGTACGTCGGCGCTACCTTTTAGTAGGTTAGCGCTACCTTTGAGTACTTCGGTGCCACCGCTAAGTAGGTCGGCGCTACCGCTGAGTAGGACGGCGCTACCGCTGGGTCGGTCGGCGCTACCGCTAAGTAGGACGGCGCTACCTCTGAGTACGTCGGCGCTACCTTTTAGTAGGTCGGCGCGACCTTTGAGTAGGTCGGCGCTACCTCTGAGTACGTCGGCGCTACCTTTTAGTAGGTCGGCGCTAACTTTGAGTAGGTCGGCGCTACCGCTGAGTAGGTCGGCGCTACAGCTGAGTACGTCAGCGCTACCTTTTAGTAGGTCGGCGCTACCTTTGAGTGGGTCGGCGCTACCGCTGGGTAGGTCGGCGCTACCTCTGAGTAGGTCGGCGCTACCTCTGAATACGTCGGCGCTACCTTTTAGTATGTCGGCGCTACCTTTTAGAAGGTCGGCTCTACCTTTGAGTAGGTCGGCGCCACCGCTAAGTAGGTCGGCGCTACCGCTGAGTAGGTCGGAGCTACCGCTGGGTAGGTCGGCGCTACCGCTGGGTAGGTCAGCGCTACCTCTGAGTACGTCGGCGCTAAGTTTTAGTAGGCCGGCGCTACCTTTGAGTAGGTCGGCGCCACCGCTAAGTAGGTCGGCGCTACCGCTGGGTAGGTCAGCGCTACCTCTGAGTACGTCGGCGCTACCTTTTAGTAGGCCGGCGCTACCTCTGAGTAGGTCGGCGCCACCGCTAAGTAGGTCGGCGCTACCCTACGGCTGGGTAGGTCGGCGCTACCGCTGAGTAGGTCGGCGCTACAGCTGAGTACGTCGGCGCTACCTTTAAGTAGGTTAGCGCTACCTTTGAGTACGTCGGTGCTACCGCTAAGTAGGACGGCGCTACCGCTGGGTAGGTCGGCGCTACCGCTGGGTAGTGCGGCGCTACCTCTGAGTACGTCGGCGCTACCTTTTAGTAGGTCGGCGCTACCGCTGGGTAGGTCAGCGCTACCTCTGAGTACGTCGGCGCTACCTTTTAGTAGGCCGGCGCTACCTCTGAGTAGGTCGGCGCCACCGCTAAATAGGTCGGCGCTACCGCTGGGTAGGACGGCGCTACGGCTGGGTAGGTCGGCGCTACCGCTGAGTAGGTCGGCGCTACAGCTGAGTACGTCGGCGCTACCTTTAAGTAGGTTAGCGCTACCTTTGAGTACGTCGGTGCTACCGCTAAGTAGGTCGGCGCTACCGCTTAGTAGGACGGCGCTACCGCTGGGTAGGTCGGCGCTACCGCTGGGTAGGTCGGCGCTACCACTGGGTAGGTCGGCGCTACCGCTGAGTAGGTCGGCGCTACAGCTGAGTACGTCGGCGCTACCTTTTAGTAGGTCGGCGCTACCTTTGAGTAGGTCGGCGCCACCGCTAAGTAGGT
This sequence comes from Anisus vortex, assembly GCA_949126835.1. Lineage (NCBI taxonomy): Eukaryota > Metazoa > Mollusca > Gastropoda > Planorbidae > Anisus > Anisus vortex. The sequence continues at coordinate 170,372 of OX421493.1, read as the reverse complement.
CGGCGCTACCTCTGAGTACGTCGGCGCTACCTTTTAGTAGGTTAGCGCTACCTTTGAGTACGTCGGTGCCACCGCTAAGTAGGTCGGCGCTACCGCTGAGTAGGACGGCGCTACCGCTGAGTAGGTCGGCGCTACCGCTGGGTAGGACGGCGCTACCTCTGAGTACGTCGGCGCTACCTTTTAGTAGGTCGGCGCTACCTTTGAGTAGGTCGGCGCTACCTCTGAGAAGGTCGGCGCTACCTTTTAGTAGGTCGGCGCTACCTTTGAGTAGGTCGGCGCTACCTCTGAGTACGTCGGCACTACCTTTTAGTAGGTCGGCGCTACCTTTGAGTAGGTCGGCGCTACCGCTGAGTAGCTCGGCGCTACAGTTGAGTACGTCGGCGCTACCTTTTAGTAGGTTAGCGCTACCATTGAGTACGTCGGTGCCACCGCTAAGTAGGTCGGCGCTACTGCTGAGTAGGACGGCGCTACCGCTGGGTAGGTCAGCGCTACCGCTGGGTAGGGCGGCGCTACCTCTGAATACGTCGTCGCTACGTTTTAGTAAGTCAGCGCTACCTTTGAGTAGGTCGGCGCTACCTCTAAGTACGTCGGCGCTACCTTTTAGTAGGTCGGCGCTACCGCTGATTAGGTCGGCGCTACCGCTGAGTAGATGGGCGCTACAGCTGAGTACGTCGGCGCTACCTTTAAGTAGGTTAGCGCTACGTTTGAGTACGTCGGTGCTACCGCTAAGTAGGTCGGCGCTACCGCTTAGTAGGACGGCGCTACCGCTGGGTAGGTCGGCGCTACCGCTGGGTAGGTCGGCGCTACCGCTGGGTAGGTCGGCGCTACCGCTGAGTAGGTCGGCGCTACAGCTGAGTACGTCGGTGCTACCTTTAAGTAGGTTAGCGCTACCTTTGAGTACGTCGGTGCTACCGCTAAATAGGTCGGCGCTACCGCTTAGTAGGACGGCGCTACCGCTGGGTAGGTCGGCGCTACCGCTGGGTAGCGCGGGGCTACCTCTGAGTACGTCGGCGCTACCTTTTAGTAGGTCGGCGCTACCTTTCAGTAGGTCGGCGCCACTGCTAAGTAGGTCGGCGCTACCGCTGGGTAGGTCGGCGCTACCGCTGAATAGGTCGGCGCTACCTCTGAGTACGTCGGCGCTACCTTTTAGTAGGTCGGCGCTAACTTTGAGTAGGTCGGCGCTACCGCTGAGTAGGTCGGCGCTACAGCTGAGTACGTCGGCGCTACCTTTTAGTAGGTCGGCGCTACCTTTGAGTGGGTCGGCGCTACCGCTGGGTAGGTCGGCGCTACCTCTGAGTAGGTCGGCGCTACCTCTGAATACGTCGGCGCTACCTTTTAGTATGTCGGCGCTACCTTTTAGAAGGTCGGCTCTACCTTTGAGTAGGTCGGCGCCACCGCTAAGTAGGTCGGCGCTACCGCTGAGTAGTTCGGAGCTACCGCTGGGTAGGTCGGCGCTACCGCTGGGTAGGTCAGCGCTACCTCTGAGTACGTCGGCGCTACCTTTTAGTAGGCCAACGCTACCTCTGAGTAGGTCGGCGCCACCGCTAAGTAGGTCGGCGCTACCCTACGGCTGGGTAAGTCGGCGCTACCGCTGAATAGGTCGGCACTACTGCCGGGTAGGTCGGCGCTACCGCTGGGTAGGTCTGCGCTACCGCTGGGTAGGTCGGCGCTACCGCTGGGTAGGTCGGCGCTACCACTGGGTAGGTCGGCGCTACCGCTGAGTAGGTCGGCGCTACAGCTGAGTACGTCGACGCTACCTTTTAGTAGGTCGGCGCTACCTTTGAGTAGGTCGGCGCCACCGCTAAGTAGGTCGGCGCTACCTCTGAGTACGTCGGCGCTACCTTTTAGTAGGTTAGCGCTACCTTTGAGTACGTCGGTGCCACCGCTAAGTAGGTCGGCGCTACCGCTGAGTAGGACGGCGCTACCGCTGAGTAGGTCGGCGCTACCGCTGGGTAGGACGGCGCTACCTCTGAGTACGTCGGCGCTACCTTTTAGTAGGTCGGCGCTACCTTTGAGTAGGTCGGCGCTACCTCTGAGTAGGTCGGCGCTACCTTTTAGTAGGTCGGCGCTACCTTTGAGTAGGTCGGCGCTACCTCTGAGTACGTCGGCACTACCTTTTAGTAGGTCGGCGCTACCTTTGAGTAGGTCGGCGCTACCGCTAAGTAGGTCGGCGCTACCGCTTAGTAGGACGGCGCTACCGCTGGGTAGGTCGGCGCTACCGCTGGGTAGTGCGGCGCTACCTCTGAGTACGTCGGCGCTACCTTTTAGTAGGTCGGCGCTACCTTTTAGTAGGTCGGCGCCACTGCTAAGTAGTTCGGCGCTACCGCTGGGTAAGTCGGCGCTACCGCTGAATAGGTCGTCGCTACCGCCGGGTAGGTCGGCGCTACCGCTGGGTAGGTCTGCGCTACCGCTGGGTAGGTGGGCGCTACCGCTGGGTAGGTCGGCGCTACCACTAGGTAGGTCGGCGCTACCGCTGAGTAGGTCGGCGCTACAGCTGAGTACGTCGACGCTACCTTTTAGTAGGTCGGCGCTACCTTTGAGTAGGTCGGCGCCACCGCTAAGTAGGTCGGCGCTACCTCTGAGTACGTCGGCGCTACCTTTTAGTAGGTTAGCGCTACCTTTGAGTACGTCGGTGTTACCGCTAAGTAGGTCGGCGCTACCGCTGAGTAGGACGGCGCTACCGCTGAGTAGGTCGGCGCTACCGCTGGGTAGGACGGCGCTACCTCTGAGTACGTCGGCGCTACCTTTTAGTAGGTCGGCGCTACCTTTGAGTAGGTCGGCGCTACCTCTGAGTAGGTCGGCGCTACCTCTGAGTAGGTCGGCGCTACCTTTTAGTAGGTCGGCGCTACCTTTGAGTAGGTCGGCGCTACCTCTGAGTACGTCGGCACTACCTTTTAGTAGGTCGGCGCTACCTTTGAGTAGGTCGGCGCTACCGCTGAGTAGCTCGGCGCTACAGTTGAGTACTTCGGCGCTACCTTTTAGTAGGTTAGCGCTACCATTGAGTACGTCGGTGCCACCGCTAAGTAGGTCGGCGCTACTGCTGAGAAGCACGGCGCTACCGCTGGGTAGGTCAGCGCTACCGCTGGGTAGGGCTGCGCTACCTCTGAATACGTCGGCGCTACCTTTTAGTAAGTCGGCGCTACCTTTGAGTAGGTCGGCGCTACATCTGAGTACGTCGGCGCTACCTTTTAGTAGGTCGGCGCTACCGCTGGGTAGGTCTGCGCTACCGCTGGGTAGGTCGGCGCTACCGCTTAGTAGGTCGGCGCTACCACTGGGTAGGTCGGCGCTACCGCTGAGTAGGTCGGCGCTACAGCTGAGTACGTCGGCGCTACCTTTTAGTAGGTCGGCGCTACCTTTGAGTAGGTCGGCGCCACCGCTAAGTAGGTCGGCGCTACCTCTGAGTACGTCGGCGCTACCTTTTAGTAGGTTAGCGCTACCTTTGAGTACTTCGGTGCCACCGCTAAGTAGGTCGGCGCTACCGCTGAGTAGGACGGCGCTACCGCTGGGTAGGTCGGCGCTACCGCTAAGTAGGACGGCGCTACCTCTAAGTACGTCGGCGCTACCTTTTAGTAGGTCGGCGCGACCTTTGAGTAGGTCGGCGCTACCTCTGAGTACGTCGGCGCTACCTTTTAGTAGGTCGGCGCTAACTTTGAGTAGGTCGGCGCTACCGCTGAGTAGGTCGGCGCTACAGCTGAGTACGTCGGCGCTACCTTTTAGTAGGTCGGCGCTACCTTTGAGTGGGTCGGCGCTACCGCTGGGTAGGTCGGCGCTACCTCTGAGTAGGTCGGCGCTACCTCTGAATACGTCGGCGCTACCTTTTAGTATGTCGGCGCTACCTTTTAGAAGGTCGGCTCTACCTTTGAGTAGGTCGGCGCCACCGCTAAGTAGGTCGGCGCTACCGCTGAGTAGTTCGGAGCTACCGCTGGGTAGGTCGGCGCTACCGCTGGGTAGGTCAGCGCTACCTCTGAGTACGTCGGCGCTACCTTTTAGTAGGCCAACGCTACCTCTGAGTAGGTCGGCGCCACCGCTAAGTAGGTCGGCGCTACCCTACGGCTGGGTAAGTCGGCGCTACCGCTGAATAGGTCGGCACTACTGCCGGGTAGGTCGGCGCTACCGCTGGGTAGGTCTGCGCTACCGCTGGGTAGGTCGGCGCTACCGCTGGGTAGGTCGGCGCTACCACTGGGTAGGTCGGCGCTACCGCTGAGTAGGTCGGCGCTACAGCTGAGTACGTCGACGCTACCTTTTAGTAGGTCGGCGCTACCTTTGAGTAGGTCGGCGCCACCGCTAAGTAGGTCGGCGCTACCTCTGAGTACGTCGGCGCTACCTTTTAGTAGGTTAGCGCTACCTTTGAGTACGTCGGTGCCACCGCTAAGTAGGTCGGCGCTACCGCTGAGTAGGACGGCGCTACCGCTGAGTAGGTCGGCGCTACCGCTGGGTAGGACGGCGCTACCTCTGAGTACATCGGCGCTACCTTTTAGTAGGTCGGCGCTACCTTTGAGTAGGTCGGCGCTACCTCTGAGTAGGTCGGCGCTACCTTTTAGTAGGTCGGCGCTACCTTTGAGTAGGTCGGCGCTACCTCTGAGTACGTCGGCACTACCTTTTAGTAGGTCGGCGCTACCTTTGAGTAGGTCGGCGCTACCGCTAAGTAGGTCGGCGCTACCGCTTAGTAGGACGGCGCTACCGCTGGGTAGGTCGGCGCTACCGCTGGGTAGTGCGGCGCTACCTCTGAGTACGTCGGCGCTACCTTTTAGTAGGTCGGCGCTACCTTTTAGTATGTCGGCGCCACTGCTAAGTAGTTCGGCGCTACCGCTGGGTAAGTCGGCGCTACCGCTGAATAGGTCGTCGCTACCGCCGGGTAGGTCGGCGCTACCGCTGGGTAGGTCTGCGCTACCGCTGGGTAGGTGGGCGCTACCGCTGGGTAGGTCGGCGCTACCACTAGGTAGGTCGGCGCTACCGCTGAGTAGGTCGGCGCTACAGCTGAGTACGTCGACGCTACCTTTTAGTAGGTCGGCGCTACCTTTGAGTAGGTCGGCGCCACCGCTAAGTAGGTCGGCGCTACCTCTGAGTACGTCGGCGCTACCTTTTAGTAGGTTAGCGCTACCTTTGAGTACGTCGGTGTTACCGCTAAGTAGGTCGGCGCTACCGCTGAGTAGGACGGCGCTACCGCTGAGTAGGTCGGCGCTACCGCTGGGTAGGACGGCGCTACCTCTGAGTACGTCGGCGCTACCTTTTAGTAGGTCGGCGCTACCTTTGAGTAGGTCGGCGCTACCTCTGAGTAGGTCGGCGCTACCTCTGAGTAGGTCGGCGCTACCTTTTAGTAGGTCGGCGCTACCTTTGAGTAGGTCGGCGCTACCTCTGAGTACGTCGGCACTACCTTTTAGTAGGTCGGCGCTACCTTTGAGTAGGTCGGCGCTACCGCTGAGTAGCTCGGCGCTACAGTTGAGTACTTCGGCGCTACCTTTTAGTAGGTTAGCGCTACCATTGAGTACGTCGGTGCCACCGCTAAGTAGGTCGGCGCTACTGCTGAGAAGCACGGCGCTACCGCTGGGTAGGTCAGCGCTACCGCTGGGTAGGGCTGCGCTACCTCTGAATACGTCGGCGCTACCTTTTAGTAAGTCGGCGCTACCTTTGAGTAGGTCGGCGCTACATCTGAGTACGTCGGCGCTACCTTTTAGTAGGTCGGCGCTACCGCTGGGTAGGTCTGCGCTACCGCTGGGTAGGTCGGCGCTACCGCTTAGTAGGTCGGCGCTACCACTGGGTAGGTCGGCGCTACCGCTGAGTAGGTCGGCGCTACAGCTGAGTACGTCGGCGCTACCTTTTAGTAGGTCGGCGCTACCTTTGAGTAGGTCGGCGCCACCGCTAAGTAGGTCGGCGCTACCTCTGAGTACGTCGGCGCTGCCTTTTAGTAGGTTAGCGCTACCTTTGAGTACGTCGGTGCCACCGCTAAGTAGGTCGGCGCTACCGCTGAGTAGGACGGCGCTAGCGCTAAGTAGGTCGGCGCTACCGCTGAGTAGGTCGAGCTACCGCTGGGTAAATCGGCGCTACCGCTGGATAGGTCGGCGCTACCTTTAAGTAGGTTAGCGCTACCTTTGAGTACGTCGGTGCTACCGCTAAGTAGGTCGGCGCTACCGCTTAGTAGGACGGCGCTACCGCTGGGTAGTGCGGCGCTACCTCTGAGTACGTCGGTGCTACCTTTTAGTAGGTCGGCGCTACCTTTCAGTAGGTCGGCGCCACTGCTAAGTAGGTCGGCGCTACCGCTGGGTAGGTCGGCGCTACCGCTGAATAGGTTTGCGCTACCGCCGGGTAGGTCGGCGCTACCGCTTGGTAGGTCTGCGCTACCGCTGGTTAGGTCGGCGCTACCGCTGGGTAGGTCGGCGCTACCACTAGGTAGGTCGGCGCTACCGCTGAGTAGGTCGGCCCTACAGCTGAGTACGTCTGCGCTACCTTTTAGTAGGTCGGCGCTACCTTTGAGTAGGTCGGCGCCACCGTTAAGTAGGTCGGCGCTACCTCTGAGTACGTCGGCGCTACCTTTTAGTAGGTTAGCGCTACCTTTGAGTACGTCGGTGCCACCGCTAAGTAGGTCGGCGCTACCTCTGAGTAGGACGGTACTACAGCTGGGTAGGGCGGCGCTACCTCTGAATACGTCGTCGCTACCTTTTAGTAAGTCGGCGCTAGTTCGGAGCTACCGCTGGGTAGGTCGGCGCTACCGCTGGGTAGGTCAGCGCTACCTCTGAGTACGTCGGCGCTAAGTTTTAGTAGGCCGGCGCTACCTTTGAGTAGGTCGGCGCCACCGCTAAGTAGGTCGGCGCTACCGCTGGGTAGGTCAGCGCTACCTCTGAGTACGTCGGCGCTACCTTTTAGTAGGCCGGCGCTACCTCTGAGTAGGTCGGCGCCACCGCTAAGTAGGTCGGCGCTACCCTACGGCTGGGTAAGTCGGCGCTACCGCTGAATAGGTCGGCACTACTGCCGGGTAGGTCGGCGCTACCGCTGGGTAGGTCTGCGCTACCGCTGGGTAGGTCGGCGCTACCGCTGGGTAGGTCGGCGCTACCACTGGGTAGGTCGGCGCTACCGCTGAGTAGGTCGGCGCTACAGCTGAGTACGTCGACGCTACCTTTTAGTAGGTCGGCGCTACCTTTGAGTAGGTCGGCGCCACCGCTAAGTAGGTCGGCGCTACCTCTGAGTACGTCGGCGCTACCTTTTAGTAGGTTAGCGCTACCTTTGAGTACGTCGGTGCCACCGCTAAGTAGGTCGGCGCTACCGCTGAGTAGGACGGCGCTACCGCTGAGTAGGTCGGCGCTACCGCTGGGTAGGACGGCGCTACCTCTGAGTACGTCGGCGCTACCTTTTAGTAGGTCGGCGCTACCTTTGAGTAGGTCGGCGCTACCTCTGAGTAGGTCGGCGCTACCTTTTAGTAGGTCGGCGCTACCTTTGAGTAGGTCGGCGCTACCTCTGAGTACGTCGGCACTACCTTTTAGTAGGTCGGCGCTACCTTTGAGTAGGTCGGCGCTACCGCTAAGTAGGTCGGCGCTACCGCTTAGTAGGACGGCGCTACCGCTGGGTAGGTCGGCGCTACCGCTGGGTAGTGCGGCGCTACCTCTGAGTACGTCGGCGCTACCTTTTAGTAGGTCGGCGCTACCTTTTAGTAGGTCGGCGCCACTGCTAAGTAGTTCGGCGCTACCGCTGGGTAAGTCGGCGCTACCGCTGAATAGGTCGTCGCTACCGCCGGGTAGGTCGGCGCTACCGCTGGGTAGGTCTGCGCTACCGCTGGGTAGGTGGGCGCTACCGCTGGGTAGGTCGGCGCTACCACTAGGTAGGTCGGCGCTACCGCTAAGTAGGTCGGCGCTACAGCTGAGTACGTCGACGCTACCTTTTAGTAGGTCGGCGCTACCTTTGAGTAGGTCGGCGCCACCGCTAAGTAGGTCGGCGCTACCTCTGAGTACGTCGGCGCTACCTTTTAGTAGGTTAGCGCTACCTTTGAGTACGTCGGTGTTACCGCTAAGTAGGTCGGCGCTACCGCTGAGTAGGACGGCGCTAACGCTGAGTAGGTCGGCGCTACCGCTGGGTAGGACGGCGCTACCTCTGAGTACGTCGGCGCTACCTTTTAGTAGGTCGGCGCTACCTTTGAGTAGGTCGGCGCTACCTCTGAGTAGGTCGGCGCTACCTCTGAGTAGGTCGGCGCTACCTTTTAGTAGGTCGGCGCTACCTTTGAGTATGTCGGCGCTACCTCTGAGTACGTCGGCACTACCTTTTAGTAGGTCGGCGCTACCTTTGAGTAGGTCGGCGCTACCGCTGAGTAGCTCGGCGCTACAGTTGAGTACTTCGGCGCTACCTTTTAGTAGGTTAGCGCTACCATTGAGTACGTCGGTGCCACCGCTAAGTAGGTCGGCGCTACTGCTGAGAAGCACGGCGCTACCGCTGGGTAGGTCAGCGCTACCGCTGGGTAGGGCTGCGCTACCTCTGAATACGTCGGCGCTACCTTTTAGTAAGTCGGCGCTACCTTTGAGTAGGTCGGCGCTACATCTGAGTACGTCGGCGCTACCTTTTAGTAGGTCGGCGCTACCGCTGGGTAGGTCTGCGCTACCGCTGGGTAGGTCGGCGCTACCGCTTAGTAGGTCGGCGCTACCACTGGGTAGGTCGGCGCTACCGCTGAGTAGGTCGGCGCTACAGCTGAGTACGTCGGCGCTACCTTTTAGTAGGTCGGCGCTACCTTTGAGTAGGTCGGCGCCACCGCTAAGTAGGTCGGCGCTACCTCTGAGTACGTCGGCGCTGCCTTTTAGTAGGTTAGCGCTACCTTTGAGTACGTCGGTGCCACCGCTAAGTAGGTCGGCGCTACCGCTGAGTAGGACGGCGCTAGCGCTAAGTAGGTCGGCGCTGCCGCTGAGTAGGTCGAGCTACCGCTGGGTAAATCGGCGCTACCGCTGGATAGGTCGGCGCTACCTTTAAGTAGGTTAGCGCTACCTTTGAGTACGTCGGTGCTACCGCTAAGTAGGTCGGCGCTACCGCTTAGTAGGACGGCGCTACCGCTGGGTAGTGCGGCGCTACCTCTGAGTACGTCGGCGCTACCTTTTAGTAGGTCGGCGCTACCTTTCAGTAGGTCGGCGCCACTGCTAAGTAGGTCGGCGCTACCGCTGGGTAGGTCGGCGCTACCGCTGAATAGGTTTGCGCTACCGCCGGGTAGGTCGGCGCTACCGCTTGGTAGGTCTGCGCTACCGCTGGTTAGGTCGGCGCTACCGCTGGGTAGGTCGGCGCTACCACTAAGTAGGTCGGCGCTACCTCTGAGTACGTCGGCGCTGCCTTTTAGTAGGTTAGCGCTACCTTTGAGTACGTCGGTGCCACCGCTAAGTAGGTCGGCGCTACCTCTGAGTAGGACGGTACTACAGCTGGGTAGGGCGGCGCTACCTCTGAATACGTCGTCGCTACCTTTTAGTAAGTCGGCGCTACCTTTGAGTAGGTCGGCGCTACCTCTGAGTACGTCGGCGCTACCTTTTAGTAGGTCGGCGCTACCGCTGATTAGGTCGGCGCTACCGCTGAGTAGGTCGGCGCTACAGCTGATTACGTCGGCGCTACCTTTAAGTAGGTTAGCGCTACCTTTGAGTAAGTCGGTGCTACCGCTAAGTAGGTCGGCGCTACCGCTTAGTAGGACGGCGCTACCGCTGGGTAGGTCGGCGCTACCGCTGGGTAGGTCGGCGCTACCGCTGGGTAGGTCGGCGCTACCGCTGAGTGGGTCGGCGCTACAGCTGAGTACGTCGGTGCTACCTTTAAGTAGGTTAGCGCTACCTTTGAGTACGTCGGTGCTACCGCTAAGTAGGTCGGCGCTACCGCTTAGTAGGACGGCGCTACCGCTGGGTAGGTCGGCGCTACCGCTGGGTAGTGCGGCGCTACCTCTGAGTACGTCGGCGCTACCTTTTAGTAGGTCGGCGCTACCTTTCAGTAGGTAGGCGCCACTGCTAAGTAGGTCGGCGCTACCGCTGGGTAGGTCGGCGCTACCGCTGAATAGGTCGGCGCTACCGCCGGGTAGGTCGGCGCTACCGCTGGGTAGGTCTGCGCTACAGCTGGGTAGGTCGGCGCTACCGCTTAGTAGGTCGGCGCTACCACTGGGTAGGTCGGCGCTACCGCTGAGTAGGTCGGCGCTACAGCTGAGTACGTCGGCGCTACCTTTTAGTAGGTCGGCGCTACCTTTGAGTAGGTCGGCGCCACCGCTAAGTAGGTCGGCGCTACCTCTGAGTACGTCGGCGCTACCTTTTAGTAGGTTAGCGCTACCTTCGAGTACGTCGGTGCCACCGCTAAGTCGGTCGGCGCTACCGCTGAGTAGGACGGCGCTACCGCTGGGTAGGTCGGCGCTACCGCTAAGTAGGACGGCGCTACCTCTGAGTACGTCGGCGCTACCTTTTAGTAGGTCGGCGCTACCTTTGAGTAGGTCGGCGCTACCTCTGAGTACGTCGGCGCTACCTTTTAGTAGGTCGGCACTACCTTTGAGTAGGTCGGCGCTACCTCTGAGTACGTCGGCACTACCTTTTAGTAGGTCGGCGCTACCTTCGAGTAGGTCGGCGCTACCGCTGAGTAGGTCGGCGCTACAGCTGAGTACGTCGGCGCTACCTTTTAGTAGATCGGCGCTACCTTTGAGTGGGTCGGCGCTACCGCTGGGTAGGTCGACGCTACCTCTGAGTAGGTCGGCGCTACCTCTGAATACGTCGGCGCTACCTTTTAGTAGGTCGGCGCTACCTTTTAGTAGGTCGGCTCTACCTTTGAGTAGGTCGGCGCCACCGCTAAGTAGGTCGGCGCTACCGCTGAGTAGGTCGGAGCTACCGCTGGGTAGGTCGGCGCTACCGCTGGGTAGGTCGGCGCAACCTCTGAGTACGTCGGCGCTAAGTTTTAGTAGGCCTGCGCTACCTTTGAGTAGGTCGGCGCCACCGCTAAGTAGGTCGGCGCTACCGCTGGGTAGGTCAGCGCTACCTCTGAGTACGTCGGCGCTACCTTTTAGTAGGCCGGCGCTACCTCTGAGTAGGTCGGCGCCACCGCTAAATAGGTCGGCGCTACCGCTGGGTAGGACGGCGCTACGGCTGGGTAGGTCGGCGCTACCGCTGAGTAGGTCGGCGCTACAGCTGAGTACGTCGGCGCTACCTTTAAGTAGGTTAGCGCTACCTTTGAGTACGTCGGTGCTACCGCTAAGTAGGTCGGCGCTACCGCTTAGTAGGACGGCGCTACCGCTGGGAAGGTCGGCGCTACCGCTGGGTAGTGCGGCGCTACCTCTGAGTACGTCGGCGCTACCTTTTAGTAGGTCGGCGCTACCTTTCAGTAGGTCGTCGCCACTGATAAGTAGGTCGGCGCTACCGCTGGGTAGGTCGGCGCTACCGCTGAATAGGTCGGCGCTACCGCCGGGTAGGTCGGCGCTACCACTGGGTAGGTCGGCGCTACCGCTGAGTAGGTCGGCGCTACAGCAGAGTACGTCGGCGCTACCTTTTAGTAGGTCGGCGCTACCTTTGAGTAGGTCGGCGGCGCCACCGCTAAGTAGGTCGGCGCTACCTCTGAGTACGTCGGCACTACCTTTTAGTAGGTTAGCGCTACCTTTGAGTACGTCGGTGCCACCGCTGAGTAGGTCGGCGCTACCGCTGAGTAGGACGGCGCTACCGCTGAGTAGGTCGGCGCTACCGTTGAGAAGGACGGCGCTACCTCTGAGTACGTCGGCGCTACCTTTTAGTAGGTCGGCGCTACCTTTGAGTAGGTCGGCGCTACCTCTGAGAAGGTCGGCGCTACCTTTTAGTAGGTCGGCGCTACCTTTAAGTAGGTCTGCGCTACCGCTGGGTAGTTCGGCGCTACCGCTGGGTAGGTCGGCGCTACCACTAGGTAGGTCGGCGCTACCGCTGAGTAGGTCAGCGCTACAGCTGAGTACGTCGACGCTACCTTTTAGTAGGTCGGCGCTACCTTTGAGTAGGTCGGCGCCACCGCTAAGTAGGTCGGCGCTACCTCTGAGTACGTCGGCGCTACCTTTTAGTAGGTTAGCGCTACCTTTGAGTACGTCGAAGCCACCGCTAAGTAGGTCGGCGCTACGGCTGAGTAGGACGGCGCTACCGCTGAGTAGGTCGGCGCTACCGCTGGGTAGGACGGCGCTACCTCTGAGTACGTCAGCGCTACCTTTTAGTAGGTCGGCGCTACCTTTGAGTAGGTCGGCGCTACCTCTGAGTAGGTCGGCGCTACCTCTGAGTAGGTCGGCGCTACCTTTTAGTAGGTCGGCGCTACCTTTGAGTAGGTCGGCCCTACCTCTGAGTACGTCGGCACTACCTTTTAGTAGGTCGGCGCTACCTTTGAGTAGGTCGGCGCTACCGCTGAGTAGCTCGGCGCTACAGTTGAGTACTTCGGCGCTACCTTTTAGTAGGTTAGCGCTACCATTGAGTACGTCGGTGCCACCGCTAAGTAGGTCGGCGCTACTGCTGAGTAGGACGGCGCTACTGCTGGGTAGGTCAGCGCTTTCGCTGGGTAGGGCTGCGCTACCTCTGAATACGTCGGCGCTACCTTTTAGTAAGTCGGCGCTACCTTTGAGTAGGTCGGCGCTAACTCTGAGTACGTCGGCGCTACCTTTTAGTAGGTCGGCGCTACCGCTGGGTAGGTCTGCGCTACCGCTGGATAGGTCGGCGCTACCGCTTAGTAGGTCGGCGCTACCACTGGGTAGGTCGGCGCTACCGCTGAGTAGGTCGGCGCTACAGCTGAGTACGTCGGCGCTACCTTTTAGTAGGTCGGCGCTACCTTTGAGTAGGTCGGCGCCACCGCTAAGTAGGTCGGCGCTACCTCTGAGTACGTCGGCGCTACCTTTTAGTAGGTTAGCGCTACCTTTGAGTACGTTCCTGCCACCGCTAAGTAGGTCGGCGCTACCGCTGAGTAGGACGGCGCTACCGCTAAGTAGGTCGGCGCTACCGCTGAGTAGGTCGAGCTACCGCTGGGTAAATCGGCGCTACCGCTGGGTAGGTCGGCGCTACCACTGAGTACGTCGGCGCTAAGTTTTAGTAGGCCGGCGCTACTTTTGAGTAGGTCGGCGCCACCGCTAAGTAGGTCGGCGCTACCGCTGGGTAGGTCGGCGCTACCTCTGAGTACGTCGGTGCTACCTTTTAGTAGGCCGGAGCTGTCTCTGAGTAGGTCGGCGCCACCGCTAAGTAGATCGACGCTACCGCTGGGTAGGACGGCGCTACGGCTGGGTAGGTCGGCGCTACCGCTGAGTAGGTCGGCGCTACAGCTGAGTACGTCGGCGCTACCTTTAAGTAGGTTAGCGCTACCTATGAGTACGTCGGTGCTACCGCTAAGTAGGTCGGCGCTACCGCTTAGTAGGACGGCGCTACCGCTGGGTAGGTCGACGCTACCGCTGGGTAGTGCGGCGCTACCTCTGAGTACGTCGGCGCTACCTTTTAGTAGGTCGGCGCTACCTTTCAGTAGGTCGGCGCCACTGCTAAGTAGGTCGGCGCTACCGCTGGGTAGGTCGGCGCTACCGCTGAATAGGTCGGCGCTACCGCCGGGTAGGTCGGCGCTACCGCTGGATAGGTCTGCGCTACCGCTGGGTAGGTCGGCGCTACCGCTGGGTAGGTCGGCGCTACCGCTGAGTAGGTCGGCCCTACAGCTGAGTACGTCGGCGCTACCTTTTAGTAGGTCGGCGCTACCTTTGAGTAGGTCGGCGCCACCGTTAAGTAGGTCTGCGCTACCTCTGAGTACGTCGGCGCTACCTTTTAGTAGGTTAGCGCTACCTTTGAGTACGTCGGTGCCACCGCTAAGTAGGTCGGCGCTACCTCTGAGTAGGACGGTACTACAGCTGGGTAGGGCGGCGCTACCTCTGAATACGTCGTCGCTACCTTTTAGTAAGTCGGCGCTACCTTTGAGTAGGTCGGCGCTACCTCTGAGTACGTCGGCGCTACCTTTTAGTAGGTCGGCGCTACCGCTGATTAGGTCGGCGCTACCGCTGGGTAGGTCGGCGCTACAGCTGATTACGTCGGCGCTACCTTTAAGTAGGTTAGCGCTACCTTTGAGTACGTCGGTGCTACCGCTAAGTAGGTCGGCGCTACCGCTTAGTAGGACGGCGCTACCGCTGGGTAGGTCGGCGCTACCGCTGGGTAGGTCGGCGCTACCGCTGGGTAGGTCGGCGCTACCGCTGAGTGGGTCGGCGCTACAGCTGAGTACGTCGGTGCTACCTTTAAGTAGGTTAGCGCTACCTTTGAGTACGTCGGTGCTACCGCTAAGTAGGTCGGCGCTACCGCTTAGTAGGACGGCGCTACCGCTGGGTAGGTCGGCGCTACCGCTGGGTATAGCGGCGCTACCTCTGAGTACGTCGGTGTTACCGCTAAGTAGGTCGGCGCTACCGCTGAGTAGGACGGCGCTACCGCTGAGTAGGTCGGCGCTACCGCTGGGTAGGACGGCGCTACCTCTGAGTACGTCGGCGCTACCTTTTAGTAGGTCGGCGCTACCTTTGAGTAGGTCGGCGCTACCTCTGAGTAGGTCGGCGCTACCTCTGAGTAGGTCGGCGCTACCTTTTAGTAGGTCGGCGCTACCTTTGAGTAGGTCGGCGCTACCTCTGAGTACGTCGGCACTACCTTTTAGTAGGTCGGCGCTACCTTTGAGTAGGTCGGCGCTACCGCTGAGTAACTTTGGCGCTACAGTTGAGTACTTCGTCGCTACCTTTTAGTAGGTTAGCGCTACCATTGAGTACGTCGGTGCCACCGCTAAGTAGGTCGGCGCTACTGCTGAGTAGGACGGCGCTACCGCTGGGTAGGTCAGCGCTACCGCTGGGTAATGCTGCGCTACCTCTGAGTACGTCGGCGCTACCTTTTAGTAAGTCGGCGCTACCTTTGAGTAGGTCGGCGCTACATCTGAGTACGTCGGCGCTACCTTTTAGTAGGTCGGCGCTACCGCTGGGTAGGTCTGCGCTACCGCTGGGTAGGTCGGCGCTACCGCTTAGTAGGTCGGCGCTACCACTGGGTAGGTCGGCGCTACCGCTGAGTAGGTCGGCGCTACAGCTGAGTACGTCGGCGCTACCTTTTAGTAGGTCGGCGCTACCTTTGAGTAGGTCGGCGCCACCGCTAAGTAGGTCGGCGCTACCTCTGAGTACGTCGGCGCTGCCTTTTAGTAGGTTAGCGCTACCTTTGAGTACGTCGGTGCCACCGCTAAGTAGGTCGGCGCTACCGCTGAGTAGGACGGCGCTACCGCAAAGTAGGTCGGCGCTACCGCTGAGTAGGTCGAGCTACCGCTGGGTAAATCGGCGCTACCGCTGGATAGGTCGGCGCTATCTCTGAGTACGTCGGCGCTAAGTTTTAGTAGGCCGGCGCTACCTTTGAGTAGGTCGGCGCCACCGCTAAGTAGGTCGGTGCTACCGCTGGGTAGGTCGGCGCTACCTCTGAGTACGTCGGCGCTACCTTTTAGTAGGCTGGAGCTGTCTCTGAGTAGGTCGGCGCCACCGCTAAGTAGGTCGGCGCTACCGCTGGGTAGGACGGCGCTACGGCTGGGTAGGTCGGCGCTACCGCTGAGTAGGTCGGCGCTACAGCTGAGTACGTCGGCGCTACCTTTAAGTAGGTTAGCGCTACCTTTGAGTACGTCGGTGCTACCGCTAAGTAGGTCGGCGCTACCGCTTAGTAGGACGGCGCTACCGCTGGATAGGTCGACGCTACCGCTGGGTAGTGCGGCGCTACCTCTGAGTACGTCGGCGCTACCTTTTAGTAGGTCGGCGCTACCTTTCAGTAGGTCGGCGCCACTGCTAAGTAGGTCGGCGCTACCGCTGGGTAGGTCGGCGCTACCGCTGAATAGTTCGGCGCTACCGCCGGGTAGGTCGGCGCTACCGCTGGGTAGGTCTGCGCTACCGCTGGTTAGGTCGGCGCTACCGCTGGGTAGGTCGGTGCTACCACTGGGTAGGTCGGCGCTACCGCTGAGTAGGTCGGCCCTACAGCTGAGTACGTCGGCGCTACCTTTTAGTAGGTCGGCGCTACCTTTGAGTAGGTCGGCGCCACCGTTAAGTAGGTCGGCGCTACCTCTGAGTACGTCGGCGCTACCTTTTAGTAGGTTAGCGCTACCTTTGAGTACGTCGGTGCCACCGCTAAGTATGTCGGCGCTACCTCTGAGTAGGACGGTACTACAGCTGTGTAGGGCGGCGCTACCTCTGAATACGTCGTCGCTACCTATTAGTAAGTCGGCGCTACCTTTGAGTAGGTCGGCGCTACCTCTGAGTATGTCGGCGCTACCTTTTAGTAGGTTTGCGCTACCTTTGAGTACGTCGGTGCTACCGCTAAGTAGGTCGGCGCTACCGCTTAGTAGGACGGCGCTACCGCTGGGTAGGTCGGCGCTACCGCTGGGTAGGTCGGCGCTACCGCTGGGTAGGTCGGCGCTACCGCTGAGTGGGTCGGCGCTACAGCTGAGTACGTCGGTGCTACCTTTAAGTAGGTTAGCGCTACCTTTGAGTACGTCGGTGCTACCGCTAAGTAGGTCGGCGCTACCGCTTAGTAGGACGGCGCTACCGCTGGGTAGGTCGGCGCTACCGCTGGGTAGTGCGGCGCTACCTCTGAGTACGTCGGCGCTACCTTTTAGTAGGTCAGCGCTACCTTTCAGTAGGTCGGCGTCACTGCTAAGTAGGTCGGCGCTACCGCTGGGTAGGTCGGCGCTACCGCTGAATAGGTTGGCGCTACCGCCGGGTAGGTCGGCGCTACCGCTGGGTAGGTCTGCGCTACCGCTGGGTAGGTCGGCGCTACCGCTTAGTAGGTCGGCGCTACCACTGGGTAGGTCGGCGCTACCTTTGAGTAGGTCGGCGCCACCGCTAAGTAGGTCGGCGCTACCGCTGAGTACGTCGGCGCTACCTTTTAGTAGGTTAGCGCTACCTTCGAGTACGTCGGTGCCACCGCTAAGTCGGTCGGCGCTACCGCTGAGTAGGACGGCGCTACCGCTGGGTAGGTCGGCGCTACCGCTAAGTAGGACGGCGCTACCTCTGAGTACGTCGGCGCTACCTTTTAGTAGGTCGGCGCTACCTTTGAGTAGGTCGGCGCTACCTCTGAGTACGTCGGCGCTACCTTTTAGTAGGTCGGCACTACCTTTGAGTAGGTCGGCGCTACCTCTGAGTACGTCGGCACTACCTTTTAGTAGGTCGGCGCTACCTTCGAGTAGGTCGGCGCTACCGCTGAGTAGGTCGGCGCTACAGCTGAGTACGTCGGCGCTACCTTTTAGTAGATCGGCGCTACCTTTGAGTGGGTCGGCGCTACCGCTGGGTAGGTCGACGCTACCTCTGAGTAGGTCGGCGCTACCTCTGAATACGTCGGCGCTACCTTTTAGTAGGTCGGCGCTACCTTTTAGTAGGTCGGCTCTACCTTTGAGTAGGTCGGCGCCACCGCTAAGTAGGTCGGCGCTACCGCTGAGTAGGTCGGAGCTACCGCTGGGTAGGTCGGCGCTACCGCTGGGTAGGTCGGCGCAACCTCTGAGTACGTCGGCGCTAAGTTTTAGTAGGCCTGCGCTACCTTTGAGTAGGTCGGCGCCACCGCTAAGTAGGTCGGCGCTACCGCTGGGTAGGTCAGCGCTACCTCTGAGTACGTCGGCGCTACCTTTTAGTAGGCCGGCGCTACCTCTGAGTAGGTCGGCGCCACCGCTAAATAGGTCGGCGCTACCGCTGGGTAGGACGGCGCTACGGCTGGGTAGGTCGGCGCTACCGCTGAGTAGGTCGGCGCTACAGCTGAGTACGTCGGCGCTACCTTTAAGTAGGTTAGCGCTACCTTTGAGTACGTCGGTGCTACCGCTAAGTAGGTCGGCGCTACCGCTTAGTAGGACGGCGCTACCGCTGGGAAGGTCGGCGCTACCGCTGGGTAGTGCGGCGCTACCTCTGAGTACGTCGGCGCTACCTTTTAGTAGGTCGGCGCTACCTTTCAGTAGGTCGTCGCCACTGATAAGTAGGTCGGCGCTACCGCTGGGTAGGTCGGCGCTACCGCTGAATAGGTCGGCGCTACCGCCGGGTAGGTCGGCGCTACCACTGGGTAGGTCGGCGCTACCGCTGAGTAGGTCGGCGCTACAGCAGAGTACGTCGGCGCTACCTTTTAGTAGGTCGGCGCTACCTTTGAGTAGGTCGGCGGCGCCACCGCTAAGTAGGTCGGCGCTACCTCTGAGTACGTCGGCACTACCTTTTAGTAGGTTAGCGCTACCTTTGAGTACGTCGGTGCCACCGCTGAGTAGGTCGGCGCTACCGCTGAGTAGGACGGCGCTACCGCTGAGTAGGTCGGCGCTACCGTTGAGAAGGACGGCGCTACCTCTGAGTACGTCGGCGCTACCTTTTAGTAGGTCGGCGCTACCTTTGAGTAGGTCGGCGCTACCTCTGAGAAGGTCGGCGCTACCTTTTAGTAGGTCGGCGCTACCTTTAAGTAGGTCTGCGCTACCGCTGGGTAGTTCGGCGCTACCGCTGGGTAGGTCGGCGCTACCACTAGGTAGGTCGGCGCTACCGCTGAGTAGGTCAGCGCTACAGCTGAGTACGTCGACGCTACCTTTTAGTAGGTCGGCGCTACCTTTGAGTAGGTCGGCGCCACCGCTAAGTAGGTCGGCGCTACCTCTGAGTACGTCGGCGCTACCTTTTAGTAGGTTAGCGCTACCTTTGAGTACGTCGAAGCCACCGCTAAGTAGGTCGGCGCTACGGCTGAGTAGGACGGCGCTACCGCTGAGTAGGTCGGCGCTACCGCTGGGTAGGACGGCGCTACCTCTGAGTACGTCAGCGCTACCTTTTAGTAGGTCGGCGCTACCTTTGAGTAGGTCGGCGCTACCTCTGAGTAGGTCGGCGCTACCTCTGAGTAGGTCGGCGCTACCTTTTAGTAGGTCGGCGCTACCTTTGAGTAGGTCGGCCCTACCTCTGAGTACGTCGGCACTACCTTTTAGTAGGTCGGCGCTACCTTTGAGTAGGTCGGCGCTACCGCTGAGTAGCTCGGCGCTACAGTTGAGTACTTCGGCGCTACCTTTTAGTAGGTTAGCGCTACCATTGAGTACGTCGGTGCCACCGCTAAGTAGGTCGGCGCTACTGCTGAGTAGGACGGCGCTACTGCTGGGTAGGTCAGCGCTTTCGCTGGGTAGGGCTGCGCTACCTCTGAATACGTCGGCGCTACCTTTTAGTAAGTCGGCGCTACCTTTGAGTAGGTCGGCGCTAACTCTGAGTACGTCGGCGCTACCTTTTAGTAGGTCGGCGCTACCGCTGGGTAGGTCTGCGCTACCGCTGGATAGGTCGGCGCTACCGCTTAGTAGGTCGGCGCTACCACTGGGTAGGTCGGCGCTACCGCTGAGTAGGTCGGCGCTACAGCTGAGTACGTCGGCGCTACCTTTTAGTAGGTCGGCGCTACCTTTGAGTAGGTCGGCGCCACCGCTAAGTAGGTCGGCGCTACCTCTGAGTACGTCGGCGCTACCTTTTAGTAGGTTAGCGCTACCTTTGAGTACGTTCCTGCCACCGCTAAGTAGGTCGGCGCTACCGCTGAGTAGGACGGCGCTACCGCTAAGTAGGTCGGCGCTACCGCTGAGTAGGTCGAGCTACCGCTGGGTAAATCGGCGCTACCGCTGGGTAGGTCGGCGCTACCACTGAGTACGTCGGCGCTAAGTTTTAGTAGGCCGGCGCTACTTTTGAGTAGGTCGGCGCCACCGCTAAGTAGGTCGGCGCTACCGCTGGGTAGGTCGGCGCTACCTCTGAGTACGTCGGTGCTACCTTTTAGTAGGCCGGAGCTGTCTCTGAGTAGGTCGGCGCCACCGCTAAGTAGATCGACGCTACCGCTGGGTAGGACGGCGCTACGGCTGGGTAGGTCGGCGCTACCGCTGAGTAGGTCGGCGCTACAGCTGAGTACGTCGGCGCTACCTTTAAGTAGGTTAGCGCTACCTATGAGTACGTCGGTGCTACCGCTAAGTAGGTCGGCGCTACCGCTTAGTAGGACGGCGCTACCGCTGGGTAGGTCGACGCTACCGCTGGGTAGTGCGGCGCTACCTCTGAGTACGTCGGCGCTACCTTTTAGTAGGTCGGCGCTACCTTTCAGTAGGTCGGCGCCACTACTAAGTAGGTCGGCGCTACCGCTGGGTAGGTCGGCGCTACCGCTGAATAGGTCGGCGCTACCGCCGGGTAGGTCGGCGCTACCGCTGGATAGGTCTGCGCTACCGCTGGGTAGGTCGGCGCTACCGCTGGGTAGGTCGGCGCTACCGCTGAGTAGGTCGGCCCTACAGCTGAGTACGTCGGCGCTACCTTTTAGTAGGTCGGCGCTACCTTTGAGTAGGTCGGCGCCACCGTTAAGTAGGTCTGCGCTACCTCTGAGTACGTCGGCGCTACCTTTTAGTAGGTTAGCGCTACCTTTGAGTACGTCGGTGCCACCGCTAAGTAGGTCGGCGCTACCTCTGAGTAGGACGGTACTACAGCTGGGTAGGGCGGCGCTACCTCTGAATACGTCGTCGCTACCTTTTAGTAAGTCGGCGCTACCTTTGAGTAGGTCGGCGCTACCTCTGAGTACGTCGGCGCTACCTTTTAGTAGGTCGGCGCTACCGCTGATTAGGTCGGCGCTACCGCTGGGTAGGTCGGCGCTACAGCTGATTACGTCGGCGCTACCTTTAAGTAGGTTAGCGCTACCTTTGAGTACGTCGGTGCTACCGCTAAGTAGGTCGGCGCTACCGCTTAGTAGGACGGCGCTACCGCTGGGTAGGTCGGCGCTACCGCTGGGTAGGTCGGCGCTACCGCTGAGTGGGTCGGCGCTACAGCTGAGTACGTCGGTGCTACCTTTAAGTAGGTTAGCGCTACCTTTGAGTACGTCGGTGCTACCGCTAAGTAGGTCGGCGCTACCGCTTAGTAGGACGGCGCTACCGCTGGGTAGGTCGGCGCTACCGCTGGGTATAGCGGCGCTACCTCTGAGTACGTCGGTGTTACCGCTAAGTAGGTCGGCGCTACCGCTGAGTAGGACGGCGCTACCGCTGAGTAGGTCGGCGCTACCGCTGGGTAGGACGGCGCTACCTCTGAGTACGTCGGCGCTACCTTTTAGTAGGTCGGCGCTACCTTTGAGTAGGTCGGCGCTACCTCTGAGTAGGTCGGCGCTACCTCTGAGTAGGTCGGCGCTACCTTTTAGTAGGTCGGCGCTACCTTTGAGTAGGTCGGCGCTACCTCTGAGTACGTCGGCACTACCTTTTAGTAGGTCGGCGCTACCTTTGAGTAGGTCGGCGCTACCGCTGAGTAGCTCGGCGCTACAGTTGAGTACTTCGGCGCTACCTTTTAGTAGGTTAGCGCTACCATTGAGTACGTCGGTGCCACCGCTAAGTAGGTCGGCGCTACTGCTGAGTAGGACGGCGCTACCGCTGGGTAGGTCAGCGCTACCGCTGGGTAATGCTGCGCTACCTCTGAGTACGTCGGCGCTACCTTTTAGTAAGTCGGCGCTACCTTTGAGTAGGTCGGCGCTACATCTGAGTACGTCGGCGCTACCTTTTAGTAGGTCGGCGCTACCGCTGGGTAGGTCTGCGCTACCGCTGGGTAGGTCGGCGCTACCGCTTAGTAGGTCGGCGCTACCACTGGGTAGGTCGGCGCTACCGCTGAGTAGGTCGGCGCTACAGCTGAGTACGTCGGCGCTACCTTTTAGTAGGTCGGCGCTACCTTTGAGTAGGTCGGCGCCACCGCTAAGTAGGTCGGCGCTACCTCTGAGTACGTCGGCGCTGCCTTTTAGTAGGTTAGCGCTACCTTTGAGTACGTCGGTGCCACCGCTAAGTAGGTCGGCGCTACCGCTGAGTAGGACGGCGCTACCGCAAAGTAGGTCGGCGCTACCGCTGAGTAGGTCGAGCTACCGCTGGGTAAATCGGCGCTACCGCTGGATAGGTCGGCGCTATCTCTGAGTACGTCGGCGCTAAGTTTTAGTAGGCCGGCGCTACCTTTGAGTAGGTCGGCGCCACCGCTAAGTAGGTCGGTGCTACCGCTGGGTAGGTCGGCGCTACCTCTGAGTACGTCGGCGCTACCTTTTAGTAGGCCGGAGCTGTCTCTGAGTAGGTCGGCGCCACCGCTAAGTAGGTCGGCGCTACCGCTGGGTAGGACGGCGCTACGGCTGGGTAGGTCGGCGCTACCGCTGAGTAGGTCGGCGCTACAGCTGAGTACGTCGGCGCTACCTTTAAGTAGGTTAGCGCTACCTTTGAGTACGTCGGTGCTACCGCTAAGTAGGTCGGCGCTACCGCTTAGTAGGACGGCGCTACCGCTGGGTAGGTCGACGCTACCGCTGGGTAGTGCGGCGCTACCTCTGAGTACGTCGGCGCTACCTTTTAGTAGGTCGGCGCTACCTTTCAGTAGGTCGGCGCCACTGCTAAGTAGGTCGGCGCTACCGCTGGGTAGGTCGGCGCTACCGCTGAATAGGTCGGCGCTACCGCCGGGTAGGTCGGCGCTACCGCTGGATAGGTCTGCGCTACCGCTGGGTAGGTCGGCGCTACCGCTGGGTAGGTCGGCGCTACCGCTGAGTAGGTCGGCCCTACAGCTGAGTACGTCGGCGCTACCTTTTAGTAGGTCGGCGCTACCTTTGAGTAGGTCGGCGCCACCGTTAAGTAGGTCTGCGCTACCTCTGAGTACGTCGGCGCTACCTTTTAGTAGGTTAGCGCTACCTTTGAGTACGTCGGTGCCACCGCTAAGTAGGTCGGCGCTACCTCTGAGTAGGACGGTACTACAGCTGGGTAGGGCGGCGCTACCTCTGAATACGTCGTCGCTACCTTTTAGTAAGTCGGCGCTACCTTTGAGTAGGTCGGCGCTACCTCTGAGTACGTCGGCGCTACCTTTTAGTAGGTCGGCGCTACCGCTGATTAGGTCGGCGCTACCGCTGGGTAGGTCGGCGCTACAGCTGATTACGTCGGCGCTACCTTTAAGTAGGTTAGCGCTACCTTTGAGTACGTCGGTGCTACCGCTAAGTAGGTCGGCGCTACCGCTTAGTAGGACGGCGCTACCGCTGGGTAGGTCGGCGCTACCGCTGGGTAGGTCGGCGCTACCGCTGAGTGGGTCGGCGCTACAGCTGAGTACGTCGGTGCTACCTTTAAGTAGGTTAGCGCTACCTTTGAGTACGTCGGTGCTACCGCTAAGTAGGTCGGCGCTACCGCTTAGTAGGACGGCGCTACCGCTGGGTAGGTCGGCGCTACCGCTGGGTATAGCGGCGCTACCTCTGAGTACGTCGGTGTTACCGCTAAGTAGGTCGGCGCTACCGCTGAGTAGGACGGCGCTACCGCTGAGTAGGTCGGCGCTACCGCTGGGTAGGACGGCGCTACCTCTGAGTACGTCGGCGCTACCTTTTAGTAGGTCGGCGCTACCTTTGAGTAGGTCGGCGCTACCTCTGAGTAGGTCGGCGCTACCTCTGAGTAGGTCGGCGCTACCTTTTAGTAGGTCGGCGCTACCTTTGAGTAGGTCGGCGCTACCTCTGAGTACGTCGGCACTACCTTTTAGTAGGTCGGCGCTACCTTTGAGTAGGTCGGCGCTACCGCTGAGTAGCTCGGCGCTACAGTTGAGTACTTCGGCGCTACCTTTTAGTAGGTTAGCGCTACCATTGAGTACGTCGGTGCCACCGCTAAGTAGGTCGGCGCTACTGCTGAGTAGGACGGCGCTACCGCTGGGTAGGTCAGCGCTACCGCTGGGTAATGCTGCGCTACCTCTGAGTACGTCGGCGCTACCTTTTAGTAAGTCGGCGCTACCTTTGAGTAGGTCGGCGCTACATCTGAGTACGTCGGCGCTACCTTTTAGTAGGTCGGCGCTACCGCTGGGTAGGTCTGCGCTACCGCTGGGTAGGTCGGCGCTACCGCTTAGTAGGTCGGCGCTACCACTGGGTAGGTCGGCGCTACCGCTGAGTAGGTCGGCGCTACAGCTGAGTACGTCGGCGCTACCTTTTAGTAGGTCGGCGCTACCTTTGAGTAGGTCGGCGCCACCGCTAAGTAGGTCGGCGCTACCTCTGAGTACGTCGGCGCTGCCTTTTAGTAGGTTAGCGCTACCTTTGAGTACGTCGGTGCCACCGCTAAGTAGGTCGGCGCTACCGCTGAGTAGGACGGCGCTACCGCAAAGTAGGTCGGCGCTACCGCTGAGTAGGTCGAGCTACCGCTGGGTAAATCGGCGCTACCGCTGGATAGGTCGGCGCTATCTCTGAGTACGTCGGCGCTAAGTTTTAGTAGGCCGGCGCTACCTTTGAGTAGGTCGGCGCCACCGCTAAGTAGGTCGGTGCTACCGCTGGGTAGGTCGGCGCTACCTCTGAGTACGTCGGCGCTACCTTTTAGTAGGCCGGAGCTGTCTCTGAGTAGGTCGGCGCCACCGCTAAGTAGGTCGGCGCTACCGCTGGGTAGGACGGCGCTACGGCTGGGTAGGTCGGCGCTACCGCTGAGTAGGTCGGCGCTACAGCTGAGTACGTCGGCGCTACCTTTAAGTAGGTTAGCGCTACCTTTGAGTACGTCGGTGCTACCGCTAAGTAGGTCGGCGCTACCGCTTAGTAGGACGGCGCTACCGCTGGGTAGGTCGACGCTACCGCTGGGTAGTGCGGCGCTACCTCTGAGTACGTCGGCGCTACCTTTTAGTAGGTCGGCGCTACCTTTCAGTAGGTCGGCGCCACTGCTAAGTAGGTCGGCGCTACCGCTGGGTAGGTCGGCGCTACCGCTGAATAGTTCGGCGCTACCGCCGGGTAGGTCGGCGCTACCGCTGGGTAGGTCTGCGCTACCGCTGGTTAGGTCGGCGCTACCGCTGGGTAGGTCGGCGCTACCACTGGGTAGGTCGGCGCTACCGCTGAGTAGGTCGGCCCTACAGCTGAGTACGTCGGCGCTACCTTTTAGTAGGTCGGCGCTACCTTTGAGTAGGTCGGCGCCACCGTTAAGTAGGTCGGCGCTACCTCTGAGTACGTCGGCGCTACCTTTTAGTAGGTTAGCGCTACCTTTGAGTACGTCGGTGCCACCGCTAAGTATGTCGGCGCTACCTCTGAGTAGGACGGTACTACAGCTGTGTAGGGCGGCGCTACCTCTGAATACGTCGTCGCTACCTATTAGTAAGTCGGCGCTACCTTTGAGTAGGTCGGCGCTACCTCTGAGTATGTCGGCGCTACCTTTTAGTAGGTTTGCGCTACCTTTGAGTACGTCGGTGCTACCGCTAAGTAGGTCGGCGCTACCGCTTAGTAGGACGGCGCTACCGCTGGGTAGGTCGGCGCTACCGCTGGGTAGGTCGGCGCTACCGCTGGGTAGGTCGGCGCTACCGCTGAGTGGGTCGGCGCTACAGCTGAGTACGTCGGTGCTACCTTTAAGTAGGTTAGCGCTACCTTTGAGTACGTCGGTGCTACCGCTAAGTAGGTCGGCGCTACCGCTTAGTAGGACGGCGCTACCGCTGGGTAGGTCGGCGCTACCGCTGGGTAGTGCGGCGCTACCTCTGAGTACGTCGGCGCTACCTTTTAGTAGGTCAGCGCTACCTTTCAGTAGGTCGGCGTCACTGCTAAGTAGGTCGGCGCTACCGCTGGGTAGGTCGGCGCTACCGCTGAATAGGTTGGCGCTACCGCCGGGTAGGTCGGCGCTACCGCTGGGTAGGTCTGCGCTACCGCTGGGTAGGTCGGCGCTACCGCTTAGTAGGTCGGCGCTACCACTGGGTAGGTCGGCGCTACCTTTGAGTAGGTCGGCGCCACCGCTAAGTAGGTCGGCGCTACCGCTGAGTACGTCGGCGCTACCTTTTAGTAGGTTAGCGCTACCTTCGAGTACGTCGGTGCCACCGCTAAGTCGGTCGGCGCTACCGCTGAGTAGGACGGCGCTACCGCTGGGTAGGTCGGCGCTACCGCTAAGTAGGACGGCGCTACCTCTGAGTACGTCGGCGCTACCTTTTAGTAGGTCGGCGCTACCTTTGAGTAGGTCGGCGCTACCTCTGAGTACGTCGGCGCTACCTTTTAGTAGGTCTGCACTACCTTTGAGTAGGTCGGCGCTACCTCTGAGTACGTCGGCACTACCTTTTAGTAGGTCGGCGCTACCTTCGAGTATGTCGGCGCTACCGCTGAGTAGGTCGGCGCTACAGCTGAGTACGTCGGCGCTACCTTTTAGTAGGTCGGCGCTACCTTTGAGTGGGTCGGCGCTACCGCTGGGTAGGTCGACGCTACCTCTGAGTAGGTCGGCGCTACCTCTGAATACGTCGGCGCTACCTTTTAGTAGGTCGGCGCTACCTTTTAGTAGGTCGGCTCTACCTTTGAGTAGGTCGGCGCCACCGCTAAGTAGGTCGGCGCTACCGCTGAGTAGGTCGGAGCTACCGCTGGGTAGGTCGGCGAAACCGCTGGGTAGGTCGGCGCAACCTCTGAGTACGTCGGCGCTAAGTTTTAGTAGGCCTGCGCTACCTTTGAGTAGGTCGGCGCCACCGCTAAGTAGGTCGGCGCTACCGCTGCGTAGGTCAGCGCTACCTCTGAGTACGTCGGCGCTACCTTTTAGTAGGCCGGCGCTATCTCTGAGTAGGTCGGCGCCACCGCTAAATAGGTCGGCGCTACCGCTGGGTAGGACGGCGCTACGGCTGGGTAGGTCGGCGCTACCGCTGAGTAGGTCGGCGCTACAGCTGAGTACGTCGGCGCTACCTTTAAGTAGGTTAGCGCTACCTTTGAGTACGTCGGTGCTACCGCTAAGTAGGTCGGCGCTACCGCTTAGTAGGACGGCGCTACCACTGGGTAGGTCGGCGCTACCGCTGGGTAGTGCGGCGCTACCTCTGAGTACGTCGGCGCTACCTTTTAGTAGGTCGGCGCTACCTTTCAGTAGGTCGTCGCCACTGATAAGTAGGTCGGCGCTACCGCTGGGTAGGTCGGCGCTACCGCTGAATAGGTCGGCGCTACCGCCGGCTAGGTCGGCGCTACCACTGGGTAGGTCGGCGCTACCGCTGAGTAGGTCGGCGCTACAGCAGAGTACGTCGGCGCTACCTTTTAGTAGGTCGGCGCTACCTTTGAGTAGGTCGGCGGCGCCACCGCTAAGTAGGTCGGCGCTACCTCTGAGTACGTCGGCGCTACCTTTTAGTAGGTTAGCGCTACCTTTGAGTACGTCGGTGCCACCGCTGAGTAGGTCGGCGCTACCGCTGAGTAGGACGGCGCTACCGCTGAGTAGGTCGGCGCTACCGCTGAGTAGGACGGCGCTACCTCTGAGTACGTCGGCGCTACCTTTTAGTAGGTCGGCGCTACCTTTGAGTAGGTCGGCGCTACCTCTGAGAAGGTCGGCGCTACCTTTTAGTAGGTCGGCGCTACCTTTAAGTAGGTCTGCGCTACCGCTGGGTAGGTCGGCGCTACCGCTGGGTAGGTCGGCGCTACCACTAGGTAGGTCGGCGCTACCGCTGAGTAGGTCGGCGCTACCTCTGAGTACGTCGGCACTACCTTTTAGTAGGTCGGCGCTACCTTTGAGTAGGTCGGCGCTACCGCTGAGTAGCTCGGCGCTACAGTTGAGTACGTCGGCGCTACCTTTTAGTAGGTTAGCGCTACCATTGAGTACGTCGGTGCCACCGCTAAGTAGGTCGGCGCTACGGCTGAGTAGGACGGCGCTACCGCTGGGTAGGTCAGCGCTACCGCTGGGTAGGACGGCGCTACCTCTGAGTACGTCAGCGCTACCTTTTAGTAGGTCGGCGCTACCTTTGAGTAGGTCGGCGCTACCTCTGAGTAGGTCGGCGCTACCTCTGAGTAGGTCGGCGCTACCTTTTAGTAGGTCGGCGCTACCTCTGAGTACGTCGGCGCTACCTCTGAGTACGTCGGCACTACCTTTTAGTAGGTCGGCGCTACCTTTGAGTAGGTCGGCGCTACCGCTGAGTAGCTCGGCGCTACAGTTGAGTACTTCGGCGCTACCTTTTAGTAGGTTAGCGCTACCATTGAGTACGTCGGTGCCACCGCTAAGTAGGTCGGCGCTACTGCTGAGTAGGACGGCGCTACTGCTGGGTAGGTCAGCGCTACCGCTGGGTAGGGCTGCGCTACCTCTGAATACGTCGGCGCTACCTTTTAGTAAGTCGGCGCTACCTTTGAGTAGGTCGGCGCTACCTCTGAGTACGTCGGCGCTACCTTTTAGTAGGTCGGCGCTACCGCTGGGTAGGTCTGCGCTACCGCTGGGTAGGTCGGCGCTACCGCTTAGTAGGTCGGCGCTACCACTGGGTAGGTCGGAGCTACCTGTAAGTGTTGCATGACTTGGTGTGAAGTTATAAGGAATAAGTTTGTGCAATAGGTGCGATTAATGAGTAACTAGGAAATGTGTGTTTGACGTCATGTAATGTTTACTTGGGAGAGAGAGATGGTAAACAAGGACAGTGTATGTTAGGCCGTGGAAGAGTGATGTTCTTGGTCTTGATGTGATAGTAGTAACGAAGTATAGAAGTGATGTCGCTATAGGATATATGGATTAAAGTTATTATCTACAACCAAAGGCTTTATCAAGTATTGTTCAAGTTATGTTACTACTGTTATGAAGATCTCTCAGTTACAAAATGGTGGAGCAGCAGCAGAAATCAAGACCAGAATTATAGAGAGACACATCACAGAGCCTACTTTATGTACAGTTGTTGGAACTGTTAGAAGTTGACCTGCCTGCCTGTCTTGGAGGAGGTAACTTGAGGGAATCGACGTTTGATTGCCCTGCGAGTCATTGTATATGACTGGTGGATTTATTGATTTGTGGAGCTGCACTGTGAGTCATGGTATATGACTGGGATGTTTACTGATCAGTGGAGTTTTTTGTGAGTTGTGGAGCAACCCTGTGGAATAGTTACAGAATTGTACTGAAGCTGATGAGCTGCGAAATCCAAAGCTGTCCTGTGGGTGTCCTGAAACTGTACTGTCGTCTGTGAGCTGTACTGACGAGCTGGTGTCTATCTGGTGTCAACGTCGTAGGTTGTTACTATCCGGTTTGCCGTGCCTATTGCCAGCCGTAACTGCTTACGAGAGCTTTCTGGCATAGTAGCGGGCGTCATTGCATCGTTGCAACCGCTGATAAAGGCATACATCGTCTGCGTCCTTGTGCAGAGGGCATATTATTGCGGGCGTCATTGCATCGTTGCAACCGCTGATAAAGGTATACATCGTCTGCGTCCTTGTGCAGAGGGCATATCATCTCTTGGCGCCGGATGTGTAACTTTGCTGTTGATCTCGTTTGCTGACTGTATTCAATACGTCGGTGGAGGGTATTCAAGTTCATATGCAAGGTCGACACAACGGTTACCGGAAGATTACAAGGTTGGAACAACGGTTACTGGAAGACTTCAAGGTTGGGAAAGGACACTCAAGGTTGATCCGTTGGATACTGTTGATTTGGTTGGACAGAGCTATCAAGGTCAAGGAATTTGGACGTTGGACAAGGGACGTGCGTGGACTTGGATTGGAGACAGCACTACTGAAAGCTAAGTTAAATATTTTTTAAACTTGTATGATAATATCTAGGGTATAATTTATTATCATTGCTATATGTATATTCGTATATTTGTGTTATGTATTTTGCGGGCGGTTGGATGGGATTGTTGTGAGGCCACATAGTTTATATCTGGGTGACCCCATGACAATGGAACTCTATTAGGTTACTTGTATGTATTTTTCTTCATTGGGGAGATTCGTCCTTTGAAAAAAGGATTGTGCGGACTTAGACTGTGGGTTTGAGTGGGCTTCCCAACGAATTAAAGTATATGTTATTTGTTTAGTTTGTTAGCGTGCTGGTATCTTGTTTTGGGCTGTTTTGTCTATCGATTTGTGTCAAAACATTAAGTATAGTTTACTTGTTTGTATTCTTCTGTCTTTCTGCTAAACTATCTGTGTATCTATATATATATTTATTTGCTTTATGATTTACTTCTAATTGTAATTTTAATTGCAACTATAAATGTTATATGCATCACATTGCTATATCGTAAGTATATATGATTCATGCTGGTGTGTTGGTTGAGGTAGTGTGCTATATGGTCAACGTTTACACGCCTTTATGTTAATCAAAACTTAAAGATTTTAAATTAAAAACATTGCACATATTAGGACGGTATTTGTGCTGATTTGGAGGTTGTGCATACATTTATTTTGGTACACATATTGCATTGTATTAGAATATCGCGTGTAGTAGTATTAGAACGATACTTGTGCTATATTAGAGTACTGTACTGTGCGCCATATTTTTTCTTGTATACACTTGTTGGTATAGCGGTTAATAATAAACATGAACCCTGAACTATGGAAAGCGTGGACTGAAGTAGCTTTAGAGATAGGGTTACAAGGGGATGCTATTGTGAAATACGTAGAGAAGAGAGTGCAACAAAGGATAGAATGGGAAAAGGAAAATGAAGAGTGGGAAAGAGAGAAGAAAAAGAGAGATAAAAAGGAAGAAAGGAAGGAGAAGATACATGAACAAAATATGGAGTTATTGGACTTAGACATTATGAGAATTAGAGTACGAACAAATTTGTGTAGACTGATAAATGACAAGAAAAATCTGTGGTTAAGTAAATTGTATAATGGTGATGAAGATATAATGGTCTTAGAATCTCAAATAAGAGAAATGGAGGAGGAGATAGAAGAAAGAGAAATGGTTTTTCTATGTAAGAAAGTAGTTATTGAAGTGAAAATTACAGAGTTAAGGAATGAAGTTGACTTATATGATGATGTTGATAAGATAGCTAAAAATGAAGATATAGTAAAGGAAGATAATGGGATTAAGTTGACAGAATCTAAAATACTAAATGAAGAATCTAATATCATGGTAAATGAGTCAGAAATTAGAATGGAAGTGTCAGATATGATAATTAGAGAACCAGAGGTTATGGTTGAGGACTTGAAAACTATAAATATAGAATCAGAGGTCGTGGTTGAAGAGTTAGAGGTTATAAATGAAGGTGAAATCTTGGGTAAAGATTCAATGATTAAGATAAAAGAACAAGTGGAGGTGATAGATGAGAAAACACCTAATGTAATAACTGAAGCATTTCTAGTTGAGGAGATCAGTTTAAGAATGTCGGGAGATGAGGGGATACAAGGTAGTATACTAGGTGACCCTCACTCAGGTCATTATGACAAGGGATTATATGCTATGTTAAGTGAAAAGGAGGAGAAGAAAGGTTTTAGGTTGTTGACTAGAGATTATCAGAAGGACAATGTAGGGATAGTTGAGGTACAGTTGACTGTAGATTGTCGGGAGAACGATGTTGTGAGAGTAGAAGCGTTGAGGACTGAAAATTGTCGGGTAGACAATGTAGAATATGAGATGTTGGGAATTGAAAAAGGTTGGAAATACAAAGAAGTGGTGAGGAGTGTTAGCATTAGTCTTGGTAAGTTGAAAGAAGAGATAAGTGATTGGAAGGAAGACTGGTTGATATTAGACATAAGAAAAAATGTACTCGATGATATGAAGATAGTTGGGTGTTTGTTCGAATGGGGAGATGGTTTTAGAGATGAAG
The DNA here is from genome assembly GCA_949126835.1 of Anisus vortex. Taxonomy (NCBI): domain Eukaryota; kingdom Metazoa; phylum Mollusca; class Gastropoda; family Planorbidae; genus Anisus; species Anisus vortex. The sequence continues at coordinate 139,042 of OX421493.1, read as the reverse complement.
TGGTTCTGGAAGGAAATGATTATGGGTGAAATAAATATGAGGAGAACTGGGATTGTTGTAAATAATGTTGTAAATAGTGTATTTTTGTTATTATATTGAGATATTAACAAATGTTACATTTTTCACAGATTTTGATTTGTGTATTATGATGATGATATTTGATGATGATGATGATGATGATGATGATATTTGATGATGATGATGATGATGATGTTATCTTGCCACACATTGTACCCAAGTCAAGTTATATGTTCTATATTGGTGTTGTGGTCAAGTGGAAATAAAATGGGTGAACATGAGTAAATGAGTGAATGAATTAGATGTAATCATTTTTTTTATTTAAGTAATGACAGTTATATTGATAAGTATGGGATGATGACTGGTTGGGATACAGTATAGACATCATTTTTCAGTGTTATTATTATTATATTATTCATGATAGTTATTTTTATATAATAATAGTTGTTGTCTTGAAGAGAACATATGTTGGTGTGCAATTTACATTTTACAATACTTTGTTTACTAGGTGCGTAATGGATGTGATGAAAGGAAGTGGATATTTGTTATGATTTGTTGAAAATTTTAATTAAATAGAGTTGGAGCATTTGTAATAATAGCAGATGTATATTTATAAGTTTTTAAAAAAAAAAAAAAAAGAAAAAAAATACTAAAGGTATTTTTAAATGTGAGAAGGAGGGTGTAAGTGATGCATGACTTGGTGTGAAGTTATAAGGAATAAGTTTGTGCAATAGGTGCGATTAATGAGTAACTAGGAAATGTGTGTTTGACGTCATGTAATGTTTACTTGGGAGAGAGAGATGGTAAACAAGGACAGTGTATGTTAGGCCGTGGAAGAGTGATGTTCTTGGTCTTGATGTGATAGTAGTAACGAAGTATAGAAGTGATGTCGCTATAGGATATATGGATTAAAGTTATTATCTACAACCAAAGGCTTTATCAAGTATTGTTCAAGTTATGTTACTACTGTTATGAAGATCTCTCAGTTACACTACCGCTGGGTAGGTCGGCGCTACCGCTGGGTAGGTCGGCGCAACCTCTGAGTACGTCGGCGCTAAGTTTTAGTAGGCCTGCGCTACCTTTGAGTAGGTCGGCGCCACCGCTAAGTAGGTCGGCGCTACCGCTGGGTAGGTCAGCGCTACCTCTGAGTACGTCGGCGCTACCTTTTAGTAGGCCGGCGCTACCTCTGAGTAGGTCGGCGCCACCGCTAAATAGGTCGGCGCTACCGCTGGGTAGGACGGCGCTACGGCTGGGTAGGTCGGCGCTACCGCTGAGTAGGTCGGCGCTACAGCTGAGTACGTCGGCGCTACCTTTAAGTAGGTTAGCGCTACCTTTGAGTACGTCGGTGCTACCGCTAAGTAGGTCGGCGCTACCGCTTAGTAGGACGGCGCTACCGCTGGGTAGGTCGGCGCTACCGCTGGGTAGTGCGGCGCTACCTCTGCGTACGTCGGCGCTACCTTTTAGTAGGTCGGCGCTACCTTTCAGTAGGTCGTCGCCACTGCTAAGTAGGTCGGCGCTACCGCTGGGTAGGTCGGCGCTACCGCTGAATAGGTCGGCGCTACCGCCGGGTAGGTCGGCGCTACCGCTGGGTAGGTCTGCGCTACCGCTGGGTAGGTCGGCGCTACCGCTGGGTAGGTCGGCGCTACCACTGGGTAGGTCGGCGCTACCGCTGAGTAGGTCGGCGCTACAGCTGAGTACGTCGGCGCTACCTTTTAGTAGGTCGGCGCTACCTTTGAGTAGGTCGGCGCCACCGCTAAGTAGGTCGGCGCTACCTCTCAGTACGTCGGCGCTACCTTTTAGTAGGTTAGCGCTACCTTTGAGTACGTCGGTGCCACCGCTAAGTAGGTCGGCGCTACCGCTGAGTAGGACGGCGCTACCGCTGAGTAGGTCGGCGCTACCGCTGGGTAGGACGGCGCTACCTCTGAGTACGTCGGCGCTACCTTTTAGTAGGTCGGCGCTACCTTTGAGTAGGTCGGCGCTACCTCTGAGAAGGTCGGCGCTACCTTTTAGTAGGTCGGCGCTACCTTTGAGTAGGTCGGCGCTACCTCTGAGTACGTCGGCACTACCTTTTAGTAGGTCGGCGCTACCTTTGAGTAGGTCGGCGCTACCGCTGAGTAGCTCGGCGCTACAGTTGAGTACGTCGGCGCTACCTTTTAGTAGGTTAGCGCTACCATTGAGTACGTCGGTGCCACCGCTAAGTAGGTCGGCGCTACTGCTGAGTAGGACGGCGCTACCGCTGGGTAGGTCAGCGCTACCGCTGGGTAGGGCGGCGCTACCTCTGAATACGTCGTCGCTACCTTTTAGTAAGTCGGCGCTACCTTTGAGTAGGTCGGCGCTACCTCTGAGTACGTCGGCGCTACCTTTTAGTAGGTCGGCGCTACCGCTGATTAGGTCGGCGCTACCGCTGAGTAGGTCGGCGCTACAGCTGAGTTCGTCGGCGCTACCTTTAAGTAGGTTAGCGATACGTTTGAGTACGTCGGTGCTACCGCTAAGTAGGTCGGCGCTACCGCTTAGTAGGTCGGCGCTACCGCTGGGTAGGTCGGCGCTACCGCTGGGTAGTGCGGCGCTACCTCTGAGTACGTCGGCGCTACCTTTTAGTAGGTCGGCGCTACCTTTCAGTAGGTCGGCGCCACTGCTAAGTAGGTCGGCGCTACCGCTGGGTAGGTCGGCGCTACCGCTGAATAGGTCGGCGCTACCGCTGGGTAGGTCGGCGCTACCGCTGGGTAGGTCTGCGCTACCGCTGGGTAGGTCGGCGCTACCGCTGGGTAGGTCGGCGCTACCACTGGGTAGGTCGGCGCTACCGCTGGGTAGGTCGGCGCTACAGCTGAGTACGTCGGCGCTACCTTTTAGTAGGTCGGCGCTACCTTTGAGTAGGTCGGCGCCACCGCTAAGTAGGTCGGCGCTACCTCTGAGTACGTCGGCGCTACCTTTTAGTAGGTTAGCGCTACCTTTGAGTACTTCGGTGCCACCGCTAAGTAGGTCGGCGCTACCGCTGGGTAGGTCTGCGCTACCGCTGGGTAGGTCGGCGCTACCGCTGGGTAGGTCGGCGCTACCACTGGGTAGGTCGGCGCTACCGCTGGGTAGGTCGGCGCTACAGCTGAGTACGTCGGCGCTACCTTTTAGTAGGTCGGCGCTACCTTTGAGTAGGTCGGCGCCACCGCTAAGTAGGTCGGCGCTACCTCTGAGTACGTCGGCGCTACCTTTTAGTAGGTTAGCGCTACCTTTGAGTACTTCGGTGCCACCGCTAAGTAGGTCGGCGCTACCGCTGAGTAGGACGGCGCTACCGCTGGGTCGGTCGGCGCTACCGCTAAGTAGGACGGCGCTACCTCTGAGTACGTCGGCGCTACCTTTTAGTAGGTCGGCGCGACCTTTGAGTAGGTCGGCGCTACCTCTGAGTACGTCGGCGCTACATTTTAGTAGGTCGGCGCTAACTTTGAGTAGGTCGGCGCTACCGCTGAGTAGGTCGGCGCTACAGCTGAGTACGTCGGCGCTACCTTTTAGTAGGTCGGCGCTACCTTTGAGTGGGTCGGCGCTACCGCTGGGTAGGTCGGCGCTACCTCTGAGTAGGTCGGCGCTACCTCTGAATACGTCGGCGCTACCTTTTAGTATGTCGGCGCTACCTTTTAGAAGGTCGGCTCTACCTTTGAGTAGGTCGGCGCCACCGCTAAGTAGGTCGGCGCTACCGCTGAGTAGGTCGGAGCTACCGCTGGGTAGGTCGGCGCTACCGCTGGGTAGGTCAGCGCTACCTCTGAGTACGTCGGCGCTAAGTTTTAGTAGGCCGGCGCTACCTTTGAGTAGGTCGGCGCCACCGCTAAGTAGGTCGGCGCTACCGCTGGGTAGGTCAGCGCTACCTCTGAGTACGTCGGCGCTACCTTTTAGTAGGCCGGCGCTACCTCTGAGTAGGTCGGCGCCACCGCTAAGTAGGTCGGCGCTACCCTACGGCTGGGTAGGTCGGCGCTACCGCTGAGTAGGTCGGCGCTACAGCTGAGTACGTCGGCGCTACCTTTAAGTAGGTTAGCGCTACCTTTGAGTACGTCGGTGCTACCGCTAAGTAGGTCGGCGCTACCGCTTAGTAGGACGGCGCTACCGCTGGGTAGGTCGGCGCTACCGCTGGGTAGTGCGGCGCTACCTCTGAGTACGTCGGCGCTACCTTTTAGTAGGTCGGCGCTACCGCTGGGTAGGTCAGCGCTACCTCTGAGTACGTCGGCGCTACCTTTTAGTAGGCCGGCGCTACCTCTGAGTAGGTCGGCGCCACCGCTAAATAGGTCGGCGCTACCGCTGGGTAGGACGGCGCTACGGCTGGGTAGGTCGGCGCTACCGCTGAGTAGGTCGGCGCTACAGCTAAGTACGTCGGCGCTACCTTTAAGTAGGTTAGCGCTACCTTTGAGTACGTCGGCGCTACCGCTTAGTAGGACGGCGCTACCGCTGGGTAGGTCGGCGCTACCGCTGGGTAGTGCGGCGCTACCTCTGAGTACGTCGGCGCTACCTTTTAGTAGGTCGGCGCTACCTTTCAGTAGGTCGTCGCCACTGCTAAGTAGGTCGGCGCTACCGCTGGGTAGGTCAGCGCTACCGCTGAATAGGTCGGCGCTACCGCCGGGTAGGTCGGCGCTACCGCTAGGTAGGTCTGCGCTACCGCTGGGTAGGTCGGCGCTACCGCTGGGTAGGTCGGCGCTACCACTGGGTAGGTCGGCGCTACCGCTGAGTAGGTCGGCGCTACAGCTGAGTACGTCGGCGTTACCTTTTAGTAGGTCGGCGCTACCTTTGAGTAGGTCGGCGCCACCGCTAAGTAGGTCGGCGCTACCTCTGAGTACGTCGGCGCTACCTTTTAGTAGGTTAGCGCTACCTTTGAGTACGTCGGTGCCACCGCTAAGTAGGTCGGCGCTACCGCTGAGTAGGACGGCGCTACCGCTGAGTAGGTCGGCGCTACCGCTGGGTAGGACGGCGCTACCTCTGAGTACGTCGGCGCTACCTTTTAGTAGGTCGGCGCTACCTTTGAGTAGGTCGGCGCTACCTCTGAGAAGGTCGGCGCTACCTTTTAGTAGGTCGGCGCTACCTTTGAGTAGGTCGGCGCTACCTCTGAGTACGTCGGCACTACCTTTTAGTAGGTCGGCGCTACCTTTGAGTAGGTCGGCGCTACCGCTGAGTAGCTCGGCGCTACAGTTGAGTACGTCGGCGCTACCTTTTAGTAGGTTAGCGCTACCATTGAGTACGTCGGTGCCACCGCTAAGTAGGTCGGCGCTACTGCTGAGTAGGACGGCGCTACCGCTGGGTAGGTCAGCGCTACCGCTGGGTAGGGCGGCGCTACCTCTGAATACGTCGTCGCTACCTTTTAGTAAGTCAGCGCTACCTTTGAGTAGGTCGGCGCTACCTCTAAGTACGTCGGCGCTACCTTTTAGTAGGTCGGCGCTACCGCTGATTAGGTCGGCGCTACCGCTGAGTAGATGGGCGCTACAGCTGAGTACGTCGGCGCTACCTTTAAGTAGGTTAGCGCTACATTTGAGTACGTCGGTGCTACCGCTAAGTAGGTCGGCGCTACCGCTTAGTAGGACGGCGCTACCGCTGGGTAGGTCGGCGCTACCGCTGGGTAGGTCGGCGCTACCGCTGGGTAGGTCGGCGCTACCGCTGAGTAGGTCGGCGCTACAGCTGAGTACGTCGGTGCTACCTTTAAGTAGGTTAGCGCTACCTTTGAGTACGTCGGTGCTACCGCTAAGTAGGTCGGCGCTACTGCTGAGTAGGACGGCGCTACCGCTGGGTAGGTCAGCGCTACCGCTGGGTAGGGCGGCGCTACCTCTGAATACGTCGTCGCTACCTTTTAGTAAGTCGGCGCTACCTTTGAGTAGGTCGGCGCTACCTCTGAGTACGTCGGCGCTACCTTTTAGTAGGTCGGCGCTACCGCTGATTAGGTCGGCGCTACCGCTGAGTAGGTCGGCGCTACAGCTGAGTACGTCGGCGCTACCTTTAAGTAGGTTAGCGCTACGTTTGAGTACGTCGGTGCTACCGCTAAGTAGGTCGGCGCTACCGCTTAGTAGGTCGGCGCTACCGCTGGGTAGGTCGGCGCTACCGCTGGGTAGGTCGGCGCTACCGCTGAGTAGGTCGGCGCTACAGCTGAGTACGTCGGTGCTACCTTTAAGTAAGTTAGCGCTACCTTTGAGTACGTCGGTGCTACCGCTAAATAGGTCGGCGCTACCGCTTAGTAGGACGGCGCTACCGCTGGGTAGGTCGGCGCTACCGCTGGGTAGTGCGGCGCTACCTCTGAGTTTGTCGGCGCTACCTTTTAGTAGGTCGGCGCTACCTTTCAGTAGGTCGGCGCCACTGCTAAGTAGGTCGGCGCTACCGCTGGGTAGGTCGGCGCTACCGCTGAATAGGTCGGCGCTACCGCTGGGTAGGTCGGCGCTACCGCTGGGTAGGTCTGCGCTACTGCTGGGTAGGTCGGCGCTACCGCTGGGTAGGTCGGCGCTACCACTGGGTAGGTCGGCGCTACCGCTGGGTAGGTCGGCGCTACAGCTGAGTACGTCGGCGCTACCTTTTAGTAGGTCGGCGCTACCTTTGAGTAGGTCGGCGCCACCGCTAAGTAGGTCGGCGCTACCTCTGAGTACGTCGGCGCTACCTTTTAGTAGGTTAGCGCTACCTTTGAGTACTTCGGTGCCACCGCTAAGTAGGTCGGCGCTACCGCTGAGTAGGACGGCGCTACCGCTGGGTCGGTCGGCGCTACCGCTAAGTAGGACGGCGCTACCTCTGAGTACGTCGGCGCTACCTTTTAGTAGGTCGGCGCGACCTTTGAGTAGGTCGGCGCTACCTCTGAGTACGTCGGCGCTACCTTTTAGTAGGTCGGCGCTAACTTTGAGTAGGTCGGCGCTACCGCTGAGTAGGTCGGCGCTACAGCTGAGTACGTCGGCGCTACCTTTTAGTAGGTCGGCGCTACCTTTGAGTGGGTCGGCGCTACCGCTGGGTAGGTCGGCGCTACCTCTGAGTAGGTCGGCGCTACCTCTGAATACGTCGGCGCTACCTTTTAGTATGTCGGCGCTACCTTTTAGAAGGTCGGCTCTACCTTTGAGTAGGTCGGCGCCACCGCTAAGTAGGTCGGCGCTACCGCTGAGTAGGTCGGAGCTACCGCTGGGTAGGTCGGCGCTACCGCTGGGTAGGTCAGCGCTACCTCTGAGTACGTCGGCGCTAAGTTTTAGTAGGCCGGCGCTACCTTTGAGTAGGTCGGCGCCACCGCTAAGTAGGTCGGCGCTACCGCTGGGTAGGTCAGCGCTACCTCTGAGTACGTCGGCGCTACCTTTTAGTAGGCCGGCGCTACCTCTGAGTAGGTCGGCGCCACCGCTAAGTAGGTCGGCGCTACCCTACGGCTGGGTAGGTCGGCGCTACCGCTGAGTAGGTCGGCGCTACAGCTGAGTACGTCGGCGCTACCTTTAAGTAGGTAAGCGCTACCTTTGAGTACGTCGGTGCTACCGCTAAGTAGGTCGGCGCTACCGCTTAGTAGGACGGCGCTACCGCTGGGTAGGTCGGCGCTACCGCTGGGTAGTGCGGCGCTACCTCTGAGTACGTCGGCGCTACCTTTTAGTAGGTCGGCGCTACCGCTGGGTAGGTCAGCGCTACCTCTGAGTACGTCGGCGCTACCTTTTAGTAGGCCGGCGCTACCTCTGAGTAGGTCGGCGCCACCGCTAAATAGGTCGGCGCTACCGCTGGGTAGGACGGCGCTACGGCTGGGTAGGTCGGCGCTACCGCTGAGTAGGTCGGCGCTACAGCTAAGTACGTCGGCGCTACCTTTAAGTAGGTTAGCGCTACCTTTGAGTACGTCGGCGCTACCGCTTAGTAGGACGGCGCTACCGCTGGGTAGGTCGGCGCTACCGCTGGGTAGTGCGGCGCTACCTCTGAGTACGTCGGCGCTACCTTTTAGTAGGTCGGCGCTACCTTTCAGTAGGTCGTCGCCACTGCTAAGTAGGTCGGCGCTACCGCTGGGTAGGTCAGCGCTACCGCTGAATAGGTCGGCGCTACCGCCGGGTAGGTCGGCGCTACCGCTAGGTAGGTCTGCGCTACCGCTGGGTAGGTCGGCGCTACCGCTGGGTAGGTCGGCGCTACCACTGGGTAGGTCGGCGCTACCGCTGAGTAGGTCGGCGCTACAGCTGAGTACGTCGGCGTTACCTTTTAGTAGGTCGGCGCTACCTTTGAGTAGGTCGGCGCCACCGCTAAGTAGGTCGGCGCTACCTCTGAGTACGTCGGCGCTACCTTTTAGTAGGTTAGCGCTACCTTTGAGTACGTCGGTGCCACCGCTAAGTAGGTCGGCGCTACCGCTGAGTAGGACGGCGCTACCGCTGAGTAGGTCGGCGCTACCGCTGGGTAGGACGGCGCTACCTCTGAGTACGTCGGCGCTACCTTTTAGTAGGTCGGCGCTACCTTTGAGTAGGTCGGCGCTACCTCTGAGAAGGTCGGCGCTACCTTTTAGTAGGTCGGCGCTACCTTTGAGTAGGTCGGCGCTACCTCTGAGTACGTCGGCACTACCTTTTAGTAGGTCGGCGCTACCTTTGAGTAGGTCGGCGCTACCGCTGAGTAGCTCGGCGCTACAGTTGAGTACGTCGGCGCTACCTTTTAGTAGGTTAGCGCTACCATTGAGTACGTCGGTGCCACCGCTAAGTAGGTCGGCGCTACTGCTGAGTAGGACGGCGCTACCGCTGGGTAGGTCAGCGCTACCGCTGGGTAGGGCGGCGCTACCTCTGAATACGTCGTCGCTACCTTTTAGTAAGTCAGCGCTACCTTTGAGTAGGTCGGCGCTACCTCTAAGTACGTCGGCGCTACCTTTTAGTAGGTCGGCGCTACCGCTGATTAGGTCGGCGCTACCGCTGAGTAGATGGGCGCTACAGCTGAGTACGTCGGCGCTACCTTTAAGTAGGTTAGCGCTACATTTGAGTACGTCGGTGCTACCGCTAAGTAGGTCGGCGCTACCGCTTAGTAGGACGGCGCTACCGCTGGGTAGGTCGGCGCTACCGCTGGGTAGGTCGGCGCTACCGCTGGGTAGGTCGGCGCTACCGCTGAGTAGGTCGGCGCTACAGCTGAGTACGTCGGTGCTACCTTTAAGTAGGTTAGCGCTACCTTTGAGTACGTCGGTGCTACCGCTAAGTAGGTCGGCGCTACTGCTGAGTAGGACGGCGCTACCGCTGGGTAGGTCAGCGCTACCGCTGGGTAGGGCGGCGCTACCTCTGAATACGTCGTCGCTACCTTTTAGTAAGTCGGCGCTACCTTTGAGTAGGTCGGCGCTACCTCTGAGTACGTCGGCGCTACCTTTTAGTAGGTCGGCGCTACCGCTGATTAGGTCGGCGCTACCGCTGAGTAGGTCGGCGCTACAGCTGAGTACGTCGGCGCTACCTTTAAGTAGGTTAGCGCTACGTTTGAGTACGTCGGTGCTACCGCTAAGTAGGTCGGCGCTACCGCTTAGTAGGTCGGCGCTACCGCTGGGTAGGTCGGCGCTACCGCTGGGTAGGTCGGCGCTACCGCTGAGTAGGTCGGCGCTACAGCTGAGTACGTCGGTGCTACCTTTAAGTAAGTTAGCGCTACCTTTGAGTACGTCGGTGCTACCGCTAAATAGGTCGGCGCTACCGCTTAGTAGGACGGCGCTACCGCTGGGTAGGTCGGCGCTACCGCTGGGTAGTGCGGCGCTACCTCTGAGTTTGTCGGCGCTACCTTTTAGTAGGTCGGCGCTACCTTTCAGTAGGTCGGCGCCACTGCTAAGTAGGTCGGCGCTACCGCTGGGTAGGTCGGCGCTACCGCTGAATAGGTCGGCGCTACCGCTGGGTAGGTCGGCGCTACCGCTGGGTAGGTCTGCGCTACCGCTGGGTAGGTCGGCGCTACCGCTGGGTAGGTCGGCGCTACCACTGGGTAGGTCGGCGCTACCGCTGGGTAGGTCGGCGCTACAGCTGAGTACGTCGGCGCTACCTTTTAGTAGGTCGGCGCTACCTTTGAGTAGGTCGGCGCCACCGCTAAGTAGGTCGGCGCTACCTCTGAGTACGTCGGCGCTACCTTTTAGTAGGTTAGCGCTACCTTTGAGTACTTCGGTGCCACCGCTAAGTAGGTCGGCGCTACCGCTGAGTAGGACGGCGCTACCGCTGGGTCGGTCGGCGCTACCGCTAAGTAGGACGGCGCTACCTCTGAGTACGTCGGCGCTACCTTTTAGTAGGTCGGCGCGACCTTTGAGTAGGTCGGCGCTACCTCTGAGTACGTCGGCGCTACCTTTTAGTAGGTCGGCGCTAACTTTGAGTAGGTCGGCGCTACCGCTGAGTAGGTCGGCGCTACAGCTGAGTACGTCGGCGCTACCTTTTAGTAGGTCGGCGCTACCTTTGAGTGGGTCGGCGCTACCGCTGGGTAGGTCGGCGCTACCTCTGAGTAGGTCGGCGCTACCTCTGAATACGTCGGCGCTACCTTTTAGTATGTCGGCGCTACCTTTTAGAAGGTCGGCTCTACCTTTGAGTAGGTCGGCGCCACCGCTAAGTAGGTCGGCGCTACCGCTGAGTAGGTCGGAGCTACCGCTGGGTAGGTCGGCGCTACCGCTGGGTAGGTCAGCGCTACCTCTGAGTACGTCGGCGCTAAGTTTTAGTAGGCCGGCGCTACCTTTGAGTAGGTCGGCGCCACCGCTAAGTAGGTCGGCGCTACCGCTGGGTAGGTCAGCGCTACCTCTGAGTACGTCGGCGCTACCTTTTAGTAGGCCGGCGCTACCTCTGAGTAGGTCGGCGCCACCGCTAAGTAGGTCGGCGCTACCCTACGGCTGGGTAGGTCGGCGCTACCGCTGAGTAGGTCGGCGCTACAGCTGAGTACGTCGGCGCTACCTTTAAGTAGGTAAGCGCTACCTTTGAGTACGTCGGTGCTACCGCTAAGTAGGTCGGCGCTACCGCTTAGTTGGACGGCGCTACCGCTGGGTAGGTCGGCGCTACCGCTGGGTAGTGCGGCGCTACCTCTGAGTACGTCGGCGCTACCTTTTAGTAGGTCGGCGCTACCGCTGGGTAGGTCAGCGCTACCTCTGAGTACGTCGGCGCTACCTTTTAGTAGGCCGGCGCTACCTCTGAGTAGGTCGGCGCCACCGCTAAATAGGTCGGCGCTACCGCTGGGTAGGACGGCGCTACGGCTGGGTAGGTCGGCGCTACCGCTGACTAGGTCGGCGCTACAGCTGAGTACGTCGGCGCTACCTTTAAGTAGGTTAGCGCTACCTTTGAGTACGTCGGCGCTACCGCTTAGTAGGACGGCGCTACCGCTGGGTAGGTCGGCGCTACCGCTGGGTAGTGCGGCGCTACCTCTGAGTACGTCGGCGCTACCTTTTAGTAGGTCGGCGCTACCTTTCAGTAGGTCGTCGCCACTGCTAAGTAGGTCGGCGCTACCGCTGGGTAGATCAGCGCTACCGCTGAATAGGTCGGCGCTACCGCCGGGTAGGTCGGCGCTACCGCTAGGTAGGTCTGCGCTACCGATCGGTAGGTCGGCGCTACCGCTGGGTAGGTCGGCGCTACCACTGGGTAGGTCGGCGCTACCGCTGAGTAGGTCGGCGCTACAGCTGAGTACGTCGGCGCTACCTTTTAGTAGGTCGGCGCTACCTTTGAGTAGGTCGGCGCCACCGCTAAGTAGGTCGGCGCTACCTCTGAGTACGTCGGCGCTACCTTTTAGTAGGTTAGCGCTACCTTTGAGTACGTCGGTGCCACCGCTAAGTAGGTCGGCGCTACCGCTGAGTAGGACGGCGCTACCGCTGAGTAGGTCGGCGCTACCGCTGGGTAGGACGGCGCTACCTCTGAGTACGTCGGCGCTACCTTTTAGTAGGTCGGCGCTACCTTTGAGTAGGTCGGCGCTACCTCTGAGAAGGTCGGCGCTACCTTTTAGTAGGTCGGCGCTACCTTTGAGTAGGTCGGCGCTACCTCTGAGTACGTCGGCACTACCTTTTAGTAGGTCGGCGCTACCTTTGAGTAGGTCGGCGCTACCGCTGAGTAGCTCGGCGCTACAGTTGAGTACGTCGGCGCTACCTTTTAGTAGGTTAGCGCTACCATTGAGTACGTCGGTGCCACCGCTAAGTAGGTCGGCGCTACTGCTGAGTAGGACGGCGCTACCGCTGGGTAGGTCAGCGCTACCGCTGAGTAGGGCGGCGCTACCTCTGAATACGTCGTCGCTACCTTTTAGTAAGTCAGCGCTACCTTTGAGTAGGTCGGCGCTACCTCTAAGTACGTCGGCGCTACCTTTTAGTAGGTCGGCGCTACCGCTGATTAGGTCGGCGCTACCGCTGAGTAGATGGGCGCTACAGCTGAGTACGTCGGCGCTACCTTTAAGTAGGTTAGCGCTACATTTGAGTACGTCGGTGCTACCGCTAAGTAGGTCGGCGCTACCGCTTAGTAGGACGGCGCTACCGCTGGGTAGGTCGGCGCTACCGCTGGGTAGGTCGGCGCTACCGCTGGGTAGGTCGGCGCTACCGCTGAGTAGGTCGGCGCTACAGCTGAGTACGTGGGTGCTACCTTTAAGTAGGTTAGCGCTACCTTTGAGTACGTCGGTGCTACCGCTAAATAGGTCGGCGCTACCGCTTAGTAGGACGGCGCTACCGCTGGGTAGGTCGGCGCTACCGCTGGGTAGTGCGGGGCTACCTCTGAGTACGTCGGCGCTACCTTTTAGTAGGTCGGCGCTACCTTTCAGTAGGTCGGCGCCACTGCTAAGTAGGTCGGCGCTACCGCTGGGTAGGTCGGCGCTACCGCTGAATAGGTCGGCGCTACCGCTGGGTAGGTCGGCGCTACCGCTGGGTAGGTCTGCGCTACCGCTGGGTAGGTCGGCGCTACCGCTGGGTAGGTCGGCGCTACCACTGGTTAGGTCGGCGCTACCTCTGAGTAGGTCGGCGCTACAGCTGAGTACGTGGGCGCTACCTTTTAGTAGGTCAGCGCTACCTTTAAGTAGGTCGGCGCCACCGCTAAGTAGGTCGGCGCTACCTCTGAGTACGTCGGCGCTACCTTTTAGTAGGTTAGCGCTACCTTTGAGTACGTCGGTGCCACCGCTAAGTAGGTCGGCGCTACCGCTGAGTAGGACGGCGCTACCGCTGGATAGGTCGGCGCTACCGCTGAGTAGGTCGAGCTACCGCTGGGTAAATCGGCGCTACCGCTGGGTAGGTCGGCGCTACCTCTGAGTACGTCGGCGCTAAGTTTTAGTAGGCCGGCGCTACCTTTGAGTAGGTCGGCGCCACCGCTAAGTAGGTCGGCGCTACCGCTGGGTAGGTCGGCGCTACCTCTGAGTACGTCGGCGCTACCTTTTAGTAGGCCGGAGCTGTCTCTGAGTAGGTCGGCGCCACCGCTAAGTAGGTCGGCGCTACCGCTGGGTAGGACGGCGCTACGGCTGGGTAGGTCGGCGCTACCGCTGAGTAGGTCGGCGCTACAGCTGAGTACGTCGGCGCTACCTTTAAGTAGGTTAGCGCTACCTTTGAGTACGTCGGTGCTACCGATAAGTAGGTCGGCGCTACCGCTTAGTAGAACGGCGCTACCGCTGGGTAGGTCGACGCTACCGCTGGGTAGTGCGGCGCTACCTCTGAGTACGTCGGCGCTACCTTTTAGTAGGTCGGCGCTACCTTTCACTAGGTCGGCGCCACTGCTAAGTAGGTCGGCGCTACCGCTGGGTAGGTCGGCGCTACCGCTGAATAGGTCGGCGCTACCGCCGGGTAGGTCGGCGCTACCGCTGGGTAGGTCGGCGCTACCGCTGGGTAGGTCGGCGCTACCACTGGGTAGGTCGGCGCTACCGCTGAGTAGGTCGGCCCTACAGCTGAGTACGTCGGCGCTACCTTTTAGTAGGTCGGCGCTACCTTTGAGTAGGTCGGCGCCACCGTTAAGTAGGTCGGCGCTACCTCTGAGTACGTCGGCGCTACCTTTTAGTAGGTTAGCGCTACCTTTGAGTACGTCGGTGCCACCGCTAAGTAGGTCGGCGCTACCTCTGAGTAGGACGGTACTACAGCTGGGTAGGGCGGCGCTACCTCTGAATACTTCGTCGCTACCTTTTAGTAAGTCGGCGCTACCTTTGAGTAGGTCGGCGCTACCTCTGAGTACGTCGGCGCTACCTTTTAGTAGGTCGGCGCTACCGCTGATTAGGTCGGCGCTACCGCTGAGTAGGTCGGCGCTACAGCTGATTACGTCGGCGCTACCTTTAAGTAGGTTAGCGCTACCTTTGAGTACGTCGGTGCTACCGCTAAGTAGGTCGGCGCTACCGCTTAGTAGGACGGCGCTACCGCTGGGTAGGTCGGCGCTACCGCTGGGTAGGTCGGCGCTACCGCTGGGTAGGTCGGCGCTACCGCTGAGTGGGTCGGCGCTACAGCTGAGTACGTCGGTGCTACCTTTAAGTAGGTTAGCGCTACCTTTGAGTACGTCGGTGCTACCGCTAAGTAGGTCGGCGCTACCGCTTAGTAGGACGGCGCTACCGCTGGGTAGGTCGGCGCTACCGCTGGGTAGTGCGGCGCTACCTCTGAGTACGTCGGCGCTACCTTTTAGTAGGTCGGCGCTACCTTTCAGTAGGTCGGCGCCACTGCTAAGTAGGTCGGCGCTACCGTTGGGTAGGTCGGCGCTACCGCTGAATAGGTCGGCGCTACCGCCGGGTAGGTCGGCGCTACCGCTGGGTAGGTCTGCGCTACCGCTGGGTAGGTCGGCGCTACCGCTTAGTAGGTCGGCGCTACCACTGGGTAGGTCGGCGCTACCGCTGAGTAGGTCGGCGCTACAGCTGAGTACGTCGGCGCTACCTTTTAGTAGGTCGGCGCTACCTTTAAGTAGGTCGGCGCCACCGCTAAGTAGGTCGGCGCTACCTCTGAGTACGTCGGCGCTACCTTTTAGTAGGTTAGCGCTACCTTTGAGTACGTCGGTGCCACCGCTAAGTAGGTCGGCGCTACCGCTGAGTAGGACGGCGCTACCGCTGGATAGGTCGGCGCTACCGCTAAGTAGGACGGCGCTACCTCTGAGTACGTCGGCGCTACCTTTTAGTAGGTCGGCGCTACCTTTGAGTAGGTCGGCGCTACCTCTGAGTACGTCGGCGCTACCTTTTAGTAGGTCGGCACTACCTTTGAGTAGGTCGGCGCTACCTCTGAGTACGTCGGCACTACCTTTTAGTAGGTCGGCGCTACCTTCGATTAGGTCGGCGCTACCGCTGAGTAGGTCGGCGCTACAGCTGAGTACGTCGGCGCTACCTTTTAGTAGGTCGGCGCTACCTTTGAGTGGGTCGGCGCTACCGCTGAATAGGTCGGCGCTACCTCTGAGTAGGTCGGCGCTACCTCTTAATACGTCGGCGCTACCTTTTAGTAGGTCGGCGCTACCTTTTAGTAGGTCGGCTCTACCTTTGAGTAGGTCGGTGCCACCGCTAAGTAGGTCGGCGCTACCGCTGAGTAGGTCGGAGCTACCTGTAAGTGTTGCATGACTTGGTGTGAAGTTATAAGGAATAAGTTTGTGCAATAGGTGCGATTAATGAGTAACTAGGAAATGTGTGTTTGACGTCATGTAATGTTTACTTGGGAGAGAGAGATGGTAAACAAGGACAGTGAATGTTAGGCCGTGGAAGAGTGATGTTCTTGGTCTTGATGTGATAGTAGTAACGAAGTATAGAAGTGATGTCGCTATAGGATATATGGATTAAAGTTATTATCTACAACCAAAGGCTTTATAAAGTATTGTTCAAGTTATGTTACTACTGTTATGAAGATCTCTCAGTTACAAAATGGTGGAGCAGCAGCAGAAATCAAGACCAGAATTATAGAGAGACACATCACAGAGCCTACTTTATGTACAGTTGTTGGAACGGTTAGAAGTTGACCTGCCTGCCTGTCTTGGAGGAGGTAACTTGAGGTAATCGACGTTTGATTGCCCTGCGAGTCATTGTATATGACTGGTGGATTTATTGATTTGTGGAGCTGCACTGTGAGTCATGGTATATGACTGGGATGTTTACTGATCAGTGGAGTTTTTTGTGAGTTGTGGAGCAACCCTGTGGAATAGTTACAGAATTGTACTGAAGCTGATGAGCTGCGAAATCCAAAGCTGTCCTGTGGGTGTCCTGAAACTGTACTGTCGTCTGTGAGCTGTACTGACGAGCTGGTGTCTATCTGGTGTCAACGTCGTAGGTTGTTACTATCCGGTTTGCCGTGCCTATTGCCAGCCGTAACTGCTTACGAGAGCTTTCTGGCATAGTAGCGGGCGTCATTGCATCGTTGCAACCGCTGATAAAGGCATACATCGTCTGCGTCCTTGTGCAGAGGGCATATTATTGCGGGCGTCATTGCATCGTTGCAACCGCTGATAAAGGTATACATCGTCTGCGTCCTTGTGCAGAGGGCATATCATCTCTTGGCGCCGGATGTGTAACTTTGCTGTTGATCTCGTTTGCTGACTGTATTCAATACGTCGGTGGAGGGTATTCAAGTTCATATGCAAGGTCGACACAACGGTTACCGGAAGATTACAAGGTTGGAACAACGGTTACTGGAAGACTTCAAGGTTGGGAAAGGACACTCAAGGTTGATCCGTTGGATACTGTTGATTTGGTTGGACAGAGCTATCAAGGTCAAGGAATTTGGACGTTGGACAAGGGACGTGCGTGGACTTGGATTGGAGACAGCACTACTGAAAGCTAAGTTAAATATTTTTTAAACTTGTATGATAATATCTAGGGTATAATTTATTATCATTGCTATATGTATATTCGTATATTTGTGTTATGTATTTTGCGGGCGGTTGGATGGGATTGTTGTGAGGCCACATAGTTTATATCTGGGTGACCCCATGACAATGGAACTCTATTAGGTTACTTGTATGTATTTTTCTTCATTGGGGAGATTCGTCCTTTGAAAAAAGGATTGTGCGGACTTAGACTGTGGGTTTGAGTGGGCTTCCCAACGAATTAAAGTATATGTTATTTGTTTAGTTTGTTAGCGTGCTGGTATCTTGTTTTGGGCTGTTTTGTCTATCGATTTGTGTCAAAACATTAAGTATAGTTTACTTGTTTGTATTCTTCTGTCTTTCTGCTAAACTATCTGTGTATCTATATATATATTTATTTGCTTTATGATTTACTTCTAATTGTAATTTTAATTGCAACTATAAATGTTATATGCATCACATTGCTATATCGTAAGTATATATGATTCATGCTGGTGTGTTGGTTGAGGTAGTGTGCTATATGGTCAACGTTTACACGCCTTTATGTTAATCAAAACTTAAAGATTTTAAATTAAAAACATTGCACATATTAGGACGGTATTTGTGCTGATTTGGAGGTTGTGCATACATTTATTTTGGTACACATATTGCATTGTATTAGAATATCGCGTGTAGTAGTATTAGAACGATACTTGTGCTATATTAGAGTACTGTACTGTGCGCCATATTTTTTCTTGTATACACTTGTTGGTATAGCGGTTAATAATAAACATGAACCCTGAACTATGGAAAGCGTGGACTGAAGTAGCTTTAGAGATAGGGTTACAAGGGGATGCTATTGTGAAATACGTAGAGAAGAGAGTGCAACAAAGGATAGAATGGGAAAAGGAAAATGAAGAGTGGGAAAGAGAGAAGAAAAAGAGAGATAAAAAGGAAGAAAGGAAGGAGAAGATACATGAACAAAATATGGAGTTATTGGACTTAGACATTATGAGAATTAGAGTACGAACAAATTTGTGTAGACTGATAAATGACAAGAAAAATCTGTGGTTAAGTAAATTGTATAATGGTGATGAAGATATAATGGTCTTAGAATCTCAAATAAGAGAAATGGAGGAGGAGATAGAAGAAAGAGAAATGGTTTTTCTATGTAAGAAAGTAGTTATTGAAGTGAAAATTACAGAGTTAAGGAATGAAGTTGACTTATATGATGATGTTGATAAGATAGCTAAAAATGAAGATATAGTAAAGGAAGATAATGGGATTAAGTTGACAGAATCTAAAATACTAAATGAAGAATCTAATATCATGGTAAATGAGTCAGAAATTAGAATGGAAGTGTCAGATATGATAATTAGAGAACCAGAGGTTATGGTTGAGGACTTGAAAACTATAAATATAGAATCAGAGGTCGTGGTTGAAGAGTTAGAGGTTATAAATGAAGGTGAAATCTTGGGTAAAGATTCAATGATTAAGATAAAAGAACAAGTGGAGGTGATAGATGAGAAAACACCTAATGTAATAACTGAAGCATTTCTAGTTGAGGAGATCAGTTTAAGAATGTCGGGAGATGAGGGGATACAAGGTAGTATACTAGGTGACCCTCACTCAGGTCATTATGACAAGGGATTATATGCTATGTTAAGTGAAAAGGAGGAGAAGAAAGGTTTTAGGTTGTTGACTAGAGATTATCAGAAGGACAATGTAGGGATAGTTGAGGTACAGTTGACTGTAGATTGTCGGGAGAACGATGTTGTGAGAGTAGAAGCGTTGAGGACTGAAAATTGTCGGGTAGACAATGTAGAATATGAGATGTTGGGAATTGAAAAAGGTTGGAAATACAAAGAAGTGGTGAGGAGTGTTAGCATTAGTCTTGGTAAGTTGAAAGAAGAGATAAGTGATTGGAAGGAAGACTGGTTGATATTAGACATAAGAAAAAATGTACTCGATGATATGAAGATAGTTGGGTGTTTGTTCGAATGGGGAGATGGTTTTAGAGATGAAGTGGTTCTGGAAGGAAATGATTATGGGTGAAATAAATATGAGGAGAACTGGGATTGTTGTAAATAATGTTGTAAATAGTGTATTTTTGTTATTATATTGAGATATTAACAAATGTTACATTTTTCACAGATTTTGATTTGTGTATTATGATGATGATATTTGATGATGATGATGATGATGATGATGATATTTGATGATGATGATGATGATGATGTTATCTTGCCACACATTGTACCCAAGTCAAGTTATATGTTCTATATTGGTGTTGTGGTCAAGTGGAAATAAAATGGGTGAACATGAGTAAATGAGTGAATGAATTAGATGTAATCATTTTTTTTATTTAAGTAATGACAGTTATATTGATAAGTATGGGATGATGACTGGTTGGGATACAGTATAGACATCATTTTTCAGTGTTATTATTATTATATTATTCATGATAGTTATTTTTATATAATAATAGTTGTTGTCTTGAAGAGAACATATGTTGGTGTGCAATTTACATTTTACAATACTTTGTTTACTAGGTGCGTAATGGATGTGATGAAAGGAAGTGGATATTTGTTATGATTTGTTGAAAATTTTAATTAAATAGAGTTGGAGCATTTGTAATAATAGCAGATGTATATTTATAAGTTTTTAAAAAAAAAAAAAAAAGAAAAAAAATACTAAAGGTATTTTTAAATGTGAGAAGGAGGGTGTAAGTGATGCATGACTTGGTGTGAAGTTATAAGGAATAAGTTTGTGCAATAGGTGCGATTAATGAGTAACTAGGAAATGTGTGTTTGACGTCATGTAATGTTTACTTGGGAGAGAGAGATGGTAAACAAGGACAGTGTATGTTAGGCCGTGGAAGAGTGATGTTCTTGGTCTTGATGTGATAGTAGTAACGAAGTATAGAAGTGATGTCGCTATAGGATATATGGATTAAAGTTATTATCTACAACCAAAGGCTTTATCAAGTATTGTTCAAGTTATGTTACTACTGTTATGAAGATCTCTCAGTTACACTACCGCTGGGTAGGTCGGCGCTACCGCTGGGTAGGTCGGCGCAACCTCTGAGTACGTCGGCGCTAAGTTTTAGTAGGCCTGCGCTACCTTTGAGTAGGTCGGCGCCACCGCTAAGTAGGTCGGCGCTACCGCTGGGTAGGTCAGCGCTACCTCTGAGTACGTCGGCGCTACCTTTTAGTAGGCCGGCGCTACCTCTGAGTAGGTCGGCGCCACCGCTAAATAGGTCGGCGCTACCGCTGGGTAGGACGGCGCTACGGCTGGGTAGGTCGGCGCTACCGCTGAGTAGGTCGGCGCTACAGCTGAGTACGTCGGCGCTACCTTTAAGTAGGTTAGCGCTACCTTTGAGTACGTCGGTGCTACCGCTAAGTAGGTCGGCGCTACCGCTTAGTAGGACGGCGCTACCGCTGGGTAGGTCGGCGCTACCGCTGGGTAGTGCGGCGCTACCTCTGCGTACGTCGGCGCTACCTTTTAGTAGGTCGGCGCTACCTTTCAGTAGGTCGTCGCCACTGCTAAGTAGGTCGGCGCTACCGCTGGGTAGGTCGGCGCTACCGCTGAATAGGTCGGCGCTACCGCCGGGTAGGTCGGCGCTACCGCTGGGTAGGTCTGCGCTACCGCTGGGTAGGTCGGCGCTACCGCTGGGTAGGTCGGCGCTACCACTGGGTAGGTCGGCGCTACCGCTGAGTAGGTCGGCGCTACAGCTGAGTACGTCGGCGCTACCTTTTAGTAGGTCGGCGCTACCTTTGAGTAGGTCGGCGCCACCGCTAAGTAGGTCGGCGCTACCTCTCAGTACGTCGGCGCTACCTTTTAGTAGGTTAGCGCTACCTTTGAGTACGTCGGTGCCACCGCTAAGTAGGTCGGCGCTACCGCTGAGTAGGACGGCGCTACCGCTGAGTAGGTCGGCGCTACCGCTGGGTAGGACGGCGCTACCTCTGAGTACGTCGGCGCTACCTTTTAGTAGGTCGGCGCTACCTTTGAGTAGGTCGGCGCTACCTCTGAGAAGGTCGGCGCTACCTTTTAGTAGGTCGGCGCTACCTTTGAGTAGGTCGGCGCTACCTCTGAGTACGTCGGCACTACCTTTTAGTAGGTCGGCGCTACCTTTGAGTAGGTCGGCGCTACCGCTGAGTAGCTCGGCGCTACAGTTGAGTACGTCGGCGCTACCTTTTAGTAGGTTAGCGCTACCATTGAGTACGTCGGTGCCACCGCTAAGTAGGTCGGCGCTACTGCTGAGTAGGACGGCGCTACCGCTGGGTAGGTCAGCGCTACCGCTGGGTAGGGCGGCGCTACCTCTGAATACGTCGTCGCTACCTTTTAGTAAGTCGGCGCTACCTTTGAGTAGGTCGGCGCTACCTCTGAGTACGTCGGCGCTACCTTTTAGTAGGTCGGCGCTACCGCTGATTAGGTCGGCGCTACCGCTGAGTAGGTCGGCGCTACAGCTGAGTTCGTCGGCGCTACCTTTAAGTAGGTTAGCGATACGTTTGAGTACGTCGGTGCTACCGCTAAGTAGGTCGGCGCTACCGCTTAGTAGGTCGGCGCTACCGCTGGGTAGGTCGGCGCTACCGCTGGGTAGTGCGGCGCTACCTCTGAGTACGTCGGCGCTACCTTTTAGTAGGTCGGCGCTACCTTTCAGTAGGTCGGCGCCACTGCTAAGTAGGTCGGCGCTACCGCTGGGTAGGTCGGCGCTACCGCTGAATAGGTCGGCGCTACCGCTGGGTAGGTCGGCGCTACCGCTGGGTAGGTCTGCGCTACCGCTGGGTAGGTCGGCGCTACCGCTGGGTAGGTCGGCGCTACCACTGGGTAGGTCGGCGCTACCGCTGGGTAGGTCGGCGCTACAGCTGAGTACGTCGGCGCTACCTTTTAGTAGGTCGGCGCTACCTTTGAGTAGGTCGGCGCCACCGCTAAGTAGGTCGGCGCTACCTCTGAGTACGTCGGCGCTACCTTTTAGTAGGTTAGCGCTACCTTTGAGTACTTCGGTGCCACCGCTAAGTAGGTCGGCGCTACCGCTGGGTAGGTCTGCGCTACCGCTGGGTAGGTCGGCGCTACCGCTGGGTAGGTCGGCGCTACCACTGGGTAGGTCGGCGCTACCGCTGGGTAGGTCGGCGCTACAGCTGAGTACGTCGGCGCTACCTTTTAGTAGGTCGGCGCTACCTTTGAGTAGGTCGGCGCCACCGCTAAGTAGGTCGGCGCTACCTCTGAGTACGTCGGCGCTACCTTTTAGTAGGTTAGCGCTACCTTTGAGTACTTCGGTGCCACCGCTAAGTAGGTCGGCGCTACCGCTGAGTAGGACGGCGCTACCGCTGGGTCGGTCGGCGCTACCGCTAAGTAGGACGGCGCTACCTCTGAGTACGTCGGCGCTACCTTTTAGTAGGTCGGCGCGACCTTTGAGTAGGTCGGCGCTACCTCTGAGTACGTCGGCGCTACATTTTAGTAGGTCGGCGCTAACTTTGAGTAGGTCGGCGCTACCGCTGAGTAGGTCGGCGCTACAGCTGAGTACGTCGGCGCTACCTTTTAGTAGGTCGGCGCTACCTTTGAGTGGGTCGGCGCTACCGCTGGGTAGGTCGGCGCTACCTCTGAGTAGGTCGGCGCTACCTCTGAATACGTCGGCGCTACCTTTTAGTATGTCGGCGCTACCTTTTAGAAGGTCGGCTCTACCTTTGAGTAGGTCGGCGCCACCGCTAAGTAGGTCGGCGCTACCGCTGAGTAGGTCGGAGCTACCGCTGGGTAGGTCGGCGCTACCGCTGGGTAGGTCAGCGCTACCTCTGAGTACGTCGGCGCTAAGTTTTAGTAGGCCGGCGCTACCTTTGAGTAGGTCGGCGCCACCGCTAAGTAGGTCGGCGCTACCGCTGGGTAGGTCAGCGCTACCTCTGAGTACGTCGGCGCTACCTTTTAGTAGGCCGGCGCTACCTCTGAGTAGGTCGGCGCCACCGCTAAGTAGGTCGGCGCTACCCTACGGCTGGGTAGGTCGGCGCTACCGCTGAGTAGGTCGGCGCTACAGCTGAGTACGTCGGCGCTACCTTTAAGTAGGTTAGCGCTACCTTTGAGTACGTCGGTGCTACCGCTAAGTAGGTCGGCGCTACCGCTTAGTAGGACGGCGCTACCGCTGGGTAGGTCGGCGCTACCGCTGGGTAGTGCGGCGCTACCTCTGAGTACGTCGGCGCTACCTTTTAGTAGGTCGGCGCTACCGCTGGGTAGGTCAGCGCTACCTCTGAGTACGTCGGCGCTACCTTTTAGTAGGCCGGCGCTACCTCTGAGTAGGTCGGCGCCACCGCTAAATAGGTCGGCGCTACCGCTGGGTAGGACGGCGCTACGGCTGGGTAGGTCGGCGCTACCGCTGAGTAGGTCGGCGCTACAGCTAAGTACGTCGGCGCTACCTTTAAGTAGGTTAGCGCTACCTTTGAGTACGTCGGCGCTACCGCTTAGTAGGACGGCGCTACCGCTGGGTAGGTCGGCGCTACCGCTGGGTAGTGCGGCGCTACCTCTGAGTACGTCGGCGCTACCTTTTAGTAGGTCGGCGCTACCTTTCAGTAGGTCGTCGCCACTGCTAAGTAGGTCGGCGCTACCGCTGGGTAGGTCAGCGCTACCGCTGAATAGGTCGGCGCTACCGCCGGGTAGGTCGGCGCTACCGCTAGGTAGGTCTGCGCTACCGCTGGGTAGGTCGGCGCTACCGCTGGGTAGGTCGGCGCTACCACTGGGTAGGTCGGCGCTACCGCTGAGTAGGTCGGCGCTACAGCTGAGTACGTCGGCGTTACCTTTTAGTAGGTCGGCGCTACCTTTGAGTAGGTCGGCGCCACCGCTAAGTAGGTCGGCGCTACCTCTGAGTACGTCGGCGCTACCTTTTAGTAGGTTAGCGCTACCTTTGAGTACGTCGGTGCCACCGCTAAGTAGGTCGGCGCTACCGCTGAGTAGGACGGCGCTACCGCTGAGTAGGTCGGCGCTACCGCTGGGTAGGACGGCGCTACCTCTGAGTACGTCGGCGCTACCTTTTAGTAGGTCGGCGCTACCTTTGAGTAGGTCGGCGCTACCTCTGAGAAGGTCGGCGCTACCTTTTAGTAGGTCGGCGCTACCTTTGAGTAGGTCGGCGCTACCTCTGAGTACGTCGGCACTACCTTTTAGTAGGTCGGCGCTACCTTTGAGTAGGTCGGCGCTACCGCTGAGTAGCTCGGCGCTACAGTTGAGTACGTCGGCGCTACCTTTTAGTAGGTTAGCGCTACCATTGAGTACGTCGGTGCCACCGCTAAGTAGGTCGGCGCTACTGCTGAGTAGGACGGCGCTACCGCTGGGTAGGTCAGCGCTACCGCTGGGTAGGGCGGCGCTACCTCTGAATACGTCGTCGCTACCTTTTAGTAAGTCAGCGCTACCTTTGAGTAGGTCGGCGCTACCTCTAAGTACGTCGGCGCTACCTTTTAGTAGGTCGGCGCTACCGCTGATTAGGTCGGCGCTACCGCTGAGTAGATGGGCGCTACAGCTGAGTACGTCGGCGCTACCTTTAAGTAGGTTAGCGCTACATTTGAGTACGTCGGTGCTACCGCTAAGTAGGTCGGCGCTACCGCTTAGTAGGACGGCGCTACCGCTGGGTAGGTCGGCGCTACCGCTGGGTAGGTCGGCGCTACCGCTGGGTAGGTCGGCGCTACCGCTGAGTAGGTCGGCGCTACAGCTGAGTACGTCGGTGCTACCTTTAAGTAGGTTAGCGCTACCTTTGAGTACGTCGGTGCTACCGCTAAGTAGGTCGGCGCTACTGCTGAGTAGGACGGCGCTACCGCTGGGTAGGTCAGCGCTACCGCTGGGTAGGGCGGCGCTACCTCTGAATACGTCGTCGCTACCTTTTAGTAAGTCGGCGCTACCTTTGAGTAGGTCGGCGCTACCTCTGAGTATGTCGGCGCTACCTTTTAGTAGGTCGGCGCTACCGCTGATTAGGTCGGCGCTACCGCTGAGTAGGTCGGCGCTACAGCTGAGTACGTCGGCGCTACCTTTAAGTAGGTTAGCGCTACGTTTGAGTACGTCGGTGCTACCGCTAAGTAGGTCGGCGCTACCGCTTAGTAGGTCGGCGCTACCGCTGGGTAGGTCGGCGCTACCGCTGGGTAGGTCGGCGCTACCGCTGAGTAGGTCGGCGCTACAGCTGAGTACGTCGGTGCTACCTTTAAGTAAGTTAGCGCTACCTTTGAGTACGTCGGTGCTACCGCTAAATAGGTCGGCGCTACCGCTTAGTAGGACGGCGCTACCGCTGGGTAGGTCGGCGCTACCGCTGGGTAGTGCGGCGCTACCTCTGAGTTTGTCGGCGCTACCTTTTAGTAGGTCGGCGCTACCTTTCAGTAGGTCGGCGCCACTGCTAAGTAGGTCGGCGCTACCGCTGGGTAGGTCGGCGCTACCGCTGAATAGGTCGGCGCTACCGCTGGGTAGGTCGGCGCTACCGCTGGGTAGGTCTGCGCTACCGCTGGGTAGGTCGGCGCTACCGCTGGGTAGGTCGGCGCTACCACTGGGTAGGTCGGCGCTACCGCTGGGTAGGTCGGCGCTACAGCTGAGTACGTCGGCGCTACCTTTTAGTAGGTCGGCGCTACCTTTGAGTAGGTCGGCGCCACCGCTAAGTAGGTCGGCGCTACCTCTGAGTACGTCGGCGCTACCTTTTAGTAGGTTAGCGCTACCTTTGAGTACTTCGGTGCCACCGCTAAGTAGGTCGGCGCTACCGCTGAGTAGGACGGCGCTACCGCTGGGTCGGTCGGCGCTACCGCTAAGTAGGACGGCGCTACCTCTGAGTACGTCGGCGCTACCTTTTAGTAGGTCGGCGCGACCTTTGAGTAGGTCGGCGCTACCTCTGAGTACGTCGGCGCTACCTTTTAGTAGGTCGGCGCTAACTTTGAGTAGGTCGGCGCTACCGCTGAGTAGGTCGGCGCTACAGCTGAGTACGTCGGCGCTACCTTTTAGTAGGTCGGCGCTACCTTTGAGTGGGTCGGCGCTACCGCTGGGTAGGTCGGCGCTACCTCTGAGTAGGTCGGCGCTACCTCTGAATACGTCGGCGCTACCTTTTAGTATGTCGGCGCTACCTTTTAGAAGGTCGGCTCTACCTTTGAGTAGGTCGGCGCCACCGCTAAGTAGGTCGGCGCTACCGCTGAGTAGGTCGGAGCTACCGCTGGGTAGGTCGGCGCTACCGCTGGGTAGGTCAGCGCTACCTCTGAGTACGTCGGCGCTAAGTTTTAGTAGGCCGGCGCTACCTTTGAGTAGGTCGGCGCCACCGCTAAGTAGGTCGGCGCTACCGCTGGGTAGGTCAGCGCTACCTCTGAGTACGTCGGCGCTACCTTTTAGTAGGCCGGCGCTACCTCTGAGTAGGTCGGCGCCACCGCTAAGTAGGTCGGCGCTACCCTACGGCTGGGTAGGTCGGCGCTACCGCTGAGTAGGTCGGCGCTACAGCTGAGTACGTCGGCGCTACCTTTAAGTAGGTAAGCGCTACCTTTGAGTACGTCGGTGCTACCGCTAAGTAGGTCGGCGCTACCGCTTAGTTGGACGGCGCTACCGCTGGGTAGGTCGGCGCTACCGCTGGGTAGTGCGGCGCTACCTTTTAGTAGGTCGGCGCTACCGCTGGGTAGGTCAGCGCTACCTCTGAGTACGTCGGCGCTACCTTTTAGTAGGCCGGCGCTACCTCTGAGTAGGTCGGCGCCACCGCTAAATAGGTCGGCGCTACCGCTGGGTAGGACGGCGCTACGGCTGGGTAGGTCGGCGCTACCGCTGACTAGGTCGGCGCTACAGCTGAGTACGTCGGCGCTACCTTTAAGTAGGTTAGCGCTACCTTTGAGTACGTCGGCGCTACCGCTTAGTAGGACGGCGCTACCGCTGGGTAGGTCGGCGCTACCGCTGGGTAGTGCGGCGCTACCTCTGAGTACGTCGGCGCTACCTTTTAGTAGGTCGGCGCTACCTTTCAGTAGGTCGTCGCCACTGCTAAGTAGGTCGGCGCTACCGCTGGGTAGATCAGCGCTACCGCTGAATAGGTCGGCGCTACCGCCGGGTAGGTCGGCGCTACCGCTAGGTAGGTCTGCGCTACCGATCGGTAGGTCGGCGCTACCGCTGGGTAGGTCGGCGCTACCACTGGGTAGGTCGGCGCTACCGCTGAGTAGGTCGGCGCTACAGCTGAGTACGTCGGCGCTACCTTTTAGTAGGTCGGCGCTACCTTTGAGTAGGTCGGCGCCACCGCTAAGTAGGTCGGCGCTACCTCTGAGTACGTCGGCGCTACCTTTTAGTAGGTTAGCGCTACCTTTGAGTACGTCGGTGCCACCGCTAAGTAGGTCGGCGCTACCGCTGAGTAGGACGGCGCTACCGCTGAGTAGGTCGGCGCTACCGCTGGGTAGGACGGCGCTACCTCTGAGTACGTCGGCGCTACCTTTTAGTAGGTCGGCGCTACCTTTGAGTAGGTCGGCGCTACCTCTGAGAAGGTCGGCGCTACCTTTTAGTAGGTCGGCGCTACCTTTGAGTAGGTCGGCGCTACCTCTGAGTACGTCGGCACTACCTTTTAGTAGGTCGGCGCTACCTTTGAGTAGGTCGGCGCTACCGCTGAGTAGCTCGGCGCTACAGTTGAGTACGTCGGCGCTACCTTTTAGTAGGTTAGCGCTACCATTGAGTACGTCGGTGCCACCGCTAAGTAGGTCGGCGCTACTGCTGAGTAGGACGGCGCTACCGCTGGGTAGGTCAGCGCTACCGCTGAGTAGGGCGGCGCTACCTCTGAATACGTCGTCGCTACCTTTTAGTAAGTCAGCGCTACCTTTGAGTAGGTCGGCGCTACCTCTAAGTACGTCGGCGCTACCTTTTAGTAGGTCGGCGCTACCGCTGATTAGGTCGGCGCTACCGCTGAGTAGATGGGCGCTACAGCTGAGTACGTCGGCGCTACCTTTAAGTAGGTTAGCGCTACATTTGAGTACGTCGGTGCTACCGCTAAGTAGGTCGGCGCTACCGCTTAGTAGGACGGCGCTACCGCTGGGTAGGTCGGCGCTACCGCTGGGTAGGTCGGCGCTACCGCTGGGTAGGTCGGCGCTACCGCTGAGTAGGTCGGCGCTACAGCTGAGTACGTGGGTGCTACCTTTAAGTAGGTTAGCGCTACCTTTGAGTACGTCGGTGCTACCGCTAAATAGGTCGGCGCTACCGCTTAGTAGGACGGCGCTACCGCTGGGTAGGTCGGCGCTACCGCTGGGTAGTGCGGGGCTACCTCTGAGTACGTCGGCGCTACCTTTTAGTAGGTCGGCGCTACCTTTCAGTAGGTCGGCGCCACTGCTAAGTAGGTCGGCGCTACCGCTGGGTAGGTCGGCGCTACCGCTGAATAGGTCGGCGCTACCGCTGGGTAGGTCGGCGCTACCGCTGGGTAGGTCTGCGCTACCGCTGGGTAGGTCGGCGCTACCGCTGGGTAGGTCGGCGCTACCACTGGTTAGGTCGGCGCTACCTCTGAGTAGGTCGGCGCTACAGCTGAGTACGTCGGCGCTACCTTTTAGTAGGTCGGCGCTACCTTTGAGTAGGTCGGCGCCACCGCTAAGTAGGTCGGCGCTACCTCTGAGTACGTCGGCGCTACCTTTTAGTAGGTTAGCGCTACCTTTGAGTACTTCGGTGCCACCGCTAAGTAGGTCGGCGCTACCGCTGAGTAGGACGGCGCTACCGCTGGGTAGGTCGGCGCTACCGCTAAGTAGGACGGCGCTACCTCTGAGTACGTCGGCGCTACCTTTTAGTAGGTCGGCGCGACCTTTGAGTAGGTCGGCGCTACCTCTGAGTACGTCGGCGCTACCTTTTAGTAGGTCGGCGCTAACTTTGAGTAGGTCGGCGCTACCGCTGAGTAGGTCGGCGCTACAGCTGAGTACGTCGGCGCTACCTTTTAGTAGGTCGGCGCTACCTTTGAGTGGGTCGGCGCTACCGCTGGGTAGGTCGGCGCTACCTCTGAGTAGGTCGGCGCTACCTCTGAATACGTCGGCGCTACCTTTTAGTATGTCGGCGCTACCTTTTAGAAGGTCGGCTCTACCTTTGAGTAGGTCGGCGCCACCGCTAAGTAGGTCGGCGCTACCGCTGAGTAGGTCGGCGCTACCGCTGAGTAGTTCGGAGCTACCGCTGGGTAGGTCGGCGCTACCGCTGGGTAGGTCAGCGCTACCTCTGAGTACGTCGGCGCTAAGTTTTAGTAGGCCGGCGCTACCTTTGAGTAGGTCGGCGCCACCGCTAAGTAGGTCGGCGCTACCGCTGGGTAGGTCAGCGCTACCTCTGAGTACGTCGGCGCTACCTTTTAGTAGGCCGGCGCTACCTCTGAGTAGGTCGGCGCCACCGCTAAGTAGGTCGGCGCTACCCTACGGCTGGGTAAGTCGGCGCTACCGCTGAATAGGTCGGCACTACTGCCGGGTAGGTCCGCGCTACCGCTGGGTAGGTCTGCGCTACCGCTGGGTAGGTCGGCGCTACCGCTTAGTACGTCGGCGCTACCACTGGGTAGGTCGGCGCTACCGCTGAGTAGGTCGGCGCTACAGCTGAGTACGTCGGCGCTACCTTTTAGTAGGTCGGCGCTACCTTTGAGTAGGTCGGCGCCACCGCTAAGTAGGTCGGCGCTACCTCTGAGTACGTCGGCGCTGCCTTTTAGTAGGTTAGCGCTACCTTTGAGTACGTCGGTGCCACCGCTAAGTAGGTCGGCGCTACCGCTGAGTAGGACGGCGCTAGCGCTAAGTAGGTCGGCGCTACCGCTGAGTAGGTCGAGCTACCGCTGGGTAAATCGGCGCTACCGCTGGATAGGTCGGCGCTACCTTTAAGTAGGTTAGCGCTACCTTTGAGTACGTCGGTGCTACCGCTAAGTAGGTCGGCGCTACTGCTTAGTAGGACGGCGCTACCGCTGGGTAGTGCGGCGCTACCTCTGAGTACGTCGGCGCTACCTTTTAGTAGGTCGGCGCTACCTTTCAGTAGGTCGGCGCCACTGCTAAGTAGGTCGGCGCTACCACTGGGTAGGTCGGCGCTACAGCTGAGTACGTCGGCGCTACCTTTTAGTAGGTCGGCGCTACCTTTGAGTAGGTCGGCGCCACCGCTAAGTAGGTCGGCGCTACCTCTGAGTACGTCGGCGCTACCTTTTAGTAGGTTAGCGCTACCTTTGAGTACGTCGGTGCCACCGCTAAGTAGGTCGGCGCTACCGCTGAGTAGGACGGCGCTACCGCTGAGTAGGTCGGCGCTACCGCTGGGTAGGACGGCGCTACCTCTGAGTACGTCGGCGCTACCTTTTAGTAGGTCGGCGCTACCTTTGAGTAGGTCGGCGCTACCTCTGAGTAGGTCGGCGCTACCTTTTAGTAGGTCGGCGCTACCTTTGAGTAGGTCGGCGCTACCTCTGAGTACGTCGGCACTACCTTTTAGTAGGTCGGCGCTACCTTTGAGTAGGTCGGCGCTACCGCTAAGTAGGTCGGCGCTACCGCTTAGTAGGACGGCGCTACCGCTGGGTAGGTCGGCGCTACCGCTGGGTAGTGCGGCGCTACCTCTGAAAACGTCGGCTCTACCTTTTAGTAGGTCGGCGCTACCTTTTAGTAGGTCGGCGCCACTGCTAAGTAGTTCGGCGCTACCGCTGGGTAAGTCGGCGCTACCGCTGAATAGGTCGTCGCTACCGCCGGGTAGGTCGGCGCTACCGCTGGGTAGGTGTGCGCTACCGCTTGGTAGGTGGGCGCTACCGCTGGGTAGGTCGGCGCTACCACTAGGTAGGTCGGCGCTACCGCTGAGTAGGTCGGCGCTACAGCTGAGTACGTCGACGCTACCTTTTTGTAGGTCGGCGCTACCTTTGAGTAGGTCGGCGCCACCGCTAAGTAGGTCGGCGCTACCTCTGAGTACGTCGGCGCTACCTTTTAGTAGGTTAGCGCTACCTTTGAGTACGTCGGTGTTACCGCTAAGTAGGTCGGCGCTACCGCTGAGTAGGACGGCGCTACCGCTGAGTAGGTCGGCGCTACCGCTGGGTAGGACGGCGCTACCTCTGAGTACGTCGGCGCTACCTTTTAGTAGGTCGGCGCTACCTTTGAGTAGGTCGGCGCTACCTCTGAGTAGGTCGGCGCTACCTCTGAGTAGGTCGGCGCTACCTTTTAGTAGGTCGGCGCTACCTTTGAGTAGGTCGGCGCTACCTCTGAGTACGTCGGCACTACCTTTTAGTAGGTCGGCGCTACCTTTGAGTAGGTCGGCGCTACCGCTGAGTAGCTCGGCGCTACAGTTGAGTACTTCGGCGCTACCTTTTAGTAGGTTAGCGCTACCATTGAGTACGTCGGTGCCACCGCTAAGTAGGTCGGCGCTACTGCTGAGTAGGACGGCGCTACCGCTGGGTAGGTCAGCGCTACCGCTGGGTAGGGCTGCGCTACCTCTGAATACGTCGGCGCTACCTTTTAGTAAGTCGGCGCTACCTTTGAGTAGGTCGGCGCTACATCTGAGTACGTCGGCGCTACCGCTGGGTAGGTCGGCGCTACCGCTTAGTAGGTCGGCGATACCACTGGGTAGGTCGGCGCTACCGCTGAGTACGTCGGCGCTACCTTTTAGTAGGTCGGCGCTACCTTTGAGTAGGTCGGCGCCACCGCTAAGTAGGTCGGCGCTACCTCTGAGTACGTCGGCGCTGCCTTTTAGTAGGTTAGCGCTACCTTTGAGTAGGTCGGTGCCACCGCTAAGTAGGTCGGCGCTACCGCTGAGTAGGACGGCGCTAGCGCTAAGTAGGTCGGCGCTACCGCTGAGTAGGTCGAGCTACCGCTGGGTAAATCGGCGCTACCGCTGGATAGGTAGGCGCTACCTTTAAGTAGGTTAGCGCTACCTTTGAGTACGTCGGTGCTACCGCTAAGTAGGTCGGCGCTACCGCTTAGTAGGACGGCGCTAACGCTGGGTAGTGCGGCGCTACCTCTGAGTACGTCGGCGCTACCTTTTAGT
The DNA here is from genome assembly GCA_949126835.1 of Anisus vortex. Taxonomy (NCBI): domain Eukaryota; kingdom Metazoa; phylum Mollusca; class Gastropoda; family Planorbidae; genus Anisus; species Anisus vortex. Next base: position 107,516 of record OX421493.1, on the reverse strand, counting down.
AGGTCGGCGCTACCTTTCAGTAGGTCGGCGCCACTGCTAAGTAGGTCGGCGCTACCGCTGGGTAGGTCGGCGCTACCGCTGAATAGGTCGGCGCTACCGCCGGGTAGGTTGGCGCTACCGCTGGGTAGGTCTGCTTTACCGCTGGTTAGGTCGGCGCTACCGCTGGGTAGGTCGGCGCTACCACTGGGTAGGTCGGCGCTACCGCTGAGTAGGTCGGCCCTACAGCTGAGTACGTCGGCGCTACCTTTTAGTAGGTCGGCGCTACCTTTGAGTAGGTCGGCGCCACCGTTAAGTAGGTCGGCGCTACCTCTGAGTAGGACGGTACTACAGCTGGGTAGGGCGGCGCTACCTCTGAATACGTCGTCGCTACCTTTTAGTAAGTCGGCGCTACCTTTGAGTAGGTCGGCGCTACCTCTGAGTACGTCGGCGCTACCTTTTAGTAGGTCGGCGCTACCGCTGATTAGGACGGCGCTACCGCTGAGTAGGTCGGCGCTACAGCTGATTACATCGGCGCTACCTTTAAGTAGGTTAGCGCTACCTTTGAGTACGTCGGTGCTACCGCTAAGTAGGTCGGCGCTACCGCTTAGTAGGACGGCGCTACCGCTGGGTAGGTCGGCGCTACCGCTGGGTAGGTCGGCGCTACCGCTGAGTAGGTCGGCGCTACCGCTGAGTGGGTCGGCGCTACAGCTGAGTACGTCGGTGCTACCTTTAAGTAGGTTAGCGCTACCTTTGAGTACGTCGGTGCTACCGCTAAGTAGGTCGGCGCTACCGCTTAGTAGGACGGCGCTACCGCTGGGTAGGTCGGCGCTACCGCTGGGTAGTGCGGCGCTACCTCTGAGTACGTCGGCGCTACCTTTTAGTAGGTCGGCGCTACCTTTCAGTAGGTCGGCGCCACTGCTAAGTAGGTCGGCGCTACCGCTGGGTAGGTCGGCGCTACCGCTGAATAGGTCGGCGCTACCGCCGGGTAGGTCGGCGCTACCGCTGGGTAGGTCTGCGCTACCGCTGGGTAGGTCGGCGCTACCGCTTAGTAGGTCGGCGCTACCACTGGGTAGGTCGGCGCTACCGCTGAGTAGGTCGGCGCTACAGCTGAATACGTCGGCGCTACCTTTTAGTAGGTCGGCGCTACCTTTGAGTAGGTCGGCGCCACCGCTAAGTAGGTCGGCGCTACCTCTGAGTACGTCGGCGCTACCTTTTAGTAGGTTAGCGCTACCTTCGAGTACGTCGGTGCCACCGCTAAGTCGGTCGGCGCTACCGCTGAGTAGGACGGCGCTACCGCTGGGTAGGTCGGCGCTACCGCTAAGTAGGACGGCGCTACCTCTGAGTACGTCGGCGCTACCTTTTAGTAGGTCGGCGCTACCTTTGAGTAGGTCGGCGCTACCTCTGAGTACGTCGGCACTACCTTTTAGTAGGTCGGCGCTACCTTCGAGTAGGTCGGCGCTACCGCTGAGTAGGTCGGCGCTACAGCTGAGTACGTCGGCGCTACCTTTTAGTAGGTCGGCGCTACCTTTGAGTGGGTCGGCGCTACCGCTGGGTAGGTCGACGCTACCTCTGAGTAGGTCGGCGCTACTTCTGAATACGTCGGCGCTACCTTTTAATAGGTCGGCGCTACCTTTTAGTAGGTCGGCTCTACCTTTGAGTAGGTCGGCGCCACCGCTAAGTAGGTCGGCGCTACCGCTGAGTAGGTCGGAGCTACCGCTGGGTAGGTCGGCGCTGCCGCTGGGTAGGTCGGCGCAACCTCTGAGTACGTCGGCGCTAAGTTTTAGTAGGCCTGCGCTACCTTTGAGTAGGTCGGCGCCACAGCTAAGTAGGTCGGCGCTACCGCTGGGTAGGTCAGCGCTACCTTTGAGTACGTCGGTGCTACCGCTAAGTAGGTCGGCGCTACCGCTGAGTAGGACGGCGCTACCGCTGAGTAGGTCGGCGCTACCGCTGGGTAGGACGTCGCTACCTCTGAGTACGTCGGCGCTACCTTTTAGTAGGTCGGCGCTACCTTTGAGTAGGTCGGCGCTACCTCTGAGTAGGTCGGCGCTACCTCTGAGTAGGTCGGCGCTACCTTTTAGTAGGTCGGCGCTACCTTTGAGTAGGTCGGCGCTACCTCTGAGTACGTCGGCACTACCTTTTAGTAGGTCGGCGCTACCTTTGAGTAGGTCGGCGCTACCGCTGAGTAGCTCGGCGCTACAGTTGAGTACTTCGGCGCTACCTTTTAGTAGGTTAGCGCTACCATTGAGTACGTCGGTGCCACCGCTAAGTAGGTCGGCGCTACTGCTGAGTAGGACGGCGCTACCGCTGGGTAGGTCAGCGCTACCGCTGGGTAGGGCTGCGCTACCTCTGAATACGTCGGCGCTACCTTTTAGTAAGTCGGCGCTACCTTTGAGTAGGTCGGCGCTACATCTGAGTACGTCGGCGCTACCTTTTAGTAGGTCGGCGCTACCGCTGGGTAGGTCTGCGCTACCGCTGGGTAGGTCGGCGCTACCGCTTAGTAGGTCGGCGCTACCACTGGGTAGGTCGGCGCTACCGCTGAGTAGGTCGGCGCTACAGCTGAGTACGTCGGCGCTACCTTTTAGTAGGTCGGCGCTACCTTTGAGTAGGTCGGCGCCACCGCTAAGTAGGTCGGTGCTACCTCTGAGTACGTCGGCGCTGCCTTTTAGTAGGTTAGCGCTACCTTTGAGTACGTCGGTGCCACCGCTAAGTAGGTCGGCGCTACCGCTGAGTAGGACGGCGCTAGCGCTAAGTAGGTCGGCGCTACCGCTGGTAGGTCGAGCTACCGCTGGGTAAATCGGCGCTACCGCTGGATAGGTCGGCGCTACCTTTAAGTAGGTTAGCGCTACCTTTGAGTACGTCGGTGCTACCGCTAAGTAGGTCGGCGCTACCGCTTAGTAGGACGGCGCTAACGCTGGGTAGTGCGGCGCTACCTCTGAGTACGTCGGCGCTACCTTTTAGTAGGTCGGCGCTACCTTTCAGTAGGTCGGCGCCACTGCTAAGTAGGTCGGCGCTACCGCTGGGTAGGTCGGCGCTACCGCTGAATAGGTCGGCGGTACCGCCGGGTAGGTCGGCGCTACCGCTGGGTAGGTCTGCGCTACCGCTGGTTAGGTCGGCGCTACCGCTGGGTAGGTCGGCGCTACCACTGGGTAGGTCGGCGCTACCGCTGAGTAGGTCGGCCCTACAGCTGAGTACGTCGGCGCTACCTTTTAGTAGGTCGGCGCTACCTTTGAGTAGGTCGGCGCCACCGTTAAGTAGGTCGGCGCTACCTCTGAGTACGTCGGCGCTACTTTTAGTAGGTTAGCGCTACCTTTGAGTACGTCGGTGCCACCGCTAAGTAGGTCGGCGCTACCTCTGAGTAGGACGGTACTACAGCTGGGTAGGGCGGCGCTACTTCTGAATACGTCGTCGCTACCTTTTAGTAAGTCGGCGCTACCTTTGAGTAGGTCGGCGCTACCTCTGAGTACGTCGGCGCTACCTTTTAGTAGGTCGGCGCTACCGCTGATTAGGACGGCGCTACCGCTGAGTAGGTCGGCGCTACAGCTGATTACGTCGGCGCTACCTTTAAGTAGGTTAGCGCTACCTTTGAGTACGTCGGTGCTACCGCTAGGTAGGTCGGCGCTACCGCTTAGTAGGACGGCGCTACCGCTGGGTAGGTCGGCGCTACCGCTGGGTAGGTCGGCGCTACCGCTGGGTAGGTCGGCGCTACCGCTGAGTGGGTCGGCGCTACAGCTGAGTACGTCGGTGCTACCTTTAAGTAGGTTAGCGCTACCTTTGAGTACGTCGGTGCTACCGCTAAGTAGGTCGGCGCTACCGCTTAGTAGGACGGCGCTACCGCTGGGTAGGTCGGCGCTACCGCTGGGTAGTGCGGCGCTACCTCTGAGTACGTCGGCGCTACCTTTTAGTAGGTCGGCGCTACCTTTCAGTAGGTCGGCGCCACTGCTAAGTAGGTCGGCGCTACCGCTGGGTAGGTCGGCGCTACCGCTGAATAGGTCGGCGCTACCGCCGGGTAGGTCGGCGCTACCGATGGGTAGGTCTGCGCTACCGCTGGGTAGGTCGGCGCTACCGCTTAGTAGGTCGGCGCTACCACTGGGTAGGTCGGCGCTACCGCTGAGTAGGTCGGCGCTACAGCTGAGTACGTCGGCGCTACCTTTTAGTAGGTCGGCGCTACCTTTGAGTAGGTCGGCGCCACCGCTAAGTAGGTCGGCGCTACCTCTGAGTACGTCGGCGCTACCTTTTAGTAGGTTAGCGCTACCTTCGAGTACGTCGGTGCCACCGCTAAGTCGGTCGGCGCTACCGCTGAGTAGGACGGCGCTACCGCTGGGTAGGTCGGCGCTACCGCTAAGTAGGACGGCGCTACCTCTGAGTACGTCGGCGCTACCTTTTAGTAGGTCGGCGCTACCTTTGAGTAGGTCGGCGCTACCTCTGAGTACGTCGGCACTACCTTTTAGTAGGTCGGCGCTACCTTCGAGTAGGTCGGCGCTACCGCTGAGTAGGTCGGCGCTACAGCTGAGTACGTCGGCGCTACCTTTTAGTAGGTCGGCGCTACCTTTGAGTGGGTCGGCGCTACCGCTGGGTAGGTCGACGCTACCTCTGAGTAGGTCGGCGCTACTTCTGAGTACGTCGGCGCTACCTTTTAATAGGTCGGCGCTACCTTTTAGTAGGTCGGCTCTACCTTTGAGTAGGTCGGCGCCACCGCTAAGTAGGTCGGCGCTACCGCTGAGTAGGTCGGAGCTACCGCTGGGTAGGTCGGCGCTACCGCTGGGTAGGTCGGCGCAACCTCTGAGTACGTCGGCGCTAAGTTTTAGTAGGCCTGCGCTACCTTTGAGTAGGTCGGCGCCACCGCTAAGTAGGTCGGCGCTACCGCTGGGTAGGTCAGCGCTACCTCTGAGTACGTCGGCGCTACCTTTTAGTAGGCCGGCGCTACCTTTGAGTAGGTCGGCGCCACCGCTAAATAGGTCGGCGCTACCGCTGGGTAGGACGGCGCTACGGCTGGGTAGGTCGGCGCTACCGCTGAGTAGGTCGGCGCTACAGCTGAGTACGTCGGCGCTACCTTTAAGTAGGTTAGCGCTACCTTTGAGTACGTCGGTGCTACCGCTAAGTAGGTCGGCGCTACCGCTTAGTAGGACGGCGCTACCGCTGGGTAGGTCGGCGCTACCGCTGGGTAGTGCGGCGCTACCTCTGAGTACGTCGGCGCTACCTTTTAGTAGGTCGGCGCTACCTTTCAGTAGGTCGTCGCCACTGATAAGTAGGTCGGCGCTACCGCTGGGTAGGTCGGCGCTACCGCTGAATAGGTCGGCGCTACAGCAGAGTACGTCGGCGCTACCTTTTAGTAGGTCGGCGCTACCTTTGAGTAGGTCGGCGGCGCCACCGCTAAGTAGGTCGGCGCTACCTCTGAGTACGTCGGCGCTACCTTTTAGTAGGTTAGCGCTACCTTTGAGTACGTCGGTGCCACCGCTGAGTAGGTCGGCGCTACCGCTGAGTAGGACGGCGCTACCGCTGAGTAGGTCGGCGCTACCGTTGAGTAGGACGGCGCTACCTCTGAGTACGTCGGCGCTACCTTTTAGTAGGTCGGCGCTACCTTTGAGTAGGTCGGCGCTACCTCTGAGAAGGTCGGCGCTACCTTTTAGTAGGTCGGCGCTACCTTTGAGTAGGTCGGCGCCACCGCTAAGTAGGTCGGCGCTACCTCTGAGTACGTCGGCGCTACCTTTTAGTAGGTTAGCGCTACCTTTGAGTACGTCGGTGCCACCGCTAAGTAGGTCGGTGCTACGGCTGAGTAGGACGGCGCTACCGCTGAGTAGGTCGGCGCTACCGCTGGGTAGGACGGCGCTACCTCTGAGTACGTCAGCGCTACCTTTTAGTAGGTCGGCGCTACCTTTGAGTAGGTCGGCGCTACCTCTGAGTAGGTCGGCGCTACCTCTGAGTAGGTCGGCGCTACCTTTTAGTAGGTCGGCGCTACCTTTGAGTAGGTCGGCCCTACCTCTGAGTACGTCGGCACTACCTTTTAGTAGGTCGGCGCTACCTTTGAGTAGGTCGGCGCCACCGCTAAGTAGGTCGGCGCTACCTCTGAGTACGTCGGCGCTACCTTTTAGTAGGTTAGCGCTACCTTTGAGTACGTTGGTGCCACCGCTAAGTAGGTCGGCGCTACCGCTGAGTAGGACGGCGCTACCGCTAAGTAGGTCGGCGCTACCGCTGAGTAGGTCGAGCTACCGATGGGTAAATCGGCGCTACCGCTGGGTAGGTCGGCACTACCACTGAGTACGTCGGCGCTAAGTTTTAGTAGGCCGGCGCTACTTTTGAGTAGGTCGGCGCCACCGCTAAGTAGGTCGGCGCTACCGCTGGGTAGGTCGGCGCTACCTCTGAGTACGTCGGCGCTACCTTTTAGTAGGCCGGAGCTGTCTCTGAGTAGGTCGGCGCCACCGCTAAGTAGATCGACGCTACCGCTGGGTAGGACGGCGCTACGGCTGGGTAGGTCGGCGCTACCGCTGAGTAGGTCGGCGCTACAGCTGAGTACGTCGGCGCTACCTTTAAGTAGGTTAGCGCTACCTTTGAGTACGTCGGTGCTACCGCTAAGTAGGTCGGCGCTATCGCTTAGTAGGACGGCGCTACCGCTGGGTAGGTCGACGCTACCGCTGGGTAGTGCGGCGCTACCTCTGAGTACGTCGGCGCTACCTTTTAGTAGGTCGGCGCTACCTTTCAGTAGGTCGGCGCCACTGCTAAGTAGGTCGGCGCTACCGCTGGGTAGGTCGGCGCTACCGCTGAATAGGTCGGCGCTACCGCCGGGTAGGTCGGCGCTACCGCTGGGTAGGTCTGCGCTACCGCTGGGTAGGTCGGCGCTACCGCTGGGTAGGTCGGCGCTACCGCTGAGTAGGTCGGCCCTACAGCTGAGTACGTCGGCGCTACCTTTTAGTAGGTCGGCGCTACCTTTGAGTAGGTCGGCGCCACCGTTAAGTAGGTCGGCGCTACCTCTGAGTACGTCGGCGCTACCTTTTAGTAGGTTAGCGCTACCTTTGAGTACGTCGGTGCCACCGCTAAGTAGGTCGGCGCTACCTCTGAGTAGGACGGTACTACAGCTGGGTAGGGCGGCGCTACCTCTGAATACGTCGTCGCTACCTTTTAGTAAGTCGGCGCTACCTTTGAGTAGGTCGGCGCTACCTCTGAGTACGTCGGCGCTACCTTTTAGTAGGTCGGCGCTACCGCTGATTAGGTCGGCGCTACCGCTGAGTAGGTCGGCGCTACAGCTGATTACGTCGGCGCTACCTTTAAGTAGGTTAGCGCTACCTTTGAGTACGTCGGTGCTACCGCTAAGTAGGTCGGCGCTACCGCTTAGTAGGACGGCGCTACCGCTGGGTAGGTCGGCGCTACCGCTGGGTAGGTCGGCGCTACCGCTGGGTAGGTCGGCGCTACCGCTGAGTGGGTCGGCGCTACAGCTGAGTACGTCGGTGCTACCTTTAAGTAGGTTAGCGCTACCTTTGAGTACGTCGGTGCTACCGCTAAGTAGGTCGGCGCTACCGCTTAGTAGGACGGCGCTACCGCTGGGTAGGTCGGCGCTACCGCTGGGTAGTGCGGCGCTACCTCTGAGTACGTCGGTGTTACCGCTAAGTAGGTCGGCGCTACCGCTGAGTAGGACGGCGCTACCGCTGAGTAGGTCGGCGCTACCGCTGGGTAGGACGGCGCTACCTCTGAGTACGTTGGCACTACCTTTTAGTAGGTCGGCGCTACCTTTGAGTAGGTCGGCGCTACCTTTGAGTAGGTCGGCGCTACCTCTGAGTACGTTGGCACTACCTTTTAGTAGGTCGGCGCTACCTTTGAGTAGGTCGGCGCTACCGCTGAGTAGCTCGGCGCTACAGTTGAGTACTTCGGCGCTACCTTTTAGTAGGTTAGCGCTACCATTGAGTACGTCGGTGCCACCGCTAAGTAGGTCGGCGCTACTGCTGAGTAGGACGGCGCTACCGCTGAGTAGGTCAGCGCTACCGCTGGGTAATGCTGCGCTACCTCTGAGTACGTCGGCGCTACCTTTTAGTAAGTCGGCGCTACCTTTGAGTAGGTCGGCGCTACATCTGAGTACGTCGGCGCTACCTTTTAGTAGGTCGGCGCTACCGCTGGGTAGGTCTGCGCTACCGCTGGGTAGGTCGGCGCTACCGCTTAGTAGGTCGGCGCTACCACTGGGTAGGTCGGCGCTACCGCTGAGTAGGTCGGCGCTACAGCTGAGTACGTCGGCGCTATCTTTTAGTAGGTCGGCGCTACCTTTGAGTAGGTCGGCGCCACCGCTAAGTAGGTCGGCGCTACCTCTGAGTACGTCGGCGCTGCCTTTTAGTAGGTTAGCGCTACCTTTGAGTACGTCGGTGCCACCGCTAAGTAGGTCGGCGCTACCGCTGAGTAGGACGGCGCTACCGCTAAGTAGGTCGGCGCTACCGCTGAGTAGGTCGAGCTACCGCTGGGTAAATCGGCGCTACCGCTGGATAGGTCGGCGCTACCTCTGAGTACGTCGGCGCTAAGTTTTAGTAGGCCGGCGCTACCTTTGAGTAGGTCGGCGCCACCGCTAAGTAGGTCGGTGCTACCGCTGGGTAGGTCGGCGCTACCTCTGAGTACGTCGGCGCTACCTTTTAGTAGGCCGGAGCTGTCTCTGAGTAGGTCGGCGCCACCGCTAAGTAGGTCGGCGCTACCGCTGGGTAGGACGGCGCTACGGCTGGGTAGGTCGGCGCTACCGTTGAGTAGGTCGGCGCTACAGCTGAGTACGTCGGCGCTACCTTTAAGTAGGTTAGCGCTACCTTTGAGTACGTCGGTGCTACCGCTAAGTAGGTCGGCGCTACCGCTTAGTAGGACGGCGCTACCGCTGGGTAGGTCGACGCTACCGCTGGGTAGTGCGGCGCTACCTCTGAGTACGTCGGCGCTACCTTTTAGTAGGTCGGCGCTACCTTTCAGTAGGTCGGCGCCACTGCTAAGTAGGTCGGCGCTACCGCTGGGTAGGTCGGCGCTACCGCTGAATAGGTCGGCGCTACCGCCGGGTAGGTCGGCGCTACCGCTGGGTAGGTCTGCGCTACCGCTGGTTAGGTCGGCGCTACCGCTGGGTAGGTCGGCGCTACCACTGGGTAGGTCGGCGCTACCGCTGAGTAGGTCGGCCCTACAGCTGAGTACGTCGGCGCTACCTTTTAGTAGGTCGGCGCTACCTTTGAGTAGGTCGGCGCCACCGTTAAGTAGGTCGGCGCTACCTCTGAGTACGTCGGCGCTACCTTTTAGTAGGTTAGCGCTACCTTTGAGTACGTCGGTGCCACCGCTAAGTAGGTCGGCGCTACCTCTGAGTAGGACGGTACTACAGCTGTGTAGGGCGGCGCTACCTCTGAATACGTCGTCGCTACCTTTTAGTAAGTCGGCGCTACCTTTGAGTAGGTCGGCGCTACCTCTGAGTACGTCGGCGCTACCTTTTAGTAGGTCGGCGCTACCGCTGATTAGGTCGGCGCTACCGCTGAGTAGGTCGGCGCTACAGCTGATTACGTCGGCGCTACCTTTAAGTAGGTTTGCGCTACCTTTGAGTACGTCGGTGCTACCGCTAAGTAGGTCGGCGCTACCGCTTAGTAGGACGGCGCTACCGCTGGGTAGGTCGGCGCTACCGCTGGGTAGGTCGGCGCTACCGCTGGGTAGGTCGGCGCTACCGCTGAGTGGGTCGGCGCTACAGCTGAGTACGTCGGTGCTAGCTTTAAGTAGGTTAGCGCTACCTTTGAGTACGTCGGTGCTACCGCTAAGTAGGTCGGCGCTACCGCTTAGTAGGACGGCGCTACCGCTGGGTAGGTCGGCGCTACCGCTGGGTAGTGCGGCGCTACCTCTGAGTACGTCGGCGCTACCTTTTAGTAGGTCGGCGCTACCTTTCAGTAGGTCGGCGCCACTGCTAAGTCGGTCGGCGCTACCGCTGGGTAGGTCGGCGCTACCGCTGAATAGGTCGGCGCTACCGCCGGGTAGTCGGCGCTACCGCTGGGTAGGTCTGCGCTACCGCTGGGTAGGTCGGCGCTACCGCTTAGTAGGTCGGCGCTACCACTGGGTAGGTCGGCGCTACCGCTGAGTAGGTCGGCGCTACAGCTGAGTACGTCGGCGCTACCTTTTAGTAGGTCGGCGCTACCTTTGAGTGGGTCGGCGCCACCGCTAAGTAGGTCGGCGCTACCTCTGAGTACGTCGGCGCTACCTTTTAGTAGGTTAGCGCTACCTTCGAGTACGTCGGTGCCACCGCTAAGTCGGTCGGCGCTACCGCTGAGTAGGACGGCGCTACCGCTGGGTAGGTCGGCGCTACCGCTAAGTAGGACGGCGCTACCTCTGAGTACGTCGGCGCTACCTTTTAGTAGGTCGGCACTACCTTTGAGTAGGTCGGCGCTACCTCTGAGTACGTCGGCACTACCTTTTAGTAGGTCGGCGCTACCTTCGAGTAGGTCGGCGCTACCGCTGAGTAGGTCGGCGCTACAGCTGAGTACGTCGGCGCTACCTTTTAGTAGGTCGGCGCTACCTTTGAGTGGGTCGGCGCTACCGCTGGGTAGGTCGACGCTACCTCTGAGTAGGTCGGCGCTACCTCTGAATACGTCGGCGCTACCTTTTAGTAGGTCGGCGCTACCTTTTAGTAGGTCGGCTCTACCTTTGAGTAGGTCGGCGCCACCGCTAAGTAGGTCGGCGCTACCGCTGAGTAGGTCGGAGCTACCGCTGGGTAGGTCGGCGAAACCACTGGGTAGGTCGGCGCAACCTCTGAGTACGTCGGCGCTAAGTTTTAGTAGGCCTGCGCTACCTTTGAGTAGGTCGGCGCCACCGCTAAGTAGGTCGGCGCTACCGCTGCGTAGGTCAGCGCTACCTCTGAGTACGTCGGCGCTACCTTTTAGTAGGCCGGCGCTACCTCTGAGTAGGTCGGCGCCACCGCTAAATAGGTCGGCGCTACCGCTGGGTAGGACGGCGCTACGGCTGGGTAGGTCGGCGCTACCGCTGAGTAGGTCGGCGCTACAGCTGAGTACGTCGGCGCTACCTTTAAGTAGGTTAGCGCTACCTTTGAGTACGTCGGTGCTACCGCTAAGTAGGTCGGCGCTACCGCTTAGTAGGACGGCGCTACCGCTGGGTAGGTCGGCGCTACCGCTGGGTAGTGCGGCGCTACCTCTGAGTACGTCGGCGCTACCTTTTAGTAGGTCGGCGCTACCTTTCAGTAGGTCGTCGCCACTGATAAGTAGGTCGGCGCTACCGCTGGGTAGGTCGGCGCTACCGCTGAATAGGTCGGCGCTACCGCCGGGTAGGTCGGCGCTACCACTGGGTAGGTCGGCGCTACCGCTGAGTAGGTCGGCGCTACCTCTGAGTACGTCGGCGCTACCTTTTAGTAGGTCGGCGCTACCTTTGAGTAGGTCGGCGCTACCTCTGAGAAGGTCGGCGCTACCTTTTAGTAGGTCGGCGCTACCTTTAAGTAGGTCTGCGCTACCGCTGGGTAGGTCGGCGCTACCGGTGGGTAGGTCGGCGCTACCACTAGGTAGGTCGGCGCTACCGCTGAGTAGGTCGGCGCTACCTCTGAGTACGTCGGCACTACCTTTTAGTAGGTCGGCGCTACCTTTGAGTAGGTCGGCGCTACCGCTGAGTAGCTCGGCGCTACAGTTGAGTACGTCGGCGCTACCTTTTAGTAGGTTAGCGCTACCATTGAGTACGTCGGTGCCACCGCTAAGTAGGTCGGCGCTACGGCTGAGTAGGACGGCGCTACCGCTGGGTAGGTCAGCGCTACCGCTGGGTAGGACGGCGCTACCTCTGAGTACGTCAGCGCTACCTTTTAGTAGGTCGGCGCTACCTTTGAGTAGGTCGGCGCTACCTCTGAGTAGGTCGGCGCTACCTCTGAGTAGGTCGGCGCTACCTTTTAGTAGGTCGGCGCTACCTTTGAGTAGGTCGGCGCTACCTCTGAGTACGTCGGCACTACCTTTTAGTAGGTCGGCGCTACCTTTGAGTAGGTCGGCGCTACCGCTGAGTAGCTCGGCGCTACAGTTGAGTACTTCGGCCCTACCTTTTAGTAGGTTAGCGCTACCATTGAGTACGTCGGTGCCACCGCTAAGTAGGTCGGCGCTACTGCTGAGTAGGACGGCGCTACTGCTGGGTAGGTCAGCGCTACCGCTGGGTAGGGCTGCGCTACCTCTGAATACGTCGGCGCTACCTTTTAGTAAGTCGGCGCTACCTTTGAGTAGGTCGGCGCTACCTCTGAGTACGTCGGCGCTACCTTTTAGTAGGTCGGCGCTACCGCTGGGTAGGTCTGCGCTACCGCTGGGTAGGTCGGCGCTACCGCTTAGTAGGTCGGCGCTACCACTGGGTAGGTCGGCGCTACCGCTGAGTAGGTCGGCGCTACAGCTGAGTACGTCGGCGCTACCTTTTAGTAGGTCGGCGCTACCTTTGAGTAGGTCGGCGCCACCGCTAAGTAGGTCGGCGCTACCTCTGAGTACGTCGGCGCTACCTTTTAGTAGGTTAGCGCTACCTTTGAGTACGTTGGTGCCACCGCTAAGTAGGTCGGCGCTACCGCTGAGTAGGTCGACGCTACCGCTAAGTAGGTCGGCGCTACCGCTGAGTAGGTCGAGCTACCGCTGGGTAAATCGGCGCTACCGCTGGGTAGGTCGGCGCTACCACTGAGTTCGTCGGCGCTAAGTTTTAGTAGGCCGGCGCTACTTTTGAGTAGGTCGGCGCCACCGCTAAGTAGGTCGGCGCTACCGCTGGGTAGGTCGGCGCTACCTCTGAGTACGTCGGCGCTACCTTTTAGTAGGCCGGAGCTGTCTCTGAGTAGGTCGGCGCCACCGCTAAGTAGATCGACGCTACCGCTGGGTAGGACGGCGCTACGGCTGGGTAGGTCGGCGCTACCGCTGAGTAGGTCGGCGCTACAGCTGAGTACGTCGGCGCTACCTTTAAGTAGGTTAGCGCTACCTTTGAGTACGTCGGTGCTACCGCTAAGTAGGTCGGCGCTACCGCTTAGTAGGACGGCGCTACCGCTGGGTAGGTCGACGCTACCGCTGGGTAGTGCGGCGCTACCTCTGAGTACGTCGGCGCTACCTTTTAGTAGGTCGGCGCTACCTTTCAGTAGGTCGGCGCCACTGCTAAGTAGGTCGGCGCTACCGCTGGGTAGGTCGGCGCTACCGCTGAATAGGTCGGCGCTACCGCCGGGTAGGTCGGCGCTACCGCTGGGTAGGTCTGCGCTACCGCTGGGTAGGTCGGCGCTACCGCTGGGTAGGTCGGCGCTACCGCTGAGTAGGTCGGCCCTACAGCTGAATACGTCGGCGCTACCTTTTAGTAGGTCGGCGCTACCTTTGAGTAGGTCGGCGCCACCGTTAAGTAGGTCGGCGCTACCTCTGAGTACGTCGGCGCTACCTTTTAGTAGGTTAGCGCTACCTTTGAGTACGTCGGTGCCACCGCTAAGTAGGTCGGCGCTACCTCTGAGTAGGACGGTACTACAGCTGGGTAGGGCGGCGCTACCTCTGAATACGTCGTCGCTACCTTTTAGTAAGTCGGCGCTACCTTTGAGTAGGTCGGCGCTACCTCTGAGTACGTCGGCGCTACCTTTTAGTAGGTCGGCGCTACCGCTGATTAGGTCGGCGCTACCGCTGAGTAGGTCGGCGCTACAGCTGATTACGTCGGCGCTACCTTTAAGTAGGTTAGCGCTACCTTTGAGTACGTCGGTGCTACCGCTAAGTAGGTCGGCGCTACCGCTTAGTAGGACGGCGCTACCGCTGGGTAGGTCGGCGCTACCGCTGGGTAGGTCGGCGCTACCGCTGGGTAGGTCGGCGCTACCGCTGAGTGGGTCGGCGCTACAGCTGAGTACGTCGGTGCTACCTTTAAGTAGGTTAGCGCTACCTTTGAGTACGTCGGTGCTACCGCTAAGTAGGTCGGCGCTACCGCTTAGTAGGACGGCGCTACCGCTGGGTAGGTCGGCGCTACCGCTGGGTAGTGCGGCGCTACCTCTGAGTACGTCGGCGCTACCTTTTAGTAGGTCGGCGCTACCCTTCAGTAGGTCGGCGCCACTGCTAAGTAGGTCGGCGCTACCGCTGGGTAGGTCGGCGCTACCGCTGAATAGGTCAGCGCTACCGCCGGGTAGGTCGGCGCTACCGATGGGTAGGTCTGCGCTACCGCTGGGTAGGTCGGCGCTACCGCTTAGTAGGTCGGCGCTACCACTGGGTAGGTCGGCGCTACCGCTGAGTAGGTCGGCGCTACAGCTGAGTACGTCGGCGCTACCTTTTAGTAGGTCGGCGCTACCTTTGAGTAGGTCGGCGCCACCGCTAAGTAGGTCGGCGCTACCTCTGAGTACGTCGGCGCTACCTTTTAGTAGGTTAGCGCTACCTTTGAGTACGTCGGTGCCACCGCTAAGTAGGTCGGCGCTACCGCTGAGTAGGACGGCGCTACCGCTGAGTAGGACGGCGCTACCGCTGGGTAGGTCGGCGCTACCGCTAAGTAGGACGGCGCTACCTCTGAGTACGTCGGCGCTACCTTTTAGTAGGTCGGCGCTACCTTTGAGTAGGTCGGCGCTACCTCTGAGTACGTCGGCGCTACCTTTTAGTAGGTCGGCACTACCTTTGAGTAGGTCGGCGCTACCTCTGAGTACGTCGGCACTACCTTTTAGTAGGTCGGCGCTACCTTCTAGTAGGTCTGCGCTACCGCTGAGTAGGTCGGCGCTACAGCTGAAAACGTCGGCGCTACCTTTTAGTAGGTCGGCGCTACCTTTGAGTGGGTCGGCGCTACCGCTGGGTAGGTCGGCGCTACCTCTGAGTAGGTCGGCGCTACCTCTGAATACGTCGGCGCTACCTTTTAGTAGGTCGGCGCTACCTTTTAGTAGGTCGGCTCTACCTTTGAGTAGGTCGGCGCCACCGCTAAGTAGGTCGGCGCTACCGCTGAGTAGGTCGGAGCTACCGCTGGGTAGGTCGGCGCTACCGCTGGGTACGTCGGCGCAACCTCTGAGTACGTAGGCGCTAAGTTTTAGTAGGCCTGCGCTACCTTTGAGTAGGTCGGCGCCACCGCTAAGTAGGTCGGCGCTACCGCTGGGTAGTTCAGCGCTACCTCTGAGTACGTCGGCGCTACCTTTTAGTAGGCCGGCGCTACCTCTGAGTAGGTCGGCGCCACCGCTAAATAGGTCGGCGCTACCGCTGGGTAGGACGGCGCTACGGCTGGGTAGGTCGGCGCTACCGCTGAGTAGGTCGGCGCTACAGCTGAGTACGTCGGCGCTACCTTTAAGTAGGTTAGCGCTACCTTTGAGTACGTCGGTGCTACCGCTAAGTAGGTCGGCGCTACCGCTTAGTAGGACGGCGCTACCGCTGGGTAGGTCGGCGCTACCGCTGGGTAGTGCGGCGCTACCTCTGAGTACGTGGGCGCTACCTTTTAGTAGGTCGGCGCTACCTTTCAGTAGGTCGTCGCCACTGCTAAGTAGGTCGGCGCTACCGCTGGGTAGGTCGGCGCTACCGCTGAATAGGTCGGCGCTACCGCCGGGTAGGTCGGCGCTACCGCTGGGTAGGTCTGCGCTACCGCTGGGTAGGTCGGCGCTACCGCTGGGTAGGTCGGCGCTACCACTGGGTAGGTCGGCGCTACCGCTGAGTAGGTCGGCGCTACAGCAGAGTACTTCGGCGCTACCTTTTAGTAGGTCGGCGCTACCTTTGAGTACGTCGGCGCCACCGCTAAGTAGGTTGGCGCTACCTCTGAGTACGTCGGCGCTACCTTTTAGTAGGTTAGCGCTACCTTTGAGTACGTCGGTGCCACCGCTAAGTAGGTCGGCGCTACCGCTGAGTAGGACGGCGCTACCGCTGAGTAGGTCGGCGCTACCGCTGGGTAGGACGGCGCTACCTCTGAGTACGTCGGCGCTACCTTTTAGTAGGTCGGCGCTACCTTTGAGTAGGTCGGCGCTACCTCTGAGAAGGTCGGCGCTACCTTTTAGTAGGTCGGCGCTACCTTTGAGTAGGTCGGCGCTACCTCTGAGTACGTCGGCACTACCTTTTAGTAGGTCGGCGCTACCTTTGAGTAGGTCGGCGCTACCGCTGAGTAGCTCGGCGCTACAGTTGAGTACGTCGGCGCTACCTTTTAGTAGGTTAGCGCTACCATTGAGTACTTCGGTGCCACCGCTAAGTAGGTCGGCGCTACTGCTGAGTAGGACGGCGCTACCGCTGGGTAGGTCAGCGCTACCGCTGGGTAGGGCGGCGCTACCTCTGAATACGTCATCGCTACCTTTTAGTAAGTCGGCGCTACCTTTGAGTAGGTCGGCGCTACCTCTGAGTACGTCGGCGCTACCTTTTAGTAGGTCGGCGCTACCGCTGATTAGGTCGGCGCTACCGCTGAGTAGGTCGGCGCTACAGCTGAGTACGTCGGCGCTACCTTTAAGTAGGTTAGCGCTACCTTTCAGTACGTCGGTGCTACCGCTAAATAGGTCGGCGCTACCGCTTAGTAGGACGGCGCTACCGCTGGGTAGGTCGGCGCTACCGCTGGGTAGTGCGGCCCTACCTCTGAGTACGTCGGCGCTACCTTTTAGTAGGTCGGCGCTACCTTTCAGTAGGTCGGCGCCACTGCTAAGTAGGTCGGCGCTACCGCTGGGTAGGTCGGCGCTACCGCTGAATAGGTTGGCGCTACCGCTGGGTAGGTCGGCGCTACCGCTGGGTAGGTCTGCGCTACAGCTGGGTAGGTCGGCGCTACCGCTGGGTAGGTCGGCGCTACCACTGGGTAGGTCGGCGCTACCGCTGAGTAGGTCGGCGCTACAGCTGAGTACGTCGGCGCTACCTTTTAGTAGGTCGGCGCTACCTTTGAGTAGGTCGGCGCCACCGCTAAGTAGGTCGGCGCTACCTCTGAGTACGTCGGCGCTACCTTTTAGTAGGTTAGCGCTACCTTTGAGTACTTCGGTGCCACCGCTAAGTAGGTCGGCGCTACCGCTGGGTAGGTCGGCGCTACCGCTGGGTAGGTCGGCGCTACCGCTAAGTAGGACGGCGCTACCTCTGAGTACGTCGGCGCTACCTTTTAGTAGGTCGGCGCGACCTTTGAGTAAGTCGGCGCTACCTCTGAGTACGTCGGCGCTACCTTTTAGTAGGTCGGCGCTACCTTTGAGTAGGTCGGCGCTACCGCTTAGTAGGACGGCGCTACCGCTGGGTAGGTCGGCGCTACCGCTGGGTAGTGCGGCGCTACCTCTGAGTACGTCGGCGCTACCTTTTAGTAGGTCGGCGCTACCTTTCAGTAGGTCGTCGCCACTGATAAGTAGGTCGGCGCTACCGCTGGGTAGGTCGGCGCTACCGCTGAATAGGTCGGCGCAACCGCCGGGTAGGTCGGCGCTACCGCTGGGTAGGTCTGCGCTACCGCTGGGTAGGTCGGCGCTACCGCTGGGTAGGTCGGCGCTACCACTGGGTAGGTCGGCGCTACCGCTGAGTAGGTCGGCGCTACAGCAGAGTACGTCGGCGCTACCTTTTAGTAGGTCGGCGCTACCTTTGAGTAGGTCGGCGCTACCTCTGAGAAGGTCGGCGCTACCTTTTAGTAGGTCGGCGCTACCTTTAAGTAGGTCTGCGCTACCGCTGGGTAGGTCGGCGCTACCGCTGGGTAGGTCGGCGCTACCACTAGGTAGGTCGGCGCTACCGCTGAGTAGGTCGGCGCTACAGCTGAGTACGTCGACGCTACCTTTTAGTAGGTCTGCGCTACCTTTGAGTAGGTCGGCGCCACCGCTAAGTAGGTCGGCGCTACCTCTGAGTACGTCGGCGCTACCTTTTAGTAGGTTAGCGCTACCTTTGAGTACGTCGGTGCCACCGCTAAGTAGGTCGGCGCTACGGCTGAGTAGGACGGCGCTACCGCTGAGTAGGTCGGCGCTACCGCTGGGTAGGACGGCGCTACCTCTAAGTACGTCGGCGCTACCTTTTAGTAGGTCGGCGCTACCTTTGAGTAGGTCGGCGCTACCGCTGAGTAGCTAGGCGCTACAGTTGAGTACTTCGGCGCTACCTTTTAGTAGGTTAGCGCTACCATTGAGTACGTCGGTGCCACCGCTAAGTAGGTCGGCGCTACTGCTGAGTAGGACGGCGCTACCGCTGGGTAGGTCAGCGCTACCGCTGGGTAGGGCTGCGCTACCTCTGAATACGTCGGCGCTACCTTTTAGTAAGTCGGCTCTACCGCTGAGTAGGTCGAGCTACCGCTGGGTAAATTGGCGCTACCGCTGGGTAGGTCGGCGCTACCTCTGAGTACGTCGGCGCTAAGTTTTAGTAGGCCGGCGCTACTTTTGAGTAGGTCGGCGCCACCGCTAAGTAGGTCGGCGCTACCGCTGGGTAGGTCGGCGCTACCTCTGAGTACGTCGGCGCTACCTTTTAGTAGGCCGGAGCTGTCTCTGAGTAGGTCGGCGCCACCGCTAAGTAGATCGGCGCTACCGCTGGGTAGGACGGCGCTACGGCTGGGTAGGTCGGCGCTACCGCTGAGTAGGTCGGCGTTACAGCTGAGTACGTCGGCGCTACCTTTAAGTAGGTTAGCGCTACCTTTGAGTACGTCGGTGCTACCGCTAAGTAAGTCGGCGCTACCGCTTAGTAGGACGGCGCTACCGCTGGGTAGGTCGACGCTACCGCTGGGTAGTGCGGCGCTACCTCTGAGTACGTCGGCGCTACCTTTTAGTAGGTCGGCGCTACCTTTCAGTAGGTCGGCGCCACTGCTAAGTAGGTCGGCGCTACCGCTGGGTAGGTCGGCGCTACCGCTGAATAGGTCGGCGCTACCGCCGGGTAGGTCGGCGCTACCGCTGGGTAGGTCTGCGCTACCGCTGGGTAGGTCGGCGCTACCGCTGGGTAGGTCGGCGCTACCACTGGGTAGGTCGGCGCTACCGCTGAGTAGGTCGGCCCTACAGCTGAGTACGTCGGCGCTACCTTTTAGTAGGTCGGCGCTACTTTTGAGTAGGTCGGCGCCACCGTTAAGTAGGTCGGCGCTACCTCTGAGTACGTCGGCGCTACCTTTTAGTAGGTTAGCGCTACCTTTGAGTACGTCGGTGCCACCGCTAAGTAGGTCGGCGCTACCTCTGAGTAGGACGGTACTACAGCTGGGTAGGGCGGCGCTACCTCTGAATACGTCGTCGCTACCTTTTAGTAAGTCGGCGCTACCTTTGAGTAGGTCGGCGCTACCTCTGAGTACGTCGGCGCTACCTTTTAGTAGGTCGGCGCTACCGCTGATTAGGTCGGCGCTACCGCTGAGTAGGTCGGCGCTACAGCTGATTACGTCGGCGCTACCTTTAAGTAGGTTAGCGCTACCTTTGAGTACGTCGGTGCTACCGCTAAGTAGGTCGGCGCTACCGCTTAGTAGGACGGCGCTACCGCTGGGTAGGTCGGCGCTACCGCTGGGTAGGTCGGCACTACCGCTGGGTAGGTCGGCGCTACCGCTGAGTGGGTCGGCGCTACAGCTGAGTACGTCGGTGCTACCTTTAAGTAGGTTAGCGCTACCTTTGAGTACGTCGGTGCTACCGCTAAGTAGGTCGGCGCTACCGCTTAGTAGGACGGCGCTACCGCTGGGTAGGTCGGCGCTACCGCTGGGTAGTGCGGCGCTACCTCTGAGTACGTCGGCGCTACCTTTTAGTAGGTCGGCGCTACCCTTCAGTAGGTCGGCGCCACTGCTAAATAGGTCGGCGCTACCGCTGGGTAGGTCGGCGCTACCGCTGAATAGGTCGGCGCTACCGCCGGGTAGGTCGGCGCTACCGCTGGGTAGGTCTGCGCTACCGCTGGGTAGGTCGGCGCTACCGCTTAGTAGGTCGGCGCTACCACTGGGTAGGTCGGCGCTACCGCTGAGTAGGTCGGCGCTACAGCTGAGTACGTCGGCGCTACCTTTTAGTAGGTCGGCGCTACCTTTGAGTATGTTTGCGCCACCGCTAAGTAGGTCGTCGCTACCTCTGAGTACGTCGGCGCTACATTTTAGTAGGTTAGCGCTACCTTTGAGTACGTCGGTGCCACCGCTAAGTAGGTCGGCGCTACCGCTGAGTAGGACGGCGCTACCGCTAGGTAGGTCGGCGCTACCGCTAAGTAGGACGGCGCTACCTCTAAGTACGTCGGCGCTACCTTTTAGTAGGTCGGCCCTACCTTTCAGTAGGTCGGCGCCACTGCTAAGTAGGTCGGCGCTACCGCTGGGTAGGTCGGCGCTACCGCTGAATAGGTCGGCGCTACCGCCGGGTAGGTCGGCGCTACCGCTGGGTAGGTCTGCGCTACCGCTGGGTAGGTCGGCGCTACCGCTGGGTACGTCGGCGCTACCTTTTAGTAGGTTAGCGCTACCTTTGAGTACGTCGGTGCCACCGCTAAGTAGGTCGGTGCTACCTCTGAGTAGGACGGTACTACAGCTGGGTAGGGCGGCGCTACCTCTGAATACGTCGTCGCTACCTTTTAGTAAGTCGGCGCTACCTTTGAGTAGGTCGGCGCTACCTCTGAGTACGTCGGCGCTACCTTTTAGTAGGTCGGCGCTACCGCTGATTAGGTCGGCGCTACCGCTGAGTAGGTCGGCGCTACAGCTGATTACGTCGGCGCTACCTTTAAGTAGGTTAGCGCTACCTTTGAGTACGTCGGTGCTACCGCTAAGTAGGTCGGCGCTACCGCTTAGTAGGACGGCGCTACCGCTGGGTAGGTCGGCGCTACCGCTGGGTAGGTCGGCGCTACCGCTGGGTAGGTCGGCGCTACCGCTGAGTGGGTCGGCGCTACAGCTGAGTACGTCGGTGCTACCTTTAAGTAGGTTAGCGCTACCTTTGAGTACGTCGGTGCTACCGCTAAGTAGGTCGGCGCTACCGCTTAGTAGGACGGCGCTACCGCTGGGTAGGTCGGCGCTACCGCTGGGTAGTGCGGCGCTACCTCTGAGTACGTCGGCGCTACCTTTTAGTAGGTCGGCGCTACCCTTCAGTAGGTCGGCGCCACTGCTAAGTAGGTCGGCGCTACCGCTGGGTAGGTCGGCGCTACCGCTGAATAGGTCAGCGCTACCGCCGGGTAGGTCGGCGCTACCGATGGGTAGGTCTGCGCTACCGCTGGGTAGGTCGGCGCTACCGCTTAGTAGGTCGGCGCTACCACTGGGTAGGTCGGCGCTACCGCTGAGTAGGTCGGCGCTACAGCTGAGTACGTCGGCGCTACCTTTTAGTAGGTCGGCGCTACCTTTGAGTAGGTCGGCGCCACCGCTAAGTAGGTCGGCGCTACCTCTGAGTACGTCGGCGCTACCTTTTAGTAGGTTAGCGCTACCTTTGAGTACGTCGGTGCCACCGCTAAGTAGGTCGGCGCTACCGCTGAGTAGGACGGCGCTACCGCTGGGTAGGTCGGCGCTACCGCTAAGTAGGACGGCGCTACCTCTGAGTACGTCGGCGCTACCTTTTAGTAGGTCGGCGCTACCTTTGAGTAGGTCGGCGCTACCTCTGAGTACGTCGGCGCTACCTTTTAGTAGGTCGGCACTACCTTTGAGTAGGTCGGCGCTACCTCTGAGTACGTCGGCACTACCTTTTAGTAGGTCGGCGCTACCTTCTAGTAGGTCTGCGCTACCGCTGAGTAGGTCGGCGCTACAGCTGAAAACGTCGGCGCTACCTTTTAGTAGGTCGGCGCTACCTTTGAGTGGGTCGGCGCTACCGCTGGGTAGGTCGGCGCTACCTCTGAGTAGGTCGGCGCTACCTCTGAATACGTCGGCGCTACCTTTTAGTAGGTCGGCGCTACCTTTTAGTAGGTCGGCTCTACCTTTGAGTAGGTCGGCGCCACCGCTAAGTAGGTCGGCGCTACCGCTGAGTAGGTCGGAGCTACCGCTGGGTAGGTCGGCGCTACCGCTGGGTACGTCGGCGCAACCTCTGAGTACGTCGGCGCTAAGTTTTAGTAGGCCTGCGCTACCTTTGAGTAGGTCGGCGCCACCGCTAAGTAGGTCGGCGCTACCGCTGGGTAGTTCAGCGCTACCTCTGAGTACGTCGGCGCTACCTTTTAGTAGGCCGGCGCTACCTCTGAGTAGGTCGGCGCCACCGCTAAATAGGTCGGCGCTACCGCTGGGTAGGACGGCGCTACGGCTGGGTAGGTCGGCGCTACCGCTGAGTAGGTCGGCGCTACAGCTGAGTACGTCGGCGCTACCTTTAAGTAGGTTAGCGCTACCTTTGAGTACGTCGGTGCTACCGCTAAGTAGGTCGGCGCTACCGCTTAGTAGGACGGCGCTACCGCTGGGTAGGTCGGCGCTACCGCTGGGTAGTGCGGCGCTACCTCTGAGTACGTGGGCGCTACCTTTTAGTAGGTCGGCGCTACCTTTCAGTAGGTCGTCGCCACTGCTAAGTAGGTCGGCGCTACCGCTGGGTAGGTCGGCGCTACCGCTGAATAGGTCGGCGCTACCGCCGGGTAGGTCGGCGCTACCGCTGGGTAGGTCTGCGCTACCGCTGGGTAGGTCGGCGCTACCACTGGGTAGGTCGGCGCTACCGCTGAGTAGGTCGGCGCTATAGCAGAGTACGTCGGCGCTACCTTTTAGTAGGTCGGCGCTACCTTTGAGTAGGTCGGCGCTACCGCTGAGTAGCTCGGCGCTACAGTTGAGTACGTCGGCGCTACCTTTTAGTAGGTTAGCGCTACCATTGAGTACGTCGGCGCCACCGCTAAGTAGGTCGGCGCTACCTCTGAGTACGTCGGCGCTACCTTTTAGTAGGTTAGCGCTACCTTTGAGTACGTCGGTGCCACCGCTAAGTAGGTCGGCGCTACCGCTGAGTAGGACGGCGCTACCGCTGAGTAGGTCGGCGCTACCGCTGGGTAGGACGGCGCTACCTCTGAGTACGTCGGCGCTACCTTTTAGTAGGTCGGCGCTACCTTTGAGTAGGTCGGCGCTACCTCTGAGAAGGTCGGCGCTACCTTTTAGTAGGTCGGCGCTACCTTTGAGTAGGTCGGCGCTACCTCTGAGTACGTCGGCACTACCTTTTAGTAGGTCGGCGCTACCTTTGAGTAGGTCGGCGCTACCGCTGAGTAGCTCGGCGCTACAGTTGAGTACTTCGGCGCTACCTTTTAGTAGGTTAGCGCTACCATTGAGTACGTCGGTGCCACCGCTAAGTAGGTCGGCGCTACTGCTGAGTAGGACGGCGCTACCGCTGGGTAGGTCAGCGCTACCGCTGGGTAGGGCGGCGCTACCTCTGAATAAGTCGTCGCTACCTTTTAGTAAGTCGGCGCTACCTTTGAGTAGGTCGGCGCTTTCTCTGAGTACGTCGGCGCTACCTTTTAGTAGGTCGGCGCTACCGCTGATTAGGTCGGCGCTACCGCTGAGTAGGTCGGCGCTACAGCTGAGTACGTCGGCGCTACCTTTAAGTAGGTTAGCGCTACCTTTCAGTACGTCGGTGCTACCGCTAAATAGGTCGGCGCTACCGCTTAGTAGGACGGCGCTACCGCTGGGTAGGTCGGCGCTACCGCTGGGTAGTGCGGCCCTACCTCTGAGTACGTCGGCGCTACCTTTTAGTAGGTCGGCGCTACCTTTCAGTAGGTCGGCGCCACTGCTAAGTAGGTCGGCGCTACCGCTGGGTAGGTCGGCGCTACCGCTGAATAGGTTGGCGCTACCGCTGGGTAGGTCGGCGCTACCGCTGGGTAGGTCTGCGCTACCGCTGGGTGGGTCGGCGCTACCGCTGGGTAGGTCGGCGCTACCACTGGGTAGGTCGGCGCTACCGCTGAGTAGGTCGGCGCTACAGCTGAGTACGTCGGCGCTACCTTTTAGTAGGTCGGCGCTACCTTTGAGTAGGTCGGCGCCACCGCTAAGTAGGTCGGCGCTACTTCTGAGTACGTCGGCGCTACCTTTTAGTAGGTTAGCGCTACCTTTGAGTACTTCGGTGCCACCGCTAAGTAGGTCGGCGCTACCGCTGAGTAGGACGGCGCTACCGCTGGGTAGGTCGGCGCTACCGCTAAGTAGGACGGCGCTACCTCTGAGTACGTCGGCGCTACCTTTTAGTAGGTCGGCGCGACCTTTGAGTAAGTCGGCGCTACCTCTGAGTACGTCGGCGCTACCTTTTAGTAGGTCGGCGCTACCTTTGAGTAGGTCGGCGCTACCGCTTAGTAGGACGGCGCTACCGCTGGGTAGGTCGGCGCTACCGCTGGGTAGTGCGGCGCTACCTCTGAGTACGTCGGCGCTACCTTTTAGTAGGTCGGCGCTACCTTTCAGTAGGTCGTCGCCACTGATAAGTAGGTCGGCGCTACCGCTGGGTAGGTCGGCGCTACCGCTGAATAGGTCGGCGCAACCGCCGGGTAGGTCGGCGCTACCGCTGGGTAGGTCTGCGCTACCGCTGGGTAGGTCGGCGCTACCGCTGAGTAGGTCGGCGCTACAGCAGAGTACGTCGGCGCTACCTTTTAGTAGGTCGGCGCTACCTTTGAGTAGGTCGGCGCCACCGCTAAGTAGGTCGGCGCTACCTCTGAGTACGTCGGCGCTACCTTTTAGTAGGTTAGCGCTACCTTTGAGTACGTCGGTGCCACCGCTAAGTAGGTCGGCGCTACCGCTGAGTAGGACGGCGCTACCGCTGAGTAGGTCGGCGCTACCGCTGGGTAGGACGGCGCTACCTCTGAGTACGTCGGCGCTACCTTTTAGTAGGTCGGCGCTACCTTTGAGTAGGTCGGCGCTACCTCTGAGAAGGTCGGCGCTACCTTTTAGTAGGTCGGCGCTACCTTTAAGTAGGTCTGCGCTACCGCTGGGTAGGTCGGCGCTACCGCTGGGTAGGTCGGCGCTACCACTAGGTAGGTCGGCGCTACCGCTGAGTAGGTCGGCGCTACAGCTGAGTACGTCGACGCTACCTTTTAGTAGGTCTGCGCTACCTTTAAGTAGGTCGACGCCACCGCTAAGTAGGTCGGCGTTACCTCTGAGTACGTCGGCGCTACCTTTTAGTAGGTTAGCGCTACCTTTGAGTACGTCGGTGCCACCGCTAAGTAGGTCGGCGCTACGGCTGAGTAGGACGGCGCTACCGCTGAGTAGGTCGGCGCTACCGCTGGGTAGGACGGCGCTACCTCTAAGTACGTCGGCGCTACCTTTTAGTAGGTCGGCGCTACCTTTGAGTAGGTCGGCGCTACCGCTGAGTAGCTCGGCGCTACAGTTGAGTACTTCGGCGCTACCTTTTAGTAGGTTAGCGCTACCATTGAGTACGTCGGTGCCACCGCTAAGTAGGTCGGCGCTACTGCTGAGTAGGACGGCGCTACCGCTGGGTAGGTCAGCGCTACCGCTGGGTAGGGCTGCGCTACCTCTGAATACGTCGGCGCTACCTTTTAGTAAGTCGGCTCTACCTTTGAGTAGGTCGGCGCCACCGCTAAGTAGGTCGGCGCTACCTCTGAGTACGTCGGCGCTACCTTTTAGTAGGTTAGCGCTACCTTTGAGTACGTCGGTGCCACCGCTAAGTAGGTCGGCGCTACCGCTGAGTAGGACGGCGCTACCGCTAAGTAGGTCGGCGCTACCGCTGAGTAGGTCGAGCTACCGCTGGGTAAATTGGCGCTACCGCTGGGTAGGTCGGCGCTACCTCTGAGTACGTCGGCGCTAAGTTTTAGTAGGCCGGCGCTACTTTTGAGTAGGTCGGCGCCACCGCTAAGTAGGTCGGCGCTACCGCTGGGTAGGTCGGCGCTACCTCTGAGTACGTCGGCGCTACCTTTTAGTAGGCCGGAGCTGTCTCTGAGTAGGTCGGCGCCACCGCTAAGTAGATCGGCGCTACCGCTGGGTAGGACGGCGCTACGGCTGGGTAGGTCGGCGCTACCGCTGAGTAGGTCGGCGCTACAGCTGAGTACGTCGGCGCTACCTTTAAGTAGGTTAGCGCTACCTTTGAGTACGTCGGTGCTACCGCTAAGTAGGTCGGCGCTACCGCTTAGTAGGACGGCGCTACCGCTGGGTAGGTCGACGCTACCGCTGGGTAGTGCGGCGCTACCTCTGAGTACGTCGGCGCTACCTTTAAGTAGGTCGGCGCTACCTTTCAGTAGGTCGGCGCCACTGCTAAGTAGGTCGGCGCTACCGCTGGGTAGGTCGGCGCTACCGCTGAATAGGTCGGCGCTACCGCCGGGTAGGTCGGCACTACCGCTGGGTAGGTCTGCGCTACCGCTGGGTAGGTCGGCGCTACCGCTGGGTAGGTCGGCGCTACCACTGGGTAGGTCGGCGCTACCGCTGAGTAGGTCGGCCCTACAGCTGAGTACGTCGGCGCTACCTTTTAGTAGGTCGGCGCTACTTTTGAGTAGGTCGGCGCCACCGTTAAGTAGGTCGGCGCTACCTCTGAGTACGTCGGCGCTACCTTTTAGTAGGTTAGCGCTACCTTTGAGTACGTCGGTGCCACCGCTAAGTAGGTCGGCGCTACCTCTGAGTAGGACGGTACTACAGCTGGGTAGGGCGGCGCTACCTCTGAATACGTCGTCGCTACCTTTTAGTAAGTCGGCGCTACCTTTGAGTAGGTCGGCGCTACCTCTGAGTACGTCGGCGCTACCTTTTAGTAAGTCGGCGCTACCGCTGATTAGGTCGGCGCTACCGCTGAGTAGGTCGGCGCTACAGCTGATTACGTCGGCGCTACCTTTAAGTAGGTTAGCGCTACCTTTGAGTACGTCGGTGCTACCGCTAAGTAGGTCGGCGCTACCGCTTAGTAGGACGGCGCTACCGCTGGGTAGGTCGGCGCTACCGCTGGGTAGGTCGGCACTACCGCTGGGTAGGTCGGCGCTACCGCTGAGTGGGTCGGCGCTACAGCTGAGTACGTCGGTGCTACCTTTAAGTAGGTTAGCGCTACCTTTGAGTACGTCGGTGCTACCGCTAAGTAGGTCGGCGCTACCGCTTAGTAGGACGGCGCTACCGCTTAGTAGGACGGCGCTACCGCTGGGTAGGTCGGCGCTACCGCGGGGTAGTGCGGCGCTACCTCTGAGTACGTCGGCGCTACCTTTTAGTAGGTCGGCGCTACCCTTCAGTAGGTCGGCGCCACTGCTAAGTAGGTCGGCGCTACCGCTGGGTAGGTCGGCGCTACCGCTGAATAGGTCGGCGCTACCGCCGGGTAGGTCGGCGCTACCGCTGGGTAGGTCTGCGCTACCGCTGGGTAGGTCGGCGCTACCGCTTAGTAGGTCGGCGCTACCACTGGGTAGGTCGGCGCTACCGCTGAGTAGGTCGGCGCTACAGCTGAGTACGTCGGCGCTACCTTTTAGTAGGTCGGCGCTACCTTTGAGTATGTCGGCGCCACCGCTAAGTAGGTCGTCGCTACCTCTGAGTACGTCGGCGCTACATTTTAGTAGGTTAGCGCTACCTTTGAGTACGTCGGTGCCACCGCTAAGTAGGTCGGCGCTACCGCTGAGTAGGACGGCGCTACCGCTAGGTAGGTCGGCGCTACCGCTAAGTAGGACGGCGCTACCTCTAAGTACGTCAGCGCTACCTTTTAGTAGGTCGGCGCTACCTTTGAGTAGGTCGGCGCTACCTCTGAGTACGTCGACGCTACCTTTTAGTAGGTCGGCACTACCTTTGAGTAGGTCGGCGCTACCTCTGAGTACGTCGGCACTACCTTTTAGTAGGTCGGCGCTACCTTCGAGTAGGTCGGCGCTACCGCTGAGTAGGTCGGCGCTACAGCTGAGTACGTCGGCGCTACCTTTTAGTAGGTCGGCGCTACCTTTGAGTGGGTCGGCGCTACCGCTGGGTAGGTCGGCGCTACCTCTGAGTAGGTCGGCGCTACCTCTGAATACGTCGGCGCTACCTTTTAGTAGGTCGGCGCTACCTTTTAGTAGGTCGGTTCTACCTTTGAGTAGGTCGGCGCCACCGCTAAGTAGGTCGGCGCTACCGCTGAGTAGGTCGGAGCTACCGCTGGGTAGGTCGGCGCTACCGCTGGGTAGGTCGGCGCAACCTCTGAGTACGTCGGCGCTAAGTTTTAGTAGGCCTGCGCTACCTTTGAGTAGGTCGGCGCACCCGCTAAGTAGGTCGGCGCTACCGCTGGGTAGGTCAGCGCTACCTCTGAGTACGTCGGCGCTACCTTTTAGTAGGCCGGCGCTACCTCTGAGTAGGTCGGCGCCACCGCTAAATAGGTCGGCGCTACCGCTGGGTAGGACGGCGCTACGGCTGGGTAGGTCGGCGCTACCGCTGAGTAGGTCGGCGCTACAGCTGAGTACGTCGGCGCTACCTTTAAGTAGGTTAACGCCACCTTTGAGTACGTCGGTGCTACCGCTAAGTAGGTCGGCGCTAACGCTTAGTAGGACGGCGCTACCGCTGGGTAGGTCGGCGCTACCGCTGGGTAGTGCGGCGCTACCTCTGAGTACGTCGGCGCTACCTTTTAGTAAGTCGGCGCTACCTTTCAGTAGGTCGTCGCCACTGCTAAGTAGGTCGGCGCTACCGCTGGGTAGGTCGGCGCTACCGCTGAATAGGTCGGCGCTACCGCCGGGTAGGTCGGCGCTACCGCTGGGTAGGTCTGCGCTACCGCTGGGTAGGTTGGCGCTACCGCTGGGTAGGTCGGCGCTACCACTGGGTAGGTCGGCGCTACCGCTGAGTAGGTCGGCGCTACAGCAGAGTAGGTCGGCGATACCTTTTAGTAGGTCGGCGCTACCTTTGAGTACGTCGGCGCCACCGCTAAGTAGGTCGGCGCTACCTCTGAGTACGTCGGCCCTGCCTCTTATTAGGTTAGCGCTACCTTTGAGTAGGTCGGCGCTACCGCTGAGTAGGACGGCGCTACCGCTGAGTAGGTCGGCGCTACCGCTGGGTAGGACGGCGCAACCTCTGAGTACGTCGGCGCTACCTTTTAGTAGGTCGGCGCTACCTTTGAGTAGGTCGGCGCTACCTCTGAGAAGGTCGGCGCTACCTTTTAGTAGGTCGGCGCTACCGCTGAGTAGGACGGCGCTACCGCTGAGTAGGTCGGCGCTACCGCTGAGTAGCTCAGCGCTACAGTTGAGTACGTCGGCGCTACCTTTTAGTAGGTTAGCGCTACCATTGAGTACGTCGGTGCCACCGCTAAGTAGGTCGGCGCTACTGCTGAGTAGGGCGGCGCTACCTCTGAATACGTCGTCGCTACCTTTTAGTAAGTCGGCGCTACCTTTGAGTAGGTCGGCGCTACCTCTGAGTACGTCGGCGCTACCTTTTAGTAGGTCGGCGCTACCGCTGATTAGGTCGGCGCTACCGCTGAGTAGGTCGGCGCTACAGCTGGGTAGGTCGGCGCTACCGCTGGGTAGGTCGGCGCTACCGCTGAGTAGGTCAGCGCTACAGCTGAGTACGTCGGTGCTACCTTTAAGTAGGTTAGCGCTACCTTTGAGTACGTCGGTGCTACCGCTAAATAGGTCGGCGCTACCGCTTAGTTGGACGGCGCTACCGCTGGGTAGGTCGGCGCTACCGCTGGGTAGTGCGGCCCTACCTCTGAGTACGTCGGCGCTACCTTTTAGTATGTCGGCGCTACCTTTCAGTAGGTCGGCGCCACTGCTAAGTAGGTCGGCGCTACCGCTGGGTAGGTCGGCGCTACCGCTGAATAGGTCGGCGCTACCGCTGGGTAGGTCGGCGCTACCGCTGGGTAGGTCTGCGCTACCGCTGGGTAGGTCGGCGCTACCGCTGGGTAGGTCGGCGCTACCACTGGGTAGGTCGGCGCTTCCGCTGAGTAGGTCGGCGCTACAGCTGAGTACGTCGGCGCTACCTTTTAGTAGGTCGGCGCTACCTTTGAGTAGGTCGGCGCCACCGCTAAGTAGGTCGGCGCTACCTCTGAGTACGTCGGCGCTACCTTTTATTAGGTTAGCGCTACCTTTGAGTACTTCGGTGCCACCGCTAAGTAGGTCGGCGCTACCGCTGAGTAGGACGGTTCTACCGCTGGGTAGGTCGGCGCTACCGCTAAGTAGGACGGCGCTACCTCTGAGTACGTCGGCGCTACCTTTTAGTAGGTCGGCGCGACCTTTGAGTAGGTCGGCGCTACCTCTGAGTACGTCGGCGCTACCTTTTAGTAGGTCGGCGCTACCTTTGAGTAGGTCGGCGCTACCTCTGAGTACGTCGGCGCTACCTTTTAGTAGGTCGGCGCTACCTTTGAGTGGGTCGGCGCTACCGCTGGGTAGGTCGGCGCTACCTCTGAGTAGGTCGGCGCTACCTCTGAATACGTCGGCGCTCCCTTTTAGTAGGTCGGCGCTACCTTTTAGTAGGTCGGCTCTACCTTTGAGTAGGTCGGCGCCACCGCTAAGTAGGTCGGCGCTACCGCTGAGTAGGTCGGAGCTACCGCTTGGAAGGTCGGCGCTACCGCTGGGTAGGTCGGCGCTACCTCTGAGTACTTCGGCGCTAAGTTTTAGTAGGCCGGCGCTATCTTTGAGTAGGTATGCGCCACCGCTAAGTAGGTCGGCGCTACCGCTGAATACGTCAACGCAACCTTTTAGTAGGTCGGCGCTACCTTTTAGTAGGTCGGCTCTACCTTTGAGTAGGTCGGCGCCACCGCTAAGTAGGTCGGCGCTACCGCTGAGTAGGTCGGCGCTACCGCTGAGTAGGTCGGAGCTACCGCTGGGTAGGTCGGCGCTACCGCTGGGTAGGTCGGCGATACCTCTGAGTACGTCGGCGCTAAGTTTTAGTAGGCCGGCGCTACCTTTGAGTAGGTCGGCGCCAACGCTAAGTAGGTCCTCGCTACCGCTGGGTAGGTCAGCGCTACCTCTGAGTACGTCGGCGCTACCTTTTAGTAGGCCGGCGCTACCTCTGAGTAGGTCGGCGCCACCGCTAAGTAGGTCGGCGCTACCGCTGGGTAGGACGGCGCTACGGCTGGGTAGGGCGGCGCTACCGCTGAGTAGGTCGGCGCTACAGCTGAGTACGTCGGCGCTACCTTTAAGTAGGTTAGCGCTACCTTTGAGTACGTCGGTGCTACCGGTAAGTAGGTCGGCGCTACCGCTTAGTAGGACGGCGCTACCGCTGGGTAGGTCGGCGCTACCGCTGGGTAGTGCGGCGCTACCTCTAAGTACGTCGGCGCTACCTTTTAGTAGGTCGGCGCTACCTTTCAGTAGGTCGGCGCCACTGCTAAGTAGGTCGGCGCTACCGCTGGGTAGGTCGGGGCTACCGCTGAATAGGTCGGCGCTACCGCCGGGTAGGTCGGCGCTACCGCTGGGTAGGTCTGCGCTACCGCTGGGTAGGTCGGCGCTACCGCTGGGTAGGTCGGCGCTACCGCTGGGTAGGTCGGCGCTACCGCTAAGTAGGACGGCGCTACCTCTGAGTACGTCGGCGCTACCTTTTAGTAGGTCGGCGCGACCTTTGAGTAGGTCGGCGCTACCTCTGAGTACGTCGGCGCTACCTTTTAGTAGGTCGGCGCTACCTTTGAGTAGGTCGGCGCTACCTCTGAGTACGTCGGCGCTACCTTTTAGTAGGTCGGCGCTACCTTTGAGTGGGTCGGCGCTACCGCTGGGTAGGTCGGCGCTACCTCTGAGTAGGTCGGCGCTACCTCTGAATACGTCGGCGCTCCCTTTTAGTAGGTCGGCGCTACCTTTTAGTAGGTCGGCTCTACCTTTGAGTAGGTCGGCGCCACCGCTAAGTAGGTCGGCGCTACCGCTGAGTAGGTCGGAGCTACCGCTTGGAAGGTCGGCGCTACCGCTGGGTAGGTCGGCGCTACCTCTGAGTACTTCGGCGCTAAGTTTTAGTAGGCCGGCGCTATCTTTGAGTAGGTATGCGCCACCGCTAAGTAGGTCGGCGCTACCGCTGAATACGTCAACGCTACCTTTTAGTAGGTCGGCGCTACCTTTTAGTAGGTCGGCTCTACCTTTGAGTAGGTCGGCGCCACCGCTAAGTAGGTCGGCGCTACCTCTGAGTAGGTCGGCGCTACCGCTGGGTAGGTCGGCGCTACCGCTGGGTAGGTCGGCGATACCTCTGAGTACGTCGGCGCTAAGTTTTAGTAGGCCGGCGCTACCTTTGAGTAGGTCGGCGCCCTCGCTAAGTAGGTCCTCGCTACCGCTGGGTAGGTCAGCGCTACCTCTGAGTACGTCGGCGCTACCTTTTAGTAGGCCGGCGCTACCTCTGAGTAGGTCGGCGCCACCGCTAAGTAGGTCGGCGCTACCGCTGGGTAGGACGGCGCTACGGCTGGGTAGGGCGGCGCTACCGCTGAGTAGGTCGGCGCTACAGCTGAGTACGTCGGCGCTACCTTTAAGTAGGTTAGCGCTACCTTTGAGTACGTCGGTGCTACCGGTAAGTAGGTCGGCGCTACCGCTTAGTAGGACGGCGCTACCGCTGGGTAGGTCGGCGCTACCGCTGGGTAGTGCGGCGCTACCTCTAAGTACGTCGGCGCTACCTTTTAGTAGGTCGGCGCTACCTTTCAGTAGGTCGGCGCCACTGCTAAGTAGGTCGGCGCTACCGCTGGGTAGGTCGGGGCTACCGCTGAATAGGTCGGCGCTACCGCCGGGTAGGTCGGCGCTACCGCTGGGTAGGTCTGCGCTACCGCTGGGTAGGTCGGCGCTACCGCTGGGTAGGTCGGCGCTACCACTGGGTAGGTCGGCGCTACCGCAGATTAGGTCGAAGCTACAGCTGAGTACGTCGACGCTACCTTTTAGTAGGTCGGCGCTACCTTTGAGTAGGTCGGCGCTACCTTTTATTAGGTTAGCGCTACCTTTGAGTACGTCGGTGCCACCGCTAAGTAGGTCGGCGCTACCGCTGAGTAGGACGGCGCTACCGCTGAGTAGGTCGGCGCTACCGCTGGGTAGGACGGCGCAACCTCTGAGTACGTCGGCGCTACCTTTTAGTAGGTCGGCGCTACCTTTGAGTAGGTCGGCGCTACCTCTGAGAAGGTCGGCGCTACCTTTTAGTAGGTCGGCGCTACCGCTGATTAGGTCGGCGCTACCGCTGAGTAGGTCGGCGCTACAGCTGGGTAGGTCGGCGCTACCGCTGGGTAGGTCGGCGCTACCGCTGAGTAGGTCAGCGCTACAGCTGAGTACGTCGGTGCTACCTTTAAGTAGGTTAGCGCTACCTTTGAGTACGTCGGTGCTACCGCTAAATAGGTCGGCGCTACTGCTTAGTAGGACGGCGCTACCGCTGGGTAGGTCGGCGCTACCGCTGGGTAGTGCGGCCCTACCTCTGAGTACGTCGGCGCTACCTTTTAGTAGGTCGGCGCTACCTTTGAGTAGGTCGGCGCTACCTCTGAGAAGGTCGGCGCTACCTTTTAGTAGGTCGGCGCTACCGCTGATTAGGTCGGCGCTACCTTTTAGTAGGTCGGCGCTACCTTTGAGTGGGTCGGCGCTACCGCTGGGTAGGTCGGCGCTACCTCTGAGTAGGTCGGCGCTACCTCTGAATACGTCGGCGCTCCCTTTTAGTACGTCGGCGCTACCTTTTAGTAGGTTAGCGCTACCATTGAGTACGTCGGTGCCACCGCTAAGTAGGTCGGCGCTACTGCTGAGTACGTCGGCGCTACCTTTTAGTAGGTCGGCGCTACCGCTGATTAGGTCGGCGCTACCGCTGAGTAGGTCGGCGCTACAGCTGGGTAGGTCGGCGCTACCGCTGGGTAGGTCAGCGCTACCGCTGAGTAGGTCAGCGCTACAGCTGAGTACGTCGGTGCTACCTTTAAGTAGGTTAGCGCTACCTTTGAGTACGTCGGTGCTACCGCTAAATAGGTCGGCGCTACCGCTTAGTTGGACGGCGCTACCGCTGGGTAGGTCGGCGCTACCGCTGGGTAGTGCGGCCCTACCTCTGAGTACGTCGGCGCTACCTTTTAGTATGTCGGCGCTACCTTTCAGTAGGTCGGCGCCACTGCTAAGTAGGTCGGCGCTACCGCTGGGTAGGTCGGCGCTACCGCTGAATAGGTCGGCGCTACCGCTGGGTAGGTCGGCGCTACCGCTGGGTAGGTCTGCGCTACCGCTGGGTAGGTCGGCGCTACCGCTGGGTAGGTCGGCGCTACCACTGGGTAGGTCGGCGCTTCCGCTGAGTAGGTCGGCGCTACAGCTGAGTACGTCGGCGCTACCTTTTAGTAGGTCGGCGCTACCTTTGAGTAGGTCGGCGCCACCGCTAAGTAGGTCGGCGCTACCTCTGAGTACGTCGGCGCTACCTTTTAGTAGGTTAGCGCTACCTTTGAGTACTTCGGTGCCACCGCTAAGTAGGTCGGCGCTACCGCTGAGTAGGACGGTTCTACCGCTGGGTAGGTCGGCGCTACCGCTAAGTAGGACGGCGCTACCTCTGAGTACGTCGGCGCTACCTTTTAGTAGGTCGGCGCGACCTTTGAGTAGGTCGGCGCTACCTCTGAGTACGTCGGCGCTACCTTTTAGTAGGTCGGCGCTACCTTTGAGTAGGTCGGCGCTACCTCTGAGTACGTCGGCGCTACCTTTTAGTAGGTCGGCGCTACCTTTGAGTGGGTCGGCGCTACCTCTGAGTACGTCGGCGCTACCTTTTAGTAGGTCGGCTCTACCTTTGAGTAGGTCGGCGCCACCGCTAAGTAGGTCGGCGCTACCGCTGAGTAGGTCGGAGCTACCGCTTGGAAGGTCGGCGCTACCGCTGGGTAGGTCGGCGCTACCTCTGAGTACTTCGGCGCTACGTTTTAGTAGGCCGGCGCTATCTTTGAGTAGGTATGCGCCACCGCTAAGTAGGTCGGCGCTACCGCTGAATACGTCAACGCTACCTTTTAGTAGGTCGGCGCTACCTTTTAGTAGGTCGGCTCTACCTTTGAGTAGGTCGGCGCCACCGCTAAGTAGGTCGGCGCTACCGCTGAGTAGGTCGGCGCTACCGCTGAGTAGGTCGGAGCTACCGCTGGGTAGGTCGGCGCTACCGCTGGGTAGGTCGGCGATACCTCTGAGTACGTCGGCGCTAAGTTTTAGTAGGCCGGCGCTACCTTTGAGTAGGTCGGCGCCACCGCTAAGTAGGTCCTCGCTACCGCTGGGTAGGTCAGCGCTACCTCTGAGTACGTCAGCGCTACCTTTTAGTAGGCCGGCGCTACCTCTGAGTAGGTCGGCGCCACCGCTAAGTAGGTCGGCGCTACCGCTGGGTAGGACGGCGCTACGGCTGGGTAGGGCGGCGCTACCGCTGAGTAGGTCGGCGCTACAGCTGAGTACGTCGGCGCTACCTTTAAGTAGGTTAGCGCTACCTTTGAGTACGTCGGTGCTACCGGTAAGTAGGTCGGCGCTACCGCTTAGTAGGACGGCGCTACCGCTGGGTAGGTCGGCGCTACCGCTGGGTAGTGCGGCGCTACCTCTAAGTACGTCGGCGCTACCTTTTAGTAGGTCGGCGCTACCTTTCAGTAGGTCGGCGCCACTGCTAAGTAGGTCGGCGCTACCGCTGGGTAGGTCGGGGCTACCGCTGAATAGGTCGGCGCTACCGCCGGGTAGGTCGGCGCTACGGCTGGGTAGGTCTGCGCTACCGCTGGGTAGGTCGGCGCTACCGCTGGGTAGGTCGGCGCTACCGCTGGGTAGGTCGGCGCTACCGCTAAGTAGGACGGCGCTACCTCTGAGTACGTCGGCGCTACCTTTTAGTAGGTCGGCGCGACCTTTGAGTAGGTCGGCGCTACCTCTGAGTACGTCGGCGCTACCTTTTAGTAGGTCGGCGCTACCTTTGAGTAGGTCGGCGCTACCTCTGAGTACGTCGGCGCTACCTTTTAGTAGGTCGGCGCTACCTTTGAGTGGGTCGGCGCTACCGCTGGGTAGGTCGGCGCTACCTCTGAGTAGGTCGGCGCTACCTCTGAATACGTCGGCGCTCCCTTTTAGTAGGTCGGCGCTACCTTTTAGTAGGTCGGCTCTACCTTTGAGTAGGTCGGCGCCACCGCTAAGTAGGTCGGCGCTACCGCTGAGTAGGTCGGAGCTACCGCTTGGAAGGTCGGCGCTACCGCTGGGTAGGTCGGCGCTACCTCTGAGTACTTCGGCGCTAAGTTTTAGTAGGCCGGCGCTATCTTTGAGTAGGTATGCGCCACCGCTAAGTAGGTCGGCGCTACCGCTGAATACGTCAACGCTACCTTTTAGTAGGTCGGCGCTACCTTTTAGTAGGTCGGCTCTACCTTTGAGTAGGTCGGCGCCACCGCTAAGTAGGTCGGCGCTACCGCTGAGTAGGTCGGCG
This sequence comes from Anisus vortex, assembly GCA_949126835.1. NCBI lineage: Eukaryota > Metazoa > Mollusca > Gastropoda > Planorbidae > Anisus > Anisus vortex. Next base: position 71,708 of record OX421493.1, on the reverse strand, counting down.
CTACCGCTGGGTAGGTCGGCGCTACCGCTGGGTAGGTCGGCGATACCTCTGAGTACGTCGGCGCTAAGTTTTAGTAGGCCGGCGCTACCTTTGAGTAGGTCGGCGCCACCGCTAAGTAGGTCCTCGCTACCGCTGGGTAGGTCAGCGCTACCTCTGAGTACGTCGGCGCTACCTTTTAGTAGGCCGGCGCTACCTCTGAGTAGGTCGGCGCCAGCGCTAAGTAGGTCGGCGCTACCGCTGGGTAGGACGGCGCTACGGCTGGGTAGGGCGGCGCTACCGCTGAGTAGGTCGGCGCTACAGCTGAGTACGTCGGCGCTACCTTTAAGTAGGTTAGCGCTACCTTTGAGTACGTCGGTGCTACCGGTAAGTAGGTCGGCGCTACCGCTTAGTAGGACGGCGCTACCGCTGGGTAGGTCGGCGCTACCGCTGGGTAGTGCGGCGCTACCTCTAAGTACGTCGGCGCTACCTTTTAGTAGGTCGGCGCTACCTTTCAGTAGGTCGGCGCCACTGCTAAGTAGGTCGGCGCTACCGCTGGGTAGGTCGGGGCTACCGCTGAATAGGTCGGCGCTACCGCCGGGTAGGTCGGCGCTACCGCTGGGTAGGTCTGCGCTACCGCTGGGTAGGTCGGCGCTACCACTGGGTAGGTCGGCGCTACCGCAGAGTAGGTCGAAGCTACAGCTGAGTACGTCGACGCTACCTTTTAGTAGGTCGGCGCTACCTTTGAGTAGGTCGGCGCTACCTTTTATTAGGTTAGCGCTACCTTTGAGTACGTCGGTGCCACCGCTAAGTAGGTCGGCGCTACCGCTGAGTAGGACGGCGCTACCGCTGACTAGGTCGGCGCTACCGCTGGGTAGGACGGCGCAACCTCTGAGTACGTCGGCGCTACCTTTTAGTAGGTCGGCGCTACCTTTGAGTAGGTCGGCGCTACCTCTGAGAAGGTCGGCGCTACCTTTTAGTAGGTCGGCGCTACCGCTGATTAGGTCGGCGCTACCGCTGAGTAGGTCGGCGCTACAGCTGGGTAGGTCGGCGCTACCGCTGGGTAGGTCGGCGCTACCGCTGAGTAGGTCAGCGCTACAGCTGAGTACGTCGGTGCTACCTTTAAGTAGGTTAGCGCTACCTTTGAGTACGTCGGTGCTACCGCTAAATAGGTCGGCGCTACTGCTTAGTAGGACGGCGCTACCGCTGGGTAGGTCGGCGCTACCGCTGGGTAGTGCGGCCCTACCTCTGAGTACGTCGGCGCTACCTTTTAGTAGGTCGGCGCTACCTTTGAGTAGGTCGGCGCTACCTCTGAGAAGGTCGGCGCTACCTTTTAGTAGGTCGGCGCTACCGCTGATTAGGTCGGCGCTACCTTTTAGTAGGTCGGCGCTACCTTTGAGTGGGTCGGCGCTACCGCTGGGTAGGTCGGCGCTACCTCTGAGTAGGTCGGCGCTACCTCTGAATACGTCGGCGCTCCCTTTTAGTAGGTCGGCGCTACCTTTTAGTAGGTCGGCTCTACCTTTGAGTACGTTGGTGCCACCGCTAAGTAGGTCGGCGCTACCGCTGAGTAAGTCGACGCTACCGCTAAGTAGGTCGGCGCTACCGCTGAGTAGGTCGAGCTACCGCTGGGTAAATCGGCGCTACCGCTGGGTAGGTCGGCGCTACCACTGAGTACGTCGGCGCTAAGTTTTAGTAGGCCGGCGCTACTTTTGAGTAGGTCGGCGCCACCGCTAAGTAGGTCGGCGCTACCGCTGGGTAGGTCGGCGCTACCTCTGAGTACGTCGGCGCTACCTTTTAGTAGGCCGAAGCTGTCTCTGAGTAGGTCGGCGCCACCGCTAAGTAGATCGACGCTACCGCTGGGTAGGACGGCGCTACGGCTGGGTAGGTCGGCGCTACCGCTGAGTAGGTCGGCGCTACAGCTGAGTACGTCGGCGCTACCTTTAAGTAGGTTAGCGCTACCTTTGAGTACGTCGGTGCTACCGCTAAGTAGGTCGGCGCTACCGCTTAGTAGGACGGCGCTACCGCTGGGTAGGTCGACGCTACCGCTGGGTAGTGCGGCGCTACCTCTGAGTACGTCGGCGCTACCTTTTAGTTGGTCGGCGCTACCTTTCAGTAGGTCGGCGCCACTGCTAAGTAGGTCGGCGCTACCGCTGGGTAGGTCGGCGCTACCGCTGAATAGGTCGGCGCTACCGCCGGGTAGGTCGGCGCTACCGCTGGGTAGGTCTGCGCTACCGCTGGGTAGGTCGGCGCTACCGCTGGGTAGGTCGGCGCTACCGCTGAGTAGGTCGGCCCTACAGCTGAGTACGTCGGCGCTACCTTTTAGTAGGTCGGCGCTACCTTTGAGTAGGTCGGCGCCACCGTTAAGTAGGTCGGCGCTACCTCTGAGTACGTCGGCGCTACCTTTTAGTAGGTTAGCGCTACCTTTGAGTACGTCGGTGCCACCGCTAAGTAGGTCGGCGCTACCTCTGAGTAGGACGGTACTACAGCTGGGTAGGGCGGCGCTACCTCTGAATACGTCGTCGCTACCTTTTAGTAAGTCGGCGCTACCTTTGAGTAGGTCTGCGCTACCTCTGAGTACATCGGGTTAGTAGGTCGGCGCTACAGCTGATTACGTCGGCGCTACCTTTAAGTAGGTTAGCGCTACCTTTGAGTACGTCGGTGCTACCGCTAAGTAGGTCGGCGCTACCGCTTAGTAGGACGGCGCTACCGCTGGGTAGGTCGGCGCTACCGCTGGGTAGGTCGGCGCTACCGCTGGGTAGGTCGGCACTACCGCTGAGTGGGTCGGCGCTACAGCTGAGTACGTCGGTGCTACCTTTAAGTAGGTTAGCGCTACCTTTGAGTACGTCGGTGCTACCGCTAAGTAGGTCGGCGCTACCGCTTAGTAGGACGGCGCTACCGCTGGGTAGGTCGGCGCTACCGCTGGGTAGTGCGGCGCTACCTCTGAGTACGTCGGCGCTACCTTTTAGTAGGTCGGCGCTACCCTTCAGTAGGTCGGCGCCACTGCTAAGTAGGTCGGCGCTACCGCTGGGTAGGTCGGCGCTACCGCTGAATAGGTCAGCGCTACCGCCGGGTAGGTCGGCGCTACCGATGGGTAGGTCTGCGCTACCGCTGGGTAGGTCGGCGCTACCGCTTAGTAGGTCGGCGCTACCACTGGGTAGGTCGGCGCTACCGCTGAGTAGGTCGGCGCTACAGCTGAGTACGTCGGCGCTACCTTTTAGTAGGTCGGCGCTACCTTTGAGTAGGTCGGCGCCACCGCTAAGTAGGTCGGCGCTACCTCTGAGTACGTCGGCGCTACCTTTTAGTAGGTTAGCGCTACCTTTGAGTACGTCGGTGCCACCGCTAAGTAGGTCGGCGCTACCGCTGAGTAGGACGGCGCTACCGCTGGGTAGGTCGGCGCTACCGCTAAGTAGGACGGCGCTACCTCTGAGTACGTCGGCGCTACCTTTTAGTAGGTCGGCGCTACCTTTGAGTAGGTCGGCGCTACCTCTGAGTACGTCGGCGCTACCTTTTAGTAGGTCGGCACTACCTTTGAGTAGGTCGGCGCTACCTCTGAGTACGTCGGCACTACCTTTTAGTAGGTCGGCGCTACCTTCTAGTAGGTCTGCGCTACCGCTGAGTAGGTCGGCGCTACAGCTGAAAACGTCGGCGCTACCTTTTAGTAGGTCGGCGCTACCTTTGAGTGGGTCGGCGCTACCGCTGGGTAGGTCGGCGCTACCTCTGAGTAGGTCGGCGCTACCTCTGAATACGTCGGCGCTACCTTTTAGTAGGTCGGCGCTACCTTTTAGTAGGTCGGCTCTACCTTTGAGTAGGTCGGCGCCACCGCTAAGTAGGTCGGCGCTACCGCTGAGTAGGTCGGAGCTACCGCTGGGTAGGTCGGCGCTACCGCTGGGTACGTCGGCGCAACCTCTGAGTACGTCGGCGCTAAGTTTTAGTAGGCCTGCGCTACCTTTGAGTAGGTCGGCGCCACCGCTAAGTAGGTCGGCGCTACCACTGGGTAGTTCAGCGCTACCTCTGAGTACGACGGCGCTACCTTTTAGTAGGCCGGCGCTACCTCTGAGTAGGTCGGCGCCACCGCTAAATAGGTCGGCGCTACCGCTGGGTAGGACGGCGCTACGGCTGGGTAGGTCGGCGCTACCGCTGAGTAGGTCGGCGCTACAGCTGAGTACGTCGGCGCTACCTTTAAGTAGGTTAGCGCTACCTTTGAGTACGTCGGTGCTACCGCTAAGTAGGTCGGCGCTACCGCTTAGTAGGACGGCGCTACCGCTGGGTAGGTCGGCGCTACCGCTGGGTAGTGCGGCGCTACATCTGAGTACGTCGGCGCTACCTTTTAGTAGGTCGGCGCTACCTTTCAGTAGGTCGTCGCCACTGCTAAGTAGGTCGGCGCTACCGCTGGGTAGGTCGGCGCTACCGCTGAATAGGTCGGCGCTACCGCCGGGTAGGTCGGCGCTACCGCTGGGTAGGTCTGCGCTACCGCTGGGTAGGTCGGCGCTACCGCTGGGTAGGTCGGCGCTACCACTGGGTAGGTCGGCGCTACCGCTGAGTAGGTCGGCGCTACAGCAGAGTACGTCGGCGCTACCTTTTAGTAGGTCGGCGCTACCTTTGAGTACGTCGGCGCCACCGCTAAGTAGGTCGGCGCTACCTCTGAGTACGTCGGCGCTACCTTTTAGTAGGTTAGCGCTACCTTTGAGTACGTCGGTGCCACCGCTAAGTAGGTCGGCGCTACCGCTGAGTAGGACGGCGCTACCGCTGAGTAGGTCGGCGCTACCGCTGGGTAGGACGGCGCTACCTCTGAGTACGTCGGCGCTACCTTTTAGTAGGTCGGCGCTACCTTTGAGTAGGTCGGCGCTACCTCTGAGAAGGTCGGCGCTACCTTTTAGTAGGTCGGCGCTACCTTTGAGTAGGTCGGCGCTACCTCTGAGTACGTCGGCACTACCTTTTAGTAGGTCGGCGCTACCTTTGAGTAGGTCGGCGCTACCGCTGAGTAGCTCGGCGCTACAGTTGAGTACGTCGGCGCTACCTTTTAGTAGGTTAGCGCTACCATTGAGTACGTCGGTGCCACCGCTAAGTAGGTCGGCGCTACTGCTGAGTAGGACGGCGCTACCGCTGGGTAGGTCAGCGCTACCGCTGGGTAGGGCGGCGCTACCTCTGAATACGTCGTCGCTACCTTTTAGTAAGTCGGCGCTACCTTTGAGTAGGTCGGCGCTACCTCTGAGTACGTCGGCGCTACCTTTTAGTAGGTCAGCGCTACCGCTGATTAGGTCGGCGCTACCGCTGAGTAGGTCGGCGCTACAGCTGAGTACGTCGGCGCTACCTTTAAGTAGGTTAGCGCTACCTTTCAGTACGTCGGTGCTACCGCTAAATAGGTCGGCGCTACCGCTTAGTAGGACGGCGCTACCGCTGGGTAGGTCGGCGCTACCGCTGGGTAGTGCGGCCCTACCTCTGAGTACGTCGGCGCTACCTTTTAGTAGGTCGGCGCTACCTTTCAGTAGGTCGGCGCCACTGCTAAGTAGGTCGGCGCTACCGCTGGGTAGGTCGGCGCTACCGCTGAATAGGTTGGCGCTACCGCTGGGTAGGTCGGCGCTACCGCTGGGTAGGTCTGCGCTACCGCTGGGTAGGTCGGCGCTACCGCTGGGTAGGTCTGCGCTACCGCTGGGTAGGTCGGCGCTACCGCTGAGTAGGTCGGCGCTACAGCTGAGTACGTCGGCGCTACCTTTTAGTAGGTCGGCGCTACCTTTGAGTAGGTCGGCGCCACCGCTAAGTAGGTCGGCGCTACCTCTGAGTACGTCGGCGCTACCTTTTAGTAGGTTAGCGCTACCTTTGAGTACTTCGGTGCCACCGCTAAGTAGGTCGGCGCTACCGCTGAGTAGGACGGCGCTACCGCTGGGTAGGTCGGCGCTACCGCTAAGTAGGACGGCGCTACCTCTGAGTACGTCGGCGCTACCTTTTAGTAGGTCGGCGCGACCTTTGAGTAGGTCGGCGCTACCTCTGAGTACGTCGGCGCTACCTTTTAGTAGGTCGGCGCTACCTTTGAGTAGGTCGGCGCTACCGCTGGGTAGGACGGCGCTACCTCTGAGTACGTCGGCGCTACCTTTTAGTAGGTCGGCGCTACCTTTGAGTAGGTCGGCGCTACCTCTGAGAAGGTCGGCGCTACCTTGTAGTAGATCGGCGCTACCTTTAAGTAGGTCTGCGCTACCGCTGGGTAGGTCGGCGCTACCGCTGGGTAGGTCGGCGCTACCACTAGGTAGGTCGGCGCTACCGCTGAGTAGGTCGGCGCTACAGCTGAGTACGTCGACGCTACCTTTTAGTAGGTCTGCGCTACCTTTGAGTAGGTCGGCGCCACCGCTAAGTAGGTCGGCGCTACCTCTGAGTACGTCGGCGCTACCTTTTAGTAGGTTAGCGCTACCTTTGAGTACGTCGGTGCCACCGCTAAGTAGGTCGGCGCTACGGCTGAGTAGGACGGCGCTACCGCTGAGTAGGTCGGCGCTACCGCTGGGTAGGACGGCGCTACCTCTAAGTACGTCGGCACTACCTTTTAGTAGGTCGGCGCTACCTTTGAGTAGGTCGGCGCTACCGCTGAGTAGCTCGGCGCTACAGTTGAGTACTTCGGCGCTACCTTTTAGTAGGTTAGCGCTACCATTGAGTACGTCGGTGCCACCGCTAAGTAGGTCGGCGCTACTGCTGAGTAGGACGGCGCTACCGCTGGGTAGGTCAGCGCTACCGCTGGGTAGGGCTGCGCTACCTCTGAATACGTCGGCGCTACCTTTTAGTAAGTCGGCTCTACCTTTGAGTAGGTCGGCGCTACCTTTTAGTAGGTTAGCGCTACCTTTGAGTACGTCGGTGCCACCGCTAAGTAGGTCGGCGCTACCGCTGAGTAGGACGGCGCTACCGCTAAGTAGGTCGGCGCTACCGCTGAGTAGGTCGAGCTACCGCTGGGTAAATTGGCGCTACCGCTGGGTAGGTCGGCGCTACCTCTGAGTACGTCGGCGCTAAGTTTTAGTAGGCCGGCGCAACTTTTGAGTAGGTCGGCGCCACCGCTAAGTAGGTCGGCGCTACCGCTGGGTAGGTCGGCGCTACCTCTGAGAACGTCGGCGCTACCTTTTAGTAGGCCGGAGCTGTCTCTGAGTAGGACGGCGCCACCGCTAAGTAGATCGGCGCTACCGCTGGGTAGGACGGCGCTACGGCTGGGTAGGTCGGCGCTACCGCTGAGTAGGTCGGCGCTACAGCTGAGTACGTCGGCGCTACCTTTAAGTAGGTTAGCGCTACCTTTGAGTACGTCGGTGCTACCGCTAAGTAGGTCGGCGCTACCGCTTAGTAGGACGGCGCTACCGCTGGGTAGGTCGACGCTACCGCTGGGTAGTGCGGCGCTACATCTGAGTACGTCGGCGCTACCTTTTAGTAGGTCGGCGCTACCTTTCAGTAGGTCGGCGCCACTGCTAAGTAGGTCGGCGCTACCGCTGGGTAGGTCGGCGCTACCGCTGAATAGGTCGGCGCTACCGCCGGGTAGGTCGGCGCTACCGCTGGGTAGATCTGCGCTACCGCTGGGTAGGTCGGCGCTACCGCTGGGTAGGTCGGCGCTACCACTGGGTAGGTCGGCGCTACCGCTGAGTAGGTCGGCCCTACAGCTGAGTACGTCGGCGCTACCTTTTAGTAGGTCGGCGCTACTTTTGAGTAGGTCGGCGCCACCGTTAAGTAGGTCGGCGCTACCTCTGAGTACGTCGGCGCTACCTTTTAGTAGGTTAGCGCTACCTTTGAGTACGTCGGTGCCACCGCTAAGTAGGTCGGCGCTACCTCTGAGTAGGACGGTACTACAGCTGGGTAGGGCGGCGCTACCTCTGAATACGTCGTCGCTACCTTTTAGTAAGTCGGCGCTACCTTTGAGTAGGTCGGCGCTACCTCTGAGTACGTCGGCGCTACCTTTTAGTAGGTCGGCGCTACCGCTGATTAGGTCGGCGCTACCGCTGAGTAGGTCGGCGCTACAGCTGATTACGTCGGCGCTACCTTTAAGTAGGTTAGCGCTACCTTTGAGTACGTCGGTGCTACCGCTAAGTAGGTCGGCGCTACCGCTTAGTAGGACGGCGCTACCGCTGGGTAGGTCGGCGCTACCGCTGGGTAGGTCGGCACTACCGCTGGGTAGGTCGGCGCTACCGCTGGGTAGGTCGGCGCTACCGCTTAGTAGGTCGGCGCTACCACTGGGTAGGTCGGCGCTACCGCTGAGTAGGTCGGCGCTACAGCTGAGTACGTCGGCGCTACCTTTTAGTAGGTCGGCGCTACCTTTGAGTATGTCGGCGCCACCGCTAAGTAGGTCGTCGCTACCTCTGAGTACGTCGGCGCTACATTTTAGTAGGTTAGCGCTACCTTTGAGTACGTCGGTGCCACCGCTAAGTAGGTCGGCGCTACCGCTGAGTAGGACGGCGCTACCGCTAGGTAGGTCGGCGCTACCGCTAAGTAGGACGGCGCTACCTCTAAGTACGTCGGCGCTACCTTTTAGTAGGTCGGCGCTACCTTTGAGTAGGTCGGCGCTACCTCTGAGTACGCTGACGCTACCTTTTAGTAGGTCGGCACTACCTTTGAGTAGGTCGGCGCTACCTCTGAGTACGTCGGCACTACCTTTTAGTAGGTCAGCGCTACCTTCGAGTAGGTCGGTGCTACCGCTGAGTAGGTCGGCGCTACAGCTGAGTACGTCGGCGCTACCTTTTAGTAGGTCGGCGCTACCTTTGAGTGGGTCGGCGCTACCGCTGGGTAGGTCGGCGCTACCTCTGAGTAGGTCGGCGCTTCCTCTGAATACGTCGGCGCTACCTTTTAGTAGGTCGGCGCTACCTTTTAGTAGGTCGGCTCTACCTTTGAGTAGGTCGGCGCCACCGCTAAGTAGGTCGGCGCTACCGCTGAGTAGGTCGGAGCTACCGCTGGGTAGGTCGGCGCTACCGCTGGGTAGGTCGGCGCAACCTCTGAGTACGTCGGCGCTAAGTTTTAGTAGGCCTGCGCTACCTTTGAGTAGGTCGGCGCACCCGCTAAGTAGGTCGGCACTACCGCTGGGTAGGTCAGCGCTACCTCTGAGTACGTCGGCGCTACCTTTTAGTAGGTCGGCGCTACCTCTGAGTAGGTCGGCGCCACCGCTAAATAGGTCGGCGCTACCGCTGGGTAGGACGGCGCTACGGCTGGGTAGGTCGGCGCTACCGCTGAGTAGGTCGGCGCTACAGCTGAGTACGTCGGCGCTACCTTTAAGTAGGTTAACGCTACCTTTGAGTACGTCGGTGCTACCGCTAAGTAGGTCGGCGCTAACGCTTAGTAGGACGGCGCTACCGCTGGGTAGGTCGGCGCTAACGCTGGGTAGTGCGGCGCTACCTCTGAGTACGTCGGCGCTACCTTTTAGTAGGTCGGCGCTACCTTTCAGTAGGTCGTCGCCACTGCTAAGTAGGTCGGCGCTACCGCTGGGTAGGTCGGCGCTACCGCTGAATAGGTCGGCGCTACCGCCGGGTAGGTCGGCGCTACCGCTGGGTAGGTCTGCGCTACCGCTGGGTAGGTTGGCGCTACCGCTGGGTAGGTCGGCGCTACCACTGGGTAGGTCGGCGCTACCGCTGAGTAGGTCGGCGCTACAGCAGAGTAGGTCGGCGATACCTTTTAGTAGGTCGGCGCTACCTTTGAGTACGTCGGCGCCACCGCTAAGTAGGTCGGCGCTACCTCTGAGTACGTTGGCGCTGCCTCTTATTAGGTTAGCGCTACCTTTGAGTAGGTCGGCGCTACCGCTGAGTAGGACGGCGCTACCGCTGAGTAGGTCGGCGCTACCGCTGGGTAGGACGGCGCAACCTCTGAGTACGTCGGCGCTACCTTTTAGTAGGTCGGCGCTACCTTTGAGTAGGTCGGCGCTACCTCTGAGAAGGTCGGCGCTACCTTTTAGTAGGTCGGCGCTACCGCTGAGTAGGACGGCTTTACCGCTGAGTAGGTCGGCGCTACCGCTGAGTAGCTCAGCGCTACAGTTGAGTACGTCGGCGCTACCTTTTAGTAGGTTAGCGCTACCATTGAGTACGTCGGTGCCACCGCTAAGTAGGTCGGCGCTACTGCTGAGTAGGGCGGCGCTACCTCTGAATACGTCGTCGCTACCTTTTAGTAAGTCGGCGCTACCTTTGAGTAGGTCGGCGCTACCTCTGAGTACGTCGGCGCTACCTTTTAGTAGGTCGGCGCTACAGCTGGGTAGGTCGGCGCTACCGCTGGGTAGGTCGGCGCTACCGCTGAGTAGGTCAGCGCTACAGCTGAGTACGTCGGTGCTACCTTTAAGTAGGTTAGCGCTACCTTTGAGTACGTCGGTGCTACCGCTAAATAGGTCGGCGCTACCGCTTAGTTGGACGGCGCTACCGCTGGGTAGGTCGGCGCTACCGCTGGGTAGTGCGGCCCTACCTCTGAGTACGTCGGCGCTACCTTTTAGTATGTCGGCGCTACCTTTCAGTAGGTCGGCGCCACTGCTAAGTAGGTCGGCGCTACCGCTGGGTAGGTCGGCGCTACCGCTGAATAGGTCGGCGCTACCGCTGGGTAGGTCGGCGCTACCGCTGGGTAGGTCTGCGCTACCGCTGGGTAGGTCGGCGCTACCGCTGGGTAGGTCGGCGCTACCACTGGGTAGGTCGGCGCTTCCGCTGAGTAGGTCGGCGCTACAGCTGAGTACGTCGGCGCTACCTTTTAGTAGGTCGGCGCTACCTTTGAGTAGGTCGGCGCCACCGCTAAGTAGGTCGGCGCTACCTCTGAGTACGTCGGCGCTACCTTTTAGTAGGTTAGCGCTACCTTTGAGTACTTCGGTGCCACCGCTAAGTAGGTCGGCGCTACCGCTGAGTAGGACGGGTCTACCGCTGGGTAGGTCGGCGCTACCGCTAAGTAGGACGGCGCTTCCTCTGAGTACGTCGGCGCTACCTTTTAGTAGGTCGGCGCGACCTTTGAGTAGGTCGGCGCTACCTCTGAGTACGTCGGCGCTACCTTTTAGTAGGTCGGCGCTACCTTTGAGTAGGTCGGCGCTACCTCTGAGTATGTCGGCGCTACCTTTTAGTAGGTCGGCGCTACCTTTGAGTGGGTCGGCGCTACCGCTGGGTAGGTCGGCGCTACCTCTGAGTAGGTCGGCGCTACCTCTGAATACGTCGGCGCTCCCTTTTAGTAGGTCGGCGCTACCTTTTAGTAGGTCGGCTCTACCTTTGAGTAGGTCGGCGCCACCGCTAAGTAGGTCGGCGCTACCGCTGAGTAGGTCGGAGCTACCGCTTGGAAGGTCGGCGCTACCGCTGGGTAGGTCGGCGCTACCTCTGAGTACTTCGGCGCTAAGTTTTAGTAGGCCGGCGCTATCTTTGAGTAGGTATGCGCCACCGCTAAGTAGGTCGGCGCTACCGCTGGGTAGGCCAGCGCTACCTCTAAGTAGGTCGGCGCTACCTCTGAATACGTCGGCGCTACCTTTTAGTAGGTCGGCGCTACCTTTTAGTAGGTCGGCTCTACCTTTGAGTAGGTCGGCGCCACCGCTAAGTAGGTCGGCGCTACCGCTGAGTAGGTCGGCGCTACCGCTGAGTAGGTCGGAGCTACCGCTGGGTAGGTCGGCGCTACCGCTGGGTAGGTCGGCGATACCTCTGAGTACGTCGGCGCTAAGTTTTAGTAGGCCGGCGCTACCTTTGAGTAGGTCGGCGCCACCGCTAAGTAGGTCCTCGCTACCGCTGGGTAGGTCAGCGCTACCTCTGAGTACGTCGGCGCTACCTTTTAGTAGGCCGGCGCTACCTCTGAGTAGGTCGGCGCCACCGCTAAGTAGGTCGGCGCTACCGCTGGGTAGGACGGCGCTACGGCTGGGTAGGGCGGCGCTACCGCTGAGTAGGTCGGCGCTACAGCTGAGTACGTCGGCGCTACCTTTAAGTAGGTTAGCGCTACCTTTGAGTACGTCGGTGCTACCAGTAAGTAGGTCGGCGCTACCGCTTAGTAGGACGGCGCTACCGCTGGGTAGGTCGGCGCTACCGCTTGGTAGTGCGGCGCTACCTCTAAGTACGTCGGCGCTACCTTTTAGTAGGTCGGCGCTACCTTTCAGTAGGTCGGCGCCACTGCTAAGTAGGTCGGCGCTACCGCTGGGTAGGTCGGGGCTACCGCTGAATAGGTCGGCGCTACCGCCGGGTAGGTCGGCGCTACCGCTGGGTAGGTCTGCGCTACCGCTGGGTAGGTCGGCGCTACCGCTGGGTAGGTCGGCGCTACCACTGGGTAGGTCGGCGCTACCGCAGAGTAGGTCGAAGCTACAGCTGAGTACGTCGACGCTACCTTTTAGTAGGTCGGCGCTACCTTTGAGTAGGTCGGCGCTACCTTTTATTAGGTTAGCGCTACCTTTGAGTACGTCGGTGCCACCGCTAAGTAGGTCGGCGCTACCGCTGAGTAGGACGGCGCTACCGCTGAGTAGGTCGGCGCTACCGCTGGGTAGGATGGCGCAACCTCTGAGTACGTCGGCGCTACCTTTTAGTAGGTCGGCGCTACCTTTGAGTAGGTCGGCGCTACCTCTGAGAAGGTCGGCGCTACCTTTTAGTAGGTCGGCGCTACCGCTGATTAGGTCGGCGTTACCGCTGAGTAGGTCGGCGCTACAGCTGGGTAGGTCGGCGCTACCGCTGGGTAGGTCGGCGCTACCGCTGAGTAGGTCAGCGCTACAGCTGAGTACGTCGGTGCTACCTTTAAGTAGGTTAGCGCTACCTTTGAGTACGTCGGTGCTACCGCTAAATAGGTCGGCGCTACCGCTTAGTAGGACGGCGCTACCGCTGGGTAGGTCGGCGCTACCGCTGGGTACTGCGGCCCTACCTATGAGTACGTCGGCGCTACCTTTTAGTAGGTCGGCGCTACCTTTCAGTAGGTCGGCGCCACTGCTAAGTAGGTCGGCGCTACCGCTGGGTAGGTCGGCGCTACCGCTGAATAGGTCGGCGCTACCGCTGGGTAGGTCGGCGCTACCGCTGGGTAGGTCTGCGCTACCGCTGGGTAGGTCGGCGCTACCGCTAGGTAGGTCGGCGCTACCACTGGGTAGGTCGGCGCTTCCGCTGAGTAGGTCGGCGCTACAGCTGAGTACGTCGGCGCTACCTTTTAGTAGGTCGGCGCTACCTTTGAGTAGGTCGGCGCCACCGCTAAGTAGGTCGGCGCTACCTCTGAGTACGTCGGCGCTACCTTTTAGTAGGTTAGCGCTACCTTTGAGTACTTCGGTGCCACCGCTAAGTAGGTCGGCGCTACCGCTGAGTAGGACGGCGCTACCGCTGGGTAGGTCGGCGCTACCGCTAAGTAGGACGGCGCTACCTCTGAGTACGTCGGCGCTACCTTTTAGTAGGTCGGCGCGACCTTTGAGTAGGTCGGCGCTACCTCTGAGTACGTCGGCGCTACCTTTTAGTAGGTCGGCGCTACCTTTGAGTAGGTCGGCGCTACCTCTGAGTAGGTCGGCGCTACTTTTTAGTAGGTCGGCGCTACCTTTGAGTAGGTCGGCGCTACCTCTGAGTACGTCGGCACTACCTTTTAGTAGGTCGGCGCTTCCTTTGAGTAGGTCGGCGCTACCGCTGAGTAGCTCGGCGCTACAGTTGAGTACATCGGCGCTACCTTTTAGTAGGTTAGCGCTACCATTGAGTCCGTCGGTGCCACCGCTAAGTAGGTCGGCGCTACTGCTGAGTAGGACGGCGCTACCGCTGGGTAGGTCAGCGCTACCGCTGGGTAGGGCGGCGCTACCTCTGAATACGTCGGCGCTACCTTTTAGTAAGTCGGCGCTACCTTTGAGTAGGTCGGCGCTACAGCTGAGTACGTCGGCGCTACCTTTTAGTAGGTCGGCGCTACCTTTGAGTGGGTCGGCGCTACCGCTGGGTAGGTCGGCGCTACCTCTGAGTAGGTCGGCGCTACCTCTAAATACGTCGGCGCTACCTTTTAGTAGGTCGGCGCTATCTTTTAGTAGGTCGGCGCTACCTTTGAGTAGGTCGGCGCTACCTCTGAATACGTCGGCGCTACCTTTTAGTAGGTCGGCGCTACCTTTTAGTAGGTCGGAGCTACAGCTGGGTAGGTCGGCGCTACCGCTAAGTAGGACGGCGCTACCTCTGAGTACGTCGGCGTTACCTTTTAGTAGGTCGGCGCTACCTTTGAGTAGGTCGGCGCTACCTCTGAGTACGTCGGCGCTACCTTTTAGTAGGTCGGCGCTACCTTTGAGTAGGTCGGCGCTACCTCTGAGTACGTCGGCACTACCTTTTAGTAGGTCGGCGCTACCTTTGAGTAGGTCGGCGCTACCGCTGAGTAGGTCGGCGCTACAGCTGAGTACGTCGGCGCTACCTTTTAGTAGGTCGGCGCTATCTTTGAGTGGGTCGGCGCTACCGCTGGGTAGGTCGGCGCTACCTCTGAGTAGGTCGGCGCTACCTCTGAATACGTCGGCGCTCCCTTTTAGTAGGTCGGCGCTACCTTTTAGTAGGTCGGCGCTACCTTTGAGTAGGTCGGCGCTACCTCTGAGTACGTCGGCACTTCCTTTTAGTAGGTCGGCGCTACCTTTGAGTAGGTCGGCGCTACCGCTGAGTAGCTCGGCGCTACAGTTGAGTACTTCGGCGCTACCTTTTAGTAGGTTAGCGCTACCATTGAGTACGTCGGTGCCACCGCTAAGTAGGTCGGCGCTACTGCTGAGTAGGACGGCGCTACCGCTGGGTAGGTCAGCGCTACCGCTGGGTAGAGCTGCGCTACCTCTGAATACGTCGGCGCTACCTTTTAGAAAGTCGGCGCTACCTTTGAGTAGGTCGGCGCTACCTCTGTGTACGTCGGCGCTACCTTTTAGTCGGTCGGCGCTACCTTTGAGTAGGTCGGTGCTACCGCTGAGTAGGTCGGCGCTACAGCTGAGTACGTCGGCGCTACCTTTTAGTAGGTCGGCGCTACCTTTGAGTGGGTCGGCGCTACCGCTGGGTAGGTCGGCGCTACCTCTGAGTAGGTCGGCGCTACCTCTGAGTAGGTCGGCGCTACCTCTGAATACGTCGGCGCTACCTTTTAGTAGGTCGGCGCTACCTTTTAGTAGGTCGGCGCTACCGCTGAGTAGGTCGGAGCTACCGCTGGGTAGGTCGGCGCTACCGCTAAGTAGGACGGCGCTACCTCTGAGTACGTCGGCGCTACCTTTAAGTAGGTCGGCGCTACCTTTGAGTAGGTCGGCGCTACCTCTGAGTACGTCGGCGCTACCTTTTAGTAGGTCGGCACTACCTTTGAGTAGGTCGGCGCTACCTCTGAGTACGTCGGCACTACCTTTTAGTAGGTCGGCGCTACCTTTGAGTAGGTCGGCGCTACCGCTGAGTAGGTCGGCGCTACAGCTGAGTACGTCGGCGCTACCTATTAGTAGGTCGGCGCTACCTTTGAGTGGGTCGGCGCTACCGCTGGGTAGGTCGGCGCTACCTCTGAGTAGGTCGGCGCTACCTCTGAATACGTCGGCGCTCCCTTTTAGTAGGTCGGCGCTACCTTTTAGTAGGTCGGCTCTACCTTTGAGTAGGTCGGCGCCACCGCTAAGTAGGTCGGCGCTACCGCTGAGTAGGTCGGAGCTACCGCTTGGTAGGTCGGCGCTACCGCTGGGTAGGTCGGCGCTACCTCTGAGTACGTCGGCGCTAAGTTTTAGTAGGCCGGCGCTACCTTTGAGTAGGTTGGCGCCACCGCTAAGTAGGTCAGCGCTACCGCTGGGTTGGCCAGCGCTACCTCTGAGTAGGTCGGCGCTACCTCTGAATACGTCGGCGCTACCTTTTAGTAGGTCGGCGCTACCTTTTAGTAGGTCGGCTCTACCTTTGAGTAGGTCGGCGCCACCGCTAAGTATGTCGGCGCTACCGCTGAAATGGTCGGAGCTACCGCTGGGTAGGTCGGCGCTACCGCTGGGTAGGTCGGCGATACCTCTGAGTACGTCGGCGCTAAGTTTTAGTAGGCCGGCGCTACCTTTGAGTAGGTCGGCGCCACCGCTAAGTAGGTCGGCGCTACCACTGGGTAGGACGGCGCTACGCTGGGTAGGGCGGCGCTACCGCTGAGTAGGTCGGCGCTACAGCTGAGTACGTCGGCGCTACCTTTAAGTAGGTTAGCGCTACCTTTGAGTACGTCGGTGCTACCGCTAAGTAGGTCGGCGCTACCGCTTAGTAGGACGGCGCTACCGCTGGGTAGGTCGGCGCTACCGCTGGGTAGTGCGGCGCTACCTCTGTGTACGTCGGCGCTACCTTTTAGTAGGTCGGCGCTACCTTTCAGTAGGTCGGCGTCACTGCTAAGTAGGTCGGCGCTACCGCTGGGTAGGTCGGGGCTACCGCTGAATAGGTCGGCGCTACCGCCGGGTAGGTCGGCGCTACCGCTGGGTAGGTCTGCGCTACCGCTGGGTAGGTCGGCGCTACCGCTGGGTAGGTCGGCGCTACCACTGGGTAGGTCGGCGCTACCGCTGAGTAGGTCGGCGCTACAGCTGAGTACGTCGACGCTACCTTTTAGTAGGTCGGCGCTACCTCTGAGTACGTCGGCGCTACCTTTTAGTAGGTTAGCGCTACCTTTGAGTACGTCGGTGCCACCGCTAAGTAGGTCGGCGCTACCGCTGAGTAGGACGGCGCTACCGCTGAGTAGGTCGGCGCTACCGCTGGGTAGGACGGCGCTACCTCTGAGTACGTCGGCGCTACCTTTTAGTAGGTCGGCGCTACCTTTGAGTAGGTCGGCGCTACCTCTGAGTAGGTCGGCGCTACCTTTTAGTAGGTCGGCGCTACCTTTGAGTAGGTCGGCGCTACCTCTGAGTACGTCGGCACTACCTTTTAGTAGGTCGGCGCTTCCTTTGAGTAGGTCGGCGCTACCGCTGAGTAGCTCGGCGCTACAGTTGAGTACTTCGGCGCTACCTTTTAGTAGGCTAGCACTACCATTGAGTACGTCGGTGCCACCGCTAAGTAGGTCGGCGCTACTGCTGAGTAGGACGGCGCTACCGCTGGGTAGGTCAGCGCTACCGCTGGGTAGGGCGGCGCTACCTCTGAATACGTCGGCGCTACCTTTTAGTAAGTCGGCGCTACCTTTGAGTAGGTCGGCGCTACCTCTGAGTACGTCGGCGCTACCTTTAAGCAGGTCGGTGCTACCTTTGAGTACGTCGGTGCTACCAGTAAGTAGGTCGGCGCTACCGCTTAGTAGGACGGCGCTACCGCTGGGTAGGTCGGCGCTACCGCTTGGTAGTGCGGCGCTACCTCTAAGTACGTCGGCGCTACCTTTTAGTAGGTCGGCGCTACCTTTCAGTAGGTCGGCGCCACTGCTAAGTAGGTCGGCGCTACCGCTGGGTAGGTCGGGGCTACCGCTGAATAGGTCGGCGCTACCGCCGGGTAGGTCGGCGCTACCGCTGGGTAGGTCTGCGCTACCGCTGGGTAGGTCGGCGCTACCGCTGGGTAGGTCGGCGCTACCACTGGGTAGGTCGGCGCTACCGCAGAGTAGGTCGAAGCTACAGCTGAGTACGTCGACGCTACCTTTTAGTAGGTCGGCGCTACCTTTGAGTAGGTCGGCGCTACCTTTTATTAGGTTAGCGCTACCTTTGAGTACGTCGGTGCCACCGCTAAGTAGGTCGGCGCTACCGCTGAGTAGGACGGCGCTACCGCTGAGTAGGTCGGCGCTACCGCTGGGTAGGATGGCGCAACCTCTGAGTACGTCGGCGCTACCTTTTAGTAGGTCGGCGCTACCTTTGAGTAGGTCGGCGCTACCTCTGAGAAGGTCGGCGCTACCTTTTAGTAGGTCGGCGCTACCGCTGATTAGGTCGGCGTTACCGCTGAGTAGGTCGGCGCTACAGCTGGGTAGGTCGGCGCTACCGCTGGGTAGGTCGGCGCTACCGCTGAGTAGGTCAGCGCTACAGCTGAGTACGTCGGTGCTACCTTTAAGTAGGTTAGCGCTACCTTTGAGTACGTCGGTGCTACCGCTAAATAGGTCGGCGCTACCGCTTAGTAGGACGGCGCTACCGCTGGGTAGGTCGGCGCTACCGCTGGGTACTGCGGCCCTACCTATGAGTACGTCGGCGCTACCTTTTAGTAGGTCGGCGCTACCTTTCAGTAGGTCGGCGCCACTGCTAAGTAGGTCGGCGCTACCGCTGGGTAGGTCGGCGCTACCGCTGAATAGGTCGGCGCTACCGCTGGGTAGGTCGGCGCTACCGCTGGGTAGGTCTGCGCTACCGCTGGGTAGGTCGGCGCTACCGCTAGGTAGGTCGGCGCTACCACTGGGTAGGTCGGCGCTTCCGCTGAGTAGGTCGGCGCTACAGCTGAGTACGTCGGCGCTACCTTTTAGTAGGTCGGCGCTACCTTTGAGTAGGTCGGCGCCACCGCTAAGTAGGTCGGCGCTACCTCTGAGTACGTCGGCGCTACCTTTTAGTAGGTTAGCGCTACCTTTGAGTACTTCGGTGCCACCGCTAAGTAGGTCGGCGCTACCGCTGAGTAGGACGGCGCTACCGCTGGGTAGGTCGGCGCTACCGCTAAGTAGGACGGCGCTACCTCTGAGTACGTCGGCGCTACCTTTTAGTAGGTCGGCGCGACCTTTGAGTAGGTCGGCGCTACCTCTGAGTACGTCGGCGCTACCTTTTAGTAGGTCGGCGCTACCTTTGAGTAGGTCGGCGCTACCTCTGAGTAGGTCGGCGCTACTTTTTAGTAGGTCGGCGCTACCTTTGAGTAGGTCGGCGCTACCTCTGAGTACGTCGGCACTACCTTTTAGTAGGTCGGCGCTTCCTTTGAGTAGGTCGGCGCTACCGCTGAGTAGCTCGGCGCTACAGTTGAGTACATCGGCGCTACCTTTTAGTAGGTTAGCGCTACCATTGAGTCCGTCGGTGCCACCGCTAAGTAGGTCGGCGCTACTGCTGAGTAGGACGGCGCTACCGCTGGGTAGGTCAGCGCTACCGCTGGGTAGGGCGGCGCTACCTCTGAATACGTCGGCGCTACCTTTTAGTAAGTCGGCGCTACCTTTGAGTAGGTCGGCGCTACAGCTGAGTACGTCGGCGCTACCTTTTAGTAGGTCGGCGCTACCTTTGAGTGGGTCGGCGCTACCGCTGGGTAGGTCGGCGCTACCTCTGAGTAGGTCGGCGCTACCTCTAAATACGTCGGCGCTACCTTTTAGTAGGTCGGCGCTATCTTTTAGTAGGTCGGCGCTACCTTTGAGTAGGTCGGCGCTACCTCTGAATACGTCGGCGCTACCTTTTAGTAGGTCGGCGCTACCTTTTAGTAGGTCGGAGCTACAGCTGGGTAGGTCGGCGCTACCGCTAAGTAGGACGGCGCTACCTCTGAGTACGTCGGCGTTACCTTTTAGTAGGTCGGCGCTACCTTTGAGTAGGTCGGCGCTACCTCTGAGTACGTCGGCGCTACCTTTTAGTAGGTCGGCGCTACCTTTGAGTAGGTCGGCGCTACCTCTGAGTACGTCGGCACTACCTTTTAGTAGGTCGGCGCTACCTTTGAGTAGGTCGGCGCTACCGCTGAGTAGGTCGGCGCTACAGCTGAGTACGTCGGCGCTACCTTTTAGTAGGTCGGCGCTATCTTTGAGTGGGTCGGCGCTACCGCTGGGTAGGTCGGCGCTACCTCTGAGTAGGTCGGCGCTACCTCTGAATACGTCGGCGCTCCCTTTTAGTAGGTCGGCGCTACCTTTTAGTAGGTCGGCGCTACCTTTGAGTAGGTCGGCGCTACCTCTGAGTACGTCGGCACTTCCTTTTAGTAGGTCGGCGCTACCTTTGAGTAGGTCGGCGCTACCGCTGAGTAGCTCGGCGCTACAGTTGAGTACTTCGGCGCTACCTTTTAGTAGGTTAGCGCTACCATTGAGTACGTCGGTGCCACCGCTAAGTAGGTCGGCGCTACTGCTGAGTAGGACGGCGCTACCGCTGGGTAGGTCAGCGCTACCGCTGGGTAGAGCTGCGCTACCTCTGAATACGTCGGCGCTACCTTTTAGAAAGTCGGCGCTACCTTTGAGTAGGTCGGCGCTACCTCTGTGTACGTCGGCGCTACCTTTTAGTCGGTCGGCGCTACCTTTGAGTAGGTCGGTGCTACCGCTGAGTAGGTCGGCGCTACAGCTGAGTACGTCGGCGCTACCTTTTAGTAGGTCGGCGCTACCTTTGAGTGGGTCGGCGCTACCGCTGGGTAGGTCGGCGCTACCTCTGAGTAGGTCGGCGCTACCTCTGAGTAGGTCGGCGCTACCTCTGAATACGTCGGCGCTACCTTTTAGTAGGTCGGCGCTACCTTTTAGTAGGTCGGCGCTACCGCTGAGTAGGTCGGAGCTACCGCTGGGTAGGTCGGCGCTACCGCTAAGTAGGACGGCGCTACCTCTGAGTACGTCGGCGCTACCTTTAAGTAGGTCGGCGCTACCTTTGAGTAGGTCGGCGCTACCTCTGAGTACGTCGGCGCTACCTTTTAGTAGGTCGGCACTACCTTTGAGTAGGTCGGCGCTACCTCTGAGTACGTCGGCACTACCTTTTAGTAGGTCGGCGCTACCTTTGAGTAGGTCGGCGCTACCGCTGAGTAGGTCGGCGCTACAGCTGAGTACGTCGGCGCTACCTATTAGTAGGTCGGCGCTACCTTTGAGTGGGTCGGCGCTACCGCTGGGTAGGTCGGCGCTACCTCTGAGTAGGTCGGCGCTACCTCTGAATACGTCGGCGCTCCCTTTTAGTAGGTCGGCGCTACCTTTTAGTAGGTCGGCTCTACCTTTGAGTAGGTCGGCGCCACCGCTAAGTAGGTCGGCGCTACCGCTGAGTAGGTCGGAGCTACCGCTTGGTAGGTCGGCGCTACCGCTGGGTAGGTCGGCGCTACCTCTGAGTACGTCGGCGCTAAGTTTTAGTAGGCCGGCGCTACCTTTGAGTAGGTTGGCGCCACCGCTAAGTAGGTCAGCGCTACCGCTGGGTTGGCCAGCGCTACCTCTGAGTAGGTCGGCGCTACCTCTGAATACGTCGGCGCTACCTTTTAGTAGGTCGGCGCTACCTTTTAGTAGGTCGGCTCTACCTTTGAGTAGGTCGGCGCCACCGCTAAGTATGTCGGCGCTACCGCTGAAATGGTCGGAGCTACCGCTGGGTAGGTCGGCGCTACCGCTGGGTAGGTCGGCGATACCTCTGAGTACGTCGGCGCTAAGTTTTAGTAGGCCGGCGCTACCTTTGAGTAGGTCGGCGCCACCGCTAAGTAGGTCGGCGCTACCACTGGGTAGGACGGCGCTACGCTGGGTAGGGCGGCGCTACCGCTGAGTAGGTCGGCGCTACAGCTGAGTACGTCGGCGCTACCTTTAAGTAGGTTAGCGCTACCTTTGAGTACGTCGGTGCTACCGCTAAGTAGGTCGGCGCTACCGCTTAGTAGGACGGCGCTACCGCTGGGTAGGTCGGCGCTACCGCTGGGTAGTGCGGCGCTACCTCTGTGTACGTCGGCGCTACCTTTTAGTAGGTCGGCGCTACCTTTCAGTAGGTCGGCGTCACTGCTAAGTAGGTCGGCGCTACCGCTGGGTAGGTCGGGGCTACCGCTGAATAGGTCGGCGCTACCGCCGGGTAGGTCGGCGCTACCGCTGGGTAGGTCTGCGCTACCGCTGGGTAGGTCGGCGCTACCGCTGGGTAGGTCGGCGCTACCACTGGGTAGGTCGGCGCTACCGCTGAGTAGGTCGGCGCTACAGCTGAGTACGTCGACGCTACCTTTTAGTAGGTCGGCGCTACCTCTGAGTACGTCGGCGCTACCTTTTAGTAGGTTAGCGCTACCTTTGAGTACGTCGGTGCCACCGCTAAGTAGGTCGGCGCTACCGCTGAGTAGGACGGCGCTACCGCTGAGTAGGTCGGCGCTACCGCTGGGTAGGACGGCGCTACCTCTGAGTACGTCGGCGCTACCTTTTAGTAGGTCGGCGCTACCTTTGAGTAGGTCGGCGCTACCTCTGAGTAGGTCGGCGCTACCTTTTAGTAGGTCGGCGCTACCTTTGAGTAGGTCGGCGCTACCTCTGAGTACGTCGGCACTACCTTTTAGTAGGTCGGCGCTTCCTTTGAGTAGGTCGGCGCTACCGCTGAGTAGCTCGGCGCTACAGTTGAGTACTTCGGCGCTACCTTTTAGTAGGCTAGCACTACCATTGAGTACGTCGGTGCCACCGCTAAGTAGGTCGGCGCTACTGCTGAGTAGGACGGCGCTACCGCTGGGTAGGTCAGCGCTACCGCTGGGTAGGGCGGCGCTACCTCTGAATACGTCGGCGCTACCTTTTAGTAAGTCGGCGCTACCTTTGAGTAGGTCGGCGCTACCTCTGAGTACGTCGGCGCTACCTTTAAGCAGGTCGGTGCTACCTTTGAGTAGGTCGGCGCTACCGCTGAGTAGGTCGGCTTTACAGCTGAGTACGTCGGCGCTACCTTTTAGTAGGTCGGCGCTACCTTTGAGTGGGTCGGCGCTACCGCTGGGTAGGTCGGCGCTAGCTCTGAGTAGGTCGGCGCTACCTCTGAATACGTCGGCGCTACCTTTTAGTAGGTCGGCGCTACCTTTTAGTAGGTCGGCGCTACCTTTGAGTAGGTCGGCGCTACCTCTGAATACGTCGGCGCTACCTTTTAGTAGGTCGGCGCTACCTTTTAGTAGGTCGGAGCTACCGCTAGGTAGGTCGGCGCTACCGCTAAGTAGGACGGCGCTACCTCTGAGTACGTCGGCGCTACCTTTTAGTAGGTCGGCGCTACCTTTGAGTAGGTCGGCGCTACCTCTGAGTACGTCGGCGCTACCTTTTAGAAGGTCGGCGCTACCTTTGAGTAGGTCGGCGCTACCTCTGAGTACGTCGGCACTACCTTTTAGTAGGTCGGCGCTACCTTTGAGTAGGTCGGCGCTACCGCTTAGTAGCTCGGCGCTACAGTTGAGTACTTCGGCGCTACCTTTTAGTAGGTTAGCGCTACCATTGAGTACGTCGGTGCCACCGCTAAGTAGGTCGGCGCTACTGCTGAGTAGGACGGCGCTACCGCTGGGTAGGTCAGCGCTACCGCTGGGTAGGGCTGCGCTACCTCTGAATACGTCGGCGCTACCTTTTAGTAAGTCGGCGCTACCTTTGAGTAGGTCGGCGCTACCTCTGAGTACGTCGGCGCTACCTTTTAGTAGGTCGGCGCTACCTTTGAGTAGGTCGGCGCTACCTCTGAGTACGTCGGCGCTACCTTTTAGTAGGTCGGCGCTACCTTTGAGTAGGTCGGCGCTACATCTGAGTACGTCGGCACTACCTTTTAGTAGGTCGACGCTACCTTTGAGTAGGTCGGCGCTACCGCTGAGTAGGTCGGCGCTACAGCTGAGTACGTCGGCGCTACCTTTGAGTAGGTCGGCGCTACCTTTGAGTGGGTCGGCGCTACCGCTGGGTAGGTCGGCGCTACCTCTGAGTAGGTCGGCGCTACCTCTGAATACGTCGGCGCTCCCTTTTAGTAGGTCGGCGCTACCTTTTAGTAGGTCGGCTCTACCTTTGAGTAGGTCGGCGCCACCGCTAAGTAGGTCGGCGCTACCGCTGAGTAGGTCGGAGCTACCGCTTGGTAGGTCGGCGCTACCGCTGGGTAGGTCGGCGCTACCTCTGAGTACGTCGGCGCTAAGTTTTAGTAGGCCGGCGCTACCTTTGAGTAGGTTGGCGCCACCGCTAAGTAGGTCGGCGCTACCGCTGGGTAGGCCAGCGCTACCTCTGAGTAGGTCGGCGCTACCTCTGAATACGTCGGCGCTACCTTTTAGTAGGTCGGCGCTACCTTTTAGTAGGTCGGCTCTACCTTTGAGTAGGTCGGCGCCACCGCTAAGTAGGTCGGCGCTACCGCTGAGTAGGTCGGAGCTACCGCTGGGTAGGTCGGCGCTACCGCTGGGTAGGTCGGCGATACCTCTGAGTACGTCGGCGCTAAGTTTTAGTAGGCCGGCGCTACCTTTGAGTAGGTCGGCGCCACCGCTAAGTAGGTCGGCGCTACCGCTGGGTAGGTCGGCGCTACCTCTGAGTACGTCGGCGCTACCTTTTAGTAGGCCGGCGCTACCTCTGAGTAGGTCGGCGCCACCGCTAAGTAGGTCGGCGCTACCGCTGGGTAGGACGGCGCTACGCTGGGTAGGGCGGCGCTACCGCTGAGTAGGTCGGCGCTACAGCTGAGTACGTCGGCGCTACCTTTAAGTAGGTTAGCGCTACCTTTGAGTACGTCGGTGCTACCGCTAAGTAGGTCGGCGCTACCGCTTAGTAGGACGGCGCTACCGCTGGGTAGGTCGGCGCTACCGCTGGGTAGTGCGGCGCTACCTCTGAGTACGTCGGCGCTACCTTTTAGTAGGTCGGCGCTACCTTTCAGTAGGTCGGCAGCACTGCTAAGTAGGTCGGCGCTACCGCTGGGTAGGTCGGGGCTACCGCTGAATAGGTCGGCGCTACCGCCGGGTAGGTCGGCGCTACCGCTGGGTAGGTCTGCGCTACCGCTAGGTAGGTTGGCGCTACCGCTGGGTAGGTAGGCGCCACCACTGGGTAGGTCGGCGCTACCGCTGAGTAGGTCGGCGCTACAGCTGAGTACGTCGACGCTACCTTTTAGTAGGTCGGCGCTACCTTTGAGTAGGTCGGCGCCACCGCTAAGTAGGTCGGCGCCACCGCTAAGTAGGTCGGCGCTACCTCTGAGTACGTCGGCGCTACCTTTTAGTAGATCGGCGCTACCTTTGAGTAGGTCGGCGCCACCGCTAAGTAGATCGGCGCTACCGCTGGGTAGGTCGGCGCTATCGCTGGGTAGGTCGGCGCTAAAGCTGGGTAGGTCGGCGCTACCGCTGAGTAGGTCGGCGCTACCGCTGGGTAGGCCGGCGCTACTGCTGGGTATGTCGGCGCTACCGCTGGGTAGGTCGGCGCTACCGTTGGGTAGGTCGACGCTACCGCTGAGTAGGTCGGCGCTACCGCTGAGTAGGTCGGCGCAACCTCTGAGTATGTCGGCGCTACCTTTGAGTAGGTCTGCGCTACCTTTGAGTAGGTCGGCGCCACCGCTAAGTAGGTCGGCGCTACCTTTGAGTAGGTCGGCGCCACCGCTAAGTAGGTCGGCGATACCGCTGAGTAGGTCGGCGCTAACGCTAAGTAAGTCAGCGCTACCGCTAAGTAGGTCGGCGCAACCGCTGGGTAGGTGTGCGCTACCGCTGAGTAGGTCGGCGCTACCTCTGAGTACTTCGGCGCTACCTTTGAGTAGGTCGGCGCTACCTTTGAGTAGGTCGGCGCCACCGCTGGGTTGGTCGGTGCTACCGCTGAGTAGGTCGGCGCTACCGCTGGGTAGGTCGGTGCCACCGCTGGCTAGGTTGGTGCTACCGCTGGGTAGGTCGGCGCTACCGCTGGGTAGGTCGGCGCTACCTTTGAGTAGGTTAGCGCTACCTCTGAGTACGTCGGCGCTACCTTTGAGTAGGTCTGCGCTACCTTTGAGTAGATCGGCGCCACCGCTAAGTAGGTCGGCGCTACATTTGAGTAGGTCGGCGCCACCGCTAAGTAGGTCGGCGCTACCGCTGAGTAGGTCGGCGCTAACGCTGAGTAGGATAGCGCTACCTCTGAGTACGTCGGCGCTACCTTTGAGTAGGTCTGCGCTACCTTTGAGTAGGTCGGCGCCACCGCTAAGTAGGTCGGCGCTACCTATGAGTAGTTCAGCGCCACCGCTAAGTAGGTCGGCGCTACCGCTGAGTAGATCGGCGTTAACGCTTAGTAAGTCGGCACTACCGCTGGATAGGTCGGCGCTAACGCTTAGTAAGTCGGCACTACCGCTGGGTAGGTCGGCGCAACCGCTGGGTAGGTGGGCGCTACCACTGAGTAGGTCGGCGCTACAGCTGAGTACGTCGGCGCTACCTTTTAGTAGGTCGGCGCTACCTTTGAGTAGGACGGCGCCACCGCTAAGTAGGTCGGCGCTACCGCTGAGTAGGTCGGCGCTAACGCTGAGTAAGTCGGCGCTACCGCTAAGTTGGTCGGCGCTAACGCTGTGTAAGTCGGCGCTACCGCTGAGTAGGTCGGCGCTACCTCTGAGTACGTCGGCGCTACCTTTTAGTAGATCGGCGCTACCGTGGAGTAGGTCAGCGCCACCGCTAAGTAGATCGGCGCTACCGCTGGGTAGGTCGGAGCTACCGCTGGGTAGGTCGGCGCTAACGCTGGGTAGGTCGGCGCTACCGCTGAGTAGGTCGGCGCTACCTCTGAGTACGTCGGCGCTACCTTTGAGTAGGTCGGCGCCACCGCTAAGTAGGTCGGCGTTACCGCTGGGTAGGCCGGCGCTACCGCTGGGTATGTCGGCGCTACCGCTGAGTAGGTCGGCACTACCGCTGAGTGGGTCGGCGCTACCTCTGAGTACGTCGGCGCTACCTTTGAGTAGGTCGGCGCCACCGCTAAGTAGGTCGGCGATACCGCTGGGTAGGTCGGCGCTACAGCTGAGTAGGTTGGCGCTACCTCTGAGTACGTCGGCGCTACCTTTGAGTAGGTCGGCGCTACTCCTGAGTACGTCGGCGCTACTACTGAGTACGTCTACGCTACTCCTGAGTACGTTTGCGCTACTCCTGAGTACGTCGGCGCTACTCCTGAGTACGTCTGCGGGAGTAGCGCCGACGTACTCGGGAGTAGCGTCGACGTATTCAAGAGTAGCAGCGACGTAGTCAGAAGTAGCGCCGACGTATACAGTAGTAGCGACGACGTGCTCAGGAGAAGCGCCGACGTACTCAGGAGTAGCGCCAACGTACTCAGGAGTAGCACCGACGTACTCAGGATTAGCGCCGACGTACTCAGGAGTAGCGCCGACGTACTCAGGAGTAGCGCCGACGTACTTAGGAGTAGCGCAGACGTACTCAGGTGTAGCGCACCGACGTACTCAGGAGTAGCGCCGACGTACTCAGGAGTAGCGCCGACGTACTCAGGAGTAGCGCAGACGTACTCAGGTGTAGCGCACCGACGTACTCAGGAGTAGCGCCGACGTACTCAGGAGTAGCGCCGACGTACTCAGGAGTAGCGCCGACGTACTCAGGAGTAGCGCCGACGTACTCAGGAGTAGCGCCGACGTATTTTATGCCACACTGTATGTTGACTGTAAAGCAGTTTCAAGTGTCTGGGCAAGGTCACTGCCACAGCCTCACAGGCTACTGCCACATGGACTTGCTGATACCCAGACAAGTCTTATGGTGTTCATTTAGAATTTCCTTCTTTCTTTCATTGTACTGGACATGATTGACTTCACTGTGAGCATTTACTCTGTACAGGCATACTACACTTCAGGTAGTTTATGGTAAAACAAGCCGTTATGTGCCCGGTCCTCCGAACCGGCTAAAAGTTATGTTTACATACACTCTAACTACTCAGGCAGTTATAATGAGATTGCCCGCATGACCTACGACACGAATTTAAACGTGAGGTAATTTTTTATTTGCCCGCTACAACATGAATTACCCGTTAAAATCATTACTCATCACCCATTATAACAATTACAAAATTGCCCGCTATAAATTACGACGCAAATTAAAACATGAATATATTTTGTTCTATTCATTGATTAAGAACATTCGACAGTACTTTTATTTTTTTTTTAATGATTGTTTGATATATTTTTTTTACGACAAACATTAAGTCGCAGACCTATGTTGTGTTGTTTTTGTTTTTTTGCTATTTATTTATTTATTGTTGCTTTGGAAGCAAACTTAGAATTAATTTTTCTATTCAACATGTAAAACAATAACAAATGAAACCCTTATGAAATAATGTTTATAAAACGTATACGACACGAATAAAAACTTTAAAAATTTAGTTCCGGCAATTTGAAAATTGCCCGGCAAATTAAACATTGCCCGGTAATTTAAACATTGCCTGGTAATTTAAACATTGCCCGGTATTATAAACATTGCCCGGTATTATAAACATTGCCCGGTATTATAAACATTGCCCGGTAATTTAAACATTGCCCGGTATTATAAACATTGCCCGGTATTATAAACATTGCCCGGTAATTTAAACATTGCCCGGTAATTTAAACATTGCCCGGTATTATAAACATTGCCCGGTATTATAAACATTGCCCGGTAATTTAAACATTGCCCGGTAATTTAAACATTGCCCGGTATTATAAACATTGCCCGGTATTATAAACATTGCCCGGTAATTTAAACATTGCCCGGTAATTTAAACATTGTCCGGTATTATAAACATTGCCCGGTAATTTAAACATTGCCCGGTAATTTAAACATTGCCTGGTATTATAAACATTGCCCGGTAATTTAAACATTGCCCGGTAATTAAAACAATGGCCGTTACCAAGGCGATAAGCCTAAAGGTGCCCAGTTCTCGGAACTGGATAAAATAACCCATGGAGTTATAAGCAATTGTCTTAAGCGGGGATAAAGTATTTTCCGGTAACTTAATTTTTTTACTTAAACCATTTAAATATTGCATTCTACAAATTACGACGCAAATTAAAACAAAATTTTGTTCCCTTCTTAAACGCATAAATACGCAAAATTTGATGACGCCATATAATTATAAGCTTAAATATAGAGTGTAACCAGGACCACTGCGTTTAAATAAGCTTAGTAATGCGTCGGTATTACTTCCGAAAACAGAAAAAAAATGCTAAATCTATTTGCTTTGTCCTATGTTTGTAAAGTTTTAAATTATTAATTACCTTTAAGTCATGTATTCATAGTGTAAAGTATCAAAGTAGTGATAGATTAAGAAAATCAACTACAGTATTGGTAGTGTAAAGAATTTATGTTGTTTACGGCACGTAGACAATTTAAACATGAAAAAAAATTTGTTCCCGTCATTGAGTTGAGATAATAAAATCCATGCACATAGTTTGATGACGTCAATTTAAACATGAATGAAAAATGTCCCTTCATTGCTATAAAATCCATGCGCAAAGATTGATGACGTCATAAAAATAATCTCAGCGCATCCTTTTTTTTTCTAACTTTGTGACGAAAAACTTTAAAAAGTTGTACTGGCAAAGACAATGTGAATCAAAAGTTGTGTTTTTTTCACGTTTTTTGACCAAACTGACCACTGCGGTCATTTTAATTTTTTTAAAACCTTGACAGTGTTCACCGCCGTAACGCAAAGAATATTTGTAGCAAATTTCACGTTTTTATGTCCAGTATTTAAAAAGATTATGCGGTATGTACATACCCAGCCAGCCAGCCAGCCAGCCAGCCACATACATACATACATATTCCTTTTGAGATTTATATATATACAAGCCGTTATGTGCCCGATTCTTCGAACGGGCTTTTTTTTAGAATATGCTTGACACATTATAGTTTTTTAGTTTTGTTTTCGCAACATACATAAAGTAGTATGTTTTTTTTTTTGTGGTCAGTATTTTTTAAATTTATTTTTGTTTTGCACACTTTATTATACACCAATTCAATATACAACTAAAAAGGAAAAACAAATAATAATAATTTTTTTTTATTTCTTGCTCAAAGTATGACCACTATGATCGAATTTTGTGAGTTTATTGGGTAATTAAACTCTTTCTGTAAAATAGAACTCACATGTCTTTTAAAAAGTACTGTTAATTCAAAAATGATTGTTTGATTTTTTTTTTCTACAACATTAGTCGTAGATCAATATTTTTTTTTTTTGTGTTTTTTTGTTGGTGATATTTGCTATTTATTTATTGTTGCTTTGGAAGCAAACTTAAAATTAAATTTTAAATTCAACAGGAAAAACAATAACAACTGAAACCGATATGAATTATAGTTTATACAACGTATACGACATGAATTAAAACTTTAAAAAGTTGGTCTGGCAAATTCAAACATTGCCCGGCAATATAAAAATTTCCCGCTACATAGTTTCTAAGACGTATACGATACAAATTAAAACTTTAAAACGTTGAGCTCGACAATTTAAACATTGCCTGGCAATTGAAAAATTTCCCGCTACAAAGTTTATAAGACGTACACACAGAATAGGTATAGAACAGAATGCACAATCTCTATATACGCAGTCACTGAAAGTTACCATTTTCCGCAATGCAGCGGTCGATAGAGACGCTACTATAATAAAATGAGAAAGGATATCTACGTCTGCCATAAATATATACAATATATATAGGGCCTACATTATCTTTCATTATAGGCTTACTTTTATATAAATTTGACTTAATTACCCATTTTGTTTTCAACATTATAGGATTAGGCCAATATGATGTAAAAATATTTATTACCCGGTACTGATTTGAAAAAAAATGGCTTAGACGTAGCTCGGTACCGGTAACTAAATTGCTACGGCTACCGGTACATAAATATATACTTTTTAAACCAAAATAAACTTTTAAAATTATGAAGGGAAATAGGCATATAATTCATAATGAGTTAATATGAGGTTGTTTATGCCGTTGTTTATCCTTTATGGAGTCAGGAAAGCCATGCAGTTTGACATGTTTTTTTTTACGATAATCAGTCGTTTTCGCATCATTGTTGTAGTTTATTACACAACCGTTTATGCACATTTTGCTGAACTATTAGCTTTGGGTGTTCAAACTTGTAGATTTGAAGAAAAGGACGTTGTAGGCTAAATAAGCATAAATATAGAGTGTAACCAGGACCACTGCGTTTAAATAGGCTTAGTATGGCGTCGGTATTACTGCCCAAAACAGAAATAAAATGCGATTGCGCATTCTGTTTTATACCTATTCTGTGGACACATACAACACGAATAAAAACGTGAAGGAATTTTGTATTTCCCAGATACAATGTAAGATACCCATTCAAACCATTAATCATTACCCATTATAACAATTTAAAAATATCCCGCTATAAATTACGACGCAAATTAAAACGTGAATATATTTTGTTCTATTCATTCATAAAGTACATTAGCAAAGGTTGAAGCAAAGTTAATTTTAAATGAATACGCAAAATTTGATGACGTCATAACAAAAAGCCGGTTAGCTATCTCTGCGCAAACTTTGATGACGTCATCCTGAAAAAAATCTCAACGCCATCCTTTTTTTTATTTTTTTAGCGCGATCGATCGAAAAACTATAAAAAGTTGGAACGGCAATTTTAACATGAACCCAAAATATGTCGTTTTATTCGCGTTTTTTGACCAAACTGACCACTGCGGTCATTTTAATTTTTTTAAAACCTTGACAGTGTTCACCGCCGTAACGCAAAGAATATTTGTAGCAAATTTCACGTTTTTATGTCCAGTATTTAAAAAGATTATGCGGTATGTACATACCCAGCCAGCCACATATTCCTTTTGAGATTTATATATATATATGATATATGATATGATGATCAGCAAGTATCTTATCCACTCTTATAGGGTTGCATTAATTTTTTATTACTCCCTTTATTTGAAGTTGCCTTTTCTGTCTGTCTGATTGCAATCATGCGTGCGTCGTGGGAGCAAGAATTGGCTTCGACAGCAGACTTGTGGCGCCTAACAATACATCCTATCAAATTTTCAGTTAAAACAACTTAATAATACTACACTTATGACAATATTCATTTCTTAAAAGGAAAGTATAAGAAAAATGTTGCTTTCACTTTAAAAATGCCTGTGCAACTTTTTATAGTTTTTCGGCGCAAAGCTATAAAAAAAATTATGCGCTAAGATTATTTTTGAACAATTCATACGGAGTAAGGAGATATTTTTTAGATTTGCGACACAGATATTTTTCTGTACGTTTCATTTGCAGTAGTCAATCAATTATTTAATTACATGATGGTAAACTTAGTTTTCAAATAAAGGGAGTATAATGAAAACTTCGTTTTTATGGATTTCCTGTTAATATTAATTCCAAGAGTTGAATATTTTAAGTACCGGAAAATAATCATATTATATTTATATTGAAAAAAAAAGCAAAACACTTCATTTTTTTTGTATTTTCATTGTATACTGGGTATTGCTGTTTATGTGAGCATAAGTCAGTTTAGAAAGATCACTGTACTACTGCTTAAATTATTATCTTACAACTATTACAAGGCAGCTTTCTAAACTACAGTAAACAGAGGCACATTAGAACTGTGCTAATTAAGATTTACTACGGTATCTCTTCTAGCGGACTGACTCAGTAATGAATGGATATGTCAGTGGTTTCCAACCTGTGGGTCGTGAGTCGTGACCCTTAGGGGGTCGAATGACAATTTCAGGGGGGGGGGTCGCCTAAGACCTTTTAAAAACACATAATTTTGCTGGTCCTAGGAACCGAGACACCGCCCATCTATCCGTCTCTAGGCAGCTACTTTGTTGAAAGCAGCAGTATTGACAGTGGCAGGGTTGTTACCACAATGTACTTATGCGAGCCAGCCATATGTGTAGAGTGCAGATGCTTTGTTTAAAGCAGCAGTATTGGCAGTAAAACAACACTTCATGAATATATTGGAATTCAGGGTGGATGCTATTCAGTCTATTATTCGGTGAGGCCGGCTGGTCTAGCGGTTGGCACACCAGACTGTTGTTACGTATGTCGGTCATAGATGAATGACGTACTAAGGCATTGACCTATTAACAAGTGCGTATTAGAGTCCAAGGTTTGACCTTTGTGCTCTGAGGGCAGTTTAAATAAAATAATTCGTCCAACCCCGTGGAATATGAAGGTTATAATCTGGATCGCAGTATCCTATAGACCAGTGAGATTGAAATGCGTATTAAGACCCTGTAGAATCTTCGATAATAGTTTTCTTTGTAAAGTCCCTACCTCCTTAAAGTTAGTTCAGTTTGAAAGTTTGTAGAGAGAAGTCGCTATATTGATACTTGTATATTATATGATATTCTATGAAACTCTTATGTTGCCATCAGTTGATGCATTTATTTATCGTTTATATTGAGTCTACAATTTAAATAAAATTGTTTATTCAACAACTGGAGTTGTTTGATCTATCATTGTTGAGAAAGGTGTTGAAGATAATTATACCGAATATAACTACATTACTGCAAAGACCTGTCAGTCAAGGAACCCCTAGCTTGGGCTACAGATTAGCAGAATCTAGAGACTTCTAATAAAGGTACAACTATACATTGAATCCGATTTAACGAGTCGTAATAATAGTCATCATAGTGACAGTCCATAACACTGTCAACCAAAAACCAACGGACAGGTCGCGGGTTCTATCCCTGCCACCGGCGGATCCCTGTCACCCTGCAGGCGTTTTGGGCCTGTAAACGTATTTGCGCCAGCGGGCAGCACTATGTTTACAGCAGCGCATAGAAATGTTCCCAACGGGAACGGGATATGTGCTATATAAGTCTCATATTTATTTATTATTTTTTATTTTTAGCTGTTGATGTGAATACTGCCCTTTCACTTGTGATATGTGATACTAATAGATAAGTAAAAAAAAAAGAAAAAAAACATCAGGAATCGTTAATCCTTAATTAGAAATTAATATTTTACAATATATAATTAGATAGTGTTTTTGTGTTTAATCACTTTGCTTTAATATGTAACAATGAAAATACATCTTGCATGTCACACTACATAACAGTAGCAAATTATAGTTATAAGGTAGGGACAATCATAATTATATGGTTGGGGTCGCCACAAGATGAGGAGCTGTAGTAAGGGGTCACTGCATTATAAAGGTTGGGAACCACTGGGATAGGTGATAATATGTCACTAGCTGCCTTGTACCCCTACACCTTGACTAAGTTGACTCCAGCCCTCAGCAGCCCTCAGGCATTTTGTTCACTTTTGTATATATTTCTGTCCTAAAAGTAAAAGAGTATGCGACACACCTCAAAGGTCTGACATTAATCAGCTCTTACAAAAAGCAACAAATAAGTAAGACAGTAGTAAATAAACAATTTAATGTACCACAGCCATCAGCCATACATCAACATATTTTAATAATTGAATCCAGTAACATTCAATCAATCACATTTAAACATTTCATTGAATTCACAGTTGAATAATTTGTTTCTCTCAATCTAAATCTTCAGTTTTTTTGCGTTTCCTTCTTCTTTTCAAAAACCTGAAACATTCAAATTGTTTCAATTATAAACAGATTTAATGAAAACAACAAAAACTTAACACTAATAACACTAAACATTTTGTCCAATGGTTAATTTCATCCCCACCATTAGAGACTAGAGACTATGAATAGATTGTATTACTTTGAATGACTCGCTTTGAGTATAACAAAACAAATGGGAAACTAATTTATAAATTCATACTGTCAATATAAACTAATAATATTTTAATTGAATATTCAATATGCTCTCACTCACTCACTCACTAATAGTAAAGGTCATACCTTTAGTTTAGGATTATTGAAATTATAGGGTTAGGCTTTTTAATATAAAATGTCTAAGAATTCATTTTTTTTAAACATAACAGTTAGGGGAGAGTGGGGAGAAATGGCCAGGTGGGAGAAATGGCCCACCCCTATTATATCCAAAGCTGCTGGACCTTAATGTTTAGGATGTAAATGAATGTATTAAGTACATTCTTTTTAAGGTCCTCCATCAATTTCCGGGCGAAATGTTCAATAATTGTTGGACTGGATATGTTTGAAATTTTATGTTAAAAAAATATACTTTTTGAACTTTTAATTTTTTTAATCAAAATTAAGCTATTTTTGTCTTAATAATTGGAAAGTCATTTTCTTAATACATCAATTATTTAGATATAACAATATGATATTTTAAATTATCTTTTATATCATGTAATTTTTTAAAAAATATTTTTATATCACAACCCCCCTATGGGGAGAAATGGCCCACAATTTGTGGGGATAAATGGCCACCCATAAAACTAACTTTTTTAGCAAACTATCCTTTTAAAACAACTGTTTTATAGTAAATTAATTTAAATTTACCACTAATATTGATAATAATTTAAATTACTAATTAAATATATTTTGATATTAGAAACTATTGTGTTTTTTAAAGATTGTTTTTTTATTATTACAAATTCAATAGCCAATAATAGTGAATGTAGCCCTATATATAGTTTATAGTAAGCAGATGCAATCTATTGCTTATTAAACTATGATTAATATGATTATAACAACTATGAATATTAAATAGACTTTACCAACATGTTAGTTCTAAATGTCTAATTATGAAATTAAATTTTTTCTATTCAAACGTCAAGATTTTAAAAGGACTCCAAATACCATAGCATTCAACGGGATGAAAAATTGGACTAAATACATTTTTTTTATATTACTAAATATGTAAAATGCTCATGCTAAGATACAGTTTACATATAGCCTATTTTTCAAAAGCTAAATGGTAGGAAATAGCAAAAAAAGCATTCAGGGTCATTTCTCCCCACCTAGTGGGCCATTTCTCCCCATGCTATGGCCATTTCTCCCCACCTATATGTACATCAATTGTTATTTATTATCTATAAATCTATATATAATTAAGGGATAAACAAGGTATATTAACTTGTATTATTGGCTAGACTAACATCTATTACAATTTCATAGTTAAATATACATATTTGTATAAATTAGACACAGTTTATCAAGAAAGACTATTTGGTGGGCCATTTCTCCCCACTCTCCCCTACTAAATATTCACCTTATTTATTTGAAAACATTAGTTTGCAGTCATGCATAATGCAAACATAAACAAAAAAGGCTGTATTTCATTTGTTTTTATTTACCAATTAACAAGTGTAGCTATCTTAAGCTATATAATATAAATTGCTGACTCTTCCCAGATTGTATTTTGCAATCAATATGAAAAATGCTGCTCTAGGCTTATGCTACCCTAGGACAATATAATATAAATAATTTTTTTTTTTTAAATGACAACGCAAACACAGATACGGATGACAGTTGCAACCTTATGAAAGAGTAGTGATGTTTTCAAATTATTTAAAACTGTCCATTGAATAGGTCGCAAAACTTTTGGTAAAAAGGTGCGACATATAAGTAATATAAACTGTTAACTGTATATATAAACTATATACATATCTATAGATATATACATTCCATAGTAGATATTATATGGAAACAGGCTTTTTCAATAACCTAAAACAATTCTATGTTTCAGAAGTAATTTTAAAAACACTATGGTTATGGTTACCTCAACTTTAGGCTCTTGCTGGGTTTCTTCTTCATCAGTCTTTCTTCTTTTGTTTCTTTTTCTTCTATTATTCTGTGGCGGTTCCTCTCGGTGTGGCAGATTGTGATTTACTTAAAGACTCCTTTCGGTCAGCATCACTACCTGACTCGTCCTCACACTGACGTTTGCGATGAACTTTCTGTGGTGTGCTGAAAATATTTTAAAAACAGAACATTGTTTTGTAAATAGCTAATTGCTACAGATTTCAGAGTGTATATAATAAACCAATATTGGGTTAATACATAATGGCTGGGGGAAATAATGAGAAAGTAGATGCAAAAAAGCAATCAAGGGACATGTACAATATACACTAATATTATGTACGGTAATTACTTTTTTGAAAGGTGCTTTATATGGGTTACATGGAACTTTTTGAAGGTAGTGCTAAAGATTATCATAATTATATAGAAACACATATTCTTAATCAATTATAAATTAGATTTATATAAAGTTAAAAAGGGCTTTGAACAAGGACTAATTGGATATAAAACATACAAATTTATTTCAATACATTACTTTTGTGTAAGACTTTGAAGATGTAAAAACGTCATGGCTAACATAACCATACTTGTGAAATTAATTCAATTTTAAGTTGGTTGGCTGGCAACATCTTTCAAAGTTAGTTTAAGTTAGAACATATATAGGTGATACTTTTTATAAAGTATTTTTTGAAACTCTAAAAATGTTCATATAAAATTAACAACTCATGAGGTATATTATTCTTAATGAAATGTAAGCCAATACATTACAATTTGTTCTTCTAATGAAATAAAACCATTTCAGGGAAATTGAATACTGCTCACATCTGCTAGTCCAATTGAAGACTTGACACAAGGATATCTCAGCCAATAGTCACCAAGATGACACATATTTCAAAGCTTGTATTGTCTAGTATTTTTAGGGCTTCCTACATTTATGGTTTCCATCATAGCCCAATGATTTTAACCCCCCAATGATAGTCTTTTGTTAGTATTACAGAGATGTTTACTGTTTCATTTGTTGGTGAAATCATTAGGTTTACACAACAGTCTTCTCATGGTCAGTTGATTAGGTCTACACAACATTCCTCTCATGGTCTATTCATTTGGTCAACACATACAGGCTTGTCATGGTCAATTCATTAGGTCTACACATACAGTCTTCTCATGGTCAATTCATTAGGTCTACACATACAGTCTTCTCGTGGTCAATTCATAAGGTCTACACATACATTATTCTTGTGGTGTATTTATGTATGTTCAGTTTGAAATGTTCTTGAATTGGACTATTAGGTGTGAGCAATATTCAATTTCATGTGGCATCATTTTCCCTACAAGATTGGGTGTAGTTAAACAACTGCAAAATTGGGTGTAGTTAAGCAGCTACAGGATTGGGAGTAGTTAAACAGCTACAAGATTGGGTGTAGTTAAACAACTACAAGATTGGGTGTAGTTAAACAGCTACAGAAATGGGTGTAGTTAAACAACTACAGGAATGGGTGTTGTTAAACAGCTACAAGATTGGGTGTAGTTAAACACCTACAAGATGGGGGGTTGTAGTTAAACAGCTACAAGATTGTGTATTTTACATACATGATCATGTGATTATACAGTGACATAATTTAGCCTATCAAATTAATATAATAAAAAAGCAGGCAACTGTAAAAGATTATCAAATTAAAACAATAGGCATTGACATTGTGTCAATGCCCGCCAAATACATTTTAGTCAAGAAGAAAACCTACTTAAAATCTTCAATGGCAGGATTCCAGTTTTTAGGATTATTTTCATTGGGTATTCCATATTTATCCAGTAGTCACTATTACAGAAAAAGCCTAGAAAAATAATAATGCCATGATCACAGGAGGCCATAACTGCAGTTGTCATTTGTGCTAGAGCTGCAATAAGGAAGGATATGAAATAAACTAACTATACTATACTATAATCTATAGTTCACATAATTAATTGCCTAAACTGGCTAAACTAAGCCTTTATTCTAATAGTTAGTACTAATTATATAATAAATAGGCTATAACTGCTATAACTGCTATAACTATAGCCTAATATTTGAAAATCCCTAATGCCTAATGAAAAATGATTAGCCTAATCATGCCTAGCCCCTAGGCCTAATGATAATCATTGATAATGATATATATAAAATATATATATTATTAATTTTTTTTATTAGGCCAATT
The DNA here is from genome assembly GCA_949126835.1 of Anisus vortex. Taxonomy (NCBI): domain Eukaryota; kingdom Metazoa; phylum Mollusca; class Gastropoda; family Planorbidae; genus Anisus; species Anisus vortex. Next base: position 33,649 of record OX421493.1, on the reverse strand, counting down.
AGTCAATAAGGCCAATGCCTATGGCCTATAGTCTATAGGCCTAGACTATAAATGATATGACTAATTATAAACTTTATTACTATATTATATATTATATACCGTAGTCTAGATATATTATATATTATAATATATAATTGAATATATAAATTATAGTCTATATCACTATATGGTTAGCCTACTATAGCCTATGGACAAGTCTTAATGAGGCGTGAACTTTTGAACCCGAATGTTCGTGAACTTCCTGTTCTATTTTTAAACTAATAACAAAAAAAGCATGCTTTTGCTGGTGTTTGACAATTGATTTCAACCTCGACGGCCAGTTCTAGTCTTTTAGAATTATACAAAGGATACAATATTAGTTATGAGGAATCCGTTTTTAACATTAAAAGTGAACAAGCGATCATTAATACTCAAGTGTTAGTCGCGTGACGTTAAATTTTTATTTGTTTACAAAATAAATGAGTCAAGAGTTGCGTTTTCTAGGTTATTAAAAAACAAAATGCGTAAATTCATAAAAACGATTAACAAAAATTATTTTGCATAAAGCAATAAGTTTGATATTTTAAAAAGGTGATTATTCCCTTCTGACTTTAACAATACATTGTTTTGCTTTGTAAACATCTATTGGAAATGAAATAAATTTTAATCCCCAACAAATTTGAGTACAACCAGTAAAGTAGCACACAGACATTGTTTCGAATAAAATGATCGAATAATGACGAATAAGAACGGAAATGTTTTTGCACGTGACCTTTTTAACCTTTTATGCATGCATACACGTTAAGACTTGTCCATACTACTATATTAGTTGTATAGTTTGTATAGTCTATAGTAGGCTATTTATAGTAGGCCTATACCTAGTACTATAACTATAACTATAGTTGACTATAGACACTATTTATTATATATAACCATGTCAATGTCGTCTATTCTATAGTATGTCTAGTATAGACTATATGCCTAACCTAACTATAACTTTAGTATAACTAGCCTATCCTATACTGCTATAGTCAGTAATACTTTAGTGTACTTGGTTCTAGAAAAGTAGGGTTCTAAAAAATTCCAAGTGAAATTTTTTTCGCGTGGAGCCATTGATCATTGATAAGTATCATAACTCATACTCATATTCATATGATCATATCATAAGTTAAGAGTTAAGTAGTCATAAGTAAGTCACAGTAAGTCAGTAAGTGTCTTAGGAAGAGCGGCAGAAAATTGAAAATTAAAAAAAAATAGAACCAATTACACTAAAGTATAGCCTAATATAAATACTATAAGTAGACTTACTGACAGAACTATAATTAAATAGTCTAATCTAGACTATATACTTTTATATTTATAAAAATTTTATTATCCTCTCGATATTACTCGGTAATAGTTCATTTGTTTGGTGGGAAACTAAACTCGGAAGTTCCAATTTTGGCACTCACCTATCTATATCTCCTTTGCTTTGTTTACATAGTTCTTGACAACTCAATAGATAAGTGATACTGAAAAATAAATAGGCCTATTGGAAATGTTATTTTCAATCAAAGCGACTTTAGATAATCACACTAAAATGGCAGCTGTAGATGCCGAAAATGGGGGATTGACCACAATATACAATAAATTTCGCTTTTCTGTTACCTTTGTTATGTTATTAATGACTCTACAATGGAAAAAAAAAGTTTCTAAATGCACCAAATTATCAACTTGGACATTTCCCACTTGGTTAATCTTATCTTAAATTTAGGAATGTCTATAATCTGTCACATCGTTTTAAGTGATGTGGAACATGCATACTATGTTCATTTTGCATATTATCATTATACACTCCAAACATACGGTTTTCATTCTTTCTACATAATTAAGATATATAATATAAGCTTCGTTTGCCTTTGTGTTTCCATTCATTCATTATATTTACAAGAGTGTTCTGTTGTTTAGAAAACTACTGTTGCCTTCAATTATTTTTTAAAGCCATTTTCGGTCGCCTTTAATTTTAACACAATTGCGTTCTTCACTATCAAAAACATAATCATTTGAATTTTCATTGCAACCCATGATAGTAGCACAACGATTTTATGCATCGCCACAGTTTAAGCGTAATTATTTATACATTTTCTCTGTTACCATTGGTAGCATTCTGAAATGAATTAGGCCTACACTACCAGTAATTTAATGGTAATGGTAATGGTAATTTATATAGCGCTTCTATCCATGCTATTTTAGCATGCTCAGTGCGCTCTAGAAGACTATTAATCTGTGAGAGGTTTCACTGCTGCCGGTTAAGCGCTCGTGATAACAACTCAATAGCTTATAAATAAATGTTTTCATTAATCTTAAACTCTGAAATATTTATAAGAAAAATATGAAATATTTGTCAATTTTTTACGCATATGTTTTGAAACATGAAGTGTTTAAATAGGCCTAATACTAATTTTTTATTGGTAGGCCTATAGGCCTATATAATGAAACATTTTTTCATTTTTTTCGTACTAATAGGCCTATACAAAAAATAGTATTTTCAAAAACAAAAATCCCAATGAGCACTTTAATCATTTAATTTAAAGTATTTATGATTAAAATATATACTTTGAAAATGTCATTGAGCGTGTAGGCCAACAACCCTTATAAAGTTATGAGCATTATAATTATATTGAATTAACATTTTCGGTCACAATTTTTTTAATTAATTCGGCGGCATTTTACGTCTTGATAGACGATCCATTTCCTTTGCAGGTCCTCATGTGGCTAAAGAGGCCAATCAGTCACGGCCACACTGGCTATAGATGATTGTAGCGGAGGGGACCACATTTTTCTCACCTTCTTGTTCCTGCAAGCCTGGAACCTTCTTTGATTCATGCCCTCCAGGTGGGCATATGTTGCGCCATGATCTCCCAACTGTTTGGGTCAATTTGGAGGTGCTTCATAACTCTTGCACAGACATCCGCAAATCTCAGTTTTGGACGTCCAGCAGGTCTCTGTCCCGAAGCTAACGTTCCATAAAGGATGTCCTGTGGAAGTCGACCCTGTGGCATTCGGTGTACATGACCTAGCCAGCTGAGACGTCTATTGCTGAGAGTAATGTAGATGTCTTGACGCCCTGCTCTTCGTATGACCTCTGCATTTGAAACCCTGTCCTGCCATCTTATATCTAGAATGCATCTGAGACACCTGACGGGAAAGGTGTTTAGTTTTCTCTCTAGATATGAATATGTGCTCCATGTCTCACTGTCGTACAGCAGGGTACTCAGAACGCATGTTCGGTAAACTAGTGACTAAGTGGAGCTTGTAAGCCAGGGGTCGGGAGCCTTTTTGTCTGAGAGAGCCATAGACACCACGTATTTTAAAAAAGTAATTCTATGAGAGCCATACATTATGTTTAAAACTAAAAATTCAAGTAAATGTGTGCATTTTGTGTAAATTTATCTCCTTTACCAATTCTGATGCTTAGCTGCAGTAGACTTTAGCTCATTTTTAGAATGAAATATTGATATGCAATTAATATGTAGATCAAAGGAGTCTAAAGAAACATTTTTGTTTATAATCGAACATTTGTCTGCGAGCCAGATGCAGCCATCAATATAGCCACATTTGGCTCTCGAGCTAAAGGTTCCCGACCCCTGGTGTAAGCAGTGGGATCATCCAGACAAGTTTTTTAAAAATCTTGCCATAGTGCCCATGGCTTTAGCTATTCTACTACTGATCCCCCCATCTAGAAGCACATCGCTTGATATTTTGGCCCCGAGGTAGCAGAAATCGTCAACTACTTCTAGTGTATTGCCACCAATAGTGATGCTTGGCACAATTGCATCATTTTGATCCAGTACCTTGGTTTTGTTTTGACTAATGCTGAGGCCAAATATTTGGCATGCATTATCAAGTTTATCAATGAGCGTCTGGAGCACGTTTTCAGATTTGGCAATAATAACTGCACCATCAGCATTGAGAAGTTCCCTAACCAGCACACTCTTAAATCTTCTAAATGGCTGTGTGATGCGTCTAGTGTGACAGCACTATAATATGCTAGCTGTCACCGCTGGCTAGCAGTGTAACTTTAAAAGGAGTGCAATTAGTAAGTCTCTCTTGCCAGCATAATAATATAGTCTATCCCAGTGCCATTACAAGCTTATATGTCGCCCCAGTGCAAAAGTTTCAGCGCAGCCCCCTTGCGTGCTGTAACTGCTTGTTTAGTGCTATATTTGCTATATTTAGAGTAAATTTGTCGTCCCCCTGGAAGTGCCACCCCCGGGCATATGCCCCCCTCCTCTGCCCCCCCCCCTATGTGAGGGCACTGGCCTCTTTACAACAAGTCCTATGCAGTACCTCCTCGTGGTGGCAGATTACACTGGGGCTGCGAGGTTCCAGGCTGAACTGAAAGGATCTCGGAGGATGTTTGTACCCTAGATGTGAGGCAGACATGGCCCGACGGCGTACGGACACGCCCTGCTGCCCACAAACTAAACCCCTTGCTTTAGGTTAATAGCCGCACTGCCTTGTGCATGCCCTGGGAGGGACTAAGGCTAAGGAAGTAAGCCCTGACAGAAAATCCGAAGGGGAGCCCGTAGGTTGATAGACAATGGTATAACCTCTGCTTTCCTACAAACTCCTGCAGCCATCTGGTCCCAAACGGTGGCGGTTACCCATCCCTTTGGACCCTGCCAGCATGGTAGAAAGGCGGTTCTTTTCGCCTGGGTAGCCCATGACCCGCTAATATTTGCCCAGACTTTTCCCTTATAAAATGTTAAACAGGGCTGCGTACTTGCACCCACCTTGTTTGGAATATTCTTCTCGTGCCTATTGCACTATGCTTATGGAGAATACAAGGAGTGTGTCTTTATACCTTTACACAAGGACCCCTAGAAAGCTCTTCAACCTAAACAGGCTCAAAGCCAAAACAAAGAAGAGTGTACTGGTTAGGGAACTTCTCTATGCTGATGAGTGTAATTACACAAGCTAAATAAAGGTGTTTTTTTTTATCATAACTTTTTTTTCTTGTGAATACATTAATCTTCACAAACTTGGTATCATTGGAAAGCTGATGACATATTATGCTCTACCTAATAGATATACTTTTAATTAAATTGAAGAAAATTGAATGTTTAAGGCGTTTATCTTTTAAACTATAATAATTACAGAAATTACATTAATAGGCCTGTAGTGCTACTAAAAACGTCTCTGATAGTAATTAAATTAATAATACAAATACATTTGTTTTAGAATTACTTATATTAATTAATTAATGTTTAACTAAGAAGATTAACATCAAAACTCTTTTAAATGTCATTTAATTAGTCTGTATCAATTAATGAGCGTATTGTCTTGAATGCTCTTCGTTATATATAATTAATTAATCAGATAATGTCATATATTTTGTAACTTCTGAATAAGTTCTGAGTGGACAAATGTGGGAGACCTCTTTGTATGCTTAAAACAGATTTCATGTGCGATAGACTAGTAGTGATTTAAAAAAACAACCTGATAAAAAAACAACAAAAACAATGAATCTCTAGGCTACACACTAGGCCTATATCGATGCAATGCCATATATTAATGATTACCGGCTATCGCATTTGTAAAAATACAATTTTGCGTGACATCTAGATAGGCTATATCTTCTTGTAAAGCGAAATATTTTTTATCTCTAGGCCTAGACTAAATCTCTGTACTATAAACGCATATTACTCTTTTACTTTTCGACTGACTATTGAAAAACAAAATAGGAAAAGGCCTACAAGGAAAAAAACATTTTTTGGGGCCAAAATAACTAAGGAAAATATTTTTTTAAAAATACGTAGGCCTAGCCATAATAGTCTTTAGCATAGCATATTTTGTTGCTAATTATTATCTAGTATTAGGTTAGGTATAGACCTAGACTTGTCTTGTGTATGGCTATAATATACGGTTTAAATATGTTTAGGAATGCTACTATCATTTTTATTATATAGTAGCCCTACCTACTAGCTACTAATACTAGGGAGGTACCATTTATTTTAAGATTATTGCATTGATTGAGATTTATTTTGTGAAAAGACTAATTTTTTAAATATTAGTAAAATATGAAAAATAATTTTTAAAATAATTAAGTAGGCTATATATGACAATTACTCACTAGTAAAATTTATTTTTGGGAACCCTAAGTTATTTCTTGTGTAGCTTATAAGTAAATACTGCACTGTCCATACACAGATCTACAAACTAATAAGATGAACACAAAAAGGACATGTCAAATCCATAATTGATATTTGTATTAACCAAGGACTACTGAAGAGTAGTCCTTGGTTAGGTATGTGACATGAAAATTTTATAATGAGTTTATATTATTTTGTCATATATCATTGGAAAGAGCTTGAAAAGACAATTCGAATGGTATATTATTTATTAAAATCGGATCAGAAATAAAAAAGTTACGAATGTTTATGTGATGAAATTTGAGTAACAAAGGGAAAGAAGAAAAACTGAAGCTGATTTTTAGAATTTTTTTATTCAAACAGTCATAACTTTATCAATTTTTTACTAAATTGCACAAAATTGGTATTAAATTAAAGGCCTTACCAATGGTTATACTTGCATATATGAATAAGATTACAGCCGCTTCTTCTTATTTTTTTATACCATGAAATTTGTATGAAATTGGATATTTCATGATAACACACAGTGTTTGCTCAAATAGGCATAAATTTTGTAATTGTGTACCAAATTGCATAAAATAAGTATCAAATTAAAGACAATACAGAGGGCCATACATGTATTGATAAATTATCTTACAGGTGCTTGTTATTTTTTTTTAAACAAGAAATTTGGATGAAATTAGATATTCTATTTAAGAATATGGCATAGCCTACACACATTGTACATTCAAACAGCCAAGCCATAAATGTTAAATTTTTTTATCAGATTGAAACAATTCTATTTAAGAATATGGCATAGCCTACACACATTGTACATTCAAACAGCCAAGCCATAAATGTTAAATTTTTTTATCAGATTGAAACAAACGGGTATCAAATGAAAGGTTATAATACAATGTGTCATACATTCATAGAAAAATTATATTACAAATACTTAATTATTAATTTTTCTAACATGAAATGTGGATAAATTTGGATACCATTATTAAAAGGTAAGTATACATATTTATTGAAACTTTTTACAGTATTGAAACATCTAGGCCTATTATATAATATAAATATACAACATTAAAGGCCATACAAAAACTTATTGGCATAATTAAAATATTATTACAAAACATAAATATAAAAATATAATTTATTATTAACATTAAAAAAACAACATCTTGTAACAAATGAGATATGTGGCAAGGTGGCCTAGCATCAGCTCAATAAGCTGTCATACCAGAGGTCCTGGGTTAAATCACTGATGAAGGCTAGGATTTGTTTATTAAGTCTACCCAGCTTTGATGGGTATATGAAAGAAGTAGGGGATAAGTAAGACGGCTTTGCATTGTGCTTGCCAAACAATTTTATTGTATGTTGTGACCAAAGAAATTTGTGAATGCTGCTATAGATCAAATCAGTCTGACATAAACTTCATTTAGGCCTACTCTACAAATGAGATGTTACATGATAAGTACATTACATAATACATAATTATTTAAATATATAACTTGCACTTTTCATATAAATACTAAAATAATAAAAATGAGAAATTTAAATTATTTAAGCTTCCCCCAAAAGTCAAAAGGTGTTCTTTTTTTAAATGTGTAACAGTAACATTTTTACAAAAATGCTTGCCAGTATTAATTCATTTATCAAAGATAAGTGATTTGAAAAAAATTACATAGCAATGAACAGGAAAGAAAGTATAAAAAGTGAAATAAACAGGTATGAAATTTTAAACTTATTTACATTGAAAAATAAATTACAACCTCTGCAGACAGCACCAAAAGTTAACACAATCTTCTGACATCTTAACCATTGCCATTACTAAGATAAAGGACCAGTTGTCAGTAGACTCTTGCAGTGGATGATTCTATGAGTTGGAAGAAATATTTGTCTCAAGAAAGAATCAACTCGCCAGACACAACATCTGATGACAGTTGAAACTTTGTCAGTATATAGTCGGTAGCATCTGTTTCTGTTTCATCTCCTTTCCAGTATGAAATTGTATACTTTATGTCTGTCTTTTCTTTCTTTTGTTTATTTATTTGTCCATTATACAAGTCTTGTTTTGAAATGTTATTGTCAAACCAGAGGTGACACATTTTTTTAAGTGCTGAAATTTCTTCTCTTAATTTTCTAATCGTACTGTTTCGTCGCCTCAATTTTTGTTTTAAGAGTTTCAATGTATGAGGCAGACAAGTGAATTTAGATTTTATGTCATTGATTTTACTTCTATATTTTGTTGAAAATATGGAGATTTGCTGTGACAATTGAAAGAGTCTTTTTCTTAGATTTAATCTTCTTGGGGTCAGTTCTTGCATTGAACGTATGTAGGTTTTAGAATTTGTATTGGAATCAATAGGTTCACTGGTAGGTATGGTTTTATCAGTTAATAGGCCTATGGCTGGAACTGGTGTTTCATGTTGATCTTGAAATGATGTTGTTGGACTTTCTTTTGTGGGCTCATTATGGACAAAAGGCTCTTTACACAAGTCTTCAAATTGTTTGTGATTTGCAGGCCTAGCAAAGTTTATTACCAAATGTTTATATCTTATAATTAAATTCATTATTTTAGTTGCAGTGGTTTGTATTGTAAATATTGTAGCTACTTCTCCTGCAGTCTTTGTTTGGGACTGTTCATTTTTTAAGTACAAAAAAAAAATGTGACCATTTAGACAACAATCTGAACTTTTCTCAGATGTGAGATGAAATTAAGCTTCTACATATTTTCTAGCAGCACCATATATATAACCATTTGTCTTCTTCCTGGGTGCCATTATTTTAAGAAAAAGAGAATAAAATATTAGACAGGTATTCCTCTCCCTCTCTTATATCACAATCAAACAGCTTTCAATACTTAAATACAAATCCAGCTGTGAATAAATAATGGCATAATGTTAATTTAGGCCTACATTTAAATCCATTAGACTAGTAGGCATTAGGCCTTGGCCTTGGGCTAAATCTTTAATAATTATAATAAATAGTGCTGTTTTTTTTTTACAAATTTCATCAGATTATTAAATTATAGTTAGGCCTACTGGTACTTTAAAAAAATATTATCACTTTAAACAAATTCTATTACGGTAATTATTAGCCTAAGTCAGTAGTTAAGTATTGGTCTTAAATAGACATGTCTTAAATATCTAACTAATAATACTAACTCTAGTAGGCTAATTATAGGCCATGGCCACACTTATGTCCAAGACTGGGCTTAAATATGTCCCTAATCTTAAGCATAAGCCTAAACTGCAAGTGCAAAACTGTAGGCCGTAGGAGCATATGGTAGGTCTAAGTGACTAAGTCTAAGCCACTCTGACTCTAGTCTAGGCCCTAGGCCTAGAGGCCTTTCACTAAAAAACCTTATTAAAAGAATAAATTATGAGGCTATCTTTACATTTTAATGATAAACAACGATTAAAAAATGACCTATTTTATCTTTATTACAGCCAACATACAATTATTTTAATGGAACTCATACAAAATGCCCATATTCTTATTTTTAAAGAATATAATCGTACACCTATTGCAACAAAACATAAAATGCAAGCGTACATGGTTACAAAACTAATAGCAGCTGTATGCCTAACCAATGAAATGTTAGGAAATATAGTCACATGACCAGTCTCCTCTCTTGTGTTTTTTTTCCTGAGAGACTTAAGTTCACTTGGTTTTATTGATACATTTGTTTTAAAATTTTAAGTATTTGATTAAAGTCATTTTTATTTAAAATTTAAAAACTAAATTAGTTTAATTAATAATTTAACTAGTTTTCACAAAAGGGAGTTTAGTTATCGATACTTACCATTTTTTTTTTAATGTTATGCAGAACCTATGTTTTTCACACAGCCGAGTCCGATGAAAAATTAAACCGAGTTACATAAAAGTAGTCTAAAAACATTACAAAATATTTGCATTATGTATTTAAAGTTAAATTTGGTGTGAATTTATAAATATAAACACAAAAAAATATTTTTGAAGTGATTCATAATGCGCAGCTGTATAAAAGTCGCGGTTCACTTTTTTTACAACAAATTCGTGACGTAAAAATCGGAAATTCACATACTCACATACCTACCTTGGTATTAACGTAAAACCATGTTTTTACATGTTTGCTATGTCCTATGTGGGCTACGTCGTGGCACAGGACACATGTAGAATTGTGTAATAAATTTGTATCATTTTTTGGGTAGGCCTAATAAAAAGTAACATTGTTGATGTCAAATTTTCTTGACCTCCCCTCTCTCCTATGTCGACAATTGTCAAACTTTTTCAGACCCCCTCCCCCCTATTTGGTTGTTTTAATTAATGGACGTCCACTTAGTTACGGCTTTTCAACTCATATAGATAAGTGATTTTATCTTAAACGTTATAAGCCGAAGAACTTATATTTCACAATAATATATAGATCAGTGATTATAATGCAAACATATTTTTTACTCTATTTTGAAACATAATTTTATTTAAAATGATATTTTTTAATCTAAAAGAACAATGTACATAATATTTTTCTTTATTTATAATTTTTAACAAATCTTAAAAAAAAAAAAGTTTAAGGTCAAGGTTGCTAATGACGCATCGATAAAACCAACAGTTTTAAAATGCACAGTGTCAGAATACGGTTCACTATTTTTACTTATTCCTACTCGGACCCTCCGAGTTTCCGACTTTCCCACTTCAGCGAATGTACCATTACTCTATTTTGAAACATAATTTTATTTAAAATGATATTTTTTAATCTAAAAGAACAATGTACATAATATTTGTCTATATTTATAATTTTTAACAAATCTTTTAAAAAATAATAATTTTAAGGTCAAGGTTGCTAATGACGCATCGATAAAACCAACAGTTTTAAAATGCACAGTGTCAGAATACGGTTCACTATTTTTACTTATTCCCACTCGGAACCTCCGAGTTTCCGACTTTCCCACTTCAGCGAATGTACCATTGACTGCACTGGTTCAATATGTCTGCCTCCTTGCTACGTGCGTGATATAATAGGACATACAAAAAGCGTAAGTTTTGTGGCAATAGATATCTAAATGCGAAAAAAGAATGAAGCTAAAGTGTATGTATGAAGTACTTAATGAATAGTGAGGTATTATAACTTATAACGGAGGCTGCTCCCAGTCTTTGCATAGCAGATATGCATGTCCGCATGGCGAATTCGGAATTCAATTCCAATGTCAATGCCGCAATGCTTATACTATACTATGACTTTTATGGCCTATGGCTTATAATCAAACATAACTTTTTTTGCTTTTAATCAAATAATACTATACTATACCTTTAATCAGTTTGGTATTGATTTAAAGGAAAGTGAACGCTCCTTACTGAGAATATAAACTCATATTTAACTTATAAAATAAATAGTAGCCTAATTTTTTAAATAGGCCTAATCAACTCGTCCCACCAACACTCTTTTCAATATTAACATTCATATGGCATATCATACCTAACCTAGTACCGGTACTAGTCTAGATAATTGTGAGCAACATGATAGGCTATGCTTTTTTTAATGCTATAGTTATAGGCTTGGTCTATCCTATGTAGTAGTATGTAGCCTACATGTAGGCCTACTATGTATTTTTTAATAACGGAGTGATTATTCGCACAGTTCTTCATATAACGCTAAGCGTTATATGAAGATTTCTAGCTGCAGATAACGCTCGGCGTTATTCAAAGATTCGCACAGGTCTTAATGTTCTATTGGCCTATATATACTGTTTATTGTTAAAGTTGAACAAGATTTCGTGGCCCAATGGTTAGTGCTGTCAGCTGGCAACCGGGGTGTCGCAGGTTTGACCCCAGCTATTTCCACTTTTTTTTATTTTTTATTTATTATTATTATTATTCAATTTGAGTACAACGGGATACGTATATACGGTAAATACATGAATATTTTGGTTGTAAGTAGCCTTTAGTCACTGTCAGCCAGAAAATACAATAGCTGACTCCTAAGCCTAAATGATACTTTTTCTTACGATAAATGATGGTATGATAGGCCTAGTCACCTAGTCCTAGTGATAATAATAATAGTTCTAAAGTCTAAAGTGTGCGCAAATGTCTATTTCAAAAGAAAATTGTGCTTGAGTACAAATGGTTATTTAATATTGTTTTAAGTGTGCTGAAAGACAGAAATTATGAAATCAAGTAGCCTAAATTTCCATTTATTTGGATCAATAAAGTAATCTTATCTAATACCGCGGGCCACGGATGAGCGTAGGACGCAATAGGCCTAATCTTCTTTATAGAAGGAGCGTCTGTAATGTATAAGATAAGATAATTAATTCAAACAAAAAGGTTAGGCCTATTTAGCCTAGATGTTAGTATTAGTAGGATATTGTTAGGGTCGAAAGGCCTACTTCAAGTCAAATTCAAATAGGGTTAGGCCCTGTTAGGGCTTTATTTTTATCAATAAATACCTCCTTCTAGCTAGGAATATGATCTTATTCTTAAATAATAGACTTTAGGCTAGTTTAGGCCTATCTATAGATTAGTAGGCCTATGGCCTATCTAGGCTACTATAACTATAAGATAATAAGTATAGGCCTAAGTTAATATAAGTCATAAGTTACAGTAGGCATATTGCCTAACTCTCACAATTGTTTGAAAATTTGGGTCTGCCGTTAACACTCGGCGTTTTTCAAAAATTTGGGTCTTCCGATAACGCTCGGCGTTATTAGAAGATTTGGTTCTTCCGATAACGCTCGGCGTTATATGAACAGTTCTTCGAATAACGCTTCCCTTTTAATAAATATTTTCTGTAGTTATTTTGGCAAAAAAAATATTTTTTTTCCTTAGTATTGTAGTAGGCCCAATCCTATTTTAAACTATTTAGTTTTTCAATGGTCAGTATAAAATAGAATAATATGCGTTTAAATTTATAGTTCAGAGATGTAGGCCTAGGGCCTAGAGCTAAAAAATGTGTCGGTTTTCAAGAAAATATTAGATATAGTCTAGTCTAGGCCTACTTGATGTCTCGCAAAATTGTATTGTTTTGTTTTACAAATGCGATAACCGGTCATTGGGTAATCATTCATATGTCATGGCATTGCTTCGGTAGGCCTAGAGATTCATTGTTGTTGTTTTTCAATTCAGGTTATTTTTTAAATCGCTACATTTTTTAATGAAAAAAAATTCATCATCGGTCTCGTGTAACTGTTTTACGTTTTGATGCCATTTTTAATCGAAAGGTTTTCAATGCACATGCGTAGTGTGGCTCAAACAGCTGTTCGGCAACACTCGGAAGGCTACGTCCTCATCGTCTGCTGTGACTTCGGCTACCGGCATCTTTATTTTTTACACACGCACGCATAGAAATTGTGTTACAGATTTCTTTTTTTTCATCCGGGACGTGAACAAATTTTCTTATTTTCCGGATCCGATGTTAATATTTATTTATTTACGGGACAAATACGGAAATTCCGGGACGGTAGGCAGGCCTGCTAATGATAATATTTGTCTGACAGGATACTTTAATTTTTTTTTACTGCTAACTTACAAATATTGACAAACAATGTTTACACGTGATTTTTCTTTTGTAATGTTAGCAAAAAGTTTTATATCATGACCTGTTTTATATCACGACCAATTTACATGTACAATTTATTCTACATCATTACAGTGTATGTTTGACCTTGAATAGAATAGTCACCTTAAAATTCCAAACATTATTACACAGATTAAGCTATAAAACTATGTATTTGTTAAATCTTTATTATTTTTTTACTATTATAATAATATTTAGTTAAAAAATTGATTTTTAAACTACAGATGCTTTAGTGGTACAGCGTGTGGACAGGAGAGGCTAATGGACATCTGCAGAAGATGTGTCTTGACAACAGCCAAAGCAACAATTGGCATGACAGCTGAACTGGTCACTGGACATCAGCAGAAAGGACACAACACTTGATGATGAACTACACTAAGAAAAAGTAAGAACCTTTATTTAATCATTGGGTTTAAACTTTAAACTAAGGTTGTAGAGCAGCCACATTTTTATGATAGGGGAGACCACTGATCTATAAAAAGTACGGATAGCGCCTCCTTAATAAATTTATAGACCTGAACCTATTAACCCTTTCTCCACTATGAAGCTGCTTAATATTATAAAAAAATTGACACTAAAAAAAACAAATAAAGCAAATGAATTAAATTCTTATTTTAAATATAAATAGATTAGGTTTAATTTAAACCTGAAAACATAACAATAAACTGATCTGATGAATAAAAGTGACATAAAAAAATCACTGACCATATCTCGATCAGTTGCAATAGTTGATAATGGAATTTAGAAATCATCATATCGTCATCAAATTCACTTATTCCAAACCTCTAATACTATAAACATCTATACACATATTTAATTGTACCCTTGGCATATTCTTTTTCATGTTGAATGAAAATACATATTCATGTGTGGAATCAACATCTTCCAGATTATGTATTCTTGAGTCTTGTTTTTTTTCTTTATGTTTATTGTCAGTTCTCAGTTTATTTTTACACATAGATGAAAAATGGTTGACTTTTCTGCAATTGTGGCATGTTCAGACATGCCTACCGTTCCGGATTTCCGGAAAATGGCCAAAAATTACCCCCTGTTCCGCAATTCCGCATTAGACCAGTTTGTTCCGCAAAATCGGCGTCTCCGAAAATGACGAGATTTTAATTTAGAAACTAATAAAGCGAAATAACCAAAAGGAGTTTGCCAACTTTTGTTTTCTTTTTCTCACGTCCGTTTTAATTTTTAATGCATTTCCTTTCTTTGGTAGAGAGTGCATTAGCGTAGGGCTTCGCGGCACTGTTGACTACTTTGCCGTTTTTGTTATGTCAAATAATTTTGGGAAACTAAAACTAAACTAATCATTGCTAGCCAAAACAAAATAAGCTTATTACCTTTTAACTTCTAGCTACTTAATAAAAGTAGGCCTAGTCGCTAAATTAAAATTCAAAATAAAGTAAATTAAATTGTTTATTGTCCCTACTGGCCTACTCGAGCCTCGGCCTACTCTACTGCTTTAAATCGGTTAATAAAACTGCTGTTGATGTATTAGAACAGACACAGTGTTAGTGCATTTAGCTAGGCCTATTCAAGCCTATTTAAATAAATTTGCTTATGGTAAAGTGGCTTAGACCTTTAGACTTAGTCCTAGGCCTAGGCTTATGAATTTAGTTAGTTTTACCAATTGACCAATATCAAGCATTTAATAATTTGAAGTTCAATTACCTTGGCCTTGTCCTTAGTTTAGAATATAGATAGGCCTACTGATTAATTTGACTTTAACCACTTTCTGAGTTTCTGTTCTAGGCCTTAGACTTAGTAGATTGAAAGGTTTAGTTAAAAAAAATACAGCATTGCAATTATTGCGTAATAGCTAAATCATATAGGCCTAGCTACATAAAAAGCCACTGTTCTAACTTTTAGTAGATTTATAACATAAATGTATCCCCACCCCCAATATTTTTTTCTGGTTAACTCTATATTGAATTAGATTGTATTCTATATATTCTATATATATATAATATATACAGTCTTAGTACTGTAAGTGAAATAATTTTTCCCATTTTTCTTTTAATAATATTATTTTGCGTAGACTATATTGGCTCGAAAATGCTTCCTCCGCGCTTATGTTCCTCATTTTGGTCCCATGTTCCTCATTTTTACCTTGGGTGTTCCTCATTTTGATTTGTGGAGGTAGGCATGTCTGCATGTTTTACCATGTGCTGGGCTATTGCTTTGACCACCTGGATGAGGCCATTTACCCCCACAATTCCTGCAACTGATATTATGCAGTCTTTCTTTACCATGAAAGGACTGATCATGTCTTTTATGCTGTTTCTTACCAAAAGTTGTATTAGTGCCTATTTTCTGAACTTGATCATTATTGATTCTTTTATTGAAGTCTTCAGCCAATTCAATTGTCTTAGCATATTGGAGTAAGGCATTGAGAGACATCTCCGGAGTGGAGAGACCTTTTTCCCTCACTTTGGAAGACTTGCATCCCACGATCAATTGAGATTTAATTTCATTTTCTGCATTAGTAAAATTACAAGTTTTGGCAAGTTGATACAGATCTTGGTAGAATTCCTCTATATGTGTTGACTGTTGTATTTTATGTCGAAAAGTATATTTTTGCATCTCAACGTTCATTTTGGGATTGAAGTAGCTTGTTAGTTGCTTTACAATTTGACTAAATGGATCTTCCCCCTCAGTCTCAGCAGCTGTTGTACTTGACTGTGATAGTGATAACGATTCTATTTGGTCATTGAGTTTTTCACCACCATATGTTAATAGTAAAGCTTTCTTTTGCTCAACATTCGTGATGTTGTAAGCTGTGAAAAGATTTTTTAGTCTATTTATCCATTTTGACCATCGGATTGTAACTCCCTCTGATTGACAATCAAATGTTGGATATTGTGGTAACATAAAAGACGCCATGTTCTATACTATTTTCAATGTATCCCTTTGAGACGTCTGATGCAATCTCAAACTAAGAAATGTAATGTAATTTCTTTTATGAATATTATATTCCTGTTGGGACTTAAAATAACCAACCTTCTCGTCGCCAATATAGTGTTTCTTATGTGGTGGTCTTATGCTAAGTAGGTGCATGGGTTATTAGTTACATAAGTAACAGGAAAAATTGATTTTTTAACTACAGATGCCTCAGTGGTACAGCATGTGGTCAGGAGAGGCTAATGGACATCTGCAGAAGATGTGTCTTGACAACAGCCAAAGCAACAATTGGCATGACAGCTGAACTGGTCACTGGACATCAGCAGAAAGGACACAACACTTGATGATGAACTACACTAGGAAAAAGTAAGAACCTTTATTTAATCATTGGGTTTAAACTTTAAACTAAGGTTGTAGAGCAGCCACATTTTTATGATAGGGGAGACCACTGATCTAAAAAAAGTATGGATAGCGCCTCCTTAATAAATTTATAGACCTGAACCTCTTAACCCTTTCTCCACTATGAAGCTGCTTAATATTATTAAAAAATTGACAATAAAAAAAAACAAATAAAGCAAATGAATTAAATTCTTATTTTAAATATAAATAGATAAGGTTTAATTTAAACCAGAAAACATAACAATAAACTGATCTGATGTATAAAAGTGACATAAAAAAATCACTGACCATACCTCGATCAGTTGCAATAGTTGATAATGGAATTTAGAAATCATCATATCGTCATCAAATTCACTTATTCCAAACCTCTAATACTATAAACATCTATACACATATTTAATTGTACCCTTGGCATATTCTTTTTCATGTTGAATGAAAATACATATTCATGTGTGGAATCATCATCTTCCAGATTATGTATTCTTGAGTCTTGTTTTTTTTCTTTATGTTTATTGTCAGTTCTCAGTTTATTTTTACACATAGATGAAAAATGGTTGACTTTTCTTCAATTGTGGCATGTTTTACCATGTGCTGGGCTATTGCTTTGACCACCTGGATGAGGCCATTTACCCCCACAATTCCTGCAACTGATATTATGCAGTCTTTCTTTACCATGAAAGGACTGATCATGTCTTTTATGCTGTTTCTTACCAAAAGTTGTATTAGTGCCTATTTTCTGAACTTGATCATTATTGATTCTTTTATTGAAGTCTTCAGCCAATTCAATTGTCTTAGCATATTGGAGTAAGGCATTGAGAGACATCTCCGGAGTGGAGAGACCTTTTTCCCTCACTTTGGAAGACTTGCATCCCACGATCAATTGAGATTTAATTTCACTTTCTGCATTAGTAAAATTACAAGTTTTGGCAAGTTGATACAGATCTTGGTAGAATTCCTCTATATGTGTTGACTGTTGTATTTTATGTCGAAAAGTATATTTTTGCATCTCAACGTTCATTTTGGGATTGAAGTAGCTTGTTAGTTGCTTTACAATTTGACTAAATGGATCTTCCCCCTCAGTCTCAGCAGCTGTTGTACTTGACTGTGATAGTGATAACGATTCTATTTGGTCATTGAGTTTTTCACCACCATATGTTAATAGTAAAGCTTTCTTTTGCTCAACATTCGTGATGTTGTAAGCTGTGAAAAGATTTTTTAGTCTATTTATCCATTTTGACCATCGGATTGTAACTCCCTCTGATTGACAATCAAATGTTGGATATTGTGGTAACATAAAAGACGCCATGTTCTATTCTATTTTCAATGTATCCCTTTGAGACGTCTGATGCAATCTCAAACTAAGAAATGTAATGTAATTTCTTTTATGAATATTATATTCCTGTTGGGACTTAAAATAACCAACCTCCTCGTCGCCAATATAGTGTTTCTTATGTGGTGGTCTTATGCTATGTAGGTGCATGGGTTATTAGTTACATAAGTAACAGGAAAAATTGATTTTTTAACTACAGATGCCTCAGTGGTACAGCATGAGGTCAGGAGAGGCTAATGGACATCTGCAGAAGATGTGTCTTGACAACAGCCAAAGCAACAATTGGCATGACAGCTGAACTGGTCACTGGACATCAGGAGAAAGGACACAACACTTGATGATGAACTACACTAGCAAAAAGTAAGAACCTTTATTTAATCATTGGGTTTAAACTTTAAACTAAGGTTGTAGAGCAGCCACATTTTTATGATAGGGGAGACCACTGATCTATAAAAAGTATGGATAGCGCCTCCTTAATAAATTTATAGACCTGAACCTATTAACCATTTCTCCACTATGAAGCTGCTTAATATTATAAAAAAATTGACACTAAAAAAAAACAAA
Organism: Anisus vortex; assembly: GCA_949126835.1. Classification (NCBI taxonomy): domain Eukaryota; kingdom Metazoa; phylum Mollusca; class Gastropoda; family Planorbidae; genus Anisus; species Anisus vortex. The sequence goes on along the minus strand of OX421493.1, from coordinate 14,793 downwards.
TGAAGCAAATGAATTAAATTCTTATTTTAAATATAAATAGATAAGGTTTAATTTAAATTAAAGCAGAAAACATAACAATAAACTGATCTGATGAATAAAAGTGACATAAAAAAATCACTGACCATACCTCGATCAGTTGCAATAGTTGATAATGGAATTTAGAAATCATCATATCGTCATCAAATTCACTTATTCCAAACCTCTAATACGATAAACATCTATACACATATTTAATTGTACCCTTGGCATATTCTTTTTCATGTTGAATAAAAATACATATTCATGTGTGGAATCATCATCTTCCAGATTATGTATTCTTGAGTCTTGTTTTTTTTCTTTATGTTTATTGTCAGTTCTCAGTTTATTTTTACACATAGATGAAAAATGGTTGACTTTTCTTCAATTGTGGCATGTTTTACCATGTGCTGGGCTATTGCTTTGACCACCTGGATGAGGCCATTTACCCCCACAATTCCTGCAACTGATATTATGCAGTCTTTCTTTACCATGAAAGGACTGATCATGTCTTTTATGCTGTTTCTTACCAAAAGTTGTATTAGTGCCTATTTTCTGAACTTGATCATTATTGATTCTTTTATTGAAGTCTTCAGCCAATTCAATTGTCTTAGCATATTGGAGTAAGGCATTGAGAGACATCTCCGGAGTGGAGAGACCTTTTTCCCTCACTTTGGAAGACTTGCATCCCACGATCAATTGAGATTTAATTTCATTTTCTGCATTAGTAAAATTACAAGTTTTGGCAAGTTGATACAGATCTTGGTAGAATTCCTCTATATGTGTTGACTGTTGTATTTTATGTCGAAAAGTATATTTTTGCATCTCAACGTTCATTTTGGGATTGAAGTAGCTTGTTAGTTGCTTTACAATTTGACTAAATGGATCTTCCCCCTCAGTCTCAGCAGCTGTTGTACTTGACTGTGATAGTGATAACGATTCTATTTGGTCATTGAGTTTTTCACCACCATATGTTAATAGTAAAGCTTTCTTTTGCTCAACATTCGTGATGTTGTAAGCTGTGAAAAGATTTTTTAGTCTATTTATCCATTTTGACCATCGGATTGTAACTCCCTCTGATTGACAATCAAATGTTGGATATTGTGGTAACATAAAAGACGCCATGTTCTATACTATTTTCAATGTATCCCTTTGAGACGTCTGATGCAATCTCAAACTAAGAAATGTAATGTAATTTCTTTTATGAATATTATATTCCTGTTGGGACTTAAAATAACCAACCTTCTCGTCGCCAATATAGTGTTTCTTATGTGGTGGTCTTATGCTAAGTAGGTGCATGGGTTATTAGTTACATAAGTAACAGGAAAAATTGATTTTTTAACTACAGATGCCTCAGTGGTACAGCATGTGGTCAGGAGAGGCTAATGGACATCTGCAGAAGATGTGTCTTGACAACAGCCAAAGCAACAATTGGCATGACAGCTGAACTGGTCACTGGACATCAGCAGAAAGGACACAACACTTGATGATGAACTACACTAGGAAAAAGTAAGAACCTTTATTTAATCATTGGGTTTAAACTTTAAACTAAGGTTGTAGAGCAGCCACATTTTTATGATAGGGGAGACCACTGATCTAAAAAAAGTATGGATAGCGCCTCCTTAATAAATTTATAGACCTGAACCTCTTAACCCTTTCTCCACTATGAAGCTGCTTAATATTATTAAAAAATTGACAATAAAAAAAAACAAATAAAGCAAATGAATTAAATTCTTATTTTAAATATAAATAGATAAGGTTTAATTTAAACCAGAAAACATAACAATAAACTGATCTGATGTATAAAAGTGACATAAAAAAATCACTGACCATACCTCGATCAGTTGCAATAGTTGATAATGGAATTTAGAAATCATCATATCGTCATCAAATTCACTTATTCCAAACCTCTAATACTATAAACATCTATACACATATTTAATTGTACCCTTGGCATATTCTTTTTCATGTTGAATGAAAATACATATTCATGTGTGGAATCATCATCTTCCAGATTATGTATTCTTGAGTCTTGTTTTTTTTCTTTATGTTTATTGTCAGTTCTCAGTTTATTTTTACACATAGATGAAAAATGGTTGACTTTTCTTCAATTGTGGCATGTTTTACCATGTGCTGGGCTATTGCTTTGACCACCTGGATGAGGCCATTTACCCCCACAATTCCTGCAACTGATATTATGCAGTCTTTCTTTACCATGAAAGGACTGATCATGTCTTTTATGCTGTTTCTTACCAAAAGTTGTATTAGTGCCTATTTTCTGAACTTGATCATTATTGATTCTTTTATTGAAGTCTTCAGCCAATTCAATTGTCTTAGCATATTGGAGTAAGGCATTGAGAGACATCTCCGGAGTGGAGAGACCTTTTTCCCTCACTTTGGAAGACTTGCATCCCACGATCAATTGAGATTTAATTTCACTTTCTGCATTAGTAAAATTACAAGTTTTGGCAAGTTGATACAGATCTTGGTAGAATTCCTCTATATGTGTTGACTGTTGTATTTTATGTCGAAAAGTATATTTTTGCATCTCAACGTTCATTTTGGGATTGAAGTAGCTTGTTAGTTGCTTTACAATTTGACTAAATGGATCTTCCCCCTCAGTCTCAGCAGCTGTTGTACTTGACTGTGATAGTGATAACGATTCTATTTGGTCATTGAGTTTTTCACCACCATATGTTAATAGTAAAGCTTTCTTTTGCTCAACATTCGTGATGTTGTAAGCTGTGAAAAGATTTTTTAGTCTATTTATCCATTTTGACCATCGGATTGTAACTCCCTCTGATTGACAATCAAATGTTGGATATTGTGGTAACATAAAAGACGCCATGTTCTATTCTATTTTCAATGTATCCCTTTGAGACGTCTGATGCAATCTCAAACTAAGAAATGTAATGTAATTTCTTTTATGAATATTATATTCCTGTTGGGACTTAAAATAACCAACCTCCTCGTCGCCAATATAGTGTTTCTTATGTGGTGGTCTTATGCTATGTAGGTGCATGGGTTATTAGTTACATAAGTAACAGGAAAAATTGATTTTTTAACTACAGATGCCTCAGTGGTACAGCATGAGGTCAGGAGAGGCTAATGGACATCTGCAGAAGATGTGTCTTGACAACAGCCAAAGCAACAATTGGCATGACAGCTGAACTGGTCACTGGACATCAGGAGAAAGGACACAACACTTGATGATGAACTACACTAGCAAAAAGTAAGAACCTTTATTTAATCATTGGGTTTAAACTTTAAACTAAGGTTGTAGAGCAGCCACATTTTTATGATAGGGGAGACCACTGATCTATAAAAAGTATGGATAGCGCCTCCTTAATAAATTTATAGACCTGAACCTATTAACCCTTTCTCCACTATGAAGCTGCTTAATATTATAAAAAAATTGACACTAAAAAAAAACAAATGAAGCAAATGAATTAAATTCTTATTTTAAATATAAATAGATAAGGTTTAATTTAAATTAAAGCAGAAAACATAACAATAAACTGATCTGATGAATAAAAGTGACATAAAAAAATCACTGACCATACCTCGATCAGTTGCAATAGTTGATAATGGAATTTAGAAATCATCATATCGTCATCAAATTCACTTATTCCAAACCTCTAATACGATAAACATCTATACACATATTTAATTGTACCCTTGGCATATTCTTTTTCATGTTGAATAAAAATACATATTCATGTGTGGAATCATCATCTTCCAGATTATGTATTCTTGAGTCTTGTTTTTTTTCTTTATGTTTATTGTCAGTTCTCAGTTTATTTTTACACATAGATGAAAAATGGTTGACTTTTCTTCAATTGTGGCATGTTTTACCATGTGCTGGGCTATTGCTTTGACCACCTGGATGAGGCCATTTACCCCCACAATTCCTGCAACTGATATTATGCAGTCTTTCTTTACCATGAAAGGACTGATCATGTCTTTTATGCTGTTTCTTACCAAAAGTTGTATTAGTGCCTATTTTCTGAACTTGATCATTATTGATTCTTTTATTGAAGTCTTCAGCCAATTCAATTGTCTTAGCATATTGGAGTAAGGCATTGAGAGACATCTCCGGAGTGGAGAGACCTTTTTCCCTCACTTTGGAAGACTTGCATCCCACGATCAATTGAGATTTAATTTCATTTTCTGCATTAGTAAAATTACAAGTTTTGGCAAGTTGATACAGATCTTGGTAGAATTCCTCTATATGTGTTGACTGTTGTATTTTATGTCGAAAAGTATATTTTTGCATCTCAACGTTCATTTTGGGATTGAAGTAGCTTGTTAGTTGCTTTACAATTTGACTAAATGGATCTTCCCCCTCAGTCTCAGCAGCTGTTGTACTTGACTGTGATAGTGATAACGATTCTATTTGGTCATTGAGTTTTTCACCACCATATGTTAATAGTAAAGCTTTCTTTTGCTCAACATTCGTGATGTTGTAAGCTGTGAAAAGATTTTTTAGTCTATTTATCCATTTTGACCATCGGATTGTAACTCCCTCTGATTGACAATCAAATGTTGGATATTGTGGTAACATAAAAGACGCCATGTTCTATTCTATTTTCAATGTATCCATTTGAGACGTCTGATGCAATCTCAAACTAAGAAATGTAATGTAATTTCTTTTATGAATATTATATTCCTGTTGGGACTTAAAATAACCAACCTTCTCGTCGCCAATATAGTGTTTCTTATGTGGTGGTCTTATGCTATGTAGGTGCATGGGTTATTAGTTACATTAGTAACAGGAAAAATTGATTTTTTAACTACAGATGCCTCAGTGGTACAGCATGTGGTCACGAGAGACTAATGGACATCTGCAGAAGATGTGTCTTGACAACAGTCAAAGCAACAATTGGCATGACAGCTGAACTGGTCACTGGACATCAGCAGGAAGGACACAACACTTGATGATGAACTACACAAGGAAAAAGTAAGAACCTTTATTCAATCATTTGGTTTAAACTTACACACACTTACTTACACACACTTACTCACACACACTTACTCACACACACTTACTCACACACACTTACTCACACACACTTACTCACACACACTTACTCACACACACTTACTCACACACACTTACTCACACACACTTACTCACACACACTTACTCACACACACTTACTCACACACACTTACTCACACACACTTACTCACACACACTTACTCACACACACTTACTCACACACACTTACTCACACACACTTACTCACACACACTTACTCACACACACTTACTCACACACACTTACTCACACACACTTACTCACACACACTTACTCACACACACTTACTCACACACACTTACTCACACACACTTACTCACACACACTTACTCACACACACTTACTCACACACACTTACTCACACACACTTACACACACACACTTACACACACTTACACACACTTACACACACTTACACACACTTACACACACTTACACACACTTACACACACTTACACACACTTACACACACTTACGCACACACACTCACACACACTCACACACACTCACACACACTTACTCATACATACACACACACACACTCACACACACTCACACACACTTACTCACACACACTCACACACACTTACTCACACACACTTACTCACACACACTTACACACACTTACACACACTTACTCACACTTACTCACACTTACTCACACTTACACTTACTCACACTTACACTTACTCACACGCACTCACACACACGCACTCACACACTTACTCACACACACTTACTCACACACACTTACTCACACACACTTACTCACACACACTTACTCACACACACTTACTCACACACACTTACTCACACACACTTACACACACACTTACTCACACACACTTACTCACACACACTTACTCACACACACTTACTCACACACACTTACTCACACACACTTACTCACACACACTTACTCACACACACTTACTCACACACACTTACTCACACACACTTACTCACACACACTTACTCACACACACATACTCACACACACATACTCACACACACATACTCACACACACATACTCACACACACATACTCACACACACATACTCACACACACATACTCACACACACTTACTCACACACACTTACTCACACACACTTACTCACACACACTTACTCACACACACTCACTCACACACTCACTCACACTGACTCACTCACACTGACTCACTGACACTGACTCACTGACACTGACTCACTGACACTGGCTCACTCACACTGGCTCACTCACACTGGCTCACTCACACTTACACACACTTACTCACACTTACTTACACTTACACACACTTACACACACACACTTACACACACTTACACACACTTACTTACACTTACACACACTTACACACTTACTCACACACACTCACACACACTCACACACACTCAAACACACTTACTCACACACACTTACTCACACTTACTCACACATACTCACACATACTCACACATACTCACACATACTCACACACACTCACACACACTCACACACACTCACACACACTCACACACACTCACACACACTCATACACACTCACACACACTTACTCACACACACTTACTCACACACACTTACTCACACACACTCACACACACTTACTCACACACACTTACTCACACTTACTCACACACACTTACACACACTTACACACACTTACACACACTTACACACACTCACACACACTCACACACACTCACACACACTTACTCACACTTACACTTACTCACACGCACTCACACACACGCACTCACACACACTTACACACACACACTTACACACACTCACACACACTTACACACACACACTCACACACACTCACACACACTTACTTATTCTTACTCACACTTACTCACACATACTCACACATACTCACACATACTCACACACACTCACACACACTCACACACACTCACACACACTCACACACACTCACACACACTTACTCACACACACTTACTCACACACACTTACTCACACACACTCACACACACTCACACACACTTACTCACACACACTTACTCACACTTACTCACACACACTTACTCACACTTACTCACACACACTTACACACACTTACACACACTTACACACACTCACACACACTCACACACACTTACTCACACTTACTCACACTTACACTTACTCACACGCACTCACACGCACTTACTCACACACACTGACACACACTTACACACACTTACACACACACACTCACACACACTGACTTACTCTTACTCACACTTACTCACACTAACTCACACACACTAACTCACACACACACTTACTCACACACACACTTACTCACATGCTCTCACTCACACGCTCTCACTCACACGCTCTCACTCACACGCACTCACTCACACGCACTCACTCACACGCACTCACACACACATACTCACACACACATACTCACACACACATACTCACACACATACTCACACACACATACTCACACACACTTACTCACACACACTTACACACACACACTTACACACACACACTCACACACACACACTCACATACACACACTCACATACACACACTCTCACACACACACTCTCACACACACTTACTCACACACACTTACTCACACACACACTTACTCACACACACACTTACTCACACACACACTTACTCACACACACACTTACTCACACACACACTTACTCACACACACTCACTCACACACTCACTCACTCACACACTCACTCACTCACACACTCACTCACTCACACACTCACTCACACACTCACTCACTCACACACTCACTCACTCACACACTCACTCACTCACACACTCACTCACACACTGACTCACTCACGCTTACACACACTCACTCACACTTACTCACACTTACTCACACTTACTCACACTTACTCACACTTACTCACACTTACTCACATACACTTACACACACTTACTTACACACACTTACACACACTTACTTACACACACTTACACACACTTACACACTTACACACACTTAGTCACACTTACTCACACACACCCACACACACCCACACACACTCACACACACTCACACACACTCACACACACTCACACACACTCACCCACACACACACACTCACCCACACACACACACTCACCCACACACACCCACCCACCCACACACACCCACACACACACACCCACCCACACACACACACTCACCCACACACACACTCACCCACTCACACTCACCCACACACTCACCCACACACACACTCACCCACACACACACTCACCCACACACACACTCACCCACACACACACTCACCCACTCACACACTCACCCACTCACACACTCACCCACACACACACTCACCCACACACACTTAACCCCACACACACACACACACTTACCCACACACACACACTTACCCACACACCCACCCACACACCCACCCACCCACCCACACACCCACCCACCAACACATACACCCACCCACACACCCACACACACACACACCCTCACACACACTTACCCCCCCCCCCCCCACACACACACACATACACACACACACACACACATACACACACACACACATACACACACACACACACTAGCTCACACACACACACACACTTGCTCACACACACACACACACTTGCTCACACACACACTTGCTCACACACACACACACATGCTCACACACACACATACTCGCTCACACACACACACACTCGCTCACACACACACACTTGCTCACACAAACACATACTCGCTCACACACACACACACTCGCTCACACACACACACACTTGCTCACACAAACACATACTCGCTCACACACACACTCGCTCACACACACACATACTCGCTCACACACACACACGCACTCACACACACACACGCACTCACACGCACTCACACGCACTCACACATTCACACACACTTACTCACACACACTTACTCACACGCACTTACTCACACGCACTTAATCACACGCACTTAATCACACGCACTTAATCACACGCACTTAATCACACGCACTTAATCACACGCACTCACACACGCACTCACACACGCACTCTCACACACACGCACTCACACACACGCACTCACACACACGCACTCACACACACTTACTCACACACACTTACTCACACACACGTACTCACACACACTTACTCACACACACTTACTCACACACACTTACTCACACACACTTACTCACACACACTTACTCACACACACTTACTCACACACACTTACTCACACACACTTACTCACACACACTTACTCACACACACTTACTCACACACACTTACTCACACACACTTACTCACACACACTTACACACACACACTTACACACACACACTTACACACACACACTTACACACACACACTTACACACACACACTTACACACACTTACACACACTCACACTCACTCACACACACTCACTCACACACACTCACTCACACACACTCACTCACACACACTCACTCACACACACTCACTCACACACACTCACTCACACACACTCACTCACACACACTCACTCACACACACTCACTCACACACACTCACTCACACAAACTCACTCACACAAACTCACTCACACAAACTCACTCACACACACTCACTCACACACACTCACTCACACTCACTCACACTTACTCACACTTACTCACACTTACTCACACTTACTCACACTTACTCACACTTACTCACACTTAGTCACACACACACTTAGTCACACACACACTTAGTCACACACACACTTAGTCACACACACACTTAGTCACACACACTTAGTCACACACACTTAGTCACACACACTTAGTCACACACACTTAGTCACACACACTTAGTCACACACACTTAGTCACACACACTTAGTCACACACACTTAGTCACACACACTTAGTCACACACACTTAGTCACACACACTTAGTCACACACACTTAGTCACACACACTTAGTCACACACACTTAGTCACACACACTTAGTCACACACACTTAGTCACACACACTTAGTCACACACACTTAGTCACACACACTTAGTCACACACACTTAGTCACACACACTTAGTCACACACACTTAGTCACACACACTTAGTCACACACACTTAGTCACACACACTTACTCACACACACTTACTCACACACACTTACTCACACACACTTACTTACACACACTTACTTACACACACTTACTTACACACACTTACTCACACACACTTACTCACACACACTTACTCACACACACTTACTCACACACACTTACTCTCACACACACACTTACTCTCACACACTCTTACTCACACACACTCTTACTCACACACACTCTTACTCACACACACTCTTACTCACACACACTCTTACTCACACACACTCTTACTCACACACACTCTTACTCACACACACTCTTACTCACACACACTCTTACTCACACACACTCTTACTCACACACACTCTTACTCACACACACTCTTACTCACACACACTCTTACTCACACTTAGTTACACACACTTAGTTACACACACTTACTCACACACACTTACTCACACACACACACTCTTACTCACACTTAGTTACTTACACTTACTCACACACACTCCCACACACACTCCCACACACACACACTCACCCACACTCACCCACACTCACACACACTCACACACACACACTCACCCACACACCCACCCACACACCCACCCACACACCCACTCACCCACACACACACTCACCCACACACACACTCACCCACACACACTCACCCACACACACTCACCCACACACACTCACACACTCACCCACACACTCACCCACACACTCACACACTCACCCACACACTCACACACTCACCCACACACACACACACTCACCCACACACACACACACTCACACACACACACAAACACTCACCCACACACACACTCACCCACACACACACTCACCCCCACACACACTCACCCCCACACACACACTCGCCCACACACTTGCCCACACACACACACACACTTGCCCACACACACACACACTTGCCCACACACACACACACTTGCCCACACACACACACTTGCCCCCCCACACACACACTTGCCCACACACACACACACTTGCCCACACACACACACACTTGCCCACACACACACACACTTGCCCACACACACACACTTGCCCACACACACACACTTGCCCACACACACACACACTTGCCCACACACACACACACTTGCCCACACACACACACACACTTGCCCACACACACACACTTGCCCACACACACACACTTGCCCACACACACACACACTCGCCCACACACACACACTCGCCCACACACACACACACACTTATTCACTTACACACACACACACACTTATTCACTTACACACACACACACACTTATTCACTTACACACACACACACACACACTTATTCACTTACTTACACACACACACACACTTATTCACTTACACACACACACACACTTATTCACTTACACACACAAACACTTATTCACTTACACACACACACACACACTTATTCACTTACACACACACACACACTTATTCACTTACACACACACACACACACTTATTCACTTACACACACACACACACACTTATACACTTACACACACACACACACTAATTCACTTACACACACACACACTTATTCACTTACACACACACACACTTATTCACTTACACACACACTTATTCACTTACACACACACACACTTATTCACTTACACACACACTTATTCACTTATACACACACACACTTATTATCAAGGTTTTGTCATTATGGTTTTGTTATTTCTCAGCAGAGGGTTTTGTTATCTCTCAGGGTTTTGTCATTTCTCATGGTTTTGTTATTTCTCAGCAGAGGGTTTTGTTATCTCTCAGGGTTTTGTCATTTCTCATGGTTTTGTTATTTCTCAGCAGAGGGTTTTGTTATCTCTCAGGGTTTTGTCATTTCTCATGGTTTTGTTATTTCTCAGCAGAGGGTTTTGTTATCTCTCAGGGTTTTGTCATTTCTCATGGTTTTGTTATTTCTCAGCAGAGGGTTTTGTTATCTCTCAGGGTTTTGTCATTTCTCATGGTTTTGTTATTTCTCAGCAGAGGGTTTTGTTATCTCTCAGGGTTTTGTCATTTCTCATGGTTTTGTTATTTCTCAGCAGAGGGTTTTGTTATCTCTCAGGGTTTTGTCATTTCTCATGGTTTTGTTATTTCTCAGCAGAGGGTTTTGTTATCTCTCAGGGTTTTGTCATTTCTCATGGTTTTGTTATTTCTCAGCAGAGGGTTTTGTTATCTCTCAGGGTTTTGTCATTTCTCATGGTTTTGTTATTTCTCAGCAGAGGGTTTTGTTATCTCTCAGGGTTTTGTCATTTCTCATGGTTTTATTTCTCAGCAGAGGGTTTTGTTATCTCTCAGGGTTTTGTCATTTCTCATGGTTTTGTTATTTCTCAGCAGAGGGTTTTGTTATCTCTCAGGGTTTTGTCATTTCTCATGGTTTTGTTATTTCTCAGCAGAGGGTTTTGTTATCTCTCAGGGTTTTGTCATTTCTCATGGTTTTGTTATTTCTCAGCAGAGGGTTTTGTTATCTCTCAGGGTTTTGTCATTTCTCATGGTTTTGTTATTTCTCAGCAGAGGGTTTTGTTATCTCTCAGGGTTTTGTCATTTCTCATGGTTTTGTTATTTCTCAGCAGAGGGTTTTGTTATCTCTCAGGGTTTTGTCATTTCTCATGGTTTTGTTATTTCTCAGCAGAGGGTTTTGTTATCTCTCAGGGTTTTGTCATTTCTCATGGTTTTGTTATTTCTCAGCAGAGGGTTTTGTTATCTCTCAGGGTTTTGTCATTTCTCATGGTTTTGTTATTTCTCAGCAGAGGGTTTTGTTATCTCTCAGAGTTTTGTCATTTCTCATGGTTTTGTTATTTCTCAGCAGAGGGTTTTGTTATCTCTCAGGGTTTTGTCATTTCTCATGGTTTTGTTATTTCTCAGCAGAGGGTTTTGTTATCTCTCAGGGTTTTGTCATATCTCATGGTTTTATTTCTCAGCAGAGGGTTTTGTTATCTCTCAGGGTTTTGTCATTTCTCATGGTTTTATTTCTCAGCAGAGGGTTTTGTTATCTCTCAGGGTTTTGTCATTTCTCATGGTTTTGTTATTTCTCAGCAGAGGGTTTTGTTATCTCTCAGGGTTTTGTCATTTCTCATGGTTTTGTTATTTCTCAGCAGAGGGTTTTGTTATCTCTCAGGGTTTTGTCATTTCTCATGGTTTTGTTATTTCTCAGCAGAGGGTTTTGTTATCTCTCAGGGTTTTGTCATTTCTCATGGTTTTGTTATTTCTCAGCAGAGGGTTTTGTTATCTCTCAGGGTTTTGTCATTTCTCATGGTTTTGTTATTTCTCAGCAGAGGGTTTTGTTATCTCTCAGGGTTTTGTCATTTCTCAGGGTTAGGGTTAGGGTTAGGGTTAGGGTTAGGGTTAGGGTTAGGGTTAGGGTTAGGGTTAGGGTTAGGGTTAGGGTTAGGGTTAGGGGTTAGGGTTAGGGTTAGGGTTAGGGTTAGGGTTAGGGTTAGGGTTAGGGTTAGGGTTAGGGTTAGGGTTAGGGTTAGGGTTAGGGTTAGGGTTAGGGTTAGGGTTAGGGTTAGGGTTAGGGTTAGGGTTAGGGTTAGGGTTAGGGTTAGGGTTAGGGTTAGGGTTAGGGTTAGGGTTAGGGTTAGGGTTAGGGTTAGGGTTAGGGTTAGGGTTAGGGTTAGGGTTAGGGTTAGGGTTAGGGTTAGGGTTAGGGTTAGGGTTAGGGTTAGGGTTAGGGTTAGGGTTAGGGTTAGGGTTAGGGTTAGGGTTAGGGTTAGGGTTAGGGTTAGGGTTAGGGTTAGGGTTAGGGTTAGGGTTAGGGTTAGGGTTAGGGTTAGGGTTAGGGTTAGGGTTAGGGTTAGGGTTAGGGTTAGGGTTAGGGTTAGGGTTAGGGTTAGGGTTAGGGTTAGGGTTAGGGTTAGGGTTAGGGTTAGGGTTAGGGTTAGGGTTAGGGTTAGGGTTAGGGTTAGGGTTAGGGTTAGGGTTAGGGTTAGGGTTAGGGTTAGGGTTAGGGTTAGGGTTAGGGTTAGGGTTAGGGTTAGGGTTAGGGTTAGGGTTAGGGTTAGGGTTAGGGTTAGGGTTAGGGTTAGGGTTAGGGTTAGGGTTAGGGTTAGGGTTAGGGTTAGGGTTAGGGTTAGGGTTAGGGTTAGGGTTAGGGTTAGGGTTAGGGTTAGGGTTAGGGTTAGGGTTAGGGTTAGGGTTAGGGTTAGGGTTAGGGTTAGGGTTAGGGTTAGGGTTAGGGTTAGGGTTAGGGTTAGGGTTAGGGTTAGGGTTAGGGTTAGGGTTAGGGTTAGGGTTAGGGTTAGGGTTAGGGTTAGGGTTAGGGTTAGGGTTAGGGTTAGGGTTAGGGTTAGGGTTAGGGTTAGGGTTAGGGTTAGGGTTAGGGTTAGGGTTAGGGTTAGGGTTAGGGTTAGGGTTAGGGTTAGGGTTAGGGTTAGGGTTAGGGTTAGGGTTAGGGTTAGGGTTAGGGTTAGGGTTAGGGTTAGGGTTAGGGTTAGGGTTAGGGTTAGGGTTAGGGTTAGGGTTAGGGTTAGGGTTAGGGTTAGGGTTAGGGTTAGGGTTAGGGTTAGGGTTAGGGTTAGGGTTAGGGTTAGGGTTAGGGTTAGGGTTAGGGTTAGGGTTAGGGTTAGGGTTAGGGTTAGGGTTAGGGTTAGGGTTAGGGTTAGGGTTAGGGTTAGGGTTAGGGTTAG